>CM025793.1:24235722-25469427 GCA_014635995.1 Sarcophaga peregrina
GGTGCTGCCAAAAATGGTGCAATGGATTGTAAAATATTTTTAATTGAAAAAATTTTACCTGAAAAACATACAGAAAGTGATGGTTAAAGAAATACATTTTTAATAAAAACAATATCTACCCACCCAAATCGGTGGCTGGCACAATATTAGAAACAATTGTACGGCACATAGGCGGTCCCACAGCCTTTAGAACGCCAGCTGCTATTCCGACATATAAATGCCATGGTTCTGTTGCAATACCTTGTATAATATTGCGTATCATATCACTTACAATTGCAACTATTGCCAATGTCACCACGCTCATGCTAAAGACCTGCGTACATAAATATATATTTATGAGAGAACATTGCTACATTATTAATCCATAATTATAAAAGACCTTGCGCATTATTAAAAATCCCACTAAAGCACCAAAAACCGATACAACATGGCTAATAGTTTCATAGAATGTAAATTCCCGTATTGTCCATTGGAATTTTTCACGTACAAATAAATAAAAGACAGTCATTGCACCATCTAAAACGAAGATAGCCAAAAACATAGTGCCGGTAACCAATAGAATTATGCTGCGATCATAATATGGACGTTTCTTAAAGCATGTTATCCACATATCCTTGACGTGCACATAACTAAACAAACTAGCAGCCTTATTTGTTACAACCTCCTCTTCGGGTTTATTAACTTTTTCGTTTGTCTCCGTATCCTTATTAAGATTAACTTCATGAAACTGATCTTCAGTGTTAGTTTTCTTAAAACTGCTATTATCATGGCTGGAGGTTACCTTTGAAGTATTATTAGTAACAACAGTGCATTGCATGGGCACATCATTACAATTCACTTCAATGGCTTTTTCATTTGTTGTTTTGAATTCTAAGCTTTCGGGCACATATAAGGCAATGTAAGCAGTTGATAAACACATTAGTATGCCCGATATGGCAAATGTAAATGTAGCACCAGTGGCAGGAGTATACAAAACTTGAAAGTAAAGAGCCAATCATAAGGCCAATCGATAAAAAGGCTTCCAGGGAAATCATTCTGTAATTGAACGAATAAACAAAAATTAAAATTTCTTTTTGTAACAAATAGTTGTTAAACTCGCCTGTAAGGTCTAGTCTTACTGTCTGTGACATCGGATATAAAACAAAGTGCCGCAACTGAAAAGACACAATTACCACCTAGAATAGAGTGTGGTACTACGGCCAGTATATAATACCAAGGATTCACCATATAATAATTGGACATTTCACTAATTATGGCGGCAATAATGTAAGTACAGGAAAATCCTGAAAAAATTTAAATTTTTCATATTTAAATACAAGGAAGGGAAGGAATATTAAATATTTACCTATCATGGATACTAGTAATAAAGGTTTGCGTCCATAATGATCTGACCATGAGCCAATGAATACACCACAAATTGCCGGCACTATGCTTTCTAAAAGTGTTCGTATCATAAATAGATTTGCAACATAAGGTTGAATTTCAGTTTCGATTTCCTTTAGAGAAGGAAAATTTCATTTAATATTATTTTGTATTAAAAAAAAAAAGTATTTATTATTGTTGTTGTACCTGTATATAGCCGGTAACGTTTTTAGTGCCCAATTGTATGCAGTCACTGTCATTATAATTGAAAATTGTTGTACAAGCTTGGTAAATGATTTCATTTTTCATAATTGTCCCTAATTGTTGTTATCAAATGCAATGAAAATAAATGAAATTAATTTAAATTTAAATTGCATAAAAGTAAATAAAACAATTAACAATTTGTATGCAAAAAAAATGTAATACAAAGATTTGTTTAATGATTTGCTTTTAATGATGATGATGAAAAAAAACACAAATAAATTAAACTATGAGAACTGATTCGAGATTAGATGGAAATATAAAGTAGAAATTTAAAAAAAATTTAATTCCTACATATGTAGCTATTGTAAGACATACGTTTTGTTGTTCTTACCTGATAAGCTATGCGAAAAGACCAATAGAAAAACAACAGGTTCAATGTAAAACATATGGAAAAATGTTCCCCATTGATATTGTTTTAAACGTGACCAAATAGATGTTACTGATGATTCTACCATTTTTAAAACGTATTTCTTTGCAATGTATAGATTGATAATGAGTTTTTTTTTTTTTTACAAAGAAAACATGTCACACACAGTATTAATTAGATGCCAGGTGAATGAAGTTTCCCCATGGAAATGTTTATTTCAACTGGTGAATATAAAACTTGTGTTTGTAACTTCACCTAAGCGTAGCTTTCCTTTCAATTACAGTTATTCAATAATTATAAATAATCGCATGTTAGACAGTTTTTTTTTTCGTTGATATTTATTTATTTTAATTTTTTTTTTCTTTAACAATTCTAAACGATCATTCTGTTTACATACAAAACACATAAAATGTTTTTTGTTATTACTAACGTTATCGTTCTATTTAATACAAAATTTTTTAAATAAATTGCTTTGCTTTTTTCTTCTTTTTTTTTAAATAGAAAGCAATAAAAATAACGTAATTATTCTTTTTTTTATTTCAATAGAGTTATTTACGTTTCAATAGAAACTTCTTTCAAAATATGATTGCTTTTAAACTGATCTGCAGCTTAAAACAAACTAAAATCAAATCAAAATCTTGTTAATAAAATTGTAGATCTTTTTTATTTTATTTTGGTAAGTGAGTATGTATATAGATGTATGTATGTATGTATGTATATAGTGTTAATTTTTAGGGGAAATCACATTTGGCCAAAATATAAAAACAAAACAGAAAAAAAATTAATAATAATATACAAAAAAAAAACTTAGCATATAGGCAATGAATTTACATATTTGCTAAGCTTTATCTATATTTACAGCATAATTTTATGAATAAACAATTTTTTTTATAAGAAAACAGAATCTTTTTAATTAAACTTGTATTTTATAAAGAGAAACATTTTGGCTTAGACGATGCTTGATGTGTTTACAATATTAAAAAATATTAAGGTTTGTAACATAAATATAGACCGACGGCTTAATATAGAAAGGTCGTATCTTAAATTTTCAGTATTTTACAGAAGAAGGAAAAAACTTAATAAAATCTAAAACAAAAATGTTATAAATAAAGTTTAAATGCAGTTTTTATTAAAAATAAATCAGGAATTCAATCATAAAATAGCGGAAGTATATACAGTTTGTCAAAAAAATCTTTGCACATAGAGAAAAATTAAGAAAACTTAGAAAAATTCATTGATTTCTAATATAAATAATCAAAATTTTAAATTTTTTCAAACAGGATTTTATAAACATATGTTTTGTTAATATAATAATTAAAAAAAAATTTATAACAATGACAATATTCTAATGTAAAATATTAAAAAAGAAAAACAATTCAATTTTACTGCTGTCAAAAAAATGTTTGCACACTTGATAAAATATTAAGGCTTATGGAATTTTTTTAAATTTATAAAGCTAATATTTTGTGGGTTCACCTTGAGCTTCAATTAAAGCTTGGATTCATGGATTGAATAATCTTCGGAATGTCATAGTCTAATGGTATTTTTTCCCACCCTTCTTTGATGAACTTTACCAAATCGTTTTTATTTGTGGGCGATCTTTTCCCTAACTTTTTCTTTAGATGAACCCACAAATTTTCGATAGGGTTAATATCAAAACTTTGGGCAAGAGTATCAATAACTTTGGTGCAGTTGTAAAGGAACCTGGAGTTACATAAATAAGATTTATTTTAAGGATCATTATCTTGATAGTACTTGTGATTAAATTTATTCGGATTAACCGGGTCAATAAAACCAAATTTCCTGAAGCTGGCGATCAGTTCATTTTATAAAATATCAAGATGTACTTTCCCAAACACCAACTCCCTTACTGGATATATAGCCGAATACCATTACAGACAGTTTGCAAACTTTACTTTAGGAATAAGATTTTTATTTTCTAGTGCTTTCAGAGGCTTACGCCAAACTCTTTGCGGTCCGTCATGATAATAAAGCATTATTTTCGTTTCATTTGAGAAAATAACATCGTCCCAGTACTCCGGAGTACGCAAAATGTATTCGGTGGCATATCTTAATCTCTTTTCGACATTTTGTGCTGACAGCAAGAGTTTTTTCCTAGTCATTCTTGAAGAATATTTGTGTTATTGAAGAACATTTCTGATGATTTCTTGGAGAATACGTAACCCAAAGTGTTTTTAAACTTGAAGAGCTAATCATCTCGCACTGGATTGTTGTCAATCATACACGGTTCTAATAATTTTTCTCTCAACTCGCTGCATCATCTTTAAATCTAGTCCTCCTTCTTTTTCAGCCCGAAATATAAAATTATATACAGTCCTGATGTTTAGGGAGAACATAAGGACGATATCCTTGGCAGATTTGCCTTTGTAGTAGTTGAAATAGCCCAATTGTATAAAAATTTTTGAAACTCGTTTCCCTGGCATTTTTTGTATTCAAAAATAAGGACACCTGTTACATAAAAACGATTCCTTCGTTACTAAAACGTTATTTACCCCTTTCACATTTCATCTCATTTGTAAAAAACCAAAAATGCGCAACATTTTTGGGAAATAACGGCATATTTTTGTAATTTTTTTTATTATCTTCATTCAATATGCAAAGATTTTTTTGACACTTTTTATATTGAGTAAACTTCTTTTGTTGTTGTTATTATTGTAATGTGGGTTACTATTAGGAAACTACTGGTGCGATATGGTCGTAGACAAGTACATTTATAGAATGAGTGCAAAAATAAAAAAATTTATAAATATTTTGTTGTTGAAATTCTTGAATGAAGATCAAATTTTACATTTTTTTGGTTTGTGCAAAGATTTTTTTGACAAACTGTACTATAGTTCAAGTCTTCACTCGGCAGAAAGACTCAAAAATATTTATTCAATTTTATATGAGGTAGGGCTTCTCCTTTCAATTACTGTAAGTCAACTATTCATCAACATAGAAATCTGAATTTTTCAGAGGCTGTTGTGTATGTGGGTTTTGCCTACCAGAATATTTAAAAACTTCGATTTTGAGAAAAAATGAGATACGGCCTTTCTATATTAAGCCATCGATATAAGATAAAGAAATGATTGAGAATATTTATAGCCATAAAAATTCGTTTGTTAAGCTTGTTAAAAATCCTAAACACATCTTCAATACATTTAATTGGGAAATATAAACAAAAAAAAACAAATGTTTTCGTATACAAAATATGCAAAGTCATTGGCCACTAATTGAAAGCAATAAACAAACCAATCAAATGGTGAATAAGAAACTCGAACAGGAATGCAAATTCATAAATTCGATATTGTCGCTATATATATCACATATAATGATATTTTTTCAAACACGATTTATAACTGTTAATGCATATTCGATATATGTATATACATACACATAAGTATGAGTAATATTTGATGATTTAAATAAACAAAAACCAGGTTATTCACAAATTCAAAATTTTTGTTATAGTTTAACTATTAAATATAAAAAGGAAATTAACTTATTTATACCTACTTAAAGCCTATGTTTTCAATTTAAAATTGTATTATAATATGAAGAATGTTTTTGTTTCTTACGCAGGACCACACTAAAGGAAACATAAAAAAGACAAAAATCAGTATAAAAACTATCAAAGACACAAAAAAAAATTATTAAACTTACAGTAGTAAACCGATTGCTAATAAAAATAGATTTGCACTTAATATATTAAAGAATCCGGGATAACTGTGAAGCGTAGCACTGTAAACGATTGTATATAAAGGTGAATGCAATCAATGGTGCAACTGATCCCAAAGCACTAATGAATGAAAATATTTTACCTGATAACATAAATATAACAAACAAAAAGAAAATATTGATAATTAATATAAACAAACAAATATTATATAAGCCTTTAACATTACCAATTTCATTGGAGGGTACCAAATTGCTTAAAGCAGAACGTAAAACAGGATTCACTATGGATTTTAATACACCCAATAGGATTGCTAAATACAATTCCCAACTGACAGCAGCAAATGCACGTAATAAATAATTGCTTGCATTAGATATTAAACCCAGTATGGCTAGATTGATCAGTTTTAAATGGCATATCTTTAAATAAATAAATTTTTATTATTAATATGAGAATAACATCTATTAAATGGCTAAAATATATATTACACGTATTCCCCGACTCACCGGTCGTAAGTCAATTAAGTTGTAAGTCGAATTTCATATAAAAAAATTTAAGAAACACTTTGAGAGTCAGAAGATATCGTCGCTATTGTCGAATGAGACAGTTTAAGATCATGTGCTATATCTTTTACTCTTGTACCATTTTCAAATTGTAATATTATTTTATGTTTGGTTTGCAAGTCTGTAACACTTCTTTTATTTTTACTAGTTGACCCATTTTTGGGATGATATAAAATTATTCACTTAAAAAAAGTCCGACTTAGCTAATGTAAAGTATTATTTGTACCAGAGACCAGCAATGAATCGTTTTTCCGCTACTCATAAGCACTCATGCAATTTTGAGTATGAGTGAATCAACAGAATTGAAATTCAACTACTCTGATTCATTTGTATTCGCTACAACATTGATTTATAAGTATAGGTTACAATGAGTATGAGTACAACGTTGACATCAAACTCACAACATTCGAAATTTGTTTGATTCATACGCCTACACATTGTGATTCCAGAAATTTAGAAAAATACTTATAATACTTATAGGTGATTCGAATCATTCATTAAAATTTACAGCCTTTGTTGTTGTTGTTGCATATACAAACAAAAAAGAAATAAAAGAAAAAGACAACAAGCAAAGCATACACACAATCTTCTTGTGAGTATTGCAGTGTTCGTACGCGAATCATACTTATTTTGTGCTTCGTGTAAATGTTAAGTAGAGACGAGTCGAAGTCAATAACATCATGCGTATTGTTAAGTATGAATACGACGAGTAGTTCCAACTTTGAGTATAAGTAGTATGAGTATCATATTAAAATAAGTATGAATGCATATAAGTATCAGAAATTATAAGTATGATTTGAATCTACTCATCGTTTTGAATACTCGTTGCTGATCTCTGATTTGTACTGAAATATGTATGTAAATTGATTTTTTTACTTTGTTTTTTTTTTAACTTTTTCTCATATATCTTGGGGATTCCCCTCCACTGCATCTTTGTCTTCTTTAAGTACTTTCAATGAAAAAAAAAAAATGGTCGTAAGTCGAACGGTATAAAGTCGGGGACTTACCTGTACTTACCTTACGTAGCAGCAATATACCAAAAATGTTACCCAAAATTGGCACCAATATACTAAAGCCTTCAAATGTTGTAAATTCTTTAACGTTCCATTGAAATTTATCTCTTACGAACAGATAAAATACACTTACCGAGCCATCTTTTTACATGCATATAAACATAATAAATAATTGTTAAGCAATTTAAAAATTAAAAATTAAAAAAAAAACAACAATACTTACCAACTACAAAAATGCATATAATTAAGGTGGATAGTATCAATAAAATAACTGAACGTGCTTCATACTCTCTATATTGAAAGCACGTACGATACATATCTCTTAAGCTTTGTATATTGAAAATATTTCTCGTTTCCCGTTCATCATTTCTTGGTATATTTTCAATTGTTTCTTCATTGGTCGTATGCATAGTATTTCTGAAGGCATTCAAACTTTCTGGTATTACAAATATTATAATCAATATTGCAAATAATATACAGAATGCCGATATGGAAAATATTAAAGATGATGATGAGATCCCTTTGTATAAGTAACCCGATGAAAATGAGCCAGCCATAAGGCCAATATATATAAGAGCTTCATAGAAAACCATTCTAATTAAAAACAAAAAGATATGAAATAAAAATAGGCAATTATTAGTTTAACTTCCTATAATTTAATCACCTGTAAGTTCTTTCTTTAGCAGTGGATACATCTGATATGTAAGATAATGTGCCAACAGAATAAGTAACACCATCTCCCAGAATGGAAACGAGCAAAGAAGCAAATAAATAATACCATGGATTGACAGCAAACGAATCGGATACATGGCTTATGATAGAGGTAACACCATAAAATAAGAAATAACCTAAATGAATGCATTAATTGATCTATGTTTTACTGTAATTTACGCAACATTCCAATGAAATATTCTAACCGGTAAATGATGCTATTAATAGCGGTTTGCGTCCATACTTATCAGACCAAGCTCCAGCAAATAAACCGAAAATAGCTGGAACAATACTCTCAATCAATGTGGTGGTCATAAAAAGTCTAGCAACATATGGTTGGACATCTTCTTCTATACTCTTTGAAATTAAAAAAAAAAACAAATATTTACTCGTTTATTAATAAAGAATATTAAAATATAAAATAAAGAGTCCGCCAAATAACTTTTTTCTTTTTTTTGAAAATGCTTTAACTACTGAATATTTTCTTAAATTTCTTTTTCTATTTGAAAGTACAATCCTTCCGCTAAATAATGGGAAATAATTTCATTTAAATGGGTGCCTCAGCTGGGTATACAGAATAGCCTACACGATCAGTCCAATTTTTAAGCACATTATCGATTGTGTGCAGCTGTATTTCACCAATGACTTCACGAATATTGTCATTTAAAGCATCAATTGTCTCTGGCTTGTCGGCGTAACACTTATCTTTAATGGCACCCCACAAATAATAGTCCAACGGTGTCAAATCGCAGCTCCGAGGTGGCCAAACGACATCAGCTTTGCGGCTGATAATGCGATCTTCAAAAACAGGGCGCAAAACATCGAGTGTAGCTTCGGCTGTGTGGCACGTAGCGCCGTCCTGTTGAAACCAAATGTTGCCAATATCCTCCTCCTCCTCTTCAATTTTTGTGAACAAAAATTCGTTCAACATGGCCCGATAACAATCGCCATTGACTGTAACGGCCACTCCTTGCTTATTTTCGAAGAAAAATGGCCCAATTATGCCTCTGGACCAAAATCCGCACCAAACAGTGACTCGTTTTGGGTGCGTCGGCCTTTCAATGTATGCGTGCGGGTTTTCTGTGCCCCAAATGCGACAATTTTGATTGTTTACATACCCGCACACAATCAATAACGTGCTTAAAAATTGGACCGATCGTTTAGGCTACTGCATGGCCAGCCGAGTCAGCCATTTGAATGAAATTATTTTCCATCATTAACCGGAAGGATTGTACTTTCAAATAAAAAAAGAAATTTGAGAAAATATTCAGTAGTTTTCCTTTTTAAAGTATTTTCAAAAAAAAAAGTTATTTGGCGGACCCTGTATAATATAAAATATAATATATAGACAGACATACATACATACCTTAATATATTCAGAATTATTTTTATTGGATAATTGCTGGCAATCAGTTCTATTGTAGTCAAACACAACCGTACATGTTTGAAATATAATTTTATTTTTCAATACAGTAGCTACAAAACAGGGGGAGGCCCCTATTAGTAGTTAATAGAGTACACAGCATAAGACAACAAACATACCTGATAAGTTATAGGCAAAAACTAATAAAAACACTACCGGTTCAACCAAATAAAAGCGAATTTTTTGCCATTGACATTGAAATTCGCTTGGCGGTAAACTATTGTCGGTTAATAAACTTTCAGCTAATATGGAAGGAAGATGGTGATGGTCCTTCTAGTGCATTTGGCAAGTAGGGTAGTTCGTTCATTTGGCGTGTCCATAGTTCTCCATTACATTCCGTGGCATTGTGCATCAATCGCGTACGGTATTCTTTTACATACTAATTCTCTGATTAATAATAGTTTCTTTAATTCGCTTCTTTATTTTATCAACGTTTTATTGCTTGTTTTTTTCTTTGCTTTGCTTTGCTTTACTTTGTATTGTAGTAGAGTAGAGTATAAAGCAAACTGATTCATTAAATGACTCAGGCGACTTAGGGGATCTTTTCATACTTGCCTTTATGCGTTAATTTCCTCTACTTCCATTTAAAGAAAATATATGAAAAAGGGTATTTCGTTTAAAGTGTCACAATTTATTAAATTGTATATTTTTCATAAACAGCAAAAGACAACATTAAATAAATTGTGTGTGTGTTTGTATATATTTTTTCTTTTTTTGTATATTATTTTAATCCCCTGATGTACATACATACGATATACGTTATATAGAATTGAATATGTAACTTTTTATTTAAAAAAAAAAAAAGAAAAGAAACGAAAAGAAAACAAGACATTCTACAGCTTAATTAATTTAATATATTTTGTATAACATTTTTAATAATGGTAATAAACACACAATAATTTTTAAGGATTTGAAGTTGAAGTCAAAATCCTTTACAAATAATGATAGCCGCTTGAAATTTAAAAATTTTCATTAATTTTATTGTTTTATTTTATTTTGTTGTTTGTTTTTGCAGTGTAACATAATAAGACTTAAAAGTGTCTACAAAACTATGCAATAAATAATAAATAAATAAAAATAAAATAAAAAAAAACTACAATAATGAATTAAAGTCGAAATATGTCAGCATCTGTAATGAGACCTGAGCTTACAATAATGATGTTACAATTGATGATTCTTAAATTTTGTTGAATTACGAAAAAAAAACAATGTGACTTTATGAATATACAATTATGAAGCTTTATGGTTGGTATTTAAAACTTCTTAATTTACTGGCTTGCAAAAGGATATCATAAAAGCATTAAAGGACAAGTGTATTGATTTTGTTTTTATGTCATAGCTTCGGTGGAAATTTCCTCTTCTAGTGTAATGTTCATACCTTCCTCCTCATAGTCTGTATCACGGTTAGCGATTAATCCTAGCATAGGTGTGTCTTGATGTGTTAAACAAAAAAGGGGAACATAATAAAATAATATAAAATTACGAAATGAATATGAAATGAGTTCAATAAAATTCTATAAATAAAAAAGCCTTATTAAATGAAAAATGGCTCTTAATATCAAGCTTTGAAATTTGTTTTGGTTTTGCAAACTTTTTTTTTTTTTTTTTTTTGGTTAAATTAAAATTAAAGCAATATATCTTAAGACTGGCTGGCGGGCTGACGAGCTGACGGGCTAGCTAGTTAATAAAATCATCGAATGAGTGAGAATGAGTTTGTTGTTTGGGCGTTGATGATTTTGCACTTAAGCCACAGCATCAGTAGAGCATTCTTCTTCAACCGTAATGTACAAACCTTCCTCCTCATAGGCCGAATCGTGCTTAGCCAATATTCTAAGCAAAGGACGCAACTTCAACCACCATTGGCTCTTAGGAATACGATGCCTAGAAACAACGCCATTTTATTAAAATCAAACAAATTCAATCTAATTTATATTAACTTACTCGAAATTGGTTTCAGAAATCAAATCAGCCAATGGCGTAAATCTATACTGACGTCTGACAATACCCAAGAGAACAGCAGACTCCTTGTCAGGTGCATTTAATAGTACCGTCAGCTTGTTTATTAGCTTTGAATTGTTCCGAAAACCAATCTACACATTTAGCTGCCATTTTAGTACCCATATTGCGATCGAATGGTGTTGGAGAACCACCCTGTTGCATGTGGCCTACAAGAAAGCATCATATAAGCATTTAGCTTCCATCTATTGAAATAATTTTAATGCGAAACTTACCCAAAATATTCATGCGACAAGAGAACAAACCTTTGCCCTCTTCCGAATACAAACGATAAATAAAGTCGGTATTATAATTTTCCGAAGCTTTTTCATTGCGCAAAATTAAACCACGTTGTACACCTTCTGCCATTTTAGAAGCCATATGATAAACATCTTGCTGCAAGTCCTTAATGGAGAACTTCTCTTCAAAGATGTAAGCAGCATCGGCACCACCGGCTAAACCAGCCAAAGTGGCAAGGTAGCCACAATAACCACCCATAGTTTCAATGACGAACACACGTCTCTTAGTACCCTGGGCAGACTGACGAATGCGATCACAAATTTCGGTAATTTCATTGAGACCGGTATCGGCACCCAAAGAAAACTCGGTACCAGGAACATTATTCGATATGGTGGATGGTATAACAGCCATGGGTATACAAAACTCGGGATAGTTCGAGCGTTGATCGGCAATTTGGCCACAAGCATGATAAGCTTCAAAGCCACCGATAATCAAAAGACCTTGGATTTTGAACTCCTTTAGACGTCCAGCAATTTCGTTAAATTTACACTCGGGCAAAGTACGTTTAGTGCCCAAGAAGGCACCACCTTGGCCAACCCAACCGGTGACATCGGACCAGCCCATTTCCTTGATATTGCCAGCAATTAAACCTTCAATGCCATCGTGAATACCGTAAACCGTATCGCCGCGATAAATGCAATTACGCACAAAACTGCGTACAGCAGCATTCATACCACAAGCTGGTGCACCAATATGCATGACAGCCAAACGATAACCCTTAAAGTATTTGAAATATTTTTTTTTTGTGAATTACGAGATATTCTCCTTACATGGTACGGCATTAGTATATAAAACTTACTTCTCCTTCATGTTTAGGTGGCTTCAAACGAGTCAACATCTTATAGGTTTCCAAATTGCGTTCAAACGAACGGCCACGTAGTTTAACAGCCAGTTCCCAGTTTTTCTCTTTCATGGCTTTAGCAACAGCCTGGGTACGTTCTACACACTCCATCAAAGGAACACGGACGGCTTGATTACCATCCAATGAAACCACAACAGGCACAGTTTCATTTGTAGCTTCCATTAAAGCCAAAGTGGCTTCTGCACCCATACGGCAACCCAAAACACGATCAAAAGCACTTGGATTTCCACCACGTTGTACATGACCCAAGACAGTAATACGGGTATCTTGTTGTAGTTTATCTACAACAACCTTTTTAATATCTTCGGCCGAAATGGGATTGCCATCGCGATCTATTGCACCCTCAGCAACAATAATAATGTTTAAACGTTGTCCGGCACTACGTTCCTAATGATCGATAACAGTATACATACATTAATGCGTAATTCTCGAAAATGGCATTAGAGAACAACAATAATAACACAAAAAGAAACAAAAATCAATGCAGATTTCTTTCGAAAGAACGGAAAAAGAAATAAAGTTCGAACGATTAATTGCTTAAATTAAAAGGCGAATTTGCATTGATTTTGTTTAAGCTACGCAAACAATTGAAATTATTTAATGAAAACTAAATGTGGCAAGTTAATGATGATGTTACTCTATATAGACGTATATATATATAGTATATATGGATATGATATATGTAAATAATAAAATAACTACATTATATGTACATATGTATGTGTATATAAAAAAAATAGGCAGAGCCATATGAACCAAAACCAACATTAAATGAATGAAATAAAAGCATAAGATGGTACGAAAGCATATACACCATTAAGTTTTTCTAGAATAAAAAATATCAGATACGATATTTCGTTTATAATTCAAATTACTATAATAGCCGTGATACTTCTGTTTCAAATGTTACCTGTTATTCAAATAAAAGTTCCAAACTTAATCATAAACGGTCGAAAATAAATTTAAAATTTCCCCAAATTAGTAGTTTTAAGATATTGTTAGACTATATTCTATACGAATAAAACAATAATGAATTGTATGACAACACACGTACATAGTGTTTGAGAAACAAAGAATACAATAAGCAGTCTCCAGTATTTACACAATAAATTATTCCCATCTATATTGTGGCCGATAACTTAGAATAAATAATAAGGTTTCCATATAAAATAATTATTTGCCAATAGGAATTACAAAAAAAAAGAAAAAGAAAAAGAAAAAAGTAAACAAGCCTAACCTGTAATAATTTTTCACATAAAATATTACTCCAATCCCTTGGAGCCGGCTCTTCTGGTATAAATATAGCGTCAGATCCGGACGACATACCAGCTTGAAGAGCTAAATAACTAAAAATGTTTAAATCAAACAAAAAGCACACATAATAATCATGATTGGATATGAATGACAAAGTATGAAAGCTAAACACTATTTTAAATATTTTAAATAAAAATGTTTTGTTTTGTTAAAAACAATTCTAAAAAATTTAAACAAAAATTATTAAAATCTAAAGAGATGATGCTGTTTTGCTTATGTATCGAATTGAAAATGAATGGGCTGGTGGTGATGGTGGTGGTTAAAAAAATCACAATGTGCTCAATGGAAATGTGATTGATTGAGTGTATTAAATGATCTGTTGATTTGATTTGCTTGGATTGGCTTGGCTTTGCTTGGCTTTACATGTCAACATTTTTTTTTTTTAACAGCCAAATAAACAAATGATCGTGTTATAATTTTTTTTATAGAGATTTTGGTTAACAACAAGATAATAAAGAAATAAATTCTAAATAAAACAAAAGCAACATCAAAATATTGTAACTTGGGCTACGATGAAAGACTTCTAATGTGTTTTATTCTTGCCTGACTTAATTGTTGGCAAAGCCTTTCAGGCCAATCAGATTTTGGAGGAGCTTCGGGAATAAATATATAATCAGCTTCACATGACAAACCGGCTACAAGAGCCAAATAGCTGTAAAAGAAAAATAATGATACACACAAAATGGATGATAGACAACAAACAAAACAGCGAATATAATATAAATCATCACTCATTGAAAGATGTATGTACATACAATACATTCTGTTTCTTATATGTTTATATATATATCGATAAAAAATCGATAAATTGAATTTTGTAGATATTTCAGACACGATGATAAACGTTCAAACATTTACAATAATGGACACAACAATTAAACGGACTTCATATTTTTTTTTTTTTTCAGAATATTACAATTTGTTTTGATTTTTGTTTTATGCACGTTACATTGTTAGTTAGTTACAGCATTTTGTACAAAAAAGAAAAGAATTTTGGAAAAAAATTTATTAGACCCTTGACACCAATATTAATTTGCCAATTCATATAGATATCATTTGTTTTATTTGCTTTAGGTGTACCTAAGCTAAATGAAAACAATTGCATTTAGGAAATCATAAATTATAAAGAGTATCTACATTAGATCAAGCACTTTTCTGACTATCCATATTTATATAGATTTATAGATTACATTATTATTATAATTATTTTCTCATAACTACAGTATATATGCTCTAAATAATGAGTTTAATTGTGAAGAAGATATTTAATTGTATGTTTTAGAAACAGAAATAATATTCATATTAATATGCTTCAAGTCTTGCCTGTAATAATTTATCGCAAAGTTTTTCTGGCCAATCGTTTGGTGGCGGTGATTCGGGGCAAAAAACATAATCGGCCTCTGATACAATGCCAGTAACTACGGGTAAATAACTTATGCGAAGGAATTAAAAGCTTAATATGAATGCAGTTTTATTTGGAATTCTTTTAAAAATGTTTTGTGTTCTTTTTGAAAAATTTTCTTTTTTTTTTTACTGTTCCAATAAGATTTTTGAATTTGTGTCTAAACTTAACTAAATTAGTTAAAATATTATTTGAAAATTTAAAATTTACAAAGGGATAGTAAGCTAAATCTAAAGCTTTGTTATTTGTTAACATCCCATTGTAAAAATTAATGTATTTTATTTCAATATCAATATCCTTTTATCCTTTCTCTTCAATTTTAACTTACCCACAATGTCTGCCCATAACTTCCATAATAAATGTACGTTGATGAGAGTATGCAGTACTAACAATTGCATCTATAGCTTCAATAATTCTATGCAATGCTGAATCAGTACCAATTGTCATATCAGTACCACAGAAATCGTTATCAATTGAACCAACCTTAAAGAAAATTTTTAATTTAAGAAAAAATCCAATTTAATTAACTATATGTTTCTTACCATTCCTACAATGTGCAAGACATCGTACTTTTTCCTTTGCTCTTCAGTTATTTTACCATCTTTTAATAGTTCATCCAACAGTGATGCCCATTCTTGACGGAATAAATTTGCACCGGTCAATGAACCATCACCACCAATTACAACCAAATTGGAAATGCCTCTTTGTACAAGATTGTTGGCAGCCTTTAGACGGCCAGCACGTTCACGAAAATCAGAACATCTGGCAGAACCGATTACAGTGCCACCACGATGAATAATAGATGACACAGATGCCCAATTAGCTTCAACAATGTTATCGCCACCATCAACCATTCCCTGATAACCCTCACGAATGAAATAAGCCTGAAAAGAAAATTATAAAACATCAGATATAATATGCGTATGTCGTTTAATTAATTCAGTATAAAAATATATTAAAAATACTTAACCTTAATGTCTTTAAAAATGTACAAATAAAAAGAAAAAGTATTGACATCTCTAAATGCTGACTGGCAAATAAATTCAGGACTACAAATCTTTCTCAGATATGAGTGGCTATTGTTGTGGAGCACATTTATGAAAATTTCTAGTTGTTTGTAAGGACATGCTAATATCATCAAAACTCTAATTAAATTTGAGGTTTTAAATTTGTTTAAATAGAAGAATCCTTTCTACGTGAGGTTTTTCTAGTTCGAATAATCCGCCGTTTATTACATTCCATGACTTTCAATAAGACCTATTGTGTTCTTCACCATTTTTCTAAAGCGGTTGAATCTCTCTAACAAGATGCAATCTCGCCGCTTATATCCTGTGCTCTATTGTCTCAGCCAATTTGATTTTTTTTTAAATTCTTTTTATTTATTTTGTTATGATAATTAATAGAGTTTTAAATAAAAAAGTTTTTTCGTTTCTAACATTTAAAAAACAAAAAGGAAGAAAAAATCAAATTTGTTATAGGGATTGGAGCACACTAAATAAGTTATAAGATTTTGAAAGCAAAATATATGAAGAGTGCTAACTTAATGTCCACCACTGTAAATATTTGTCATGTTGTTAAAAAAGCTCTACTTCATTAATAAAAAAAAAAAACAAGTTAGCAGAACATTTTAAAATGTTTGTATATTTTTTAAAAGAATAATTACCGTTAATTTGTTGAATAATAATAAGAAAGTATTTTGTTATCTTTATGATCGAAAAATTCGGATAAATTTTCTTTTTGTCCTGACGAGTGTGCTCAACATAAACAAAGGATTAAAGTTATAAATACACTGCAATGGTTTTAAAGGAGTATGAATCATTAAAAAGCTTTATTAATGTATGTATGCGCCCAAGTCATGTATTGTAAACATCAAGAGAAATTTATAAATTGTAAATGTTCATGTTACGGTTGGTCTCATGTAGAAAGGCCCTAACTCGATAATTTTTTTTTAATAAAATTTTTGTAAGGAGGTTTATTTGTGTTTAATGCATTGGAATTATAAAAAAAACAATTTTGAAAAAAATGTGAGTTAGGGCCTTTCTACATGAGACCAACGATATGTAAAGAAAAAGGAGCAAAATAATTATATAACAATTTTAATTATTTACCAGATAGGCACTAAAAAAATTAAGAAAAATTAAATAGCCAGACGATACACACACACACAACCAAACATATATAGATATGTATGTGTGTGTAAGTATGATATTATCTTTTATCCATAAAATTTACGAGCAACAATACACGTACTGCTAAACAACAATTTATGAGTCTACGTATAGGTCGTGTATGTATGTATTTGTGTATACAGTATGCTTATAGGTACACATTTGAAAAAATTTCTTTGAAATTATTCAAATTTCATTCTTAATTATTTAATTTTAGGAAATAAGAAACCAATTGTATTTTATTGAACTGATGCTTGCTAATGTTCGTAGGATTTATATTCATTAAGAATATAATTAAAAAATGTTATTTAGAAATGAAAATGTTATTGAATAATTATTTCATCATTTATGGATTGGTTTAAATCATTAATTTCGAACTAAAAGCAAACATATTTAGAATTATTACAATCATAAATGAAACATGTATGTATGGAAGTATGGACAACACTGGTTGCTTTAATGGTTGTTAATTTAAATATGTATGTACGAATGAATGATTCAATTAAATTTATGTATTGTTTGTTCTAAATTGAATCATCAGCACTTATTGGTGTGACTGATATCATTCAGGATATTATTTATTAATTGAATTGTTAAAATAAATAAATAAATATGATCTTTGGCTTTCAATTAAAACCATATACGATTTGTCATTTATGTCAACAATACAAAGTCATATTAATTAACACAATCTATTACAACACAATGCAAGGAAATTATATCATTATTTATCTATCTGTCTGCATTGTGTTATATGACTGTTTATACATGCATTCATATACATATATGTAGGTATATATGTATGTATGTAATATTTATGTATACAAGTATCCAATACTGCTTTAATAAATTATTACCGCATTGTTTCATTGTAAATTTAATAAAATTAATCAAACCCGCCCGCATCCCCTGAGTACGAAAACCGAAAATGCATGGAAGGTAAATGACATATAATTACAAAAACAAAACACCAGTGGGGAATATCGAAACGTATTGCAATAAACAAATAAAAATTGCAATGATAACAAACACGCAGATTACAAAAAATATAAAAAGTGAAATGAATGAAAAGAGACAGACGGACGAAGCCATCAACATAATGAAAGAAGAAACTGATAACAGCGAATTCTCAATGGTAGCAACAAAAATAAGAAGGGGAAAAAAAAAACCCAAAAATAGATGTCGAATGTCAAATTAGAAAACAAATTAGGAGGTACTGAACTGCTTATCTCAATAATAATTGGAATAATTTGTGAAAATAAAAATTAAAATGTACACACGACCATGAATGTTTGGGTTTAAAAGGTTAATGCCTTTAAAAATTAGTTTAAAAATTTATAATATTTGCTATAGATAAGCCTGCCACTCACCTTGCAACCCAAGTAAATGGCCATACGAACACAGGCTCTAACGGCAGCATTCATACCTTGGGAGTCACCACCACTGGTGAAGACAGCCAAGCCCTTACCCTTATGGGCGCCACGTTCAATAAAACGTTGTTTAACTTTAGTTGTAGTGCCACTCATTTTGATTGAGTTTCTTTAATGCAAATTATTAACGAAATATTTATTCTTTTAAACTTTGTTTAAACAAATTAGAAAAACGGTTTTTAATTTCTTTTTCTTTTTTAACACACACTCGCACTTTATTTCAGTATACCGAAAAGACCGTTGTGGTACATTCGACACTTTCTTTTATTTTTTTTTAATAAATTTTCTTAAAAGAAAGAGTGTTGCACTCGGATGTTAATCGTTGTCACTGGAAGTATGAATTTATTTTTTGTGAATTTTATGAAGTAATTTTGCGTTTAAAACTTTATTTTATTAACTGGCTTCCGAATTGTGCTAAACGATTGAAGAGTTGAAATGTGTGTGTATGAGTGCGTTCGCCAAGGTGACACTAGAGTTTGGCGTTTCAAGGTGACCTTTATCGATTCTGTTGTGAATATGTTTCTATACAGTAAAAGCAGCCAAATTCTTTAAAACGTCTGCGTATCAACTGCTTGAATTTGATGGAGAAATTTTAGCATAAAAAAGAAATTTTAAATGTATTAAATAAATAAAATTACTTCAATATATTTGAATTATTTGTTATACTCCATGAATTTCATTTTCACAATATGTTGGAAAAAATCTCTGTTTCAGAGAATCGATGCGCTTTTACGGTATATTCTTGTAATTTATTTTAAAACCGACGCCAGCTGTTTACTTAAAATTCATCAGCTGTTTTTGTTTTGTTTTGACAGTTGTTTTATTGCCGATTTCTTTTAACAATTCCCTTTTATTTTCTGATATTTTCACATTTATTTTACTTTCTTTTTGCATTAAAGACAACAATTGTATTTTTAGATGTCAACATAATTCAAAAGTATAAAAATAAGTTTAAAACCAGTTGATAATTAAAAACTTTCCGAAATGTTTGTATAACAAATATTAAAAGAATTTTTAAAAAATTTGTAAACAAATATTTTCAATCACCGGAAAATATCCGCCTTAGTTCTGTTAACTGTTTATCCTACTACCAACCAATAGGTCGTTGAATTGATTTTTAAATATTTTTATAATTTATTTTTGTATAATAAAAAATCTTTATTATTTATTAATTATTTACATTCTACACTTTCACTTTTTAATAACGCCGATCACGCCTATCACGATCGTGTCTGCTGCGTTCACTACGATAATCATCACGGCGATCGTAGCGGTCATCTATGTAATCGTCCCTACGACGTTTTTCTCCACGGTCACGATCACGGTCCCTGTCTCTTTCACGTTCTCTATCTCTATCCCGATCACGTTCACGGTCTCTTTCTCTATCCCTTTCACGATCCTCATAGTGATGATCGTTTCTATTGCGTTCATAGTCACGTCGTTCTCTTTCACGTTCCCTTTGATAGCGGTCCAAGTCCTCGTTATAGTCACGAGAACGACTATTATGGCTGGCACTAGCTCCTCCACCATCATCTCGATGATCTGGAGACAATGATCTGGATCTTGAGCTTTCCTTACGAGTCTTCTTTGTAGATTTTCCTTTTACTTCCAACTCTTCTTCTTGGTTCTCCTCTTCACTGACTAAATCTTCGTCGAGATCTTCATCCAATACCGAAACCTTTGGTTCAAGTTCATTGTTTTCCTCCAATACAGTACGCTTTTGGATACGTGGTAAGATAATGTCGCACACACGATCACTTCTTAACAGCTCATCAATAAACTCATCCATGTAAACAATTTCATATTGACCAATACGATTTTGTCGTCGCAATTTTCTGTTGTCAATATACAAAGGCTCCAAGTATTTATAGCAATCCAATGCACTGCCTGTTAACCTGAGATAAAATGCACCCAAAGCTCTTACATACTTGAATTCTTCATTCTTTATAAACTCAACCACAATATCTTTTTCCGGTTGAATTTGCAACATTTTCAATGTTAAGCACAGAAACTGTGTTGGTTTAATGTTGCCACCATAGACACCTCCTATATAGCGCAATTCCATGGCTTTGTCCACCAACAGTTCTGCTGTCAAAGCAAAGCATTGCTCTTTCCAATATTTCGAATCATATATGCGGGAACGTATAATCTTTTCAATAAGATATTGAGGATTTGTACCATGAATATTTTTGGCCTCCTTAACAGTACGATTTGCCATTTTTATTTAATATTTTTAAGTTTTTTTTATAGCATTTGTTAAATTAAATAAAGTTTTTCTTTACAGGCGATAAAAGTAAACAATGCTGTTTCTCGGTTTTGACGTTTTACCACCGGTAGCATATATTGTAAAAGATTCAAAACAGTGCTACCAAAGTTTTTAATTAATATTATTATTACTGTACCCAGTATTTTTTCTAGAGAAAGAAACAAAACAAACATAAGTGGCTGTCAAATTAATTGTCAATGTTGGATGACGCACTATTGAAGAAAAGTTAGAATATATTTATAAATCGCAATAGTTCATAAAGGAATTCAATAATAATTTTTTTTCACAGTTCATAACTTTTTTTTATAAAACGAATTTATTAGAAAAATTTAAAGCCCAAAAATGAGTTTCTTTGGGAAAATGTTTGGTGGAAAGAAGGAGGTGGCCCCAACCACTGGCGAAGCAATACAAAAGTTACGGGAAACTGAAAACATGCTAATAAAAAAACAAGAATTTTTGGAATCAAAAATCGAAGAAGAACTTAATACAGCTAGAAAAAATGCATCCAAAAACAAAAGAGGTATGTATTCCAAGTGTACACAATAAAATAAAAGGAAATAAAATTCTAGGAACAAAAGTGAAATTATATACTAACAGGATGTGAAGCAGTTAGTACAACGATGTCTGTCTGCTGATAGTGCTTCACTGTTCATTAAAATGACTCATAATTTTGGTGCTGATGTTTGTTTGTTATGTTTTTATCTTATTCTTTTTGTTTTTTTTTTTCTATTGTTCATGCAAATACTCTACATATTATAATCATGATCACACAGCTAGTCTTCATATGAAACTCTGCTTATTTTCTATTTTCATCTTGCAAATAATGATAATTTTGATTTTGGCCTCATGTGCTCTTATGCCAAATGTGGTTGTGGTGGCGATTGATGAAATGGATTCGCTGATACTCAAGAACGTAATGTTGATAAAACAATTATTAATAAATACGGCTTTGTTTATTTACATTATGATATTCGATAAACAATTGGCATATTTATTATGATTTTTTGATTTGTTATCTTTTTTTTTTTTAATTAATTAAGCACATATACCTACATACATAGTATATTGATTAATATGTACAGTGCAGCTTATAATTTTATTTGCAAATTCATAAAGTAGACACATCATCTGTAAGGGAGGGCTTTAATTCGTTTGTAGATCTTATTATTATTATTATTTTCTTATTAGATACTTGCTTTACGATAAGAATCAATGGACAGGTTTTAATTTTCTTGTATTAGTCTTATTAAAATGTGTTTTTGTCACAAAATCGATGCCGAAATGAATCACATGCCGGTATGTTTTGGTAAATCCCAACAAAAGATAAACATTTCCTCTATAAACTTGAAGCAATTGAAGTCTTTTTAATTAGTTTTCTGTATGATTTCTTTAAATGCATAAAAAAAATATTTAAAATTAACAAATCGAGAATTAACAATTGAGAAAAAGAACGTATGAATATAGAAATAATTGATTTTCTTTTAAATTTTAGTGGCCTTACAAGCATTAAAAAAGAAAAAACGCTTGGAAAAACAATTACAGCAAATCGATGGAACATTATCCACAATTGAAATGCAACGAGAAGCTCTTGAAAGTGCCAACACAAATACTGCTGTGTTGACAACTATGAAAAATGCTGCTGATGCTTTGAAATCGGCCCATCAAAATATGTAAGTTGAACAGTGAACATAATGAAGTAAAGCTTGATCGATTATAATTAATAATGAACTACTTTTCAGGGATGTCGATAAGGTTCATGATATGATGGACGATATTGCAGAACAACAGGATGTTGCCCGTGAAATTTCGGATGCCATTTCAAATCCTGTTGCATTCGGTGCCGATATCGACGATGAAGACTTGGAACGTGAATTAGATGAATTAGAACAAGAGAACTTTGATAAAGAGATTATTGGTATACCAGAACCTGCAACAACGCTGCCAGAAGTACCCGATGAAGAGGTTGCCGAAAAGACAAAGAAGAAAGCAGCACCAGCTACCTCAAATGCTACAGGTGCTGCTGTGATAGAGGATGGTAAGTTAAAAAATTATTTGCGGAAAATTTAAACTGGAATTTAATACTTTAATTAATTTTCCTTTATATGTAGATGATCCCGATATGAAACAGTTATTGGCATGGGCAAACTAAACAATCTGTTACTGCAGTGAAAAAAGGAATCTAAGCTCGTGTCTCTTAATCATTTTATCTCTAAGTCTAAGTAAAATCTAAAATAATTTATTGGAATACAAAGTAATTTTTGAATACGTATTTCCGTCTTGCTTTTAGAGTATAATGAATTTGGCTTTTTCTAATAAAAAAAATCTATGTATGCTGTCAGCGTTAATAGGGAATTCTTACTTTCTTTCTTTTTTGGTTTCTTTCTGTTTTTCATATTTAAGTCTTTAGTTGCAGTTTGAAAAAGTCTATATAAATTAATTGTCACTATAATTTCTACAACTGTATTGTTTATTTAATCTATACCACATAAACCCGTAATCTTAAACAAATAAACAATAATAATATAATATAATATTAAATATTAAACGAGAAGTAAAATTTAATATTTCTTATAAGAAATGTTACAATTAAAAAGACTGATGACCTTGGTTTGCAAAGGTATTCGAATCGAAAAATATACACAAATTTTCATTTACACACTAAATTTCTTTTGTCGTCATGTTCAATATGTAATAATGCCCGTAGTTGCACTCTTGCCTGGCTACCTGCTATGCATATTAATTATCTAAGGGGTACTACATACGGTGGGTGACAAATTGCTTATAATACACACACATGGGTCAGTTGATGGTTGACTAAAAACAAAAGTTTCGTTTCGTTTTTAAAATTAAGCAATTATTTATTTGTAATAATTTTTTATTTTATTGGTCAATAATCCAGTAACACATTTATGTTTGATTATATACCCCAATTGTTATGCCCTGGCAAAAGTTACAATTAAAATCAGTCTTTTGCAGTTTATACGTTAGTTAACATCGTTAACAAAAATTCCAATGAGGTTACAAATTTATTTATTGTTGGTAAATATTCAATGAAATTTATATGATTTTACTTTTAATAATGCATTCATTTTTGTAGTTCACTTTGTCATCATTTGTGCCATTCAGTTGGTCCATAATAAATCATATCCAAGATGGCATTGGTTGGACTAATGTGGATTTAGTGAATTTTCAATATTTTAAAAATCTACCATCTCAAGATCCCAAAAGAGCCGCTCATGCAAATCTCTTTTTGGAACATTTTCAAAAGAAAAAGGCGGTTTTAGATTATTTCGAAAATCTATTCTTCGGTAATTCTCCCTTCACACAAGAGAGTGAAATACCATTCGATCCCCATTTTGGTCGTGCTTGGAGGCCGTATTATGTTCGAAAGTTTGGCTGGCGAGGAGAACGTTTAATAGACGCCTTAGGAAAAGGTTATTCCATAAGGGAATTGAAACATTTTGGAGCTATTCCAAGAGATTATGGCGCTAGATATTATCCAAGTTAAAATTTTTAGGACTGCTATTGGTTATTTAGTATATAAGGCTTAATTTATTATGCAACAAATATGTATTCCTTAAAATATGATTAAATGTTGTTAGCTTAATACATACATTACAAGTGAACGTGTTTTGAAAATTATGAAGGATGCTTTAAGGTCTAGTGTAAGCCTCAAGTGTTGCATTGGTCAGGTCTTCATTGGATTCCGGGTCCTACTGGTATCCCTTAGCTTAAAATCTTACATACACAATTGGCCATTACGACCCTTCAGTCAGGATTATTGACCTAGTTTCTCACACTACTTATGTTGTGTGTGTTAATTTTATACATAAGTGGCGGGACCTACAGTTTAAAGCCAACTCCGAACGACAGATTGTTTTGAGAAACATTTCATGGCAATTTTATTTACTTAGAGTTTTTGCCAGAAATCTGCTGAGAGGAAATCGCCGAAGAAATACTTTTTGTATTTTGTTTTGATGTCTGGCCTGCGGATCGATTTCTGGCTTTACGTCTAACAGACTACCTACTAGACTATGGCGACCTCTTCTTTCAAATATCTAAGACGAACACAATGAATAGGTGTCTTGAGCACCGGGTGTTTATATATTTGTCCCCATGGCTATGCATACCAAGGTTATCTTGACAATTTTATATTTCCTAATAGTTAACAGATAAATTAAATTAAAACCCAAAAACAAAAATTGTTATTCAAGTAGAAAAATTGATTTTATTTACAGTTATACTCTTCTTTTTTGTGTTGATATGTAAAGTACATTGTTACCACGTATGAAAGCATCACCATATTTGTTTTTCAATTGGCCATTAACATACTCTTCCGTCTGATCAAGGGCTATATTCATGTAACCATCCAAACATGCTAAGACGCCTAAAAATAATTAAAAAAAATAATAAAATTATGGATATGACGATACAATTTAATCAAAATTATTAACAATAATATTGTATGTTATTATAAACACTGAAAATTTCTTATTGGAAGTATAGTAAAACAAGAAGAAAAGCAAAAACCGAGGAAAACTGTTTTCCATTTCACTTTGAAAATCGAAAATCTTTAAAGTTCTTTCGGAAATATTTTGGGGAACAATTCAAACATTGTGTACAAACGCTGAAGTACTGGAAGCAGGTAATATAGTGTAATTCTCTCAACATTTATAGCGTTTCGCAAAAAATATCCACGATAGCCCTGTTTCTCAGACGAAACTCAGGATGATGTCTGGTAACAGTGAGGCCAACTTTCTGTCTAGTACTTCATAAGTACTGATGACTCTTTTTTCTTGTTATAAATTCTACATGTTGGACTTGGTAAAATATGTAAATGCATCTTTCGTTTGGTTGATAATTCTTGGCTTAAGCATATTCGGATCGTTCCAGATCATGGAAACGTGTTGATATGCATAGTAAGACGTCCGACCGGTCCACCAATTTTTCCAAAAATTTCCAGCAAATAAAACGTACCTCGGTAATCAACGCCACTGTTTAGTTTTACGACAACAGGACGGCCATGGATTTGATTTATAAACTGCGACAAAGCTTCCTTTCTAGACATTTTCACAAATTTTATTTTACCACCAAATAAAATGCTGCCGCAGTTTCAGTATATCACATTTGTTTTGTTTGTGTACAAATGAATTGTCAAATTAATGCAAAAAACTGTTCCCAGTATTTGTCAACATATAAATTGAATAGTTGCAGAGTTGTATTTGAACGTAGTAGAATTAAACCTTTCAAAATTCTTGCGTATATTTTTTTTAATAAAATTGTACTTTTTTTATTAATAGATTTTATTATTACTAATAATTTTATTTATTTATACAAAAATTTAAACAATTTTAATTAATAATTTATAATATAATGACTATGCAACTAAAATAACTAATAACTTTTCTTAAATTTTAATAAAATATTTAAATTTAATGAATGCCCTCTAGTGGCGTATATGTTTTGTATTGATATAAATCGGGACCACCATAGCCGTATAATAGTTTGCCGCGTCCATTAGAATCATAATACGGATAACGATACTTTGGCCTGTAAAGAGAAAAAATTTAGTAATTTCGAAATTATTGTCTTTATATATGAAGTAAGTTGTCGTTACCTTTCAAAATATTGGAAGTTTGGAGCTCTAGGTTGTACTGTGGCCTTTGCTAATCGCAAACAACAGACAATGATTAGAATAACCTGTAAATTGTAATAAAAAAGATTAATATTTTACAAATGCGTAATGAATTGTTTGTTTTCATGGCAATTAAATAAATATTTTAATATTCTAGCAGGCCCTGGGTTGATTGTATTGCCATTTGGCGTTTCCAAGATATAACGTCCTCTGTGAAAGTGTATGTAGTGTACTGGTGAGAAAATTTGATAATTCGGACAAACTGCTATGGGTTTAGAGGAACATATATACGGATTCTAAACCCGTCCTTTTATGGAGTTTGTAGGTACGTAGGGCATTCGGAATTTTGTACACATTATGTAGTGTAAAGAAGCGTAGATCCAAGTTTTTTGTTGAAACTTATGTAAGGTACTTGGTAAGTTCCCCTCTGCTAATATTTTAGTTTCATTTGTTGTATTAGCTGAATTGTGAGATGACTCTGTTTCCTCTGCTGTCTAGCATTCTTTTTGTTCCCTTCTTTTTTATGTTTGTCAACGTTTCTGTCCCTTCTCTCTTATCCTGTCTAAACACACGGACAGAATTTGATTTAATCCATTTTCATGAAGGCAAATATAATAGGGAAAGCTAAGTTACGAACCTAACCTAACCTCAAAGTGGATGAAGTGATTAATGCAAATGCTTAATTACTAATTGAATTGCTTTATCATGTTCCATGTTTACTAGATTTCTTCCTTGAGGCTATAGCTATAATTCACACAATATATTTCTATTTATTTGGCCTTTTAAGGTTGGATTACCAGCTGACGGTTATGTTGTCTCACTGTTATCCTGCCTCTTGGATTTTCGAAACATAAAAAATAAATCTTTTTAAGCTTAAAAGGGATTTTAAAGGGAATTAAAAAAGAGTTTCTCATATATATACATATGAGTATGCAGATTTTCTGGTTAGGTTCCCTTCCCTTTTTTATTCACATGCAAATTAAAATTTTCTTTTGCATTATATTGGATCGTGTAGATTTAATACAATTTGATATTTTAAACGTTTAGTAATTGCATTATGTAATAATATTTTGTTTATTCATGTAAAAACAATTAAAATAAAAATTAAAATAAAAAAGAAATCCAAAATATTTCATTATGACACACATTTCATACGTGCATTACTGCAGATGTTGCTGTTGCTGCTATGAAGACTCTCGAGCTTTTTAAAATGACAACAGATTTCTGTTGCTGATAGAAAAAACAAGAAAATATTTTTCAGATTTGGCTAAAAGCAAAGAAAACTATTAAAGAGTAGCAACATAATACAGATCATGGCTAATACAGATCACTTTAATGCTCTTAAATACAGCTGCTCTTAGTTTCAAATTACCAAAAGAAAAAATAAAATTCAAGGCCTTTTCGAGCAGTATGTTGGTATAAATAAATTCAAATTTAAATAAATAAACAACACAATGATAACAACAACAACAGCAACAACAATTGGGATGTTGCAATGGATTAAATAAGACAAACAAATTCAATAAAAAGAAATAAAAAAAAAAATAAATCGCACTTGTGGGGAATTGGGTTACACACGGATTGTGATGATGAAACTGGTTTCAATGTCTTATTGTGGGAGCAGTACGAAGCTCAATCACCTGTATATCGATAACAAACATATCGAATTGTTAAAGCAATTAAAATATTTTTATAAATACCATCAGAAGCTATTATTTCTTGGTAATAAATGTTAAGCTTTTAAAATTTTTAATAAGTTTTCTTTCCACCATCATATGAATTAAAATTCATGTCACATTAATAAAAATGGGTGTAGAATGGAAAGAAAAAAACAAATAAAAGTTCGAAAGTAAAGGTTTTACTTGAAAAGCTTCAGTCACAAATCCAAAAAGAAATTTTTTTCACTTCACACGTACTAAATGGAAAACAAACAAAATATGCGTTACACAGAAGACAAAGGCAAAGAGGAAATAAAATGAAAAATTAAAAGAAAATTAATTTTTTTTATTTAAAGCAATATAAAGTTCACGTCTTTAACGATTTCTAACAAAGTAAGAAAATCTATAACCGTTACTAGGATTCTGTTAGGCAGGAAACGTAAACAATACTTATGAACTATAAAGTTTCCACTCTTAAACACTTCACTTACTGGCAATAGTAAAATTCCCAATTTGAACATTTTTGATTTGTTTTTATTTTTTAGTTTAACTTCTGTTTTAATTTATTTTTTAAATTAAAAAAAATATTTTTTTTTTTAAATTTTTAAACAAAAAAACGTTTTAATCCGTTGTAATCCGTTGAAATATTTGTAACCGTTTTAATACCCGTATAAATACTGACTAAATTTTTATTTTGTCGTTTTATGAATGACAACAATTGCCTCCTGAATAACTGAGTGAGTGAATGGCTGACTTTCTGTCTGGCCAGCTGGCTGCCACGCTAGTAATTGACTAAAATAAACATGAAAAAGGTAATTGAAACTGGTTGTGTTTGTAATAGTTTTAAACATACATATTGTATATTGTTGTTGTTGTTGTCAGATTTTTAAAATGTTTAAGCCATCAACATAGAAAGAAGAGTAAAGAAAACATTGAAAAAGAGAAACTTCATGGAAGTGAGCGTAAGATGTTGAAGCTAGTGCAATGATAATAATCAGCCAGAGCTGGAAAAGTTTATACAGATACAAAACTACTAGTATTATGGAAGCAATGATCATATTCATTCAACAATGTCCCTCAGGGGAAGATCAACTTCGGCTTTTTACACACATAAGGCACGAATATCAACAATGTTCGTTAAATGTTCAGTTGCTTGTCAGATTTCAGGGAAGCAGGTTTTCATCGCTTCTTTTTGAAATTTTTTTGAATCTGAATTATACACCCAAAGAAAAATTACAGTAGGATTTACTATTTTCTAAAGAGATTCAATAATAACAATGATTTTCATTTTTGGTAGAATGTTTGTCAAGTTAAATACGCAGTCTTTAGGGATTTGACGCTGTACATTTTCCATTTTCCACTGCATAAACATATTATTAGCTTATGAAAATATTACTAACAATTTTACTTTGGTTTATACACATTCTGATCATATTCTGATCATATTTTATTATATTGATTTCAAATGTTCAGCCCTGTATATATAACCAATAACAATATGTTACTCTCTTAAATTTGTTAAAGAGCTATGCCTTTAAGTGAAAGTGATTTTTCTTTAATTTTTTCTTATTCATTTTATATAGAAACAGCTGTTAATAATCGTTCGTTTGTTACCAAATTCACTTATTTAAAGAGAATAGAAATTAAAATGCGAAAGTGAATTAAATTTTAAATTAAGAATGATTCAAATTGTGAAAAAAAAATTTTTTTCTTTAATGCGGACACTTAAGCAAACCAAAATGGCATTGCTATGGCCATATAGAAAAAAAGACCTAGAGAAAGAGAGTAAGCAACGTGATCAGCGGCATGTTCCAGAAACGTAAATACTTCTGTGCTGTCATACATATTCTGTACAATCACTGATTAGTGATCACTCTCATCATGCAATACATGAATATTAAGAGAGCTGAAGAAGGAAGTTATGTAGTTAATGACCAACTTTTTTTAATTTCTTTTTTTTTTTCTTGTATAAAATTTTAAAATCAGGCCATAAACAATGTGGTCCATACCAAACATCTTGTTGTTGTAATAAACACCAGCCATCAATGGCAATTGGTTCCGGTTTAAAAAAAAAATTGTGCGATTGACTTACTGACTAACCTGTAAAGGCTTATGTAACAAATGTATCATGCATGCATGCATGCTTGTAATTTATATGAGAAAAACTTGTTTTACTCTCATGTTAAACAAACCACAAACTATTGTTTGAATGCTTACGCATACTATCGTACATACACATGCATGTTTAACAGCATGCAGCAGCTTTAGTCACCTTCGTTTTAATACGATTTGAAGGTTTGTATGTGTATATGGGCTTAGGTCAATGTAAAGTCAAAAAGGTTTTCGAGTATGTATGATTGTAATAAAACCAGAATCGTAATTAAACATTTAAATGTTGTTGTTGTTGTTGTTGTATATATTATCATTATGATTGTTATTGTTGTCATCATTAAAGTACATGTGTTTTGTGTTTTGTTTTTAGTTGAACGACTTCGTTTATGAAACGAAACTTAAATACGAAGAATCACTGAAGCATTAACTGTTTAACACAAATATTATACATTCACATTTGTTTGTGTGCAGTGTATAAGTATGTGTATGTATTACAATAATTACTTCCTTATTTATGGTTTAATAATAATTTTATAACTTCATTTATGCTCTCTTTTTATAAGAGCTATAAGAGAGGTATTAATGTGTAGGATTCTCTCGTCTGGGTTTAGGTGTATGTGTGTGTGTATTTGTGTGGTTATTTTTTTTATCAGCCCCCCAAAAATCTTGTGTGTTGCTTAATCTTCATTGATAGTTTAAGAGTGTTCATGTATTTTTGTTATTGTTTTTGGTTAAAAACTCCAAAAGATCTCATTTCGTATAACCAACGAGTGCATGAGTATATTTTTATGGCTGTGGTATAACAAAATTATGGTGATTTTAGTAAAACAACGCAGATCGAAGAGATCAAAACAAAATTGTTTAAAAAATAAAGAAAAAATAAAATAGTTTCGCTTATATTTTCTTAAGTAAACAAAAAAATTTCATAATTTTTATTTGTATTTACAATGGCGCAGCATTATTTCTCTTTCGTTTCAAGTGTAAGTTGTTAAAAATATTTTATTTGGAATTTTGAAATTTAATTTCTTAATTTTTTTTTTGGTTTTTTGTAATGCAGTTAACATTTTTGTTATTATTGCTAGTACAAATTGAAAATGGTGAACCCTTTATATACCGTTTAATAACAGAAACATTACAAAATAATGTGGCTGGTGAGCCAATAACCCATGAAAGAACCGATTGGGATTTTGATCCCGATATAAGCCAAAAGCGTAGATCTTTGTTTTATGAAGTATATGGAATATTTGTATGTATGGGTGTATGTGTTAAAAACTGTATTATTTTTATTTATTTTCAGACCCATGGCTTTAGGGCGGCCAAGTTTATAGAACGCATTGGTGTTGGACAAGATGGTTTGGAGCAGGAACGCCGCCTGGAACAGCAGCAACGGGATGTTGGCCGTCTCAATGGTGAACATTTTATAAATTATCCTCCTTTAAGTTGAAATAAAATCCATCTTTTTAAGCCATATAATAGGTTGGCAAACATATAAATGTAGTATTTTGTATAAATTATTCAAACAATACAAATGAAATTTCTTATTTATTAAGTTATTAAATTATTTTATTTGTTGTCATTATTGTTATTATTATTATGATTGTTGTTTAACAAAGGCATTATAATGTACAATAGTCTCATGTGCACATGCATAATAATAATTATAAAATTAAATGTGCTTTTGTTGCCATTATTGTCATTATGAATGTAATTATTATTCGTATTCCTATTAATGTATGTACGTGCATATGCTATCACAAGGATATTAAGCAACAAACATACATATTTACATGCATACACTCGTACAATGCAATGCAAATGAAATAAAAGCCTACACATGTTAACGGCATGCGATTCCTAACAAATAAGACTGAGTTTTAAATCTCATCTGGTTTTAATAAACGTTATTAGCGCATTGTTAAATACTACTACTACTTATTAGCTTTACTACTACAAGCATGCCTACATATGTAAGTGTGTGTACGTTTATGCACGTATATACATGCATATTTATTGTCATCTTCTATAGCATGCAAGAAGTGTGGTGACATTCAGGAGCGTCTTATATTATGTTCAGACATACACTTATATTGAGAAAATCTCAATAAACGGCATTATTGATCTCAATATTTCATATAAAATTTCAATTAATTATTGATCAATAAAACTTCAAATACAACACTGTCATAAGTACGTTCAGTGATCATATTACAATCTTCCGAACACTTTCTATTGATATTTGACAACTCAAATGTAAGCAACGACATTGTCATAAGCAAAAACTTTCTTTTTCAAATTTTTATTTCTTATCCTTCTGAGGAAAGCCACTTTGGAGTCACAAGTAGTCCCTATTAACCGCAACAGCTCGGGGTTTCGGTTAATCATTAGCAATATCTTTTCAAATCTTAAATTGTTTTCCATTTTTTCTAAAAAATATTTTAAGCACTAATTTTCGCAATTAAATTAAAAGCAATTTTGTTGAAGCAATCAGCTGTTTTGCTGTCAAATAAATTTTCGTATATTACATGTCTGAACGCTAAAAATATTGTTCTCAATAAACCGAATATTGATTTAATAAAAGTGCATGTCTGAACATAGTATTAATTTCATTTTATTGCTGTTATTTGAAGGATTCATAATAAGTGCTGAGAAATTAAATATCAATTCGTTTAATAATAAAGAAACGAAAGAAAAGAATTAATTTCTCTACGGAAGGTTACATTGAAGTCTTAGGCTAGCAGTCATGTGGACAATTCAGCTCAAATAGGCCAATAGAAAACGGAATGCTTTTAAAAGCCTATGGCAGATTAAGATTTAAGAATTTTATTGCGGCCCTATGCTCCTTAAAAGGTATAAATATAGGAATATGCATTGTTAACATAGCTGCCAGATAAATGGAGCATTAAATCGTCAAATAATTGAGGAAAAATCGTCAAATAATTGAGGAAAAATCGTCAAATATTTGAGAAAAAATCGTCAAAATCGCCAAATATGTTCATTGAAATCGTAAAAAAATCGTAAAAAAAAAGTAAATAAATAAATTGAAAGGTTTTAAAAACAAAAACAACGTTAAGCATCAATAATATTTCATCATTTATACCCATGTGTAGAGTAAATATTAGGGAGTCAGAAGATCATGACGTTATGGACATGAAAATTCAGTGCTAAATCTGACACATTGTTCAGTGCCTTGTTTCTTAAGACGTTGCAATAAATACTTCACTTCATCTGATCTGCTTACCATTTTCAGTATTTATAACCGGCCGAGAATGGAACACAACTCTCATGTATGGGTTGGCCCTGAATGTCTATTTTGAGGCTGACAGGAGAGGCCATAGTAGCTCGTTATTCGCGATAGCATACCCAACTCTATTAATTCATTGGAGTATCTTTTGAATGTGGCTTGTGTTTCACTGTTCTGTCGCTATTACAACGGATATTGCTCGAGAAAAATAAGAGGACTTGTTTATGAAAATCATGTATTTCTACGTAACGGTTATCTTTCGCGGCCAGCACATTCGTATGTGGCATGTGATTGGCTAGTGTATTGCGCACTGCATTACATACAAAGTTCATTTGTTTGACGGACTATTCGTATGTGGAACTGCCTTCCTGCAGTGATCTTTCCTGTTACTTATGTTATAAAAATATTCAAACTCAGTATCCATAAACACTGCTCCCTCTTTCCTAGTGTCAAAAATAATGCCATCTCCTGAGCAGCGTTACCGTTGAGCGACTAAAGTCGCAATTTGACACTTTTTCAGCGACCTCGCCACTTTTTGTGCCCCCTTACTAAAATGAACTAAATCTGACACTTTTCAAAATTGTTGACCCTTTTTTTCCCCTTTTTTTAAAAAGTATTTTTTCTAGACTATAGACTAGACAGTATACTAGACTATAGACTAGACTTGACTATAGACTAGACTATATACTAGACTATAGACTAGACTTGACTAGAGACTAGACTATATACTAGACTATAGACTACACTAGAGACTACACTAGAGACTAGACTATATACTAGACTATAGACTACACTAGAGACTAGACTATAGACTAGACTACAGACTAGACTAAAGACTAGACTATAGACTAGACTATAGACTAGAGTATAGACTAGACTGGAGACTAGACTATAGACATTTTCTTTTCTTTTCACTTTTTGTGCGACTTTTTCTTCAAAAATCCCCTTTTTGTGTGACTTCTTAAAAATTTCCAGTAACGCTGCTCCTGAGTGTTATTACTAGCATAAATTTGCAACAGTAACAACTGCAAAGCAAATACCAAGTTTAAGGAGGCTTTTAATGTACTAAAGTAAAGAAAATGATGTAAATTTTTAATTGCTAAAAATCGTCAAAATATGGGCATAAATCGTGTCACATCGTCAATATGATATTTTTGGAGCTCAAAATCGTCAAAATAACGATAAATGTTAGAGAAAATTTAATAAAAATTTTCGATTTTCTAAAGCTTTTTTTATATCAAATACCCTCTTGCTGCAGCCGCCTTTGAACACTTGCAAGCACTACTCATATTATGCGTATTTTATTGTACAATTTGCTTGTATTTGCAGTTGGATTTGTGTGTGTGTGTGTGTGTTCGTACGTACGTATTTGCATTGATGTTTGTGCATGTAAATGCATTTGTGAATACAATTCCATGATAATTACATTTTGTTGCAAACATTAGTATTAAGGCCTCTTCATAATTTCATCATTTATGGCTGTTGTTCTGCCTTAATCATTATAATTTGAGCCAATTTTCTACTTGTAACATTAGAAATCAGGACACACCACAGAAACATACACAAAAACGAAACACACACATACACACACGGACGCAGAAAAACAAAAAAATATGCGGCAAAGTCAAAATGAGATTGAAATTGAAAAAAAAAGGAAAAGAAAAGTAAAATCCATTTCATTCGAGAGTAGTAGGTAAAGTATTATTGGTTGAGATTAAATTTTAATATTGCTCGCCCCATAAAATATGTTACAAAAAAGTATTTTAATTTATTTGTAACGGTATTTTAATATTTATTCTCTTGATATAAAATTTTTTTTTAATTAATCCTGCATTAAATCTGCATTTTGTTAATAAAAAAACTGGAAAATTGTATACAAAGTTGCAAAATGTAAAGACGACTAATAAAAATAGAGAAAGAAAATTAAAAAAAAATTGTTTTTGAAAAGTTTATTAAATTATAATCTTAGCAGAAGCTATCGGCTTTGTCCAGAGAACCTTGTGTTTAAGATTTTATATTTTTTTAATAAAAATTCTGCCATAAGCTTACCAAGAAACAGGCGTTATTGTCCTGCCTGTTGACGAAACTGTCTTTACTTTATTCTGTCTCGATTTTAGCAATTCAGAACTTCTTAGGTGTAAAGTGGTGGACCCGTTGCTTAACTAAGGCTTATGAATTAACCAAAAACTTATTATATTGCCAAACTGTCTATTGGATCCACTCTATTAACATATCTATGCGACACTGTTTTAAAACTACTTTAAGAGCATTGTTGGTTAATATGGATGATATGGCTATTCATGCAGCAACCGTTTGGAATAAGTGAGTAGTATTTACAAACGTTATAATATAAACCTCCTCTAATTTGATTTGTTTTAAGGGCTGGTTTTCAATTTTTCAATGTTGGCTGCCAGTTTGACGTTCTTAGTTAATTTGTCAGGCTGATTTATCTGAATCTGTATGCGGCTTAGTATAGTCGCCGTGGTCTAGTGGGTAGTGTGTTGGCTTATTAGACGAAAGGCCCGGGTTCGTATCCCAGGTCAGACATGAAAACGAAAAATATTTCTTCGGCGACTTCCTCTCAGCAGATTTCTGGCAAAGACTCTGAGAGTAAAAATTGCCTTGAAAAGCTTCTCAAAAATCTGTCGTTCGGAGTCGCCTTTAAAACTGTAGGTCCCGCCACTCATGTATAAAATTAACGCTCACAACATAAGTGGTGTGAGAAGCTAGGTCGTAATCCTGACTGAAGTGTTGTAATGGCCAATTATGTATGTATGTATGCGGCTTAGCTTCTACGATATAAAACAAATACATACATAATTAGTCATTACAAACCTTCAGTCAGGATTACGTTCTAGCTTCTCACACCACTTATGTTGTGCATGTTAATTTTATACATGAGTGTCTGGACCTACAGTTTAAAGTCGACTCCGAACGATAGATTATTGGGCAGCTTTTCATGGCAATTTTATTTATTCTCAGAGTTTTTCCCAGAAATCTGCTGAGGAAGAAAGTCGCCGAAGAAATATTTTCGTTTTGATGTCTGACCTGGGATTTGAACTCTGGCTTTCAGTCTAATAAGCCAACACACTACCTACTAGACTACGGCGACATAAAACAAATATCTTGCGAATAATCAAGATCTTCCAGGTACTGGTCAATGTCCCGCATGTTTGTCTGAGAGATGGAGGCAACCGACATCCAAGCCGCTTGCCATGCTCATGGAGACAACGGACATCCTAGTCTCTTGCCAACCTCATTTGAAAATTTTTCGCTTATCATACCAATATGAAGTATTCGTAAAGGGTCTTGATGATTTCTAACAATATCTTGTCTGCCACATTGTTATTTAAGGAGAAATCTTCTTCTTTCCATTATTCCTCTAGGGAGCATATGGCTTCCACAAAACATCTCCATCTAACACGATTCTCTGCCGTTGTTTTTGTGCCTTCCCATGTCAAGTCATTCAGTGTTAGTTAATGTAGGACCGTGCGTCTCCAGGTGTTTTTTGGTCTGCCACGGTGTTGGGCCAGAATATCCTGCATATGATTCTCAGGCATTTATTGAGGAATACCTGAGGTTTTTGCATCTGATGGTGTTAGAAATAGGCCAAGTTTCGCTACTATATAGTAACGTTGACTTTACACAAGCGTTGAATATTCTTAGCTTGGTACGCCTAGATATATATCCATACGGATTACAGCCGCCCGAATACTACTTTCGCTCTAACGAGTCTGTTATCTACGTCTGTTTCCGAGTCGCCGTTTGTTGTCATTGTACTGCTTAGATGGCAGAAGCTATCGACGTACTCGCTATTTGGCCCTAGTGCTGTTAGAAGTCGCCGTGGTCTAGTGGGTAGTGTGTTGGCTTATTAGACGAAAGGCCCGGGTTCGAATCCCAGGTCAGACATCAAAACGAAAAATATTTCTTCGGCGACTTCCTCTCAGCAGATTTCTGGCAAAGACTCTGAGAGTAAAAATTGCCATGAAAAGCTTCTCAAAAATCTGTCGTTCGGAGTCGACTTTAAACTGTAGGTTCCGCCACTCATGTACAAAATTAACACACACAACATAAGTGGTGTGAGAAGCTAGGTCGTAATCCTGACTGAAGGGTTGTAATGGCCAATTATGTATGTATGTTGTTAATTCTCATGACTTTGGTTTTCTTGATATTTATCCCAAGACCAACGTTTCGAGCTTGAAACTTAAGGACAAATAACATTTGATAATTGCCCGGGAGTCCAATATGTTATTAATGAAATTGTTCACTGGGCATAGTAATGAATTCAAAGGAAATTTACTACAAAACAATTAAAAAAAAAGAAAACAGAAACAAAATAAAATAATAAAAGACTATCATAATAATAACACCATAAAATTGTTTAATAAATTGTTAATATTAACAATATTTCACTTACACACACACACACATATACATACAAACATAACTTTCAACACAAACACAAATTATTCGTGTACGCATATAGTACAAGACTTAACGTGAATCAATCAGTTTAAATACTCGTATTGCATGTAAAAGGCGTTTGTATCACAGGGTGTTTATTTTATTTATTTAATAAAAAAATTACGCACACATACATACCTATGTGTGTATGTATGTATGGATAGTAGAGACAAGGATATTTATTGATTATTATTAAGTGTGTGGGAATTATTCATGTTAACAAAAGCTGTTCTGTTCTGTTCTGTTCTGTCATGTGGCCTGTATATTGTTGTTGTATGTGGTTTATGACACTAATTTAATATAACCGCCCTTTATTAACAAATATTGTTATTGTTATTATTTTTTAACTACGATTATTTGGAATATCTTATTTTTTTTTCCACACAACAACAACAACAATAACAACAGAAACAAAAGATAAAATCATACCCTGTCGAATATAATTATTTACGTATGCATAGCAAATATGTACATGGATTTACAGTAATGTTCAAAACTATAGCAATTTTTTACTTTTATTAACAACGAAAGTCTGTGAGTTTCTATTTCTTTAGAAAGAATAGCAGTTAATAAGCAAATACGAATAGCAACAACTCAATACATTTTCAAGTTCTTTCTAGGTTACAACAGATGGTCTGTTCTCGGGGAAATAACTGCCCTCTACGAAAGGAGTGTGTATACTAGTCACACGTAATCAATAACCAATCGTTCGTTTTCGCATATCGCATAACGTTTAAGCGATCGATCACAAATTTAATTAGAAATTTCAGGAGAAATAAATTTTCAGGAGCTGGCGGAATCCCGCTGACAACCTGAAGTTCGATTTGGACTTCATAAGCCCACCATCGAGTATTTAAACATTTTTATGTTGTTATAAAACCCTGATGACTGCCATTGATGTATCATATATTTCGAAAAGGCTTTCGATAAGCTAAAGCGAGATGTGATTGCGATTATATTGGATTGTAGGAGAATCCGCCTCAAATTCATACGCTACATAAACAGCCTTGTAAGATAAAACATGGCAAATTGGTGAGTGGAACGGAAAGAGTTGGGATAGATGACCGAAAGGCCTGAATCCTGTCACTTATTTACTTCATAAGTCAGTGCATGGCTTTTTTCAGGATTAAAACCTTGTTTCTCAGGCACCCCAAGTTCTGTGTATTAATTTAATTCATGAGAGGCGAGTAGATCTACAGATTAACGATGATTCCGAACGAAGATTTGAAAAACTTTACCTGGAAATTTTGCTAGTTTGGTGGAATTCAGTCAATAAATGGACTGCGCTTGCCTGTGGCGTACTTAAGTGAGCTTTAGTAATTAAAGCTACCACTAGTAGGTAGTGTGTTGGATGTAAGACCACGGTTCAAGCCCCAAGTCCGACATCAAAACGAAATTATGAAAAAATATTTCTTCGGCAACTTCCTCTCAAAATAGAAATGAAATTGGCACGAAAAGTTTCTTAAAAAAATTCTGCCGTTCGGAATCAGCTTTAAATTGTAGCTCCCGCAACTCATGACTAGCGTGAGAAGCTAGGCCATAATCCTAACTAAAGGGTTGTATTTACCAAGTATGTATATGTACTTCGACCTAACCTAACCTAACATGAAAATTTTAAAAATATTTTCCCACATTTCGCTTATCGTTTGAAATAACGGAGTGGAGATTTGTATAATTCTGATTACTTGGAAAATATTTGCCTACCGGTTTGCAACTGTTACTCGGATCCAAAAAGATATCCAGATTATACAAGGAAAAGATAGATTAAAAGCCGAAAAAAAAGTAAAAAAGAGCAGTTGCGGAGATCTGTTATAGAGAAGCGAATGCAAAAGAGAGAGAGGTCCAATGTTCTATTCAAGAATACTGAGAATTTATATAACGATAGAGGGAAATCAATTATGAGTTGCACTATTAAATAATTTCTATGTGAAATTTGTAGTCGCCGTAGTTTAGTAGGTATTCTAATCCTAGGTCAGACATCAAAATAAAAATATTTATTCGGCGACTTCCTCTTGGCAGATTTCTGGCAAAAACTCTGAGAGTAAATAAAAAATTGCATTGAAGAGCTTCTAAAAAATCTGTCATTCGGTGTCAACTTTAAACTGTAGGTCCCGCCACTCATGTATAAAATTATCGCTCGCGACATAACTAGTGTGAGAAGCTAGGTCGTAATCTTGACTAAAGGGTTGTAATGACCAATTATGTATGTATGTGAAATTTTATTTAACGAAACAATCTTTATTCAAAAAATGTATCCAAGAAGTGTACTATATTTTTTGCCAGTACTGTATACATGAACGTATGCCTACGTTACGTAAATAAAAGTTCATCAACTTAATTTGTAATCATTAACTTATTTTAACAGTCAAAATGTATTGATATTATATTGCAACTATTAAATTAAACTGTTTTCTGTATTAAACTTCTTATTGGGGCATGTGACAAACTGAAATACGGAATGAATGAGTGAATGAATGAATGAAAATTTAACCACAAACAATAATAATAAAATGATCAAACACCGGTAATAATTTTTAAAACCACCATTATCCTGTTGCCTGTTAAGTTAAGGTGTTAACATGTTGACAAACAAAAAAAGAAAAAGAACAAATATTATCGATATTTTGTATCGGTATATCGATGTATGATGTATTTATTTCATTTGTTATTTATTTTATTAACTTTATATTCACATTTTATTTGTTTGTTACTTTGATTCTTTATTATATTGTGTGGTTATTCAGTGATAATGCAAATGCACTTGCCAAAGTGTTAGTCGATTATTTTAATCATTGTCAAATACAAATTTATTATCAGTATCATCGATACCATCGATACCATCATCATCATCATCATTGTCATCGTCATTATTATTATTTTTCAATTTATTAACAATAATATGTATTAAGAATTGCCAAAATTATTTACGTTATTGGTTAATAAGAGTTTGAATTTGGACAACTAATCACAAATTAGTATGATAAAGTCTTTAGAACTTCAAATAAATACAGGGGGAAGTATCAAAATTAATCCTAATATATATTATAAATCTTTCTGTAAGTCTGTTTTTTTTTTGGTTGTTTGTTTGTTAGCCAACCACGCCTGAACGCCTGGACCGATTTTCTTGAAATTTGGGATATTGATCGGGCTTTTGTCCGTGGGGGTTATAGGCTATAAATCTTTTAAAAATTTTGACCAAAAGGGGAGAAAAAATGGGAGAAATGGGAAAAAACTGGTAATAGGTATTTTTTTACGATTTAAATAGGTTAAGTTTCCCAAATAGCTTTTAGAGGTATTCCGTTTCTAAAGTAGAACCAAAAGGGATCCAAAAAGGGGGAAAGGGGCTGAAAACGGGCAAATTGAGTGCAGGTTATCCTAATCCTAATATATATTATAAATCTTCCTGTAAGTCTGTTTTTTTGTTTGTTAGCCAATCACGCCTGAACATCTAGACCGATTTTCTTGAAATTTGGGATATAGATCGAGCTTTTGTCGGTGCAGATTATAGGCTACAAATCTTTTCAAAATTATGACCAAAACGGGAAACAAAAATGGGCAAAAATTAATACTTTATGCAAAAATGCTGCATTTTATGGGTTTTAAAGCTATTTTTTACGATTTAGTATGGTTAAGTTTCCCAAATAGCTATTGGAGGTGTTCCGTTTCTAAAGCTGAACCAAAGGGGTCCAAAAAGGGGGAAAAGGGCCAAAAACGGGCAAATTAAGTGCATACCCAATCACGCCTGAACGCTTGAATCAATACGATTTTCTAGAAATTTGGGATATTGATCGAGTTTTTGTCGGTGCAGCTTATAGGCTATAAATCTTTTAAAAATTTTGAACCAAAGGGAAAATATGGGACAAAGGGAGAAAAAAGGGCAAAAATTAGTACTTTATGCAAAAATGCTGCATTTTATGGGTTTTAAAGGTATTTTTTTACGATTTAGCTTGGTTCTTCTTCTTCTTCTTAATTGGCCATAACAACCCGATTAACGGATTTCGGCCTGCCGCAATACATCCTTCCAGGCGCCTCTGCTTCTTGCGCGCCTACGCCAATTGGTCACACCAATCGATGACAGGGCTTCCTCGACTTGGTCCTTCCAACGGATACAAGGTCGTCCTCTTCGCCGACTTCCGCAGATCCCCGCATCAAATACCCGTTTCGCCGGAGCATCCTCCTCCATTCGAACGACATGACCAAGCCAGCGCAGCCGCTGGATATTAATACGCTGCACAACGTCTATGTCGTTGAGGAGCTCATACAGGTCACTGTTAGATCGTATGCGGAAATCATCGCCAACTCGCACAGGACCGAAGATCTTACGTAGGACTTTCCTCTCGAATACCCTCAAGGCTGCTGCATCAGGTCTTAATAGGGTCCATGCTTCTACGCCATAAAGAAGCACGGGTAAGATGAGCGTCTTGTAGAGTATTAATTTTGTCGCACGAGAGAGGTCTCTGCTGCTCAATTGCCTATTGACACCATAGTAGCACCTGTTGGCAAGAGTAATCCCGCGTTTGATCTCCAGACTGACATCATTTTTGGTGGTAACGGCGGAGCCAAGATAAATAAATTCCTTGACTGTATCAAAAGTATAGTTATCGGCCGTAATCTGAGAATCAATACGCCGCACGTCTCTACTTGTCGACAACATATACTTTGTTTTGCCCTCATTTACTGCCAGACCCATCTTCTTAGACTCCCGTTCAATAGCGCTAAAGGGAGCAGTAACATCTCGCTTGGTACGCCCTATGATGTCGATGTCGTCAGCGTACGCAAGCAATTGGACACTTTTCTGAAAGATAGTGCCATTGCGATGCACTCCTGCCTTTCGCAGAACACTCTCCATGACGAAGTTGAAGAGGTCGCATGATAAACACGATCCCTTATGGGGCTATCGAAGGCTGCCTTATAGTCGACAAAAAGATGGTGTGTGTCGACTTGTTTTTCGTGGGCCTTTTCCAGGATTTGGCGCAGTGTGAAGATCTGGGGTATGGTGGATTTGCCAGGTCTGAAGCCACACTGATAAGGTCCAATCAGTGTTTTGACGAGTGGCTTCAGTCGTTCACAAAATACGCCTGTAAGAACCTTTTTAGCTTGGTTAAGTTTCCCAAATAGCTATTGGAGGTGTTCTGTTTAAAAAGTTGGACCAAAAGGGGTCCAAAAGGGGAATAGTGGCGAAAAACGGGCAAGTTGCATGCATTAGAGTATTAAAAAAACTGAGTTGTTTGATAAACCGATTTCCCAATAATTTGAAAAATTGCATTTCGAAATCGGATTTTTATTTATTTTTTTTAAAACCCGCGCAACGCCAGATACAATCTGCTAGTGGTTAAAATAAAGAAAACACAACGAATTTAGGAAAAATATTCTTTACATACATAATTGGCCATTACAATATAAAATATAATATAAAAATCATATAAAATATCCTTTCCTACTCACAAAAACATTTTTTATAAACCTCATACTTTTCACTAATTTTAACAATACCCTCGTATATATTTTATAAATTATTTTTTTTATTTCATATTCATATTCATGATCATTATCATTATCATATCGAATTTATTGATTTGTGTTTATATTCTATTATATTGTCGTTTATTATTTATAAAATTGTTTACATATGTACATCCGTATATGTATGTATGTATGTATGCATTTGTATAGTTATAAATTATATCTTATATGTCATACTCTAACACACTCACATACATACATAAATTGTTTGGACATAAATTGTTATCATTTGTATCGCCATAATAGGCTTTTACACCAATTGACTGTCCAATATAAACGATAATTTAAATAGTTTATCAACGATAACGATAACGTCAAATGAAATAACACAATGAAATGAATCAAAGAGGGATTGTTGCATGGCATGGTATTACGCGTATGTGGATTGATGTTAATTGATAAACAGGGATGTAATAATCTACAGCGTTCATAGAAAACCTTGTTTGATAATTTTGAGATAACATCCTACTTGAAGTTGTCATAGTCTAGGTAGATAGTGTATTGGCTTATTAGTCATGAGGCCACAGTTCAAAGCCCAGGTCAGATATCTCCAATAAAATGAAATATAAAAAGAAATATTTCTTCGGAGACTTCCTCTCAGCATATTGTCAGCATAAACTTTGGAAAGGATTTCAAAAATTTGTCATTCGGAATCGACTATAAACTGTAATAGGTCCCACCACTCATGTATAAAAAAAATTAACTCACACAATATAAAGCGATGAAATAAACTAGGTTGTAATCCTGACTAAAGAGTTGTAATGACCAATAATGTTATTTTATGTTATACCATCATCTGTAATGGCAGAGTTGGTATCGTCATTACCTCATAAAAGTGTAGAAAATTGTTGCCACCTCAGCCCCCCTGTAATCAATTTTCCGTTTTCATCCCCCGGGCTAGACGCTTAACCTGTTGATAAATATTTTCAAGCATTATTCCGACATTCGACGTCCTTATGTCGTCACCTTTTCTGCTCAATCTTCTTGCATCTTTGCAAAGCAGTCTCTCCTTCCTTCTACTGTTTCTGTAGTCCTTGACAATGGCTCACGTAGAGGCAGAATGTAACTTAGGAGTGTTTAAAAGCAAGAACAGGATTAAGGAGAAAATTACCTAACATTACGACAATCAAAATCAATGAATTAAAGTTGGAATTGCCAGCATTTTATTAGTCAGATTTCGATTTTTCGGTCGTAAATATTCACCCTGAAAAAAATAGTTTGGCGGCAAACGGTTTGTAAACAACGTACAGTAAGATACCGCTTAATGCTGCCCCACTTAACGCTGTTTCAGTGTTAAAATCGCGTATTGTATTGATACTTGTGGTGCACTATATAGCAACGGTGTATACAATGTATCTTTTTCAACGCTCTTTTGTTACCCTGTCCAGGAGAAGGATTCCAACTGTGTTTTCCGAAGTTGCAGTGTATATGTACGTACATATGTAGTGTTAAGCTTGCTCGTTTAACGCTGTTTCGATTAGCGCTACAACTTTTTGGAACGCGTTAAGCGGGGTCTTACTGTACACATTTACATTGGCCATCCTTATTAGAGGAATTTACAGTTTAACATTGAATTCAAACAAGATTTGTCAAGAATGGAGCAGTAGGTAGGGACCAAAGATCAGCAATGAATCGTTTTTCCTCTACTCATAAGTACTCAGGCAATTTGGAGTATAAGTGAATCAACAGAATTGAAATTCAACTACTCTGATTCATTCGTACTCGCTACAACATTGATTTATAAGTATAGGTTGCAATGAGTATGAGTACAACGTTGACATCAAACTCACAACATTCGAAATATGTTTGATTCATACTCCTACTCATTCTGATTCATAAATTTAGAAAAATACTTATAATATTTATAAGTGATTCGAGTGATTCGAATCACTCATCAAAATTTACAGCTTTTGTTGCATATACAAACAAAGAAGAAAGGAAAGACAAAGACAACAAGCAAAGCATACACACAATCTTCTTGTGAGTATTGCAGTGCTCGTACGCGAATCATACTTATTTTGTGCTTCGTGTAAATTTTAAGTAGAGACGAGTCGAAGTCAATAACATCATGCGTATTGTTAAGTACCACGAGTACTTCCAATTTTAAGTATGAGTAGTATGAGTATGAATGCGTATAAGTAACATAAATTATAAGTATGACTCGAATCTACTCATCGTTTTAAATACTCGTTGCTGATCTCTGATAGGAACTATGAGTTTTGCCGAACTTAAGAAGCTGAGCATGGATTTCCAGCTATTTTATATCATTAGGAAAAGTTGAAATGAGATGGTATTGAGGAGGTGACATTGTAAGACCTTTTAATTGTAGAAAACCCCATATATAGTGGATCTATATGTACATGTACATATAGGGAAAGCATTTGCCAAAGTTCTTTACCAAAAGATTAAAGAAATTTATTAAAAAAGAAATTAAATACACGATATGGAACACATATAATATTAAATACAAAACCCCTATTAGCAGTATGTAAATACATATCGACACCTCCGTTTTATAATATTCTAAAAAGAAAAAGTGTGTTTTGAGCTTTCAAAGTTTTCAAGCGACATACGACTACGACGTGTATTTTAAAAAGATTTTTCCCAATAACTTCGAAACGGAACATTAAAAACGTTCTAAGTGTACGTTATAGAAGTGTACGTGTAGGACGTTATAGAATGGAGGCGTCGCTATGTAAAATGCTATTTTCTTTATGAAACAAACAAACAAACAAAGAAAATGAAAAAAAAAAAATATATCTTGGCTTAGGATACATAATGGAATAATAATGGATTTTTCCAATGAATTATAATGGGTATCCAATAAATCATAACCTCTAGCACATACAGTACAATGAGAGTGAAGGAGTTGTTATAAAGGGACCTATTACTCGTAATGCACATACGTTCATGTATATGTAATGGCTTGTAGTCGAGTTAATGCATTTGGTAAACTATTAAAGGATTATATTATACTCGCTGTGTGTGTGTGTGTGTGTGTGTATTTGTATTTTCCTTAAGCATTTTGCAAGCAATTTGTATAAGAATGAGAAGGAAAAAGAGCTAAAGAGCAACAAGGGAAAGAGAAATATGAAAATAAATTTTCTTAGCATTTATAAGCTCTTAACGAATAAAGAAAATATTTCTAAACACACACACACACACACATACATACATACATACATCTGCAACCAGCAATATGTGAATAAATACATACGAAATGCCTTGTATTGGTTTGCTGTTTGTACTGCTACACTCATAGAAATATGTTCGTTTAAAATAAAATATAATTATTGCCTCTTATTGCGGAAATTGTTTTGTTACGGTGTTATATTTGTGTTACACACATACATACGACTATACATATGCATACAAAGGCTATAAAAGAAATAGAAAAAATGGTTCCACCATCCAACAAACGATTGTTTGTGCCTTCAATTGCTGTTGTTACACTTTAAAAACCAATAACCTCAATTGAAGAGTTTTAATGGCATTTAAAAGAGAACAAAAAACACGAAAGAAAGAACTCATAGCGGTAAGTGCAAAACCTTTTAAAACAAGCAGTTCCGTTGACATCTATTAAGATTTGTCTTTTCACCTGCTTGTTGTTTTCCTTGTTTCGTATTGAATTTCAGTTTTCTCTCCTGTTTTTTTTTTTGTTTAATTTGTCAAAAGTTTATACAAACTTTGTTAGTAGTTGATCGTCATCATAATCATCATCATCATCATCATCATCATTATCATTAACTAAATGATGGTAATAGTGGGCGTTATTTGGAGTGCCAATTTTTTTTTGCCACAAAAAAAAAGCAAAAAATTACGTTTCTTTTCTAACCTTAAACACCCACAAGGATAACATCAATGACGTCTTGATGTTTTTAATTAATTTCTGTTGAATTTCATGCACATTTTTTTCGTTCGTTCGTTTGTTCATTTACCAAACTTACCAAAGCAAAAGAAGATGAAAAAAAAACGTATTTTTTCCTAGTCAGGATTTTCTTTGTAAAGTTCTATGGTTGGTCGTGGTTTTATTTGTTTTGGTTTTTTTGTTGCTCCCATGTTTATTTTTCCTTTCTTTTTTTGTTTTTTTGGTTACAATTTTATTGAATTTTCTTTTCATTTGTTTGTTGATTTTGTGGATTTGATTTCATTAGTATGCAATGAATTCTACCAGCCAAGTCTGTCAATTCACTTTTCGTTTATTCATCGAGACACCCACTCTTTAGATGGATAGGTTAGTTAAGGGTTGCCATATGTTATACATACATACATAATTGGTCATTACAACCCTTCAGTCAGGATTATTGACCTAGTTTCTCACACTACTTATGTTGTGTGTGTTAATTTTATACATAAGTGGCGGGACCTACAGTTTAAAGTCGACTCCGAACGACAGATTTTTGAGAAACTTTTCATGGCAATTTTATTTTACTCTCAGAGTTTTTGCCAGAAATCTGCTGAGAAGAAATCGCCGAAAAAATACTTTTTGTATCTTATTTTGATGTCTGGCCTGGTTTGGGTATACCAAAAACTTATTTCAAAATTTAATTTGTTTTAACAGAAATTCCATGGAGCTTTAATTTAAACTATGTACGTGCTGAAACCCCGGACTATGGCTTATGAATTCATTTTTATTCCGGTCCTTGGAGGTACTCATCGACATTAATCTACCTTAGTACCTTGGGCTTGTGACCTCCTATCTAAACCACCCCGGTTATACAGAAAATCTTCAAATATTCAGAACTAAGAGGCAATAATGTAAACTAGATACTAAATGTTCTGAATATGAGGAGAATTTTTCCGATTTTGTATGAAGTTCGCTTATCGCTAATAAAATACGAAGGAGAATCCCATAAAAGGGGAGTTACCCTGCCGTTCTTTGGAATCTTGTATTATATGAGTGTTATATAAGTGACTGGATTCAATTTCTTTCTTTGGAAGTTAGCAAAAAGTATACAACCGCATTCCTTTTCACCCGAAAGTACAAACCAACACTTTTTCTGTTTTGTGGAGAGGCTTTAGATCAAGCCATCATTCTTCGGCTTGTTTTAAATAACAAGCTGTCCTTCATACTTACTAAATTACTTAATTGGCCATAACAACCCGATTAACGGATTTCGGCCTGCCGCAACACATCCTTCCAGGCGCCTCTGCTTCTTGCGCGCCTACGCCAATTGGTCACACCAATCGATGATAGGGCTTCTTCGATTTGGTCCTTCCAACGGATACAAGGTGCTCGTCTCGCCGGAGCATCCTCCTCCATTCGAACGACATGGCCGAGCCAGCGCAGCCGCTGGATATTAATACACTGTACAACGTCCATGTCGTTGAGGAGCTCATACAGCTCACTGTTGAATCGGATGCGAAAATCATCGCCAACTCGCACTGGACCGAAGATCTTACGTAGGACTTTTCTCTCGAATACTCTCAAGGCAGCTGCATCAGTTCTTAATAGAGTCCATGCTTCTGCGCCATAGAGAAGCACGGGTAGGATGAGCGTCTTGTAGAGTATTAGTTTCGTCTTGCGAGAGAGGTCTCTGCTACTCAATTGCCTATTGAGACCATAATAGCACCTGTTGGCAAGAGTAATCCTGCGCTTGATCTCCAGACTGACATCATTTTAGGTTGTAACGGCGGAGCCAAGGTAAATGAATTCCTTGACTGTATCAAAAGTATAGTTATCGGCCGCAATTTGTGAATCAATACGCCGTACGGCTCTACATGTCGATAACATATACTTCGTTTTGCCCTCATTTACTGCACCCATCTTCTTAGACTCCCGTTCAATAGCACTAAAGGCAGCAATGACATCTCGTTTTGTACGCCCTATGATGTCGATGTTGTCAGCGTACGCAAGCAACTAGACACTTTTTTGAAAAATAGTGCCATTACGATGCACTCCCGCCTTTCGCAGAACACTCTCCATTACGAAGTTGAAGAGGTCGCATGATAAGGGATCGCCTTGTCTGAAACCTCGCACGGTATCAAAAGGTTCGGAGAGGTCCATTCCTACCTTAACGGAGCTGCAGGAATTGCTCAACGTCATTCTGCATAGCCTTATCAGCTTAGCAGGTATACCGAGCTCAAACATTGCGGCAAAAACACGATCCCTTATGGGGCTATCGAAAGCAGCCTTATAATCGATAAAAAGATGGTGTGTGTCGACTTGATTTTCGTGGGTCTTTTCCAGGATTTGGCGTAGTGTGAAGATCTGGTCGATGGTGCACTTGCCAGGTCTGAAACCGCACTGATAAGGTCCAATCAGTGTTTTGACGAGTGGCTTCAGTCGCAATGAAAATGGGCCCCTACTGGTTTTCCAAGCTGAAGATGACTTGAGACTTGAAGATGATGAGTATACTCTGCCTGGTATGATGGAAACCCATTAGCAGGACGACCAACTTCAAAATTATATGGGGGATATAAAGATCCGGAGAATATCGGCGCATAGCATACTACACCTACTGTCAGTGACAATTTGAAATCTTTTCCACTAGACCTTTATTATGGAACTTTAGTAGCAGATATCTGTCAGCGCTTCTGACAATATCCAATATTAGTCACTAAAGAATTCTAAATGATTTAGAAACTTCTGAGTTCATTGACTATATGATGCCAAACTCTATTTTTTAAGGAAAGTCTAAGACATTATATCGACGCCTCCATTCTATAACGTTCTAAATGTTCTTGCATTTTTAAATTCTACGTTCTCTTACTTAAATACTGCCAAAATTTGGTTAAGATGCGCCGATCCGTTCCGAAAATCTACTTAGAATACACATATAGTCGTATGTCGCTTGAAAACTTTGAGAGCTCATAACTCAAAACACACTTTATCGCCTTAGAATGTTATAGAACGGAGGCGTCGATATGTTCTCTGTAGAAGTAGCAATTTGAATAAGAGTAGGAGACTAGTCGCCGTAGCCTAGTAGGTAGTGTGTTGGCTTCTTAGACGTAAAGCCCGGGTTCGTATCCCAGGTCAGGCATCAAAACGATTTCCTCTTAGGAGATTTCTAGCAAGAACTCTGAAAGTAAATAAACCTTGCCATGAAAAAGATTTCTCAAAAATCTCGCTGTCGTTCGGAGTCGACGCTAAACTGTAGGTAGCGCCACTCATGTATAAAATTAACGCACACAACACGAGTGGTGTGAGAAGCTAGGCCGTAATTCTAACTGAAAGGATGTAATGGCCAATGTATTTGGCTAGTCTTCACCTACTCGGCATAGGCTGCAGAAATAAAAGTATATTCTAGGCAACAGACCTGTAGAAAAAAGACATTGGGAACCCTAGCATCTTAGCATCTTTAAATATTCCCATGCACAATAAATAAAATTTCCTGATTTAAAAAACTACAATAACTTGGCAACCCTGTAAGGTATACTCAGGGTAGAAATAATTGCCAAGGAAATTTTTATTTTTATACCATTTCGTTGTTGATTTTTTTCCTTTTCCTTTTCTCTGCCTCTAATCCTGTAGCTTCGATAAATAAGCGAACGAATATAAACTTTGTTTTTAACAGATTTTGCCAGTTTTTTCTGTCAATAAAATTATTTTGTAATCAAATGAATTGAAGAGGAAATACGACTGGTACAACAGCAGCAGCAGCAGCAACAATAACACAACATAACATTCAAGTAGACATTTGGCAGGAGATGATGGCCCAGGCAGAGGCAAAGGCAAGAGCAACCAAATATCAATAACAAAATGAAGGATCTTTGTTAAGTTGAAAAGGAAATGTATATCGAATTGAATCGGGTTGGAAGAAAACACAAAAAAAAGTGAAAATAAATTAAATGCAATAACCGTATAAGCAAGCATATAAAAATGTTGTTAAGAGGAACATTTTAAATAATTTACTACGTTTTGCTTATAATTTCAATCACAGATTATTCAAAGCAAAGTAATTAAGATCTAATGTTCGCTCCAGTGTAGTAAACTATAGCCAGTGTAGTAAACTTGAGCATTGAACCTATAACTCCCGTTGCTGATAAAGTAGTTGGCTTTGGTACTTGATACTTGATTTCGAATTAGAAGTTGCCGTAGTATAGTAAGTAGTGTGTTGTCTTATTAAATGTAAAGCCACGGTTCAGACCGCAAGTAATTTGTACAAGGAGTTAAAAAAGGATTAAAAAACAAGCAGCATTTAAGTGATTACTTACTTACTTTATTGGTTTTAACTCAGAGGTTGCGCCAAAAGCACAATTTTTTATAGGGAATATCGAAGATCCTGATAAGATAAGTTCTAATTAGTGTGACTTCAGATCTGGTAAGTACGCTATTAAATTAAGTCAAACACCGATTGACTGACATCTATCTGACTTCAGTCATTCACACTAAATGATAAAAGCTTCTATCCTTGTACTTCCTTTCTCTGATAGCATCACAACGGGCCGCCATGCGTGCTCAAGTGAGCTTTGTGATATCAGAGCTACCACTACGACCTAACCTGTACTAGGGACCCCCCTCTGCAGGACTGGATAGGACAGACGACACTAAGCTACCCACTGTTGGGCATATTTTTTTCTAGCCATAATATATAAATAAGCTGGTATATATATCCTACCAGCTCATTAGTTTCAACCTTAAACAATTCAGCCTTAAGACGTTTTACTGTTCTTAAGACGCAGGTCAGACATCAAAATGAAAAATATTTCTTCGGCGACTTCCTCTCAGCAGATTTCTGGCAAAGACTCTGAGAGTAAAAATTGCCATGAAAAAGCTTCTCAAAAATCTGTCGTTCGGAGTCGACTTTAAACTGTAGGTCCTGCCACTCATGTATAAAATTAACGCACACAACAGAAGTGGTGTGAGAAGCTAGGTCGTAATCCTGACTGAAGGGTTGTAATGGCCAATTATGTATGTATGTATGTAAGACGCAGAAAAAGGATTTTGACCCCATCATCATCGATTGAATTCGGTATATCATCATCATTGAAGTCGCCGTGGTCTAGTAGGTAGTGTGCTGGCTTGTCAGATGTGTGGTCTCAGTTCAAACCCCAGGTCAGGCATCTCCAACTAAACGAAATATGAAAAAATATTTCTTCGACGACTTCCACTCAGCAGATTTCTAGCAAAAAACTCGCAGAGTAAATAGAAAATTGTCATGAAAAGTTTCTCAAAAATCTGTCTGTAGTTCGGAGTCGACTTTACACTGTAATTCCCCCCACTAATGCATAAAAATTAACGCACACAACATAAGTGGTGTGAGAAACTAGGTTGTAATCCTGACTAAAGGGTTGTAATAACCGCAAGTTTGAAAAAATATTTCTTGGGCGACTTTCTCTTCTCAGTAAATAAAATTGCCATGAAAAAGTATCTAAAAAATGACGTTCGGAGTCGGTTTTAAACTATAGGTCCCGCCACTCTTGGCTAAAAATTAATAGTCACAACATGGGTGGTGTGAGAAGCTAGATCCTGACTCTGAAGAGTTGTAATGACCAATGAATGAATGTATGTATGTTTCGAATGATAATTTACTACTACGAGTCAGGCAACAGGATATAATTACGAAGCCAAGAAGGCTTAGGTACCATTGGCTTGGCAAAATACAAATTTGTAAACGAATTTTAAAACTCCCACTTAGACTTGATGGTTGAAAATCTTTCTTAAATATTCAATATTCAAATGTTTTTATCTTTAATTTCTCATACAATTTTTGTGCAATTCGTATAATAAAATATCGTCAAATAAATTGAATTGCAACTCAATAAAAGTCATTAAAATGTTTCAATAAAAAGTCTTGATTAAACGACGTTTTTTTTTCTCCTCCCAATTGCATATAAAGTCGTGTGTCTATGAATTTATTTCGGCATAAAAGAGTGCCTGTTTGTATGGGTGTTTCTGTGAAAAGATAATCGGTGGTAGATTATTACAAGGCATTAGAATTTTTGGCCTCTTTAAAGGCCTATCAGAACCTATTTGTTTCAATTAAATCTTTTCAATTTCTTATCCCGTTTCCAAAGTAAATCATGCAGTCCTTACTTTGGACTGTCAAACATATGCCGGGTACTGATAAATGAAGTGAAGGAGAGTCTACTCCTACACTATAGAGCAGAGGCATATATGAACTGCATAATTGCAATGGATGACCACAAAAGAAGACAATCATTCTTCTTCTTATCCATGTCAGTCCAGCAAAGTCTAGCAATTGCATGTTGATTAAAAAGTTGAGACTCCCTGTCTGTTTCTGTTTAAATGAAGCGATAGCAACGCATGTGCTGATTAACTTTGCTAGCAATTGGAATTCTAATGATATCTCCATGTTCTGGTTTCCACATAAAAATTACCTTTGTTTGATTGAAAGTTTGTTGAGGAATACTCGGCATTAATGGACGAGAACGGCCATCAAGGTAACGTCTAAGCTATTCACGTGAACTAATAGACTTTCAAGGAAAATCTCTTTAGCCAACAAGCATTACATCGTTTTGCCTTGGCCTCCCTCTAGTAAACACTGCAATGAACACAGACAGCCTGTATGAAAGTCTAATGTTAGAATCCTTTTAATATATTCCTCAGCCCATTCAGTTCAGCAATCATATATATAATATTTCTAAAGCACTTATTTTTGTCGGTTGCAAATATCTCCCATACCACCGCATCAAATTTAATGAATGATATCTCATTTTAAAGCTAATATCTAACACTAATGGCGAAAAATAATTAGAAATTGAAAAATTAATATTTTCATTGATAAAAATTATATTTTCTATAGAACTGCATGATAATACTGTTGTCATTATGATTATATATGTTTTTGTTCAAGTGTGGTAATACAGGGTCGCTTAATTGTAATGCTATTCTACATAATAATATATAAAGTTGTAAAAGTCATTTTGGTAATGTCGTTATTGTCATGGCATTGTTTGTTTTATGAAGTGTAGTAATACGGGTTAATAAATGGTAACAGGCTAATCGTAACAAACTTGGGAGAGCACATCCTATCAGCAAAAATTATTCATACCGATAAAACTGTACTCATACCCCGAATCAACCTTACACCTTCTGATTCAACTGTGCCTTTCCGAATGACACGAAACAATTGCTTTTGCTATGACGATAAACAAAGCACAAGGTTAAACCCTTCAAAAGGTAGGATTGTATTTACCAGAACATGGGCATGGTTATACGTGGCTTTTTCTCGAGTGCGTACGTTTAAGGATATTTTTGTTTGTATAAAGGATTCGTACGGACAAAAAGTTAACAATGATCATGTCATTACCTCTAACATTGTATTCAAAGAAGTATTATAAAAACATTTAAACTTATGTATGTATGTATGTAAATATGTATGATATATTATGATTTCTAATATTTTTATATTTTTAATAAAATTTCTATTAATTATTTTCATTTTATGTTACAAAAATGACAACTAACGGTGCGAAATACTCGCATGGGTCATCTAGTTCGATATATACACCAAAAGCTCTGCGGGAAATCTCTGGATTGTTAAACAACAAATCCCAAGTTGGATTCCTTAAATAAAATTATAAGGAATCATGTAGTCAAACCAAATGTTTTTATGACTTTCGATTATTGTAAAATGTCTATAGCAATGGGCCAGGATTTAATTGAGTTTAGATTTACAGCCACCATCGAGTTCCAAAGAAGAATGAAAAGAACTCAACTGAGTAACGCAAATAATGCCTTTATTATAGTGGAGCAGAGTTTATCCTGAAGACTGCCTGACCATATTGTCTATTAGTCTGCAGTGATTCTGTTATTTATACACACTCCATCAGATGTGAGCTCTAAAAGGCAGACTGCCTGACCATATTGTCTATTAGTCTGCAGTGATTCTATTATTTATACACACTCCATCAGATGTGAGCTCTACATGGCAGGGTTCACCACAAGCTGATGGAGTTATTAATTGCAGTAAGATCTAAGGACTTAAATATTGCTCACAGCTTGTACGAGTAATATGGCCTTTACTCCGTTTCATTTCGAATTTTTGTAGCCCCTTAATACATACCCTACATGAATACAATGTATGCCTTCCGGAAGGCCTTTTTACTCCTTCTTTTTTACCGTTGAGACAATTTTTGTATTCAACGATGATCAAAAAATTTCAATAGATTTTCATTTTCATTTTTTTTTTTTGTTGCAATCGTATGATGTGCTCCACCACCACTACCACCAAATGAAAGAACAGCAACAGAACCGAAAAAAAACAACAACATTGGGCAATTTAATCTCCCAGCAACATAGTCTAGTTTATAGGCAATTATATACAATTTAAATGAAAAAATGAAATTTTTGTGTATATTGTTGTGGTCTATTTTTATTTCCTATTTTTCTTTATATTTTTTTTCTGTTTTTTTGTTGCTTTTTGGGCAATCGATGTGTGTAACAAACATATAAAAAATTTCATTATGTGAGATGAATTACTTTCACACATGTACATGCACACACACATAGCTCTGCATACATGCAAACGTACATATACATGTATGTATATGCGAATGAAATAACTACGAATGCATGTTGAATAGCCGAAAAAATGCAAAAAAAAGATGCAAAAACGAGAGAGAGAGAGAGAGAGAAAATATATGCAAAAAAATGCAAAAGCTTTCGCCCCAAAAAATTGACTAAAAATTGAAACAATTTTGTTGTTATTATTGTTGTTGTTGTTGTTAAAATCTACAAAATACCAATTGCAGACAAAGTTTTAATTCCCTCGCCATCAACAGCAAGCTATAGAGCAACAACAAAAAATAAGAAGAAAACAACCGAAATTTAAACGGAAAAAAATGTACAAAAATTGGAAAAATACATAGAAAAAGTTATACAAACGCTTGTTAAGGAATATTTGCATAGCGTGGCTTTTAGGCTCAAATGCTTATTGCATTTAACAACTTACCCATACACACACACCCACCCACATGTGCACACATTTATGGGGTAGTATACCCCAGTCTTTCTTGCTTATAGTCTCACTTACACACACTCTCTCTCAAAGCTACGTTATAACTGTTTGCATTTCTAGCATATGCAAAGGATTCAACGAAATGAGAATAACGAAATGAATAAATGACTGAATGAATGAATGAGTGAGTGAATGAGAATGCAAAAGTCAAATAAAAATTGCACTTTGCCATATAAATGGTTACAAAGGGCCGCCTAATAGTATACAGTAATAAAAAGTCAACCAAGTGACTTGTATGTATGCGTAAAAAAGAGAGAGAGAGAGAGAACGAGTCAAAGCTAGGACTAATATGTGAGTATGTGTAGTGGCTAAAATAAAAAGAAAAATCCCAACAAATAAACAAACAAACAAAAAAATGATTTTGAAGGCATTTTAATTTGTTCATGTATTTTATTAAGTCCAAAATACGACGATGACTACCAGACACCAACAACAACTACAACAACACTTCCACTAAACACTTTCATCAGCATATCAGCTCACCACTCATCGTTAACGTCATCCTTAACGTATGCAACACTCACACACTCGAATACAATACATACCTCCTGCTCATCTTGCCTTTATCAACTAGTTACAGTGTGTTACATTTACATTTACACTTACAGTTACAGTACAATTTAATGTGTAGTTTGATTTCTTTGCTTTCGTTTCTTTTCTTTTCGTTTCTTTTCGGTTTTTTTTTTTTTTTTCATTCATCAACCAAAATAATTTTAATATATTCCCCTAAAGTGTTACGTACATACATGCATGCATACGTACGTTGTTGTATCGTTACATGTTTGGAGGATGAATGGCTGAATATTTTGTGTACATGAGAGTAGGAGTTTTTGTTAATGCACACACACACATACACTTACAGATACCCATAGACATTATATTACAAAACAATTGAGTGCAATTTTCCACGCTATATTAAAAAATTTGTTGGTTGGTTTTGTTTTTTTTTGTTGTTTTTGTTTTGCATCAACATTTTCTTGCTCATTCGCATCGTTTTCTTGTTCATATGCACCTACCCCTTAGTACATGCAGTGTGTGACATCCCAGTGGTCATTTTTAAATAAATTCCAAAAAAAAAAAAATTGGGGAAAGAAAAACTTTAATGACGTCAGTTTTTTTTATGATTAACGTCCAGTATTATGAGTGTCTTAATTCCCCGTATAATTATAGGGGAATTAAACTCTGCCACTCAAAATGAATATCGGAAAGCAAGAAGTGAAGTTAACCGTGAAATACGAAGAGCTAAAATTAATTACTATGCAGGAAAATTCTATAACGCTATCGGCACTAAAAAGACCTGGAATACGATCCGGGAGATTGCAATAGGCAGTGAGGGAAATATAATTGATAGTAACGTAACTGCAGAGGAATTGAATTTAAAGTTTACTAATATTCCGTACGCTGATGATGATTCTCTTTCTAGTAATTACTTAAACAGTATTGTGGACACTACCGTTGAGAGAGAGTTCGAATTTCGTTGCGTAAATGCTGCGGAAGTCTTAAAATGTTTTGAGTTGATACGACAAAGTTGATCCTCGTTTTATCAAAATATTATTACCGGAACTACTACCTTTTCTTACGCATCTCTTCAACACTATCATAACTACTAGTAAATATCCTAGTAATTGGAAATATGCTAAAATTATACCTATACCTAAATCTAATTCGGAATTTAGGCCAATCGCTATTCTGCCCTATCTGTCGAAAATATTAGAGAAACTTTTACACGCTCAAATGAATGATTACATAAATGAATTTAATTTACTTACGCCATTTCAGTCTGGTTTTCGTGCCAAACATAGCTGCACTACTACTTTAATTAATTTGTGTGAAGATATTCGGTACGATATTGACAATGGCAAAATTAATATTCTTGTATTACTAGATCATTCGGTTGATCACAAAATTCTTCTTACGAAACTGCAAAGACTCTTTAACTTCTCCAGTACGTCTAGTTGTTTACTGAAATCGTATCTTAGTAATCGTTTTCAGCTAGTATGTCTTAATGGCGAGTACTCATCATCCTTGGCTGTTACCAAAGGAGTTCCCCAGGGTTCGATAATGGGACCGCTTTTATTCTCATTGTATATTAATGATCTTCCGGACTATTTGGAACACAGCAAGATACACCTTTATGCGGATGATGTACAAATTTATCTTGGAGGCTCTTTACAGCACATTGAGGAGAATGTTTTTAAAGTCAACCATGATCTTAATAATATCTATAAATGGGCAACGGCTAACATAATTTTAATTAATCCACAGAAATCTAAATTTCTTGTTATACATAAGAAAACAGTTCATTTAAACATCGATTTTGATACTATGTTGAATAACCAGAGAATAGAGTGTGTAACGTCTGCAAAGAATTTGGGAGTTATTTTCAATAACAACTTGGATTGGTCTACCCATATTAGCAGAATTTCTGCTAATTCATACCTAATGCTGAGAAATTTGTGGCCTACGCATTACGTGACGCCTTTGAAAATAAGAATTTTGATTGCCAAAACCTATTTAATGCCACGATTGTTATATGCATGTGAAGTTATTGCTAATTATGATTCCCGAAGCAGATATTTACTGCAAAGATCCTTTAATAGTATAGTTAGATATGTCTTTGGCCTACGAAGATACGATCACGTCTCTTCTTTTTCAAATTTGCTTTATGGTATACTTCTCTAATCGTATTCTTTTGAGATAGTTTTGCAGCAGTTTCTTGTATATTTCAGGCCGTATCTCGGCGATGACTTGATCAATCTTTTTTTTAAATTTTCATGCAAAAAATGCAAAATCGGTTGTGTTGTCTGGCTCGTCGTGAAGTCGCCGTTGTCTAGTAGGTAAGCGTAAGGCCCACGTTCAATACCCAGATCAGACATCAAAACGAAAATATGAAAATATTTCTTCGGGAATTCTGAGTGTAAAAATAAAAAATTGCCATGAAAAGCTTCACAAAAATCTGTCGTTCGGAGTTGACTTTAAACTGTAGGTCCCGCCACTAGTGTATAAAATTTACGCGCACAACATAAGTGTGAGAAGCTAGATCGTGACTGAATGGTTGTAATGACCAATTATGTACATATGTGTGGCTCGTAGCGCTGTTTTGTTGAAACCTCATATCATTCCGTTCATAATCTCCAATTGCATGCAAAAAAAAAGTAGTGGTACCCGGTCCAATAATACTTCCAGATCATAAGGCATAACAAAAAGTAAATTTTTCCGGATAAAATTTTCGTTCAGAATAACTACTGGGACATCCTATCTACCGTCACTCATCAACCAAATTTGTTTATGTGTGATGGATTATTTCGTTTGTTTGTTTCTTTTATTATTTTTTTTTTTTTTTTGCCCATTTATCAGCCTTTAAAAAATATGTATGGTAGAGAGGAGCAGGGGGTATAAGCTTGAACACATAAATTATATTTTATTCTGGTGTTAATATTCAGTTTTTCTTTCGTTTTTCCTTTTTTTTTTGGTTTTTTTTTGTGATTTTGATTGCATTTATTGTAGCTTTTTTTTTTTGGTTGTATTTTGTTGTTGTTTTTTGTTATAATGATTTCGGGTTAAAAGAATCAACAATGGCAACCATTTTTAATGAAATTTCTGAACAAGTTTCATAATGAAAATACTAGAGAGTGTAGTAGTAGTACCACTGACTGCACATACATACAAATAATTACATATGGTAGCAGGGGGGTACATACTTATAGTTTGGATCTCTGTGTGTATACGAATATTATTAAGGCATCAATCATATACAGTTTATAACACTATGGAAATTGTTCAGAAGCTATTAAAACTACGAATAAACGGCGATAAAAAAAGAAGATTGTCAGCATCAATATTTATTTGTCAAATAATAAACTTCGTAATGCACTGCTAATAAGAAAGTTGGCAACACAGAACTTACAGTGAATGCTGTAGGTCTTCCTACACAATATTAAAACGTACAGATTTGCCTATCACAACTACATACACATAGATTTTTTTTTTGTTTTAACGTTCCCGGTCACTCACTAACCCACCCTCACAACGACCGCGGAGGCCTCGTCCCCATTACGTAGGGACATGTACACACTACAGTCCGGACTGAATAAGGTGACAATAAAACGGAATAATCTAAGACAAGAAGGAAAATACATTTTTATATAATAATTTATAAACAAAGGCCAGTATACAAGCTACGCTTTACATTACAAACACTACAATTAAAATCTATAAAATCATAATGCAAATTAAAATCATTACATAATCTACGAAATGGAAAATTACATGCATAATTCGTTCTATAGAAATCTAAAGAAAGAGGACGATAGTGCCGTGAAAATTTTGCTGAAATGCTGAAATTCAAGTTACAAAGCAAGAACTCAGGATCGATATCACCTTTAACGAGATTAAAAATAAAACAAACCCCTACGTTCCAAAGTTGGAAGTTTTACCGGAAGCCCATTGTTATAATCCCATCCTAAACCACGTAAATAGAATAATAAAAACTGCCTCTGCACAGACTCAATTGAATCACTATGACAACGATAGTACGGATTCCAAATAACAGACGCATACTCCAAAATAGGCCTAACAAGTGAAATGTACAGTAGTTTTGTTATATAAGGATCAATGAATTCCCTAGCCCATCTTTTCACAAAACCAAGAACAGCTCGAGCCTTGCCAATCATCAAACTAATATGATCAATAAAAGACAATTTAATATCCAATAATACTCCCAAATCAAGATACACACATACATACATAATTGGCCATTACAACCCTTCAGTCAGGATTACGACCTAGCTTCTCACACCACTTATGTTGTTAATATTATACATGAGTGGCGGAACCTACAGTTTTAAGACGACTCCGAACGACAGATTTTTTGAGAAGCTTTTCATGGCAATTTTTACTCTCAGAGTCTTTGCCAGAAATCTGCTGAGAGGAAGTCGTCGAAGAAATATTTTTCAATTTGGTGTCTGACCTGGGATACGAACCCGGGTCTTTTGTCTAATAAGCCAACACACTACCCACTAGACCACGGCGACTCCAAAATCAAGATATGAAGGCACAATTTCCAAAGGGCAAGAATTAATCACATAAGTGGACGAGATTACACCAAGGCGAGAGAAAACCATGCATTTACATGCATGTTATGCAAATTAAGATCCATTAAGTTTATCCTGCACCAAGTAACAAACAAATCAATATTTCGCTGAAGAACAGCCTGGCCATGATCATCGTCAAAAGTATAAAATAATTTAACGTCGTCAGCATACATCAGAATATTACAATCAGAAAGAGCAGAAGGAAGATCATTCAGAAACAATAAAAATAGTAATGGACCCAAATGGCTACCCTGCGGAACACCAGAAGTAACAGTCTTAGACAATGAATTCCTAAACAATACCCTCTGAGTCCTAAGGGAGAGGTAGGAGTCAGGAATACCGATTAGTGAAAGTTTAAGAAGCAAAATTCTATGATCAACCCTAACCCTATCAAAAGCTTTACTGAAATCAGTATAAATTACATCAGTCCGAGCACCGACAAGAAAGCCCCTGAAAACATGTGTAGTAAATTCAAGAAGATTAGTGACAGTCGACCTGCCTTTCAAAAAACCATGCTGGAAAGGAGATATTAAAGATCTCGTATTAAAAAAGATATAATCCGTCACTAGTTTCTCCATCAACTTGGGAATAGCACTGAGCTTGGCAATACCTTCCAAATAGATGGAAAATGACCAACCCTCAGAAGCTCATTGAATATAAAGGTCAAAGGACCACTCAAGACAACAGTACACTTTCTTAACATACAGGCCGGAACCCCGTCAGGGCCCGGCACGTATGTATGAGAGTATTTATTATAAAATGTTGTTTTTTTTTAATAAGTTAATATGTATGTTGACGTACATTAATAAAGGGTGATTTTTTAGCTATTTTCTTTTTACCAACAGTGGCTTAAACAGTTCACGCACGTTTCGTCTTTTGTTTTACTGTCAAATATCTTCAGTTTGGTCTATAATTTAACCATGAATCGTCTTGCAAATCATTGAATTTTATTATCAAAATGAGTGCTCTGTTAAGAAAGTTCATCGGGGGCTCCTACCATTTTATGGTCAGTTTCAGTGGCCAACTGAAGCGGCTATTCGTGAGATGATATCCAAATTTTTTGCCCAAAATGCAAGAGCTTGACTTGCATGACATGTGGTTTCAATAAGACGGTGCGACATGCCACACAGCACGCCTAACAATGAACTTATTGAGAGGCGAGTTCGGTGAACATTGAATTTCACGATCGAGACCGGTCAATTGGCCGCCTAGGTCGAGCGATTTAACGCCTTTAAACTATTTTTTGTCGGCCTATGTTAAAGCTCATGTCTATACAGACAAGCCCACTTCAATTAATGCATTGGAGGATAACATTGATGCATTTATTTATCGTGAGATACCGGCCGAAATGTTGGAAAGAGTATGCCAAAATTAAACTAAGCGGATGGAACTTTTACATGAAATATTCTTCAAACATTAAATTATATGGACCGTACTATCGATTCAAATAAAAATTTCATGCATTTTTCTGAATTTTATGCGTTCTTTTTTTGAAAATTTTTCCTATAGCTCTTAAAAAATCACCCATTAAAACGTTAACGCATTGCAATATGTTATTTTGAATAGAAATCTTTTTTTTTGTGAATTTAAATTTCTTCAATCTTTTTTTCTTCTATTCCATATGATGTTATTATCATAATATATACAGTGGAACTTCTATAAATTGAACTTCTTGAATTTTCTATAAATTGAAGCACAGCAACAGCATATTGGAAAGAAATTCTATCAGGTTTTGCTTCTTAACTTGAAGTTTCTATAAGTTGAAGTTTTTTTCTGGATAATGCTAATTCAATTTATAGAAGTTCGACTGTATTCATGCACATACATACATAAGTACTTCTGTTTGTATATTATTCATTTAATTTCATTTTTTTTTTGCATACAATTTTACTTACATGTTTCTGATAGTGTGTAAAAGGATATTTAATATGGTTTTTATATTATGCCAGGGATGGCATCCTGCTGCTATGAGTTGAATGTACACTTTTCAAGAAGAAAGAATTTAAAATTGAATATGATTCCTATTTGTTGTCAACCCTTTGCTCCTGCCCCATCATACTTTTGTAAGACAGTGTATGAATTAAAATGACTAATAAAATCAAATAAACGTATTCAAGGGGGAAGATCTTGTAATGTTTAAAAGAATAAAAAAAAAAGGATTCAAACCGCATCTGCCACAAAAGTGCCTCTGAAGCATAGACTTGCATGGTTTTGACATATTTTATATGGAAAATTTTATTAGAAAGTAATTAAAATAATAATAAATTTTAAAATATGTTTATTCTAAGTAAATATTTAAGTCTTAATCATTCATACATAATTGGTCATTACAACCCTTAAGACAGTATTAAAAACTAGCTTCTCACACTACTTATGTTGTGTTGGCTAATTTTATACAAGAGTGACGTAACCTATAGTTTAAAACCGACTCCAAACGGCAGATTTTTTTTACTCTCAGAGGGTTTAAGCCGTTGCCTTATGCCTAATAAAGCAAGACTAACTTAACGATGATATTAAGCATACATTAGCCGATTTGACGTATTGACGCCGTAGTCTAATATCTAGTGTGTTGGCTTATTAGACGTAAAGCCAGGGTTCGAGCCCCCCAGGCCAGACATCAAAACAAAATACAAAAAGTATTTCTTCAGCGATTTCCTCTCAACAGATTTCTGGCAAAAACCCCGAGTTTAAATAAAATTGCCATGAAAAGTAGGTGGAAAAAGTAGTAGGAAAACTGTAGGTCCCACCACCATGTATAAAATTAACACATAAGTGGTGTGAGAAGCTAGGCCGTAAACCTGTCTGAAGGGTTGTAATGACCAATTATGTATGTATGGCAACAATGATTTGAAAAAACTTCTTTTAAAGAAAAGTTCTTTTTCTTTTCGATTTGATTAGTAAAGTTTTCCCATCTAAGCTGGTAATTGGCCTCCCTAACATGATAGGATCTGTACCCGTCGTTGCTTAAAAACAATAATCTTTGGTTTATTGTTTAAATTGATAGACATTTTTCTCCCTAGTTTTTACTTTTATTTGAGAGGCAGCGCTGCTGAGTGTAGGGATTAGAACTTTGCTGGCTAAGTAGTCCTACTCCCTTCTTATGAGGAAGCTTTGCCTTAAAACTGGTGGTTAAGTAGGCATCGGAATTATTTGGTGTAGATTCCTTGTCTAAAATTCAAAAACCATGCTGAAAAGTTGCTCATCTTCTCGCGAATGTGCATATAAATTGCATGAGTTTTTAGTAAAGCACTTTCATCTTTATACCGCGCCGCCACGTGCCATGCTAAGCTTTTGGTTCCTATATCGCATATACTCTATGAAGAATACAAAATCCCTGAGGCTAGTTTACATAGATAAACGGCTTCAAGAAGCATCACAGAAAGAAACCTAAAAAAGGATTAAATCATCAAAACTAAAGATTAAGCAAACCTGAAAGGATATCACTTAGACCTCTAGTTGTATTTGGCTATTCTCCATCCTATTGGAACCACATAGTTGTTGAATAAGACTCTCTATTTGATCAGCAATGTTCTTGAAAAATAGAACCCAATTATACTTAAAGCGTAAACAGATTTACTTGCATACGAGGTCCTCACATAATTGGTCATTACAACCCTTCAGTCAGAATTAGGACCTAGATTCTCCCACCACATACATAAGTCGCGGGAGCTACAGTTTAAAGTCGCCTCCAAATGACTGATTTTTTGGAAAACTTTTCATGACAATTTTATTTAACACTCAGAGTTTTTGCCAGAAATCTGCTGAGAGGAAGTCGTCGAAGAAATATTTTATTTTCGGTTTATTGCCTGACCTGGACTATCGGCTGGACAGAACGAGTAAATAGTATAGTTTTAGAAAACGTATCGCAATGAGAGTGTATAAAAAAGGAAATAGAGGAACCAGTAGACTATGTACGCCTTTTAAAGGTTTATTTCAAAATAGTGTGGCACTGTACTATAGGAAAGCTGATCTAGCTGGACATGAAAAGGGACTAGGGTCATACTCTGCTGCATCACAAGTTGTCTGGTAGTATATAGCAATGAGCAGGGTGATGATCTTACGTAGTTTCGTTTTGAGTTCATTAAAAAACACTCTCCTTAATACAAACATAAGGACAATTATTGAATTTAATGCAACACTTTTTATTACAAACTTTTTCAATTTCATTATGACAACAACAATAAAAATAAGAACAGGAACAGAACATCATTTACAGATTGTCACAGTGGGATAATTTTAATACGAATAAATTTTATAAAAAAAGGAGAAAAATTATGAAAGCAGATTTAATTATTTGCTTGTTATTATTTTCTTATTTCATTTTTATTAAATTCTTTTTATAAAAACAAAATAAAAAAAGAAAATCTGGTTTTGATTTTGATGGCATGAATGAATGAATACAATTCCCCTTAGTACTCTACCCCTTCTTATAAATAGTAATTGAGTTGGCCTTTACAGTTTGTAATTTGTCTTTGAATGCTTTTATATATACTTACTAGCAGATTGTACCCGGCGTTGCGCGGGTTATGAAAATAACAATAAACAAAAGTCCGGTTTCGAAACCGGCTTCTTAAAAAATGCAATATTTCCAATTATTCGGAAACCGGTTTATCAAACAACTCAGTTTTTGAATACTCTAAGTCCTAAATATAAATGCATGCAATTTGCCCGTTTTTCGCCTCTTTTCCCCCTTTTTGGACTCCTTTTGGTCCAACTTTTGAAACAGAACACCTCCAATAGCTATTTGGGAAACTTAACCAAGCTAAATCGTAAAAAAATAGGTTTAAATCACATAAATTACAGCATTTATGCATAAAGTACTAATTTTTGCCTTTTTTTCTCCCTTTGTCTCATTTTTTCCCTTTGGTTCAAAATTTTTAAAAGGTTTATAGCCTATAAAACTGCACCAACAAAAGCTCGATCAATATCCCAAATTTCAAGAAAATCGGTTCTTAATCGGCACTTAATTTTTAATTTCACAATCAAGTATTACTTCGGGGGGGTGGGGGGGGGGGTGTAGATTCAGCGAATGCTGCCTTCAAATTCCGCTGATCTTGCTCTCTCAGCCAATCTTTGCTGCGTCAATACATTCCGTGCGAAAACACATACTGCGTTCCAATTGCCACATGAGATTAACATCAGGTTAACTATATTCTCGGGCGTTACCTGGAATCCTATTGATCTCTCCAGGCAATTTCGTTGAACAGAATATCGCGGGCAATTAAAGAAAACATGCTCCGCCGTCTCCCTTTCATTACGGCATTCTGGGCATGCCTCATCCGCGTCATGACCAAACTTATAAAGATAAACCCTATAATATCCATGGCCCGTTAGCAACTGTGTCAGGTAGAAGTTCACCTGACTGTGTCTTCTTTTTGTCCATACGCCTATGCTTGGTATGAGTCTGTGGGTCCATCTTCCCTTAGTGGAATTGGACCAGTCCTGCTGCCATCTATCCATAGCATCATCAGATAGTTGAACAGGGTTCGAAAAATCTGTTCCTCTCTTTACGTCATATTTCCTCCTCTCTATATCCACTACTAGCTTCAGGGGCATCATCCCCGCAATCACTAACGCTGCATCAGTAGACACCGTTCGGAAGGCAGAAATCACCCTGAGAGCAGATCTCCTGAAGGCCGCTTCTATTCCTGCTCTATATGTCCTTTTCTCCATAGCCCCAGCCCATACGGGGGCTGCATATATAGCAATCGCTGCCACTACCTTCATCAGTAGCCTGTCTTGGGCCTCCTAGGTTAGGCATTAATCGGGCAAGTGCACATGCCGTCGCCGCACATTTTTGGCCGATGTACGACAGGTGTTCCCTAAACGTGAGCCTGTTGTCAATTATCACTCCCAGATATTTAATCGCCTGCTTTGATGATATGCGCTGGTCACCTACTGTTATGGTAATAAATTCTATATTCTTCCTACTGCTTACAAGAAGTACATCCGTTTTGTGATCAGCTAGTTTGAGACCTATTTCCGTGATCCAGCTCCTGACTATGCCAACCGCAGTGTTACATGTTCTCACAAAATCATCCAGATATTTTCCCCTTATCACCAGGGCAATATCGTCTATTTGTGTATGTGTTTGTGTTCATATGTGTGTGTAGAAGAATTTATTTTCTAAAATATTTTATTACGTATTATTGTGTTTAATTTATGAACTTTTCTCTAACGTTTGCCTTGAGGTTTTAATAACGATTCGTATAATAAATACAAATACAAACATAAAGAATACCCCATACAAATATAATAGCAAATACCGTTATAAATTCAATTCAATAACAACAGACACAGGCAGACAGACGTGTCAAGTGAAGGAGGACATCTTATAAGGAAAGTGTCTGTGTTGTGTGTGTGGGTTTTTATGGGTGTACGTGGTTAAAATCGTATCAGTAGCTTTGACACTCTCTTTCTATCACAATGAGTGATTGATTGCAAGAAGGCATACATACATATTGGCAAAATTATGAAATAGTTTTGTGGCTTTGTAAACATATTGTAGTTATCAACACACACACACACACACTTCTGCACTCTTACAATACATTTGCAAGCACAATATTTGTTTGTGTACCATGTAAAGAGTAAGGATGTCGAATGATATTAAATTAATAAAGTTTATGAGGTTAAAATTGACAACAACAAGGAGTAGCAGCAGCAGAGAATGGTCAATAGGTGGATGGTTATTAGTACAGAAATGATATAGAGTGACATAACTGTACCCATTAAGGAGAAGGGAAGATGGTATAAGACAATTAGCACTTACTTATGGGAAAAGAAACAAATTTTAGAACATAAAATTAATTTGAATAAAAAACAACAGGGTGGCTGTAGGCTCTGTTGGTCTTAAGGTCATTTGCCTATGGTAGTGTGGACCAGATCTATAGAGGCTGTAATTAAGATAGTAGAAGAAGAAATAGTCACTCTAGTCTAATAGATAGAGTATCGGTTTTTTAGAAATGGATCCACAGTTCAAACCTCAGGTCAGATATCTCCAACAAATTAAAAAATGAAAAAAAAATTCTTTGGCAACTGCCACTTAGCAGAGTTCTGCCGAAAGCTCTGCCATGAAAAAGAACCCGTCTGTCGTCCGAATTCAACTTTAAACTGCAAGTTCCTCCACTCATGTATAAAAGCATGACTGAGGGGCTCTAATGACCAATTATGTACGTACATATGCATATAGAAGACATGTTTAAGACAAGATTCACCAGAAGACATCACGATCTAACAAGCCGAGTGTATCTCTCCTTAACCAATGTCCCTCAGGGGAAAATCATCTTCGGCTTTTTACACACATAGAGCACGAACATCAACAATGTTCGTTAAAAGGAGCATAAAAATTCATTCAATTGTATGCCAGCTTTCAGTGAAGCAGATTCACGTCGCTTCTATTTGGAATTTTTTGTTTTTGTATATCAATTATACACCCAAAGAAAAATTACAATAGGATTCACTATTTTCTAATGACATTCCCTAATGGAAAATAATTTCCAATATTTGTCAAGTTAAATACGCAGTCTTTACATTTTCCATTGTCCATTACATAAACATATTATTAGGTTACACTTGAAAATATTACTAACAATTTTTCTCTGGGTTATACACATGTCACTCATAAATACACTCACATATTTATCATTTTCTCTTTGTGCCGACGTCTGCTTATAAACTCTACGAGTCCGTCTGGCCCATTTACATTCATACCCGCTTCCGGATTGAGCAATATAATCCGAGAAGGTGTTTAAACATGCACTTTACTTCTCTTATCCAAGTTAATTTTCTTGGATTTCAGTAAGACTTTAGCATAGTAGCCTATGCTGTTCCAATTTTCTCGCTGTTCAGGATCACATCGCTGAAGTTCCCGACAGTACAGGCACCGATTTTAGCCTCAAGATTTCTTCTTTCTAATCTTCATCTCTCACAGTGAAAGAAAGTCTGCTTCGCAGCATCATATTATAATTTGGTCGTGTCATCTTCCCCATTTTAAACAGGTACTTACAAAAATAACCGTGTCCAGATAACAGTTGCGTCAGATAGTAGTTAACTTCACCAAATTTCCTCACCATCTAGAGGGTAACATCTGAGAGAAGTTTTACAGTCCATTTACCACTCGTCTCAGTGTTCTATTCCTCTTGCCATTGTTGTTTCGTTCGTTTTCTGGCGTCGTCGACATTTACTGTTTCTCCGTACATGTTTTTAGCCTCCCACACTCTCTTCCGCTCGCTTGGCTGCAGAGCTATGGGTATTACACCGCTAATTACTTGTATTGTTGACTTAGATATAGTCCTATATGCCGATGCTACTCTAAGTGCAGCGGTTCGTTGTGCCGATGATAAATTTTCCTTCTATAGTCGGCCTTCAGTGCCTCTGCCCAGACCTCACTGCTTTGTATAGGACCACCAAGCCCGCTAAACAAGGAGGTAACCTTAGCTGCCTTCGTTGCAGCGTGTTGTATGTGAGCCCAGAACGTAAGTCTATGGTCCAGTCGAATGCCAATGTAGTTGACCACTTTCCGCGTCGTCAGAATGGTGTCGTGATGTCGATTTCCAGCGGTATATACTTCTTCGTAAGAAGTATTAACTCCGTTTTCTCCGTTGCGAGTCTGAGTCCTCTGTCCTCGAGCCTGATAAAATTTTCCTTCTATAGCCGGCCTTCAGTGCATCTGCCCAGACGTTACTGCCGTATAGCAAGTTTGAGTCCGATATTGCCATCATCAATTTTCGTCTGCTCTGTATGCGACCACTAATATTGGCCATAAGCCCGCTAAGCAAGGAAGTAACCTTAGCTGCTATCGTTGCAACGTGTTGTATCTGGGCCCAGAACTTCAGTCAAGGGTCCAGCCGAATGCCAAGGCAGTAGACCACTTTCTGCGTCGTCAGAATGGTGTCGCATGTCGTGATGTCACCAATATTGGCAATAAGCCCGCTAAACAAGGAGCAGCGTGTTGTATCTGGGCCCAGAACGTAAGTCTAGGGTCCACTCAAATGCCATGGTAGTTGACCACTTTCTGCGTCGCCAGAGTAGTGTCGTCTGTCGTGATGTCGATTTCCAGCGGTATACACTTCTTCGAAAGAAGTATCAGCTCCGTTTTCTCCGTTGCGAGTCTGAGTCCTCTGTCCTCGAGCCTGATAAAATTTTCCTTCTATAGTCGGTCTTCAGTGCCTCTGCCCAGACCTCACTGCCGTATAGCAAGTTTGAGTCCGATATTGCCATCATCAATTTTCGTTTGCTTTATATAGGACCACCAATATTGGCCATAAGCCCGCTAAACAAGGAGGTAACCTTAGCTGCCTTCGTTGCAGCGTGTTGTAACTGGCCCCAGAACGTAAGTCTAGGGTCCACTCAAATGCCAAGGTAGTTGACCACTTTCTGCGTCGCCAGAGTAGTGTCGCCTGTCGTGATGTCGATTTCCAGCGGTATACACTTCTTCGTAAGAAGTATCAGCTCCGTTTTCTCCGTTGCGAGTCTGAGTCATGAGCCATGACTTCGTTTTTATTATCCTCTTCGCCTTTCCGAAGAATATGGCCGCAACGTCATCGGCATATCAAACAAGTTGTGTGCCATCTGAGATCTCAATGCGAAAGATATCATCATAGGTCAGGGCCAAGAATTGATTTTTAAGCTGCACCAGACGTAACCTGTTTTCAATATAATATCGGAAGTAAAGAGTTGGTATATAAACAAGGAACACATGTTGTTCTATAAAATTTTCTTTTCTCTGCCTTATAAAACTCTCAAGTAATTTTGTCCTATTTTAAGTATAAAGAAACAACAATAAACTTATCAAACTATCTGATCATTAAACACTCATGTACATATGTATGTACACACGTACGTATAAAAGAAAATTGTCGGCACACTCCACTGTGTTCTATGGAATATGTATAGAGGGCGTTGGAAACGATTTGCAACTCCCATATGTGTTTGAATTGAGAATTTCATAGAAAAAGGACAAACATTTTATAAGAAAAACAAAGGCAATGACAATGAGTAACAATCATAGATTATTTACTGATCTAACAAAAGCAATCCATAAGGTGTCCTTAACATGATGCTACTAAGGCTGCTAATGACCCTGTGTTTCCTTTTATTTTCCTTTTTTTTTCTTTCATTCTGGTCATTTGATCTAATTGTTGTTGATGTATTTTTGCTGGTAGTTTTGAGAGTGTGTTTGCTTTTGTTATTCTGTTAAAGTGTTATTTTTGCAATTATTTTTGCAAAAAAAAAAGGCAGAAAAAAATGCAAATCTCAGGATGAATATACTGAAAAAAATTCTATGCCAGTTTTTGTTTTACTTTGCTGCTCCCTTAGAAAAACAAAATTTCTTTCAGTGTAGTTGTTGATTGTTTGCTTGTCTTATACTCATACTCATACTTACACTCATCATCATAATCCTTTATTATCCTGGCTATTTAAGCATTGATGTTTTGTTTGTTGCCTGTTTGTTGCCTATTTGACTGGCTGACTGGTCAAAACTGTGTCGTATTTGTTGCCACAAGAGACTCATGCATACAAAATGTTATCCTTTTTGTCCTTTACTCTGATGGCCAATTTTTATGTAATTCAAGTGGCTGGCCCTCAGTCACAATACCATCATTTCGACTGAATTTTCTTGTCAAGACATTTGAAAAGAGTGTATAAAAGACTAGATGCCGGCATTTGACAAAAATCTAGTGCAAAAACAGAAAAAGGTGGCAAATGTGTTGACGCCTACATACACAAATCGAATGAGGAAAACTAGGGAAAAATAAAAGGAACACAAAACAATTAAACAAAAAAAAAGGACATACTCTCTATTGACATTCCACATGTACTATGTGCCAAGATCTGTAAATACAAAGTAACACAGATAAGGCATATGTATGTGGAGTAAATGAATACTTTCATGCCACATATGAAACGCCTATCGAAACAAAAATGAAAATGAAAATTGAAACTTTAAAAACGGCTACTGTTGTTGAACTACTAATCAACTATTGGCCTAATCATCTGTTGTTTGTTGTGTTTTTTTTCTGGCTACTATTCTCATATCCTTGTGAAACAATTATTTTCAAACAAAATTATTCTGAAGAAGATTTGTGGTCTTATTATGGCTTTTGTTTTATTTTACAACACATATGTACGTGCAAAACAAAAAAAGAGAGAAAAATAACTCTCATACGAGTACTTTTATATAGAATAAGAGTGTCGAGTATCAATTTAAACAAAATTCCAGCTTATTAAACCAAAGATCCTTCTTATATGATAAGTTCACATACAAGAGAAGATTTGTTTGTTAATAAATATTTATTTCATGGAATTAAGATTAAAATTTATTAACAAAACACTGGAATTTATAGTTTCAATACAGCCAAAATGGCTATTCTGCTTATTTGCATTCGAGTGTGGCATTCAGAAGCATTACTTTCATCATATTTAAGAATCTGGTACCCGGAATCCAGCCAGAAATAATCAGTTAGGTACCTGTTTCCCTTCTCTGTTATCAAACGGGAAGAGTGGATGAAACTACGGTGACTGAATAACATACCCTGTCATGTAGAATATATCTTTTGATCCGCCCGATATTCGGAAATATTCACACTGAATTCCTGCCCTTCCGGTACTTCATACATAAATTCGAATCACTTAGTACCTGAGGTAAAATTGTTGATTTTTATTACTCTTTTAAGCTGGAGGTCCATACCACGCGTTCTACGCGTTTTCGCATTCTAAGCGGTTGTCAAAAAAGTAGAATTAATGTATTTATTTGGTGCAAGTTACACGCACAAAAGCGTAGGATGCCTTGACGCATAGAACGCGAAAAGTAGATCTACTTTCTACTTTTCTAAGCATCACAAGGGGCGCGCGTACAAAACAGCTGATTTTGACAAGTTGTTTTGTTTTAGATTGTTTTAACTTTAGGAAAGTTTCGGCAAAAAACCGGATAAATCTGGTTCTAAGTACAAAGAACGCACCTAAAATCGTTTTCTGTTCTTTTGGAGCTTATTGTGCACACTTGAGACACCAAATATTATACTCACAAACTCAATTAAATTTAATTAAAATTAATTCATTTTTTATGTTCTTAACAGCTAATCAAAACAAACATTGGCGCGTAGAAAGCGTTGCATGTAATTTGAAACGTAGAGTGCGGAGAAGGTATGAAATGCTTGCAACGCTTTGACGCGAAAACGCGTGGTGTGAACCTCCAGCTTTAGTCCTTTGAAGGGGAATAAAACGGGCACAAACGTTTTCTACCTTCCAATATCGTCTCTTTCTGCACCCAAGCAAGTGATTGATCTATTGGTTCTAGGATGATAAGGTTGTTTTTATCTGTTGTCGCGTAGAAAAAAACGTCCTCTGTGACCAAGTGAACTCTGCCAAAAGGTGACCGCTATGTTATATCTCTTCGATCTTCACTATTGAGGTTATCCTTTTCGGAGGGATGCGAAGGTTGTATTAAAAATTGTTTGTCTGTTGGTGTATTCGAACTTGGAAGTAACGGACTTCAGTAGACAGATAGGTTTTTGGATATGGATATGGGCCACACACTGGGAGTTTTTAAAATATATGGGATTAGAGAGGTGGAAAACGCAATTCAGCTCGACTGTCAACGAAATTTAGTTTAGAAATCGTGTTACATAAAACCGATCGGCTATGGCCTAAAGAAAAACATTGTATTTCTTCCAAACTCACAAACCAGCCCTTCGAGTTTCGAACCATTCCTCCATGAACACCACATACTCAGTTACTGCTTACTAAATGAGAAAAGGCATTTTCAAAATTGGAATACCGCTCGATTAACATTTAAATCAAGTGAAGGGGAAGTAGTTGTAAGAGCAGATTTAGATGGATTTTTTAGTCCTCAATTATAAAGTAATTTTAGAAATACAATGAAAATATTGAAAAAATAAACACGGAATAACAGAAAATCTTAAATGTTTTATTATTTTTAGAGGACTTAACATCATAATGCTGTTCGGTGTCAGCGATGACAATTCATTGCCTAAAATTCGATTTATTAAGACCTCACTGGTCCAAGAATGTATTCAAATTATGCACTCTCATCGTCCCAGAATCTGCATGTTGGTCTGCATAACGACCCTACTCTGAATAAGTGCACCATGAGTGTACAGTACCCTGTCCAAAGGCCAATAATTAACCTCACATTTTCAGTTTGATTACAAACAAGAGTTTTTATCACTACTTCTGGCCCCATCAACAGCAGGGAAGCTCTCGCATCACGTGAGATACATATATTCCCTACCTAACTTCTTCCGTTAGGTAGTTCCATATTCGCCGTGGTCTAGTGGGTAGTGTGTTGGCTTATTAGACAAAAGTCCCGGGTTCGAATCCCAGATCAGACATCGTAACAAAGAAATATTTCTTCGGCGACTTCCTCTCAGCAGATTTCTGGCAAAGACTCTGAGCGTAAAAATTGCCATGAAAAGCTTCTCAAAAATCTGTCGTTCGGAGTCGATTTTAAACTGTAGGTCCCGCCACTCATATATAAAATTAACGCACACAACATAAGTGGTGTGAGAAGCTAGGTCGTAATCCCGACTGAAGGGTTGTAATGGCTAATTAAGTAAGTAAATAAGAAGGGGATGCTACGCTACGTTTAGGATAACAAAGAAATACTTGGCCTTAGAATAGAGTAGAGGTTCCAAGCCATGCAATTTCAGCAGTCCAAAATAGTTTTCCGAACCTATTTGATTTTCCTCGATATGTGATGGTTAAAATTTAATTTGCTTGGAAAATGCTTAGGCTATTTAGAGATAATTGCTCCTTGCAGCACATATTAAAAAGAAATAGAATGAAAAAATAGAAAAAATTTAATTTAATTTTAGCTTCCTTATAAAATTTTTTTTTTATAATTCAAACGGTTTTAATTAAAAAATCATTATCAACAACAATGCCAGTCATAATAAGAATACATTTCGTTAAAATTGCAAACGATATTATCAGCAACAACTACTTACTTACGGAATATAAGTTGCCAACTACAAAATACAAAAAAACAAAAAAGAAACAAAAATAAATTAAAAATAAAGAAGAGCAAACTGAATAAGTGAATTTTAATAGAAGGCAGCTGTACAACAACAATTATAACAAGAAGAACAACACACAACAAAAGAGAGTAAATAAATAAATAAGAAAAGAATCAAAATCAAATTTAAAATCATTTCCAGACTCAAACTATAGTTTCCTCGACGACGACGACAATGATGACAGCAGTAGCAGCAGCAGCCAGCAATAACAATAACAACAAAATTTAACATCAAAGCACTTAATCGCTATAAGACAAGACAACAAAACTATTTTGCCAAAAGGTCCTGAATAACATGCCACAGAAAACCTCATTTACACCACTACCCACCACCATTAACACCAGCATCACCACCACCACCACCACCCACACACACACACACCCATCCCTTTTTCATTATCTACTTAATGAAAATCACCAGATGCCTGTGCACAACAGGCAATAAGGGATGCCAGAGAAAGAGTATAAACAAGAGAGAAAGGTGGTGGTGGGGGGGGTGCGGGAGAGAGGTTAACAGGAAGGGCGACTGGTGGCAAAAGTCAACAAATGAAAATCGGTTTTATTGCCTTAATATATTAAATTTAATAGCAAAGAAAAATGTTGCTACTGTTGCGTTAATATTAGTTAAAATCGTATTGTGAAGAAATTCTATTGCATCCACACACACACATACAGAACACAGACACATACATTGTAAGAGTTGAAAAGACTATGATGTTGACATTATCTGAACTCCATTCTCCTACTCTATAACCACCAACTGTCTGTCTGTCCCCTTGTCTGTATATGCAATGACAATAAAAACAACAAAAAAAATCAAAAGAAAATACTTCTTCAATGCCTAGTTAACATTATTAAAAGGTGAGTTGAATGTTAACAACATCTCTACCTTCCTCTTCTACACCCTCCCCTCGACAGCATCATCGACTTCCACAATAATCATCATCATCATCATTATTATCATCAGGTTTTTGAAATTATCGTAATAATTATTACTAAACAATAGCTAAAGACAATCTGTTTTGCAAACTCGTACAACACTCGTACACTCACTATCCATCATCAGCAAATTTACTTGCTTCTGAAATGATATACATTAGGCTCTTGCCCCTCTCTGTGTGAATGAGGAGGCCACATAGTGTCCTTGTTATAATGGAAAACAAATTTTTATGGTGTTGGTTTGTGGCTTTCTCTGTTGCCCAATGAAATGTTACCATTACAGCGCATGTCCTTCTCCATGCAACACCATCTATGAGGAGATTTTGAAATGACAGAGAGTACAGGACCAGAGAGAGAGAGAGAGAGAGTGAGAAAATAATTACGAGAGCATATTCTCATTTCATGTCATTTTTAATCAGGTCAAATGCAACACTCTGTAGTTGTTTTAATTGTATGAAACGCTAATTTATAGGATCATTTTAATTGATTTACTGCGTCCAATCAATTGTTAATTGATTAACGACATTAAATAAGCGTTCGTATTATCACTTACATACATGCATACATAATTGGCCATTACAACCCTTCAGTCAGGATTACGACCTAGCTTCTCACACCACTTATGTTGTGTGCGTTAATTTTATACGTGAGTGGTGGGACCTACAGTTTATTAAAGTCGACTCCGACCGACAGATTTTTGAGAAGCTTTTCCTGGCAATTTTTACTCTCAGAGTCTTTGCCAGAAATCTGCTGAGACGAAGACGCCTAGGAAATATTTTCGTTTTGATCCAACCCGGGCCTTTTGTCTAATAAGCCAACACACTAGCCACTAGACCACGGCGACTTCGTATCATCACAAATAGAAAATTACGATTCTGTGATTGTAAAATGGATAATCATCACGGGATTTTCGCCCGATTTTCCAGCAAGAATTTGCACTAGCCAGTAAACAATTTATCTGTATTCAGCTCTCCTAGTAATTTGGCACTCCTGATTTAGGCCTGGTGTACAGTTTTAGAGTACATGGTTTGCCACAAAGAATAATCTAGTATTTGCTGAGAAATAGACCTCAAATAGGGGAGTGCCTATATACACACATAATTGGTCATTACAACCTAGCTTCTCACACCACTTATGTATGTGGTAAGCACGACATAATTTTTTAGAAACTTTTCATGACAATTTTATTTACCCTCAGTGTTTTCGCCAGAAATCTGCTGAGAGAAATCATTACAACCCTTCAGTCAGGATTATAACCTAGCTTCTCACACCACGTAAGTTGTGTGCGTTATTTTTATACATAAGTGGCGGGACCTACATGCGAGCAACAGATTTTTTAGAAACTTTTCATGACAATTTTATTTACCCTCTGTGTTTTCGCCAGAAATCTGCTGAGAGAAATCATTACAACCTTTCAGTCAGGATTATAACCTAGCTTCTCACACCACTTATGTTGTGTGCGTTAATTTTATATATAAGTGGTGGGACCTACAGTTTAAAGTCGACTCCGAACGTTTATTTTTGAGAAGCTTTTCATAGCAATATTTTATTTACTTTCAGAGTTCTTGCTAGAAATCTGCTGAGACGAAGACGCCGAAGAAATATTTTCGTTTTGATGTCTGACCTGGCGTTTGAACCGTGGCCTTACGCCTAATAAGCCTACTAGACTAGCCGTGGGAAGCACCTACTTCTAGTATTTCTGCATTCTTTAAAATCTAGTTTGTAATCAAATCTCTTTCGTGTAAGATTTCTGGCTATTCCTCCTGGCTATACAGGCATCAAGTGTAGTTATGTAGGCGATTTTAGAGTAGACGCCCTAACACCAAATATCCATATACTAGTTTAATATCAATTAAAAATACAACTTTAACTTAAAAAATCGTCTAGAATTTAGTGTTAGAAATGGCAGAATTACTTCTGCAGAAGCTGTGAATAACATTGTGTGTTAGTGCCACCTAACCTCACTTTTTTTAACATTTTTCATCGATCTCTCAGTCCAAGATAAATCATGCAATAGCATGCAATGGACTCGGGTTGGTTTATTCTCGTATATGTTTGATTTGGTTATGATAATACAATGGGCCCATGCCTTCAAATTAGATCTACCACATTACCTTAACCTAACTTTGAGTGCGAAGGACCATTATTACTTTACATTTTTTTTTTGCCTGGCATACTATTTACAGTAATAATTAACGCTAACACAGCTAACAGTGATTAACAAATCTTGAGATCTACTTGTACATATTAGTCCAATATCGCCTTGTGCATAGGGATTTACAAGAACTGTATGGAGTATTTAATGCAAATCCAATTTTCCACGAATTATGATGCTGTGAGTACAAAGGAAACTTGTTCGATGAACATCTTCATTTGCATATTAGTCGGAGTATGTATTTAGATTGTCTAAATAGTTTTTCTTTTACTTGTTTTGGTTATTTAAGGCACTAATTTGTGAAAATTTGCACAATTTCTTTGTGTTTTTAACGCAGGTCCAAAGAGACAGAGACAAAAATGATTAATTTTAACAGCTGCCCAAAGTGACGCCACATAATTTGTTCAAGCAGGTTCAAAATGCAAAGCCACTGAAACAATGTATCTCGTATTGTATTCTTAAGCCTAATGCTACTAACAGCCACTAAATGTAGATTAAAATAGACTACGGCTCATTTAAGTTTTGCAAGATTACTTTAAACCGTTTTGGCATATACAGTCGGCATTAGGAGAGTGAAAAGAAGGATCAAGCATACATAAGTATAAAGTCTGTTTATTTAGGCTATTAAACCTTAAATAATATTATTGAGTAACATTTTTTAAATCGTGAACAACACATGATTTAAAGTGATCGCAGGTTCCATTCTAGCTTTAAATACCTGCACAATTCGTACTCTACACTCTATTTATCCCTAAATATGCCAAGATGCTGGCTAATGAGTTATAAATTTAATGCAAGCCACATTAAGCCAGGTTTGCTATGGTGGTAGATCATCACTTATGGCTTAAAAGAAATGTCTACTCCATTATGAAATGATTCAGCAGTTTGCTTTCTTTTTTCTCCTCTTTTGGAATTCTATTTTTAATGTCTGTTTTTTTCTTTAAATTCTTTTAATTGACCTCATTAAATAAGAGATATGATCTTGGTCTAGACATATCAAAACTAGGCGGACATTATCCATTGCATCTCCTAAACAGTTTAAAATTTGAAAATATTTCATATTTTTTTTACGCGTATATCAAATTTCATATCCTTTCAAAACCCTTAAAATTACTGTGACTTGTAATTTTTAATTTCAATTTGTACAAATAACATCAAGTAATTACTTGCGATTACGTTTAAAATTTATTTTATCTATCATTTATCATGATGATAACATGGTTTTTGAATTCATAAAATTAAAAGGCCGCCAAACTGGCCATGTTACTCTACCAGAGAGGATATCCCCAACTACAAATATCAAAGGAAGTTCAGGGAGAGACGTAAATTGAAAAAGTTTTCTATGGAATAAGGAGGGGAGTTTGGAAGTGTAGACATAACAAAAGTAATGACAGTGATAGGTGGAAATCTGTTCATGTTAGCTAGGAGGTTTAAGGTTTAATTTAAACATTTATTGGCCTTGTCGGAAAAGATAGTGGAAAGAGATTTCAGTCTTGTATCAGACAGTTCAGAATAAGCATAAGAATAATAACCGATCTTCTGAAATCTAGCCTTATTATTGTAATTGATCAGTACAACCCTTCAGTCAGAATTACGGCCTAGCTTCTCACACCACTTATGTTGTGTGTGTTTATTTCATATTTGAGTGGCGGGACCTACAGTTTAAAGTCGACTCCGAACGATAGATTTTTGTTAAGCTTTTCATGGCAAATTTATTTACTCTTAGTGTTTTTGCCAGAAATCTGCTGAGAGGAAGTCGCCGAAGACATATTTTCATATTTTCGTTTTGATGTCTGACTTCGGATTTGAACTCGGGCGTTAAGTCTTATAAGTCTACATACTACCTACTAGACCTCGGCGACTTCTCAGAGAACATTTACACAAATCTGAAATCATTTTAACTTCAATAGTTGGACCTATATTAAGGAGAACACGTTATACGAAACCAAGCAATACGGTCTGTCAGTCAGTGCGCCATTCAAACGCACGACTTTAATGAGTTTGAGTGGCATAGGATAGTCTGGGCAAACAGAATAAGTAAGACAGTACAATCTGAGAAGTAAGAACTCACAGAGGACAGATTGGGGGTAATCAGAAGGAACTGCAGAAGGGAGTTTATGGGGACAGAACCTGTTTAGTTATATGGTTTTGAAGAATTTAAACTTTTACTGTTGCCTTTAATGCTATTGAACGGGAGTCTACTAAGATGAGTCTGGCTGTAAATGAGGACAAAACGAAGTATATGGTATCGACAAATAGAGACGTGCGGCGCAGTGGATATAAGATTACGACCGATAACTATACTTTCGTTATAGTCAAGGACTTTATTTATCTTGGCTCTGCCGTTACCATCGAAAATGATATCAGTCTAGAGATCAAGCGCAAGATCACTCTTGCTAACAAGTGCTGCTATGCTCTCAACAGGCAATTGAGCAGCAGAGACCTCTCTCGTACGACAAAAACAACACGCTCATCCTCGCTGTGCTTTTTTATGGCTCAGGGGTATGGAGCCTATTAAGTACTGATGTAAGATCCAATCTGTATGGGCTTCTCAACGACATTGACTTGGTGCAGCGTATTAATAATATAGCGACTGCGCTGGCTTGGCCATGTCGTTCGAATGGAGGAGGATGCTCCACTGAGATGGGTATTTGATGCGGTGATTTGCAGATGTCGGCGAAGAGGACGACCTTGGACGTTGGAAGGACCAAAGCGAAAAAGCCCTCTTATCGGTTGATGTGCTCAACAGGCATAGGCGTGCAAGAAGTAAAGTCACCTGGAAGGATGTGTTGCGGCAGGCCGAGTTGTTACTGGCCAATTAAGTAAGTAAGCAGGTAAACTTTTGTTGATTAATTTAAACAACTGTTCAATGTACACTCAAAAGGCACTTGTTCAAAATAGATATTAACATTGAGCCCAATATGTAGATTCTGCTAGATCTGGCTATACAACGGAAAAAAATTAATCTCAAGGCCTGAAAGAAATCTCAAGAAGAAAATAAATTGGAGTGTTGGATAATGTTATGGTTCTAAGATCTTCAGGGATCGTTAAAGAAAATTGCAAGAGAAAAGGATCAGACAACATTACAGATGCTATCAATGAGCAAAAGTAATGATTAAAGTACAGTAAGACCCCGCTTAACGGGATGCAGGCGTTCCAATAAACGAAGCAGCGTTAAACGAGGCAACTTAACACGTTCATAGATATGTAAACATTGCGACTTCGGAAAATACATTTGGAATCTTTATTCTGGACAGGGTAACAAAAGAGCGTTGAAAAAGATACATAGTGTACAGCGACGCTATATAGAGCACCGCTTTTGGTGCGATTTTGAGAAATCCCACTACTACCGCGTAATACTGAAACAGTGTTAAGCGGAGTAGCTTTAAGCGGGATCTTACTGTATGCCCCAAAGTCAGCTTTAAAAATGAATGGCAGACTTTCATTTATTGCTTCATACATTTATATTTCATTACTTTTGTAAATTTCTGTCGTATTTCTGATTAAATTTCATAATCCAAATGATTAAGAAAACCATCCGTTATTATTATTCACGAGTGTAGAAAATTTTAAACGATTTACGAGCTCACGATCTATGCAACCATATTTAAAAACACCTGTTTATGCTTTTGACAAATTATTGTTGTTGTTGTGTTTCGCGTTAATTCTGTTTCAATTAATGAAGATAATTAAATAGCGCATTAAGCGCGTTTAATCCTTTAAGAGTAAAAGGTTTCATTAAAAAATTAGGGATCAAGATTTACGACACTGTAAATGTCGTTTAAGTAAAAGAGGTACGAATGCGAATAAAAGATTTTTATAGTTGCGGTCGCCATAATCCGAAGAAAAGGTAAGAACAGTGGAGTATAACAAGACCACAAAAGATCATGGCAAACAATAAAACGAAAACCACAGGAAGAACAACATGGAAAATCATATAAAAATTATGGAAATCATAAACCAAAAATAAATGGATGATGATGTATGACACAATGGTGATGGTGATGATGGCGTTAAAACAGGCACCTAAATGGTAAGCAAATCACATTTCATCGTTACACACTACAAAAGAGAACAAGGAATTCAAAAATATGTTTTTTTTTCTGTTTGAAGCGAGATCACTACAATTGCAAGAGGGAGAAAGAGTAGCATATCCTTGAAACTGAAAACGTCACCGTCACCGTCCCAATCACATTGTGATGAGGAAACAAATAAAAAAAACAAAACACGACATATTGAATGAAATAACAAACAAGTTTATAAATTAATTAGAAACTAACAAGAGAGTAATATTTGCAGAGAATCAAAAAAAAAGAGAGAGTGCCAGGCATGGTACGTATTTGTTTACGTTTTGTTTTACTAACAAGTTTCCAACACCCTTTTTTATTATCCTGAATACATGAGTACGAATGCTTACTCTCTTGCTCTTGCCCTCTCGTTCTCTCACTCATACTATTGTGTTTTACTGAAATGTGGTGATAGTAAGCACTACCTGTGCTGAAAACCAACCCTCCTATTATTGTATTTCATACACACACACACTCGTACACATATTGATAACGAAAGAGCGAAAGAGATACGCAATCAGCCACTAGTAGAGGGGTTGGTTGATTGCTTGCCTAAAGAAAGAAAGGCCCTATGAAGTTGAATTGCTTGGTTATTTTCTGTTTCTTTCGCACACTTGGCTGGATTTGCGAAATAACTGTTTTAATTGTATTTAATGGTAATGCTTTGGCAGTTCCTTGTTTAGTCGGTGGTTAATAGTCTCGTAACGCACATAACGTTGTCCTTCTGGAAGTTTTACACAATTTATGCAAATTTTTATTTGCATTTAATTTAATTGAAAATAAATTGTGTTAATTAAATCAAATTAAAAAATAATCCAACCCTTATTAAATAATTTCTAAATCAATTGTAAATGATTTAATGATAGTTTAATGTGTACATAAACTTTAATTGTGTTAATTAATAAAAGAAGTGCAATTAAAACAAAACAAAAAAAAAATTAAAATTAAAACGAAATTAATTTAAAGTGTTAATAAAATAAATTTAATAAATGTTCTCACCACACCACACAATTAATTAATTAAGAAAAACAACGTAAAAAATAACGTTAATTAATTACAATTAAATAAAAAGTTTTTTTAATTTTAATTTCGATTTGTTAAATATAATGATGACAACCACAACATCACATGCTATCATGGCACCCGCTATACGTCCCATACAGGAGAGTCCTGTTTCACGGCCTAGGGCCGTATACAGTATTGATCAGATATTGGGAAATCAAACAAAACGTAGCGGTAAGTGAATGTAAATGAAAATTATAGCCGACGGTTATTAATTTTCCTTTTTAATTTGTTGCAAACACTCGTTAATTTGTTAATTATTTTATAGAATTTAACACTAGTTTAGGTACTACTGTTCTACATATGTATGTCGTTGGTCTCATGTAGAAAGGCCCTAACTAACACTTTTTTCAAAATTGATTTTTTTTTCTTCACAAAAAAATGTTCGAAAAGCGAGTTAGGGTCTTTCTACATGAGACCAACGATATACACCATTAGAAAAAATAATAGGTTTGCAATAGGATTACCAAATTTTTATTTATTTAATTTATAATACAATTATACTGTAACGAGAATTGAACCTAAAACCCTTACTAGACTAGTCACACTCGCCACTAGATTGTTGTGATAGCTTTCATCGCTTTTAAAATTTTTTACTTACCCCTCAATTAAAGAACAAACGAAATGTATTTCCCAAATATTTACCATGAAACCCATTTATTATTTTAGTACAGTAAGACCCCGCTTAAAGCTGCTCCGCTTGACACTGTTTCAGTATAACGCGGTAGTATTGGGATTCCCCTAAATCGCCCACTGTATTGATATTTGTTGTATATGTGTTCAAGTGAAACGTCCATCCAACAACCAAAAACGGTCCACTATGTATCTTTTTTAACGCTCTTTTGTTAGTCTGTACAGAATAAAGATTCCAACTGTATTTTCCGAAGTCGCAATGTATTTACATATCGACGCCTCCATTCTATAATGTTCTGGCATTTTTAAATTCTATGTTCTCTAACTTGAGGTCGGCGTGGTCGAGTAGGTAGTGTGGTTCGAGTCCCAGGCCAGACATCAAAATAAAATACGAAAAGTACTTTTTCGACGATTTCTTCTCAGCAGATTTCTGCCAAACACCCTGAGAGTAAATAAAAATGGTCATGAAAAGTTTCTCAAAAATCTGTCCTTCGGAGTCGACTTTAAACTGTAGGTCCCGCCACTTATGTATAAAATTAACACACACAACATAAGTAGTGTGAGAAACTAGGTCAATAATCCTGACTGAAGGGTTGTAATGACCAATTATGTTTGTATGTTCTCTAACTTAAATACTGACAAAATTTGGTTAAGATGCGCCCATCTGTTCCGAAGTTATGAGGAAAAATCTACTTAGAATACATGTCGTAGTCTTATGGCGCGTGAAAACTTTGAGAGCTCATAACTCAAAACACACTTTTTCGATTTAGAATTTTATAGAACGGAGGGGTGGATATGTACGTGTAAAGTTGCCTCGTTTAACGCTGTTTCGTTTAGCGCGGGAACTTATTGGAACGTCTTACTGTATTTGATACAAACTTACTTAATTTCTCTTGTTAACCTCGTTTCATTAAAGTTCCATTATGTCAATAATTTTCTGAATGAATAGAATTCTACGTTTATATTACCATAATGTAGACCATAACCATGCTTTTAGTCTGAATTATAGCCTAGATTCTTTGTTATCCAGTTTATCTGTGTTAATTTTGCTAATGAGTAGCTGGATCTACGATCTAACAGAATAGTTTTACTGAATCACAGCTTTAAGAAATATTTTCATGTCAAGAGGACTACTGGGAGAATTTTTATTTCAAGATTTCAGAGCTAAGTAACCGCTAGAAACTAGAGAACTCTAGGGTTAAAAATGCAAGGGCTTTAACTTTTAACTTTTATTAAATTTAAAGTGTAAGAAATGCATTAAACAGATTTTATAAAAGCTTTTAAGAACTTAATTAAAAAGGAATATTTAGGGACATTATTACAACCTGCCGTTAAAGTTGGATAATTTAAAGTTCACTTTAGATAAAGTTACCTTTAACTTCTTTTCATTATTACAACTTACATTGCCAACCGGCACTGCTGTATTTTTGAAAAAGTTAACTTTATTTTATCATTAGGTTGTAATAACGAAAAGAAGCTAAAGGTAACTTTAGAGTTAGACAAAGGGACTTGGGGTTTAAACTCGGGCCTTATGTTTAATTAACCAACACATTAACTACTAGACTACGGGGACTTTAATATAGTATCTTCAAATATAAACAAAATGGGTAAACAGAACAAAAAACGACGCCAGTTGTTGCCATTGGGTTTAAAAAAACTTGTTTAATTGACTGTGTTATCGACAATGCGCCATTTTGTTTATATTTGAAGATGCGTAGCCTAGTAGTTAGTGTGTTGGCTTATTAGACGTAAGGCCCGAGTTCAAACTCCAAGTTAGACATCAAAACAAAAATATGAAAATCTTTCTTCTGGGAAAAACTCTGAGAGTAAATAAAATTGCCATGAAAAGTTTCTCAAAAAATCTGTCGTTTGAAGTCGACTTTAAACTGTAGGTCCTGGCATTCATGTATAAAAAATTAACTTAAACAACATAAGTAGTGTGAGAAGCTAGGTCGTGATCCTGACTGAAGTGTTGTAATGATCAATTACGTATTCATGTATACTGAAAATAATATGGCAAGTTCAACCATAAACTTAACTTTAAAAGTTAGAGGTAGGATGATCCACGCTTTAGCTTAACGCTCAATTCTATCTTATTGTTCACATATAATACAGAAAACAAGTTATCTGCCCGTTAAAATTCTCTCGTTAGTTAACAGCAAGTTGTAATAATGGCTCTAAAGCAAATTGTAATCGATAACATTGATTTGTTTAGTAAACATTTTGGAAATATATCGGCTTAACATTCAATTCTATCTTATTGTTCACTTATAATACAGAAAACAAGTTATCTGCCCGTTAAAATTCTCTCTTTAGTTAACGGCAAGTTGTAATAATGGCCCTAAAGCAAATTGTAATCGATAACATTGATTTGTTTAGTAAACATTTTGGAAATATATCGGGTATACTAATGGCTACTTTAAACCTACAGCAAGCTCTACGTTAACTAATAATCTCCTTTCTTTTTATTTATTTGGATTTAAAAAGTGTTAAAAGAAAATACTATATTAAGGCAAATTGTTATCGATAACAATTATTTGTTTATATTCGCTTGTTAAACCTAAAGAATCGATTTTGAAATGTGTTTATTAAACATAAACTAAATATCTCTTTTCAGTTTATTTATTTGGATTTAAAAGCTTTAAAAGAAAATACTATATTAAGGCAAATTGTTATCGATAACAATTATTTGTTTATATTCATTTGTTAACCTTAAAGAGTCAATTTTGAAATGTGTTTATTAAACCCACATTAAGTTCTATTTATTTTTTTTTTTGTAAGGAAGGCTGTATATTGTATGTGTGTATGTAATTTGTAATTATGGAAAAAGGAAACATTTTGATAACACCTCCTGCTGCAGTTAAGGTAATAATTAGACCATATTAATTGCAAATTTAACCATGGGTGTCAATAATGGAACACCTCTTGGTTCTGTTTCTCTAGCTCTCTCTCTCTCTCTTTGTGTCTCATTTGTATAGGAAAGCAAAAAGAAATCTGAAAGAAAACAGAAAAAAAACCGTATCGCTTTCATAAAATTGACACCCATAAGAGGAAATTGTTGAGAATTTAAAATTTTTTATTTCATCAACCTTTTCTGTATTACTTAACGCCCTGTCTTGCTCTGCTAATGACAAATACGTTTTTAAATCAATTTCCTTTTACGCTGACATAAAAGCTCAACAGGACATCAACGTTGAGATTGTTGTTATCGTTGTAGTTGTCGTTGTAGTTGTAGCTGTCGTTGTAGTTGTCGTTGTCGTTCTCGTTCTCGTTATAATGATTTTGTGATCATCGTTGGCAATACGAAACGTTTATTATTACGAAAAACAGCGAAAATTTGTTGAAACTTTGAACCCCGTGTTAATGACGGGGTTTTAGTGTGTATGTAAGAGTATAAATGTAACTGTGTATGTGTGTGTGTGTGCAGTAAATTCATAATTTGCTTATGATTTAAACGTCAATATTATCGTCATCGTCATCAACACATCACTGCAGCATGCTCGCAGAGTTGAGTGTGGATGTTTAGAATTTCATCCTGATGCTGAAGCACGACGCATAATAAATATTTCCACGAATGATTTTCACAAACGAAAATTAATGTATGACTTGCTTGAGAGTATGAATTTTGAATGGCAATTGTGATTTGGTTTAGATTTTTAACAATTTTTTTGTTTCCTTCATTTTTGTTAAATAAAAACGATGACATGCTGAGCTAAACAAGCTTTTCCAGTAGAGCCAACAGTGATATACGCTTTGCATCACTTATAACTGTATTATTGGGTTTCGAAGTACGTATTGCAAATGAAAATATTAATTTGAGGTTCATTAAGTTTTGATTATGGGTTTAATAGAGGCATAGAAATACAGCATTTCGTTACGCCTTTGATCAGAACCTTAAAAAAATAATTGTGCGTGTGTGTACATTATGAAATAAAATTTATTGACTAATCAAAAGGAGTCTGTCTCTCTGTCTGTCTTTGTCTATTGATGCCAAAGGAAGTGCGTTATTTGAAAGAAACCTGATTTTATTGATACGCGTTTGAAAAGAAAAATTGGCGCCTTTTTTAATTTTTTAAACTCTCTTTCTGAAAGAGCAAACGCATGTGAATGTAGTTTAGATTCAATGGAAGATATTGAAACATTTTATTACGAAGTACTGATCAACTACAGACCAATTGCAAACATCCGTAGGACAGTCATAAGAAGACATGTAATTAGGGATGCCAATCGGGAAATCCCGAATCCCGAAATCCCGGGATTTTCGGGATTCACAAAATCCCGAATCCCGGGATTTTTAAAAACTTGTCCCGGGATTTTTCGGGATTTTCGGGATTGTGAATTCATATGTATTTTGACCCTACAAAAGGTCCTGAAAAAAATTCTATATCACTTGACTTCGATAATAGCATCTTAGATGAGGAAAACCCTACTTCCAGTGATAAAAAATTATTTGATGGCATCGAAGGATGCAAAAGCCCTATAAAACGAATTAGAAGGGTAACTGATTTAGATACTCAACTGTCCAAAGAACTAGATTTATTTATACCAGGAGGTAGTAGAGGTTAATACTTAAAGCTGCATACAGCTATCTTGGAACTATTTTACCAACAAATGTTGATTGGGAGAAGTGTTTTTCAACGGCATTTGGAATACAAATGATCTTGTCAACAAAATATTTTTATTACTAAGAGAAAATCACGATTTTTCCTGTGATTTATCGGGATTTTTGGATCCCGAATTATCCCGAAATATCCCGGGATTTCGGGATCGGGATTTACAAAATCCCGAATCCCGGGATTTTTAAAAATCGATCCCGTTTGGCATCCCTACATGTAATCTTTCTCCAGATTTCTTTTTTACTAGCCATTTAATTACGATCCCCAGTATATTTCCTATTCTGAATGAAATTGTATAGCATGCCATAAGCAATACACTGACATTTGAATGACCCTCTGTGGATTGATTGCTGTATTCGATCCGTTTGAGATATACTAAGCGCCAAAAGTAAGTAAACACCACTGAAATAATACATTTTCTTAGGATAGCGAAAAAAATAAATGAGAATAGTCGAATAAATTTCCAAAAATAAAAACGTTGATTTATTATTTATAAAATATTAAAACAAAAGCGAAAAACAAAATTATTATTGTGCTACAAGTTTATTTTTTATAACAGAAAATTTAAAATTCTAGTGGGTGTTGACTTACTTATGGCGCTCAGTGTAGTTTTCGACACATTTTGGTTGATAGTTTGGCGGAAACATGGTAACTAGCTTGGGCATACAAATGACGCCATTGCAACGTGAAATTTGTGGAAACTTCTAATCGTGTAAAGCTAAAATTGGTCATATTAACTGGCTCTTGGAGCCCATAAGTTTCTATTAAAGGTCAAAAAAATATTTATCATACGGCCATAGCGCTTTGTATAAAAGGTAAAGTTATTCCTAGATTTTGTGCAGCCTTTAAGCTGACCAACTTCTTCCTTTTCTCCGATTTTGGTGGAACTTGGTTAGTACAGGGACTGCGTTCACCCGTGGCATCACAACGGGCCGCTATGCGCGTTCAAGTGAGCTTTTGATATCCGAGCTACCACTCCTACCTAACCTAACCTAACTCCTAGATTTATTTTGGGATAAAATTAAAGCTAATTAAGCCTCCAGATCGCCATAGTCTAGTAGGTAGTGTGTTGGCTTCTTAGACGTAAAGCTAGGGTACTAAGCCGAGGTCAGACATAAAAACGAAATACAAAAAAGTATTTCTGCGGCGACTGCCTCTTAGCAGATTTCTGGCAAAAATGCTGAGGGTAAATAAAAAATTGCTGTGAAAAGTTTCTCAAGAAAATCTGTTGTTCGGATTCGACTTCAAACTGTGTGTGATTATAAAATTAACACACACAATATAAGTGGTATGAGAAACTAGGTCGTAATCCTGACTGGACGTAACTACCAGCTGACAAAGTTTCAGCTTATCTGATTTGGAAAGCCTTTTTCTTCAAATGACTTAACATTTGCAGTCATAAATTGGTACGTTGATGATCTTTCCATACCTTTCCCTCTTGGAAAAACATTGGCAAAATTGTATTGAAGAAGTATTAAAAACCAGAAACTTTTCAAACATCTCTCGCAATATTTACAAAAAAAAAAAAATCTTGTTTTTATTGAAGCTTATTTTCTAAATTTTCTACTTTTGTTTTGGCTTCTACGTTTTGCTTGAGTATTTTAATTGTTTTGAACACTTAAAAAAAAGAATCGAATGAATTTTAATTCAATTTCAATTGAATTTCTTTTCTTTCCTTTTCATGAATCACGTTTTATTTGAGTTAAGTTTTGTATTGAATTTAAAAATTTTTATTTTCAAACAAAAAAGTCTTTCAATATTACAGTGTTTAACCCATTATTTACCCTCTTAACATTCGGTGGTGTGTTTACATTAAATATTCAAAGCAATTCAATTCAATTCTTTTCTTCTTTTGTTTGACTTTTCGAGTTTTTGTTTTTTTTTCTTGCATTTTTTTTTTAGCAAAAATCAATATTTAAGCTTAAAAGCATCAAATGATAAATTTATTGGCATAAATAAGTAAGTAAGGAGTGCCCGTAAAAAAATTTTGAACAAACATTTTTGTTTCTAAAAATCATTGCTCATTTGGACAATATTTGCCAAACAACATAACCTTTGCTGTATCAATATAGTCCATGGAATTCCAACAGTCTTTATCTAGTTGCTTATAAATCTTACGGAGAATCCTCCTCTTAAATACCGAAGAATAGCTTCATTTGCAAGCACGCATGCTTCAGTGGCACATTATAAGACTAGATTGCAAAAGGAATCCTATTGATTTTCATTGCTTAGCTGAGGTCTGCAAATCCATGATTTCCTTACCGTGAAAGTTCTTTTTTCTCTCGGACATCTACTGAAACTGTATGGAGAAGGTCCCACTCAGCAAAATCCATTATGTGATAGGCCCTTTGGCCATAATAATTAGGCTGGAAATGGGAGAAAAATCTCTTGGGCTAGCCCCTTGTGTGATACATCCTTTGACCATAATTAGACTGAAATGAATATAAAAATTCACCCTTTAGGCTAGCGCTTCTTGGACTAGTTTCTGTTACTTCCAGGGAGAACAAAGAGGTAATTTTTGTTTTCTTAACTTTAAATTTATTAGGTGGTATTTAGCCTCACAGCTAGTAGCCTCCTCACGTGATTTCTGCAGTAGCGTTGACGGAGAATTTGTATTAAAAATTTCAATTGAAATCGATTTCCCGTTTCCGAAAAACTATCTACTGACTGAAGACGCCATAGTTTAGAAGATGGTGTGCTGGCTTATTAGACGTAAGGCCCGTAAGAAGATTGTGTGTATCTTTGCTTGTTGTCTTTGTCTTTCCTATCTTCTTTGTTTGTATATACAACAACAACAAAGGCTGTAAATTTTGATGAGTGATTCGAATCACTTATAAATATTATAAGTATTTTTCTAAATTTATAAATCAAAATGAGTAGGAGTAACGTTGTACTCATACTCATTGCTACTTATACTTATAAATCACTGTTGTAGCGATTAAGAATCAATCAATTTCGTTGATTCACTCATACTCAAAATTGCATGAGTGCTTATGAGTAACGGAAAAACGATTCTGATCTCTGGTATGTAGATGGTTTTTGACCTCACCGAACTTTGCCTAATAGAAAGGCATTCTCGTTGGCTAGTAGCTAAATCACACGATGTCTGCAAAAGTGTCGATGGAGAATTTTTATTGAAAACTTGAGTTAAAATCGATGTCTCGTTTGCGAAAACCCATTTACTGATTTAGATGATTAGCAAAAGCAAAGAAGTAAAATCGTTATAATTTAGTAAGTGGCTTATTATAAGAGAGAGCTTGGTTCCGACACCTCGAGCAAGGCGAAAAGAAATTAATTTTCGTCGACTCAACAGTCTTCTGGCAAAAACTTTGAAAGTAAAATGAAATTGTCTCTCAAAAGTTTGCCAAAAATCTGCTATTCATAGTCGCTGTTAAACTGTAGATCCTAAGGCTAATGAATAAAATTAACACGCTGAACACAGGTGGTTTATAATCCTGTCTAATAAATTGTAATGGCCAATTAACTAACTGGTGAATATTTTTTTCACTCGCAGTTAAAGTTGTAAACCTATGTATAACTATAGGCGAATTTTTTTGCGCGCACTCCTTATATAATAATAAACACTTGTAGCCAACGGAAAAAAAATAAAACAAACAAAATTTTCATTTACTGTACTAAAGTATTGTATGTATATGAAGGCAATGTTATTATCACTTTCTGCTATGGCTGTGGCTATGGCTGTGGTTTTGTATTTTTGTCTAACACCTGCTCAAAAGTCAATCAATTGAATTCTAATCTCTTTAACGTACTCCAGTCTATGATACTAAAACATCATCATTGTAATTCAATTACCCTATGGAGACTAAATCCATCTATCATCCATATTGATGGATACCATGATGAGAAGACCAACCATAAGCTTTCATATTCAATTTGATTTTATGAGTGCACGAATGGACAGGATGAATGGAATGGGATGGGATGAGTTGGCTGGCAATATTGTATGATGTATGCAGCAGTATGGATACTATTTTATTGTTAGAGTATGGAAGTGTTAAACTAATTTGCATATAAAAGCATAAATTTTGACACTTATTGGATTTTTTTCTATGCTCAGATGTGTGTATGTGTGTGTACATGCATACATATGTGTGTGGCTATCATAGTTTTGAATAGAAAATTTAATTTTGAAAATATGCTTTCCACAAAGCATAGGGTTTGGGTAACAATTTTAATTTAATTGATGAGATTAATTTGCAATTCAAAATAAAGAAGAAAGGAAATTGTTTTGTTTAAAATTCCTTTTAGAAATAAAATAAAATTGATTAAAAAAAGTTTTCTTTATTTTGTAAAGATTCCACAGAATCATTAAATCAGCAATCGTTGCATGCAAGCAACAGCAATAGCAATAATTCAACGAGTCCTATACAAACCTCTATATTGCCCCAGCTGCATACACAATTGCATTTAATATCGCCACATCAGTTGGCCCTGCATCAACAGCATTTGCAGCAGCAGCAGCAGCAGCAACATCAACAGCATCTGAATAATCAGCTGCATCATCACCATCATCATCAGCAACAGCAGCAACAGCAACAGCATCATCATCAACATCTGTCCCAGCAACAACAGCAACAGCAGCTTGGCGAGAAACGCGAACGTGAACGTGATGATTCACCCGATAACACAGACAATGGCCTCGATGTCGATAATACCGATGATGATCTCTCCAATAGTCTGAATAATGGCCATGACTTGGATATGGAAAGACCGCGTAAAGTAAGAAGGTAAGCGTAAAACATCAAACGTTTGCAACATTTCATTTCTCTTTCTTTTTGTTTCATTTCTTTTAATAACAAAATCCAATCCGCTTAATTCGAAATAATTTAATTGTAGATCACGCACCACCTTTACAACATTTCAATTGCATCAATTGGAGAGAGCCTTTGAAAAAACTCAATATCCGGATGTATTTACCCGAGAAGACTTAGCGATGCGCTTGGATTTAAGTGAAGCACGTGTACAGGTAAACACATTTAAATTCTATTAAAAAAGAAAAAAAACAAAAACAAAGAAAATCTATTTAAAAATGCTACAATAATTGCCTTTATTAGGATGGGAAGGAAATCATCGTTAATAACAATTAAATTCGTGTCTAGGTATGGGAACAAGATTTCTATTCAATCAAAATCTTTAATTAAAACAATTAAGAATTGTATTGAATTCCATGAACTTAACAAATCATAATTAGGAATACAACAGGTTTTATATTCAAACGAAGTAGCAAGATTAGCCGATCGTTTGTATAAATGGCGTTAGTTACTCTCGTTCTTTTAAGCATGCCTAGCTGCTCTAGCCCATTTTCCCATTATTTCGTTGGCAAGTTCATCCAGAATATTGAATGGCAGATGGTCAAAAGGTACATTGTATTGGTTGATCTATATACACGTCGGAAGCAGTTAAAATACAGTAAAACCCCGCTTAACGCTGCTTAAAGATATTTCAGTATTAGGCGGTAGTAGTCGGATTTCCTTTAATCGCACACTGTATTGATACTTGTTGTATATCGACGCCTCCATTCTATAACGTTCTAAGTATGTAAGTATTAATGGTCTTGCATTTTTAAACTCTACGTTCTCTAACTTAAATACTGTCGAAATTTGACTAAGATGCGCTGATCCGTTGCGAAGTTGTAGGGAAAAATCTACTTATACTGTGTTCAGACATGCACTTATATTGAGTAAATCGCAATAAACGGCATTATTGATCTCAATATTTCATATAAAATCTCAATTAATTATTGGTCAATAAATTCATAAATTGTTATAATATTGATTAAAACTTCAAATACAACACTGTCATAAGTACGTTCAGTGAGCAAATTACATTTTTCCGAACACTTTCTATTGATATTTGACAACTCAAATGTAAACAACGACAGTGTCATAAGCAAATACTTTCTTTTGTGCTAGCTATCCAATTTTTATTTCTTATCCTTCTGAGGAAAGCCACTTTGGAGTCACAAGTAGTCCCTAATAACCGCAACAGCTCGGGGTTTCGGTTAATCATTAACATTTTCAAATGTTAAATTATCTTCCATTTTTTCTAAAAAATATTTTAGGCACTAATTTTCGCGATTAAATTAAAAGCAATTTTGTTGAAGCAATCAGCTGTTTTGTTTACTAGCTGTCAAATTAATTTTCGTATATTATATGTCTGAACGCTAAAAATATTGTTCTCAATAAACCGAATATTGATTTAATAAAAGTACATGTCTGAACATAGTATTAGAAAACTTTGAAAGCTCATAACTCTAAATACACTTTTTCGACTTAGAATGTTATAGAACGGAGGCGTCGATATGTGTGCAAATGAAACGGCCATGCACCAACCACTATATAGCGACGATATAGTATACATCGTCGTATCTTTTTCAACGCTCTTTTGTTAGTGTGTCCATAATAAAGTTTCCAACTGTATTTTCCGAAATCGCCATCACTATACGAATGCATCTTTTCTCCTTGCCTCGTTTAACACTGTTTCGTTTAGCATTGGAACTTATTGGAATGTATCCACCTCGTTAAGCGGGGTCTTACTGTAATCCATAAAATTCTCTGTAAATTACTTACTACAGAACATGCAGCACCTGTTGTGGCACTGCAACATATTGTTCTGTTACGCTGGCATATTATTCCCAGAAAGCATTCCACTATACTATCTAAAAATTCTCCAGACTCTGCATGGAATTCATTATACCACGTTTTGTAGTTAGTTTTGGGAGGAGATTTAACATTACTCGTAGAATTCCATACAAGCAAGATTTGACTTCTGATATGGCTTCTGATATGGGGATTCTTATTGAAATCTACACGAACTAAGGGAATAAGGAATCTCTCTGTCTATTGAAGAATGTTTCAGGTTGTGACAATGGCTATAAATTACCCTCCTTAACTGATCAGTATTAAGAAATCTCCTACTGCTTGCATTCCTATTCTCTCTAACAGACAAGCGGTGCTAAGTGGACACTTGGAGCCGCCGCAGTCTAGTAGGTAGACGTGAGACTAGGGTTCAAAACCCAGAAAATTTTCTCGGCAACTTCCTTTCATCAGATTTCTGGCAAAAGCTCTGAGATTTAATAAAATCTAAGGCGTATGACTAAGAAACAGTGTCCTATTGTATTTGTTATGAGATTAGGAAAATGAAATCTGATTAGTTTACTGGGTCAAATCGTAGGTAGTGTGTTAGCTTATTGGACATGAGGCCACGATTCAACACCCAGACCAGACATCAAATCGAAAATATGGAAATATTTTTCTGCGGCGTCTTCCTCTCAGCAGATTTTTGGCAAAAACTCTTGAGAATAAATAAAAATGGCCATGAAAATTTTCTCAAAAATCTGTCGTTCGGCGTCGACCGACTTTAAACTGTAGGTCCCGCCATTCATGTATAAAATTAACGCATACAACAAAAGTGGTGTGAGAAGCTAGGTTCGTAATCCTGACTGAAGGCTTGTAATGACGAATTATGTATGTATGTATGTATGTATGATAAAGTTACTTAAAAATTGTTTGTTCGGAATCGATTTTAAACTATAGGCTTCGCCATTCATGTATAAAAATTAACACACACAACATAAGTGGTGTGAAAAGCTATTTTCGTAACACTAACTGAAGGATTGTAATGACCAATTATGTATGTGTGTGTGATAAAGTGTCTCCAAAAATTTTTTTGTCGGAGTCGACTTTAGACGGTAGGTCCCACCATTCATACATAACATAATTGGCCTTTACAACCCTTCAGTCAGGATTACAACCTAGCTTCTCACACCACTTATGTTGTGTGCGTTAATTTTATACATGATTGGCGGGACCTACAGTTTAAAGTCGATTCCTAACGACACATTTTTGAGAAGCTTTTTATGGCAATTTTTACTCTCAGAGTCTGTGCCAGAAATCTGCTGAGAGGAAGTCGCCGAAGAAATTTTTTTCCCTTTGATGGCTGACCTGGGATTCGAACCCGGGCCTTTCGTCTAATAAGCCAACACACTACCTACTAGACCACGACGCCATTCATTTGTAAAAATTAACACACACACAACACAAGTGGTGTGAAAAGCTAGGTTCGTAATCCTGTTATCTGTCACTGTATCACGAGTGTTATTGTGTAATAGGTCGGTATAAGGAGAGATTTTTTTTACCAGCTATTGACAGAAATTATAGACTCGACGCTGTCTTCTCTTCTCGATAGTCTAATAGTACTATTGCTACTAGATAATGGATTCATTCATTAAACCATGGGGAATTATCCATGGCATATATGCGACAATTTTTTCTTTTTGAATGAATCTATCGCTAAATATCTGGGCACTTCAGATAGAAGACATTAAATTGGTTACAGTCTTGCCAAATCGTTGATTTTGAAAGCGAAACTGAATTTGAAATAATTTCGTCAAAAGATTTTTATAATAAAGAGCCTTATGACGATGTTATGGCGTATTTATTAGCTTTCCATGGAATTTTTTATTTTTATGGCCAGGTTAGTTTGTGTTTTTTAATAAAAGGAGGGAATGCATCCCAATTGGTCGCTTGGTTCATCCTTCTATAAAAATTTTTCAATTTTTCTACACTTTTTTTCGCTTTTTTTTCGTTGAATTTATTTAAACGATTACAAATAATTCTGATGAATATGATGGCGAATGAAATTAAAAAAAAAAACAACATAACGATGGTAATCCTTGCATGTCAATACTTAACAAAGCATGACCAGCTAAATGTGTAGATGCATGGTAACATTGTAACAACAACAGCAGAAATAAAAATAAATTTATAAACCAGTTATCTGGCAATACAAAAAAAAAGAAAAGGCAAGACCAGCATGAAATCCACATACTAATGGACTCGTATGTACATGCTGAGATAGAGAGAGAGAGAGAGAGAGAGAATAAAAAATATTTACAAATACTTAATAAAAGCTTATACGCTTACAGTAACATAGGCTTGAGTATGATGGTTATAAGTGTGTGTGTGTTACTGTGTGTGTATGTTTGTCCTTTTGCAAATGCAACAAATCCGTAAATAATTGCCTTGTTAGCAAGAAAGAAAATAAAAAAAACAACAACAATAAGCGAATATAGAGAAATGAGAATGAGATCTATGGCTTCGTAAACATATGAGTGAGTGTGTGTGTAAGTGTGTGCAAACGAAAACGCGTAAACACTTTAAATCAACAACAATAATAAACAATAAAAAAAAAATAGAAACACAAATTGATACAAACAAATCGAGAAGGATTAAATTGATAAAAAAGTAACGATAAAAAACGAACATTACTTAGCTACATACGAGAGAGACGATGAAATGATACGCGAATATTTGATCCCCTTTATGACATTAGAAGCAAGAGCTTATGTATGTCTGTGTGTGTGTGTGAGTGTATAGTATTTTGAGTGCCTGTGTTGTGTCACTGATAATATCACAGCCAATGACCAATTAAATGTTTAACTTGTACAAAATAAAGGATTTACTCAATCGTCTAACGTGTGTTGAGTGATTCTCATGCTTTATGCTTATGCTGTGACGTTACATTGACTATAATGAACTGTTAAAAGATTTTGTATTATTGATAGGTCAAGTACATGCATGCATGTACGTACGTGTACAAAATTTTGTTTTTTTTTTGTAAATTTAATCGCAAACAAATGTTGCAATTGTAAGGATGAGGGAATCCTTTTTTTGTTATTTTCTATTTAATTCCCATTTAATTGTTTATAACTGTTGTTGTTGTTAATGTTTTTTTTTTTTTGCTGTTCAAACGTTAAATTTCAATTGTTTTCACTTTTGTGTTGTAAGGCACCCTAATTATGTGTGAATTTCAACAAATTTGTTATTACAGTGAAGCCACCCCATAAATTAAATACAAATAGAAAAGCGAAAAACACCCTTTCTATGGAAAACAACAACAAACATTTAATCATTTGGAAAATCTCTATTAAATAATGAAACTCTTCTACAATTGCTTGAAATGCTTGTATAACCTTGGTTGGTTGGCTTTACCCAGGTAATGCCTTGAAATACTTTGTATTTGTTCATGTATATGGGAGTGTAAGTGTTTGCGAAAGTGTGTGTAAAGTGTTTAAAACTATTTCTTAAATAGAATTTGTTTTGGTCCTTTTTAAACATTGGGTGGGTTAAAAGTTTAAAGCATTTCTTATGCAAATTTATTTCAATTTTTTTCCTTCTGTTCTTCTTCTGTATTGCAATCTCTGTTTGCGGGTTATAAGCCGTTTAATTTAGCTGCTGTTTAAGAAATCCATTCCTGTTGTGTAAATAATAAAAAGGAAATTATTATTTTGTTCATTTCATTTCATTTTAATTTTTTGTTTCGTTCGTTACATACAAAATAATTGTAATTGCCACCCGCATAATAAAAATATAATGATATGAGTTGAGATAATGACTTAATTGCTTTTAATTAAGCTTTTATAAGCCTAATTATGTGCTGTATTATCAAAATAATATTTTTTAAACATAATTATGTATGTGAGGTTTGTGTTAAACAGTTGTTAATGCCTTACTTATTATGGTTTCACTTTAATATTGTATTGCATAATGTTCTCTTGTTTTTATTTGAAATTTTCGTTTTGCAATTATTCAACTCAATGTCCTGTTACAAGTTAAATTACATGTTATAATTGTCCTTGTAACAATTAAAATTGCCATATCATTTATCTCTCAATCTACCACTCTCTCTCTCTCTCTCTTTTTCTCTCACCTTCTCTGTTACTCTAGTTTTTCTTTATATGTACATATGCTTGATATCTTTGCAGGAGTATATGTTAATGGGTGATAATTTCATCTATTTTTTCTTTCTATTATCGTATCTGTTGAAAGTGTATTCATGCTCAACTCAACTTTTCTAATCTTTTCCTCATTCATACATTCAACTTTGCTGCAGCTACACTCTTACAGTGTTGAAAATGATTATAGGGACACTGTAAAACAATGCAAAACAAAATATGAATTTGAACATCCACATACTCTACGCCTGTACTGCTTTAAATGGTGATGCCGTAGTCTATTAGGTAGTATGCTGTGCTGGCTTATTAGATGTGAGAACGTGATCATTCGACGTGATCTTTCTTCTAGCAAGAACTCTGAGAACAAATGGAATTGCCATGAAAGATTTCTGAAAAAGCTGTCTTTCGCTGGGCGACGTTAAACTGTAACTATCGGCCCTTATAGACACAATTAACACATGGGTGGTGTAAGAAGCTAGATTGTAATCTTGACTAAAGAGATATTATGACCATTGTAGACATTATCTAACCTTTCCCAGTCATCCAGATGGTTATCTAAATAACACGTTAAATTCTGTGTGCTCAAGAATGCTTCATCACAGATTCCCAAATGTCAGACACGTTCTCGACTTTATAGTTTTCGCAGAAGTCGATGTAAGGTATATAAAGTGCTTCCGACCTTGTGTACCCATAGTCCTATGGCCATTATTACTGCCATGACGTCCTTAAAATGGAGTCTGCTTAAGTTTAATGAAAAGTTTTTTCTGCATATACCCATATACCCATAGAAGGTCAAGATTATCAGTCTTATGTAGGAATTCCTGCGTATTTTCTGTTGCAACAATCTTTGCAAGAGGGTAAGTTGTATTTCTCAATGAGCCCATGTGAGTGCAACCTCCTCCCGCTCCGGAATATCCTCAAGAGACACACGGCATTTTTGAATAAGCTTAAGAGAGATGTACTCCCTTTCTCGCGATAGAATGGCCGCTTTATCTACTCAATAAATTCTGATACCGGATTCCCACAGCGGCAGTCTTCACATACATAATTGGTCATTATAAACCTTCAGTCAGGATTACGACCTAGCTTCTCACACCACTTATGTGCGTTCATTTTATACATGAGCGGCGGTACCTACAGTTTAAAGTCCTCTCCGAACGTTTGATTTTTGTGAAGCTTTTCATGGCAATTTTTTATTTACTCTTAGAGTTCTTGCCAGAAATCTGCTGAGAGGAAGTCGCCGAAGAAATATTTTCATATTTTCGTTATGATGTTTGGCTTGAAATGGGGCTTAAACTGGGGCTACTAGACTACGGCAACTTCATTCGTAAGGCTCAATTGTTTCTCAAAGACTTCAAATCCGATTTTATTGTAGTTTTAAGTTTAAAATTATGAATTTATACAAATTGATGTAAAATTTATTAGAAATGTTGTTGATATGCATTAACAAAATCTATTTTTTAGAATTTTTTCAAAAAAATTTCAAAAATTTTTTCATTCAAACACAATTACTGAAAGTGTCCCTATTATTTCCGTAAGTAATTATTTGAATTTAAAAGAAAGGAAGCTTTAGTGAATACCGAATATGTTATGAGATTAGATTTCAAAGCACTTTGTTGGGCAAACCATTAATAAATGGTTTTCAAATCAAATTGTATGACTAAGTGTCTGTATTATTTTATGCAGCACTGTATGTGTATCCTTGAAGCATAACAAGAAATTCTTCTGTTTCTGGTTTTCCTTTACCGATGCCACAAATAATAGCAAAAATGTTAAGCTTTTATGTTGTACAGCTTTGAAAAACTGTAGAAGATAGACTGACAGATAGACAGACAGACAAACAGACAGACAGTTAGACGATGACACAAAGTACGACAATAATTTGTAACAATTATTGTCAGGAAATCATTACTAATTTGCTATACGCACAGATGCATTTCTTTGTTCCATCACAACAACAACAATAACAACAGCAACATAAGACATGTGACGAAGAGTCTCACTCACTGGCTGACTGATGATTGCCATGATTCATGGAAAGAGGATGAGAGTTGTATTTGCCTGATGGTTGACTGTTAGAAAGAGACATTTTCAAATACAAATCGTAGAGATCGTATTGTGTTGTGTTGTGTTGTGTTCTTCTTAAGGACCTTGTATTTGTTTGGAAAATTAAAGGAAGTGTAGACAATTGATTCAATTCGGTTACACTTGTTACGAGCAGCAGCAACAACACAATTGTAAATTGCATTTAATAAGACACACTTAACTACGTATCTATGCATGTATGTGTACAGATATCCTTACTAACATTCATGCATTTTATGCTTCTAATGAGCTTTTTCTTTATGAAACAGTATGAGAGAGGGAAAGAGAGAGAGAGAGAGAGAAGCCTTTGGAAAAGTTGAAAATCTTCATTGCCTTTGTATATGAGACTTCAAATGAAAGTGTCTCTGGCTCTGTTTCTTTTGTGCATAAAATTCCTTAGGTAGGTAAATGAAAAACAGAGAGAGAGAGAGAGAGAGAGAGTAACACAGAGATAGATGGAAAGAGATGGAAGTCAAATCACAGGATTTCACTTCCGATTGGATTCTATTGTCTACTGGTGTTGTCAGTAAATGTATTAAAAAGTGATGTCAGGACAACGAAGGCGAGCAAAAGAAGGGGAAGGGAACGGAGACGGGGATACAACGATGCTGATAACGACGACGGACGTTTGAAAAGTGCACAACAATGATTAAAGGGGTTAATTGGGCGTCTATTCATTGAAAATTACTGGCGGTTGTATTGTTATAAATGCTGAGAAGGGGGGGTTTGAGTACCACATTATAGTGATGGTGGTGGTGCTGGTGGCTAACGTTGACTGTTGGCGGGTGTTTGTGATAATTGGTCATGGCAATTATTTAGGAAATTATAGGCTTAAAATCATTTGTAACGATTAACGTTAACACACAACAACTATGAAATGTAAAAATGATTAATAATTCCCCCCTTTTTTTTGTATTGTAGGTCTGGTTTCAAAATCGTCGTGCCAAATGGCGTAAACGTGAAAAGTTCATGAATCAAGATAAAAATGGTTATTTATTACCCGAACAAGGTAAGAATTCAACGAAAACTTTCTTAATAACACTTTAAACATGTAATAAAACAATTTACAAGTGATTTAATTGTTTAAGAAAACTAACAAGTGTGGTTTATTTAATATTTTCTGTATTGCAGGTCTTGCTGACTTTCCCTTGGGCATACCATTGCCGCATGGCATACCCGGACATCCGGCTGGTTTGCCAGCAGAATTTTGGCCACCACACTTTGCCTTACACCAGCCCTTTAATCCAGCTTTATTGCCTCAGGGCCTTATGCCCCACTACAAATTGCCCAACTTCCATACGTTGCTCTCACAATACATGGGCTTAAGTAATTTGAATGGCATTTTCAATGCTGGTGCCTACCCGCAAAATCTGTCACTGCACAGTGGTGCCCAAGTAAGTCCGCCGTGCAGTAATAGCAGTCCTCGTGAAAGTCCTACAATTGTTAGCGGTTCTACGGCCATTGTTTCATCAGCAGGTGGTGTAACATTAACGTCTTCGGCTGCCGCTTCACCTAAATCGCCCTTGAATAATAATAACACCGCCAATGGCAGCATAAGTGGCAATTCAACTCCCGTCTCAGTGGTCACAAAATCAGAAGACTGAGTCTAATCACTTGCCTAGCACGGGAAGCAGTTGAAAATAATGTTTCTTGCGAATTGTAAATAAAATTTTAATTTGTTTTTTTGGTTCTTCTTAAATATATTTTCTAAAGAAAACTAAAAAATATGAATTGTAATGAAAAAGTGATATAATGTAACAGGATAGTGCGTGTGTGTATTTTTTGTTTTCGAATTTTTTTCCCTCACTTCACATTCCATTTTGAATTTCTTTTAATTTTTTTTAATTTTTTAATAACTTAGCTTAGGATTTTAGTAGAATTTGAAAAACAGAAGAAGAAGACGAAAAACAATTTGCCATTTGCCAAATATTATTTATTTATTGTAAATTATAATTAAATTAAAATTAAAAAAAAAAACTTATTAACAAAACTAATGTAAAAACAAATATTGTAAGAGCAGATTTAGATGGATTTTTTAGTCCTCAATTATAAAATAATTTTAGAAATACAATGAAAATATTGAAAAAATAAACACGGAATAACATAAAATCTTAAATGTTTTATTATTTTTAGAGGACTTAACATCAGAATGCTGATCGGTGTCGATTTATTAATACCTCCATTATTGTATTCAAATTATGCACTCTCATCGTCCCAGAATCTGCATGTTGGTCTGCATAACGACCCTTCTCTGAGTAAATGCACCATGAGTGTACAGTACCCTGTCAAAAGACCAATAATTAACCTCACATTTCCCGGTACAGTTTAATTCCCAACAAGAGTTTTGACCACTATTTCTGGCCCCATCAACAGCAGGGAAGCTCTCGCACCACGTGAGATATATTCCCTACCTAACTTATTCAGTTAGGTAGTTCCATATTCGCCGTGGTCTAGTGGGTAGTGTGTTGGCTTATTAGAAAAAAGGCCCGGGTTCGAATCCCAGGTCAGACATCGTAACGAAAAAATATTTCTTCGGCGACTTCCTCTCAGCAGATTTCTGGCAAAGACTCTGAGAGTAAAAATTGCCATGAAAAGCTTCTCAAAAATCTGTCGACTTTAAACTGTAGGTCCCGCCATTCATGTATAAAATTAACGCACACAACATAAGTGGTGTGAGAAGCTAGGTCGTAATCCTAACTGAAGGGTTGTAATGGTCAATTATGTATGTATATAGTTCCATATTATCTTCTACTTAACCGTATAAGAGCTGATTCCTTAAATGGTAAACTGATAGTTGGACAGTATTACTATGCTCTGCCTTCTGTACCTTTAATTGATTAAGGCATAGCTTTCGTTGGCATAGACTCCGCTTAGAAGATATCCGCCAATTTTCCAATATATGTATTTCATTCTGGAATCTGCTCTTTTTCCAAGATTTGTTTTTAACCCATCCGCGTATAACAAATTTTAATAGCTTGAAGTCGTCGTAGTCTTGTAAGTAGCTTGTTAGCTTATTAGACGTGAGGCCATGGTTCAATCCCCAGAACAGACATCTCTACCAAAACAAAATACGAAATTATATTTCTTTTGGCGACTTCCTCTCAGCAGATTCCTGGCAAAAACTCCGAGAGTAAATAAAAAATTGCAATGAAAAGTTTCTCCAAAATCTGTCATTCAAAATCGACTTTAGCTGTAGGGCCCGCCGCTTATGCATAAAATTAACACATGCAACATCAGTGGTGTGAGAAGCTCCTATCCTGACTGTAGAAAAGTAATGACAATTATGCATCTTTTGATTGGAAGATAGCCGCCAATATTCCCGCGTATTTCATTCTGGGATCTAAAACTCCTAATCCAATACCCGTTCTTGATCCATCCATATACAAAAAATTAATCCTTCTATGTAGTATCTTGAAGTTCTTATTAGACGATTGAAGATATGAGGCCTCGGTCAGATATCACCATCAAAATAAAGGTTAGATTAGGTTAGGTTGGAGTGGTAGCTTTGATATCACAAAGCTCACTTAAGCGCGCATAGCGGGGCGTTGTGGTGCTACGTATGCACGCTGTCCCTGTACTGACCAAGTTCCACCAAAAGCAGGAAAGAGGAAGAAGTTGGCCAGGGCAAGGGCTGCACCATCAAAATGAAAATATTAGAAATTATTTCGACGGTGACTTCCCCTCAGCAGACTTCTAGTAAAATATATCTGTCTACGACACAGTTAAGAAACGAGCTGTCAATCAATCGATTTCTTAGGTCCCTAAATAGGTTAGAGGACGTGTACTTGTCAATTAGGACAAGTACAGTACCCGGAGGTCGAATTGACCTAGATGCTCTAATGAATTTCATGCTGGATTTGTCGCCCAACAACCTAAACATAAACTCTAAAGCTTAGATCTTTACACCAAGTGCAGCTGATTTAAATCTAATACAGCCTTCAGTCCCACTGTGGCACAGATTTTCAATGCTCCTATTATGTCAACATACACTAATCGCTGTATCTTGTCCAATATGTTTTTGAGCTGTTTTCAAATTACTTTAATTACCCCAGACAATTGCCCTATAGGTACCTATTGGTCTGATCATTATGGTATATATCCAGTTTAATGACATGCATAAGTCCAGGGTTGCATCCCCTGGATTTCTCTGTAAGCCTTTTTCATATCATGTTTGGTCTTTACTGAAACATATTAAGAAGGCCTTTTAAAAATCCTGTAACAGATGTTGTTCTTTGGTCTTCTACAAATTCTTTTGTGGACTTTTTAAGCGTTAGTAGTATTATGGGTAGAGGGGATATGTCCTGCTGCCATTCTCTTTAAACACTTCTCTTTACAGCAACTAACCTTTACACAACCACACGTTTAAATACTTTTACGTTAAACGAGAACTTTTGCTTAAGGAAAGTAAAATTTATTGAGAAACTTTTCAATTGTGAAGATAATTACTTTGTAACTGATATTGTTGCAACCCTTAAATACTGTACAGTAATCCCTCGATTTACGTTGCAGTCGATTCCAAAAAAAAGTGACGTAAATCGAATTTCATATCGCTCATACTGCAAAGTAGTATGTTTTGAATAAGTAATTTAAAAACGTAGTATGCATTTACAGTAATCCCTCGATTTTCGTCGCAGTTGGTGCCAAAAAAAGGCGACGTAAATCGATTGACGATGCAAATTGAAGTTCGAAGGAACAAAATATTTGAGGACGTAAATTAAAACAACGTTAATCGAGGTGACGTAAATCGAGGGATTACTGTATACGTTATTTAATAACATTATTCAAGTATATACAACTGGTGTCTAATAACTATTGATTTCGGTTGATTTTATTAAAAAATTTTATAAAATGCCTGAGAGATGATCTAAAAAAACTCTCAGCATATATCCTGTGGCGTTCGAATACATGCTACAGATCCAAATCGTAATTTAAATCGAAATTTTTAAAATTTTGTTTTCATTTCATAATGAAATATTAAAAGAATTTTATAAAAATGAAATGAAAATATAATTACGATGGTTGTACACTATAATTATAGGATATCAAACTATGTATTTAACACCGCAGGAATAAATGTAATTACACTTTATTAAACCCTTCAGTACATATTGTGTATATGTGTGTGTGTGTGTGAGCTTATATCCTTGAGATGTTTGGAAACTCTTAAACAAATGCTACATTTATGAAACAATGAACACAATACACACAATACACTCAGTACACTTATTTATAGTGTGTGAGAGTGAGATGTAAGCCAGTGGCAGTACCATAATGGGGGAATGAGAAATAAAATCCTGGATTTTTGACTCATTCAATAAACACACTCTCTTTTTTTTTTTTTTTTGTTGTTAACAATTTCAATTTTTTAGTCCTTTTGGCATATGTATGGCAATATTTGAAAGTGTATGTGAATTTAAATGTAATTTAATGAACGGAATTAAGTGCTTCCAGTTGAATACTTTTTCAATGCAAGACTACTTCATTGTATTCAAAACATTTTCTTACATTCACACACAATGTCTAAGTGTCTGTATTATAATGGGTGATTTTTTAAGAGCTATAGGAAAATTTTTCAAAAAAACAAAACACATAAAATTCAGAATAATGCATGAAATCTTTATTTTTGAATCGATAGTACGGCCTATATAATTTAATTTTTGAAGATTATTTTCAGGCAAATAATGATTGCGACTACGCCTCAAATAGTCCATCCGCTTAGTCCAATTTTGGCATACTCTTTACAACATTTCGATCGGTATCTTACGAATAAATGCTACAATGTAGTCTTCCAAATGTGTCAATTGAAGCGGGCTTGTCTGTATAGACTAGGGATGCCAAACGGGATCGATTTTTCGGGATAATTCGGGATCCAAAAATCCCGATAAATCACAGGAAAAATCGTGATTTTCTCTTAGTAATAAAAATATTTTGTTGACAAGATCATTTGTATTCCAAATGCCGTTGAAAAACACTTCTCCCAATCAACATTTGTTGGTAAAATAGTTCCAAGATAGCTGTATGCAGCTTTAAGTATTAACGTCTACTACCTCCTGGCATAAATAAATCTAGTTCTTTGGACAGTTGAGTATCTAAATCAGTTACCCTTCTAATTCGTTTTATAGGGCTTTTGCATCCTTCGATGCCATCAAATAATTTTTTATCACTGGAAGTAGGGTTTTCCTCATCTAAGATGCTATTATCGAAGTCAAGTGATATAGAATTTTTTTCATGACCTTTTGTAGGGTCAAAATACATATGAATTCACAATCCCGAAAATCCCGAAAAATCCCGGGACAAGTTTTTAAAAATCCCGGCACTCGGGATTTTGTGAATCCCGAAAATCCCGGGATTTCGGGATTCGGGATTTCCCGATTGGCATCCCTAGTATAGACATAAGCTTTAACATAGCCCCACAAAAAATAGTCTGAAGGCGTTAAATCGCACGATCTAGGCGGCCAATTGACCGGTACCGAACGTGAAATAAAATTTTTAACGAACTCGCCTCTCAATAAGACCATTGTTACGCGTGCTGTGTGGCATGTAGCACCGTCTTGCTGAAACCACATGTCATGCAAGTCTTCTGAAAGGCTTCATACCTAAATCCTTAGGCAAAATTTTCAACGTTTTTGAGTAACAGAGGCCCAAATCATTTTTTAAATTTGTTAATTCAAAGAGAAAAGTAACTGGTTTTCCATCTTCCATGAGATTTCAGCAGATTGAATCTAGCGATGACAGCATTATAAGCGATTTATTTGCCAATTTCTTTTCCACAACTTATTCGGATTCAACTTATAATGATTCCATTGATTATCCCTTTAAAATAAATACAAATTCCACTGTTTCTATATCTTTAATCAACGTTCCTGCTATTTCTATGGAATTAAGAAAGTTAAAGTTCTCCTATAACTTTGGACCTGATAACATTCCTAGTAACATCTTAATTAATTGCGCCGATGCCATAGCTGTTCCACTATCATACTTATTCAACAAATCGATTAAATGTGGTTATTTTCCTAACGTTTGGAAGGATTCATTCATTATTCCTTTGTTCAAGTCAGGAAATAAATCCGATGTTACAAATTATCGTGGTATTGCAAAACTGAGTATAATTCCAAAACTATTTGAAAAAATGATTACTGATGATTTATGTTATCAGGTTTCTAGCTTGATATCACCTTATCAGCACGGTTTCAGGAAGAAGTGTTCAACTACAACAAACCTGCTTCATCTTTCAACAGTTGTTTATCGTGGATTTTTTCATCAGCAACAAACAGACGTTATCTACACGGATTTCAGCAAGGCTTTTGATAAAGTTAATCATGTCCTTTTGAAGAGGAAACTTCATTTAATGGGATTTACCGATCTTAGTTTAAAATGGATTTACTCATATTTAACTAACAGAAAACAAACCGTACTTTGTAATAACTGCTGCTCCAGAAGTATTGATGTCCTTTCTGGTGTTCCTCAGGGTAGCCGCTTGGACCGCTTCTGTTTTCATTGTTTATTAACGACTTACCTGATATGATTCGCTATTCCAACATCCTAATGTACGCTGATGACGTAAAAATTTTCCTAAGTTATCGCCGAATTTCCGATCAGAAACTACTTCAAAAGGACCTAAATTCGTTTCAGTTATGGTGTAATTTAAATTTAATGCAGCTTAATCTAAAAAATGTAAATACATGAGATTTGTAAGGCAGAATCCGATTCCTGCAAAATATGCTTTTGATGGATACGATCTTGAGCTTGTAGGTAACTTCCTGTATCTAGGTGGGCAAAAGAATTTAACGATCCTTATGTTGCTAAATCGCTCTACACATCTCTTGTGAGGTCTATACTAGAGTATGTATCCATAATATGGGACCCTCTTTATAAAAATATTCCGACGTCATTGAATCTGTCCAAAAGCAGTTTCTGATATTTTGTCTACGAGGACTGAATTTTAATGCCACTAGTTTACCATCTTATTCTGCCAGACTAGCATTAATCAAACTTCCCACACTTAAAAGCCGCAGAACTATGTTAAATATCTCGTTCTTATACAATGTAATCACTGGTGATATTGGCTCCAGTTTTTTAATCCATGATATCACTTTTAATGTTCCTCAACGTCCGTCACGTCATTTTACCCCATTATCAATACAATTTTTTAGAACCAACTATGCTGGTGCTGATCCAATAAGGAGAATATGCAGCGAATTTATTAAATTGTATAATCTGATTGATTTTTCTTTATCGATTAATGTCATAAAAAATAATTTAATAATTAAGTATTTAAATTCTCAGCTTTTGTAAATTAAATTTAATGTCATAGTTTGTAATATTAGATTACATACATAATTGGCCATTACAACCTTTCAGTCAGGATTACGACCAAGCTTCTCACACCACTAATGTTGTGTTCGTTAATTTTATACATGAGTGGCGGGACCTACAGTTTGTTTAATGTCGACTCCGAACGACAGATTTTTGAGAAGCTTTTCATGGCAATTTTTACTCTCAGAGTCTTTGCCAGATATCTGCTGAGAGGAAGTCGCCGAAGAAATATTTTTTCGTTTTGATGTCTGACCTGGAATTCGAACCCGGGCCTTTTGTCTAATAAGCCAACACACTATCCACTAGACCACGGCGACTTCAATATTAGATTGCCTGTAAGAATATTTCATAGGCAAATAAAAAATAAATAAATTGCTGCGAACGGCGATGAATCGATAATTGATGGCCATAATTAGCACTGGCCGATACAGCAGCGATATTTTCTTCAGTTCGCACTCTACGTAAGCGTGTTGGTGGTTTAATGTCCAGCAATGTAAATTTGGTGCGAAATTTAGTCACAATAGCCCGAATAGCTGCTTCAGTGGGTCGATTAAACTGACCATAAAATGGAAGAAGCGCGGGATAAACTTTCTTAACAGAGCACGCATTTTGATAATAAAATTCAATGATTTCCAAGCGTTGTTCGTTTGTAAGAATTATAAACCAAACTGAAGATGTTTGACAGTGAAACAAAACAGGAAACGTGCCTGAGCTGTTTAAACCAGTGTTGCCAAAAAGATAATAGCTAAAAAAATCACCCGTTATAAGTGTGTGTGTTTTCTAATATTTCTGATTAAGTGCCATGAATTGAGAAATCTTTCTACATGTCCTTTATTACTTATTTCTTCATTTTTGTTTTATTTTTTTGTAAATATTCGGAAATAAATCTATTCACATAAGTATACAGGAATACAAGGCTATTTTTCGTTACTTTTCTACCCGTAATTCAAAGTGCATTTATAGCCCTATGTACACTCACTCACACATACAAATATTTTTTATTTTCGGTTTTAAAAAATTTTGATTTTGTGTTACTTTTTCCATTGATTTGTTACATTTCTTTTATAATTTTTCTCTCTCTATTGCTTTTCAATTCTTCCATCTTTTCATTTGTTTTTATTATTTTGTTATAATTTAAGGATTAAGGCATAAAAAAGAACCCGAGACATGGTCTTATAATTTATTATTTGCAAAATACATACACTTTTTTGCCACATCATAATGCCCTTCCATTCATTCATTGATCACGATGATGATGTTGATGATGATGAATACGGGGTTGGTTTTTTTTCCTTTGCTATCATCCATCCATAGACGTCAAAGTTCAAGTGGTACTTAATATGATTTTAAGACTTTTATTGAATTTTATTAATGTATTGAATTCGATTTTAATTGTTGAAAATATTTCATTAATATTTTGCTGAATTCTGTTTCATTAACAATAGAATATAAGTTTACTTTCAAACGCTCTTGCCATTGTGTAATAAAATTTTAAGAACATTGAACATATTTAAACAATTGTAAGGAATAGTCCTTCAAGAAATTATTTCTTTTTTAAGAAAAAGATTTTGTTAGCTTAAAGACAATGAAAAGCATAGAGAACAGAATACGAAACGGTACCACAGAAGAACATGGCATTAGAAAAATAGTTACCTCGTTTAGAGGTTGATAAATCATCAGGACCTGATAATACTTTACTTGAAATTTTCAATATTTGCATTAATATTACGGATGAGTATAAAAAATTCAGAACAAGGTCTTAGAATTTTTCAAAATTGGAGGCATACAACTCTCCCGAAAGTCAACAAAATTATAGCCCACTTTGAAGTGGTAGAAATCTGCTAAAGACAACAAAATTATATCCCACAGGGTGGCACACAACTTTCCCTAAAATCAACAAAATTATAGTCCACATTGGAGCGGTACAAATCTGCTAAAGTCAACCGAATTATATCCCACGTTTTATAAAACACATCACGTATGGGCACCATCAACAGCTTTATTTTTATATTTGTTTGATAGCAAAGGAATTCCTCCAAACAAATAATAAGAGAGGAAGTGTCCTATAATACGTTTTTCCTCCCCTTGAGTGTCTATGGCGCAGAACGATAGAAGCTCTTACGCGCCTATTAGAGAAATGGTTCTGCATAGCATATTCACTTCACTTGAAGATGAGTTTTGCATCGGAGGGAACAATCGATTGGTGCATAAGATCCCGTATTGTATCGTATTTGACATAGATGAGAGTGCTAAGGAAGAAATGTTAAGGGGGTTTGTTATTTAGCTATGATTAGACTTACAAGTTTGCGAAACGTGGAATATGGCACGGCGCGATACGGAAAGGCCGTGTTTACTGGCCTTCCGTAATATCCAATGCCCAACTCTGGTCAGACACAGAACAGCAAGCAATTGAGAGAGAAATAAGGAGACACAAGTAAGAATGGATTGGCCACACTCTTGGAATCCAATTAGATGACATAACAAGGAATGCCATAGATTGGAATCACCAGGCAAGCGGGCGCAGCGCACGACCATCGCGCACTTGGCAATGCCAAATCATAATCGAACTAACTAAACTACGTTTACAATGGAACGAAGTTAAACATCGCGCTGATGATCGTGCTTATTAGTAACAACTGGTTGCGGCCCTAGAGGAGTAAAAGGAACATCTATATATAGACTTACAAGCGAACATGGAATTAGTTATCAAAATTTGAGTGGGCAATATGCTTTTCTCCAAAAATTATCTTCAGCGACAAATCCAATGCCTACGCCAACAAACGGATTTGCCAAATTGCTACCAATGCCTGATAAAAATCGACACGCTACCGACAATAGGCGTTCAAGGTATGATGAGTTAGTTTTCGTTTTTGACCTAAATGGTCTTGGTAAATATGGGGTTTCAATAGCACGACGTTGATACCATTACTGAGAAGCAAGTGTGGTGGACAATTAATCTTAGTTTTTGAAGTAGTCATTTGACAACCAAAATTAGGTGATTCAATGACCTTCTTGACCTTTTTTGTGGGTATGCTATGCGTCTCTCGTGTGCAGAGAAAGCCCACTTATGACCCTGGTTCTGGCAGACTACATTACATCTACCATTGGTAATATATTCGCTGAAATGCTGGCAAACTTGTGTCCCAATTGCAATTTTCGCGGGCTATCTACATACATAATTGATCATTATATCACTTCAGTCAGGATTACGACCTAGCTTCTCACACCACATATGTTGTGTGCGTTAATTTTATAGATGAGTGGCGGGACCTACTTTTCATGGCAATTTTATTTGCTCTCAGAGTTTTTACCAGAAATCTGCTGGGGGAAGTCGCCGAAGATATATTTTTTCTGGGCATTGAACTGTGGCCTTACTTCTTCTTAGACTACGGCGACATACATACATACATAATTGGCCATTACAACCCTTCAGTCAGGATTACGACCTAGCTTCTCATACCACTATGTTGTGTGCGTTAATTTTATACCATGAGTGGCAGGACTTACAGTTTAAAGTCGACTCCGAACGACAGATTTTTGAGAAGCTTTTCATGGCAATTTTCACTCTCAGAGTTTTTGCCAGAAATCTGCTGAGAGGAAGTCGCCGAAGAAATATTTTTCGTTTTGATGTCTGACTTGAGATTCGAACCCGGGCCTTTTGTCTAATAAGCCAACACACTACCCACTAGACCACGGCGACATACAGCGCGCCGATATATGTATCCATGAGATGTTTTATAAAAGAAATTAACGGTAGTTATTTGTTTGTGATCCCAAAAATATTTCATTCTCTTCCGTAAATTTTGAAAGTTTTTTTTACGTTTAAAAGCAAAACCGTTATAAATTTATCCGTTATTTAATATTTCTCTTTCTACAAGCCAGCTTTTAGCAACTACAACACATACAACGTCTCTTACTGCTCTATTTTTCTTGAATATTAAAAAAAATTAAAAAGAATCCATTTCACGATTTCATTTTATTGCAATTTTTATTTTTTTTACCATTTTCAAAAAAAAAAAACGCCACATTCATAATCTATCTTAAAAGATCACCTGCTTTGTGTGCTCTTGTTAATTATGATTGTTAGTGACACCCACAGTTCGTTGTAAACACAAGTTGTTAGCTTTACACAGGTAAACAATAAAAGTAAACGAGGAGGAGTTAAACGTGTCGGTTTTGTTTAGTTGAAAAATGTGTTAAATTATGTGAAATTGTCTCTTGTAAATTAAATAATTGTTAGCAAGTGTAGTAATTTATAAAATAAGTGTTAAATTAAACACAAAAAATCGTTTCAAAATAGTTTATTTGCTTAAAGTTTCAAAGCAGCCCCTAAGGCCTTTTTTCTAAATGTTGTTTTTGTTTCTAGTATGTTGTGTAAATTGTCTCCTACAAATAGAATAATTGCTTGCAAGTCTAATAAATTATAAAATAAATGTTTAATTAAACAAAAAAATAAAAAAATTCCTTTAAAATTAGTTTATTTGCTTAAAAAGTTTCAAAGCAGCCCCTAAGGCTTTTTTCCAAATGTCGTTGTGTTGTTGTTGTTTCTCGTGTGTTCTGTGTGAATGGATGATGTCATACAAAGATGCTTGTTTTATTTCCTTTGCGCGCGCGTTGTCTGTTTCTTTTGTTCCTCTTCCTCTTACGGCAGTAAAAAGAAAATTGTAACGAGAATATTACGAGTAGTAAAAAGCCGATGTTCGTTTATTTTCTTATCTCTCTCTCGCGCTGTATTAAAGAGGTTGTAGTGTGTGTGTGTGTGTGTGTGTAGTGTGCAATAAATTGAAGGTGGTGTAAGCAGTGTAACAAATTAAAATGTTTTCTCCTAAAACAATGTTGCTGTTGTTGCTGTTTTATGACAATCAGAATTGTGGGTGCAAAAAAGGTAAATAAAAAATGTTATGTATTGTATTGATGTTATAACATGAATTATTTATTTTATTAAAATTTATTTTTTTAAATAAAATATTAATACTAGTAGAGTATTAATGTACATATATTCCAATAAATACCTAAAAAATAGTAGAGAATTATGAATAAATCTCGTATATAAATTTTCAATATTGGATTGAATATTTTTTTTGATCGATAAACAATTCCTGACATTGAGATAATATAGTTAAAATATTTAAATGGTCATATATGTACATATGTATATGTATACATACTTATGTAATTATGTTACATGAAAAACAATAAAAAATTTATATTTTAATTCGATTTATTTAAATTGAAATTATCTTATACAGAAGTCGCCGTAGTCTAGTAGGTAGTGTGTTGGTTTATTAGACCCAAAAGGCAGGGTTCGTGTACCAGGCCAGATATCAAAACAAAATACAAAAAGTATTTCTTCGGCAATTCCCTCTCAACAGATTTCTGGCAAAAACTCTAAAAGTAAATAAAATTGCCACGAAAAGTTTCTCATAAAATTTGTCGTTCGGAGTCGACTTTAAACTGTAGGTCCCGCCACTCGTGTATGAAATTAACACCCACAACATAAGTGGTGTGAGGAACTAGGTCAAATATCCTAACTTAAGGGTTGTAATGACCAATTATGTATTATGTATCTTATACGTTAAATATTTTATTGGATATTCCATGTATTTGTCAGGGCACTTTTGAGAAAATTATTTTCTACTAGTCTCCTATCCTTCTATTTTTATTACTAGACCTGCGACTCAAGAACCCTAAAGAACTTTTTCAACTAAAACTTTACGTCCCTTAAAAAGATCGTTTTCTTCCTGGAATAAGAGAATTGGATGAACACACTTAGACCGCATAGGCCCTTTAAGCCCTAGCCTCGAAATCACTCGGAGCTTCTGATAAAGCTATATAAGCTGCCAATGGCAATCCTTGATAGTTTCTCCATGTAGTAAGCATCCAAGCAGTCCTTTGTCCTTTGGCAAAGAGCCGGGACATGTACCCAGCACGTAAAGGAAAGTCTCCTCCTCTTCTTCATCTCTACAGCTTCTGTAGAAACCGTAAACAAGATCTCCAAGACCAATGCGCTTTTGGAGTTTGGCAGATCCATTGTGTGCCCATCATCCGGGTTTAGTTAGAATTTACGAACCGTTCTACCCGTGTCTGAGGCCACCCATCTGTTGTTGATGACATCAACGGTCGCATTCTCAATTATGAGTCTACAAGTTCTCATAGGTATGTCCAGAGTCGAGAATTCATCGGCGAATTCGATGATCGTGCCGGGCCTGGCAAGTGCAAAAGCTCTGCAACTACCCGAAATTCTATCGTGCATCCACGTACATACATAAGAGATAATTCGTTATAGAGATTATTCTAGAGAATGTATTTATAGATTAGCCTAGTCATTGAACTAATGAATCTACACCGAATAATTTGATTTAGCCCCACACCCTCTTACTAAGCATCTTCTTTTGGATGCAACTGTTGGCTAGTTGTTAACAAGAAGTTGTTTTTGAAGAGATTCAGCTTCCTAAGGGAATCTGGTTCCTATTGGGTTTTGAAAATCTCAAGCATTGCTGAATACTTTTTTTCGGTTCGGTAGGCTTTTTTCTAGCTTTACGGTCATGAATATTATTTCTGGACGACGTTTTCTTACGTTTCCGGCATTTTAACACTGTTTTCTAATGTCATATTCGATCTTATTAGTGTGGATGTAAGAAAAAGAGAAAGAAAGATTAGGCAAAAGGCTCGGGTTCGTATTCCAGGTCAGACATCAAAAACGAAAAATATTTCTTCGGCGACTTCCTCTCAGCAGATTTCTGGCAAAGACTCTGAGAGTAAAAATTGCCATGAAAAGCTTCTCAAAAATCTGTCGTTCGGAGTCGACTTTAAACAGTAGGTCCCGCCACTCATGTATAAAATTAACGTACACAACATAAGTGGTGTGAGAAGCTAGGTCGTAATCCTGACTGAAGGGTTGTAATGGCCAATTATGTATCGGCTCTACTTATTCTATTCTCTGAAGACTCGCGAAAAGTAATTTTGTAACCAATTTCTTGATTTTTCAAATCCAGATTTGGATGGAAATCTTTTGTTATCTAATCAAATAATAGTTTTCAATTTTGTGTAACATTTTTTCGTGTTTTTCTGTTTTTATTTTTTATGTTGTTTGTTTGCAGTTTACAACAACAAACAATTCTTTATTAAAAAATATGAAATTTTTTCTCCCTGATTTAATACTCTTTTTAAATATTGTTGCGGTTGTAAACGCCAATCTATTCCTTGATATTCGTTTTATGTGGTTTTTATTCAATCTCGTTCGTTTTATTCAAGTGTCATCGTCATTTATGACTTAATTCCCATTTAATTTGAATTTTATTTACTTTTCATAACCATTTTGCCACTCGAATCACGACGATTCCTGTGTATGATGTTGTCTGTAATTGTAAGTGGGTGTGTGGGTGTGTGTGTGCTTGTCTCTGTATATCATTATGAAATACTTTTTATCAATAAAATCATTACATGTCATAAGTACTTCTGTGAATTTATGAAATTTTGTTCACTTGATGACATTCTTGCCATCATTTTCAATTCATTTCATTCCATTTCATAAGTTTTATTTTCAATCCGTTGCTGTTTCTCTTTCCTCCTTTGGCTGCTTTATTTGCTCTCTTGCTCTGGCTCTTGTGTTTGTTTATATTTGCTTGGGTTGTATAGAAATGACAAAATTAAATTCCATCAGCAAATAATAAATATTGTTGAATAATAATCATAATCATAACGATCATAATAATAATGATTCATCTGATAGCAATGATAATAAGCACATTGCTGAACATCATTACTAAGGATTTACAAAAGAAATGCAAAAAAAAAGGAAGAGAAAACATCGCGACTTGAAAGATTTTCAACTTTATATGTAACAACGTAATGAATGAATGGCTGCCGGTATTGACTTCACATTCACTCCATTGCTAGATTGCCAATAGAATTGCTCTCTTCGTGCATGTACATGCAACAAATGGTCTTTAGCTGCTCGCTACACTTGCAAGACAGTCAGGCCCAGACAAAAATAAAAATAATTTTTATAATATTGACCCGGTAGTCTGAGTTAAGTAGCTCTCTGAGTGTAGATTTAATATTTCTCAATGTGTAAAATTTGATTTGCTATTTTTTTCCATCAAATACTACAACAAATACAAGCACATTTCAAATTGCACATCTGCTATTTCGCTTTACAGTGTGCTCAGTCATTGTGTGTACAATGATAATAATGATGACAAAGACGATAGTGATGCTCATAATGATGATGATTTTTGGCGAAAATTCAATAAGTTCAAGTATTAAAATCACATACACATACAACATATGCATGTGTTAAGTGGGTTCTCTATGTGTGTGCCTGTGTGTGGCTGTGTAATGCTTAGGGAGTTACTGTATTATCAACCCTTTGCATTTCTATTCATCCTTCTAGTAAAAATACGAAGAGGAAGAAGCAAAAAAAAAAAAATTCCATTTGATGTCCTGTATGTTGATTGTGTAACATCGACAAATCTTATTGCAATTTTTCTATTTGTATTATTCGGTGTTATTCCCTCCCTCTCTCTCTCTCTCTCTCTCTCTCACACACTCTTTGTGTGTTCTTTTAGTTTTCCTTACAAAACTTTGTTACTTTAAAGTGTTTTTCATTTGCCACCAAGTACACAGTATTTGATAAGGTAATACTTACTGTGTGTATTGATCTCTGTGGGCTATAAATATATTAAATTTATCAAGTCTATCTATATTGTACTGTATAGAGGAATTTTAATATGTAAGCAATACACAAATAACGTTTTCAAAAACGAAACAGTTGTTTCATGTTATTAAAACCATTATTATTAAAAAGAAACAAAAGAAATCCTTTCAACAATACAGCCGGAATACAAGATTTATGGTAATGGGTCCATCACATCAATATTTCATTTCATGCCATATACATAGCATGCCAGCTCTTCAAGCTTCTGTAGTAGAAGGCTGTGTGCGTGATACCGTCATGCAACCGGAATCACTTGCATTATCGGCTTTTTAAGTCTATTGTTCAGTTATTGTTGTGGGACCGCCCGACCGGGAATTTGTTGCTGTTGTATTTGTCGAGAAGATGAACATCTACTTTCTTAACCAGCGATTGATAAACTCAAGAAGAATCTACCGTCAGCAGCGTTGCAAGTCTTGTTTTATTCTATGCAACGACAGAAGGTGGTGGTCCAAACGTCTATAATCAATGAAAAGGTTGGTCTTCACATCCCTTAATTGTGTGTCGTAATTTGAAGTCGCCGTGGTCTAGTGGGTAGTGTGTTGGCTTATTAGACAAAAGGCCCGGGTTCGAATCCCAGGTCAGACATCAAAACGAAAAAATATTTCTTCGGCGACTTCCTCTCAGCAGACTCTGAGAGTAAAAATTGCCATGAAAAGCTTCTCAAAAATCTGTCGTTCGGAATCGACTTTAAACTGTAGGTCCCGCCACTCATGTATAAAATTACCGCACACAACATAAGTGGTGTGAGAAGCTAGGTCGTAATCCTGACTGAAGGGTTGTAATGGCCAATTATGTATGTATGTAACGACAGAAGGTAAATCTTCCATTCTAGCTACCCTAGAGCAATCCCTGATTGGTTGCGAAAACTTGTTTAATGAAACTCAGACAATTTGGCTTGAAATCGCCTTGGTCTAGTAGGTAGTGTGTTGGCTTATTAGACATAAGACCCGTGTTCAAGTCCCAGATCAGACATCAAAACGAAAATATAAAAATATTTCTTAGGCAACTTACTCTCAGCAGATTTCTGGCAAAAACTCTGAAAGTAAATAAAATTGCCATGAAAACCTTTATATAAAAAAAATCTGTCGTTCGAAGTCGACTTTAATCTGTAGGTTTCGCCTCTGATGTATAAAAATAATGTACGCAACATATGTGGTGTGAGAAGCTAGCTCGAAATCCCGACTGAAGGGTTGTAACGACCAATTATGTATGTATTTATGGATGAGACAATTTGGCTTGATTATATGAAATAGGAGAGCTCTACAATCCTTAAAAGTAATGAAAAACTTTTATTTGAAAGTCTACACTCCTGTCAACGTTGAAGTAGAATTAAATCCTTCACTTACTTACCTAATTGGTCAATACAAACCTTTAGACAGGATTACAATCAAGCTTCTCGCAGCACTCATATTGTATGCGTAATAATTTTATACCTAAGTGGCAGGATCTACAGTTTATAGTCGCCTGCGAATTTTTATTTCATGGCAGTTTTATTTTACTGCAGTTTTCTGGCAAAAACTTAGAACGAGAGTCGCCAAAGAAATATTTTTCATATTTCATTTTATTTGAGGTATTTTAGCTAGGGCTTTAGCCCTCGTTTTCTCTTCTAATATCTAACCATACTATCTTCTAGATTACGACGGCTTCAATATAATTTAGGTTAGCTTAGGCTAGGTTAGAGGACGTGTACTTGTCAATTCTGACAAGTACAGTACTCGGTGGTCGAATTGACCCATTGTACTACGTCCTAGCTTCTCACACCACTTATGTTGTGTGCGTTAATTTTATACATGAGTGGCGGGACCTACAGTTTAAAGTCGACTCCGAACGACACATTTTTTTTTGAGAAGCATTCCATGGCAAGTCTTCGAAAAATTACTTTCAAATTTTCGTTTTGATGCCTGACCTGGGATTCGAACTCGGGTCTTTCGTCTAATAAGCCAACACACTACCTACTAGACCACGGCGACCTCTGATAATATTTACTGTCATAAAATACAGCGCAGCAATCAAGCTGCAAAAACGGAGATCGAACCTCGATCAATTTTTCGTTTTCTTCATTGGTTTTGTCGGATCGTACATTTAAATTCGATCACCTAATTTTGTATTGGTGTAAGTCATAGCCTATCCCTCACATTGTAGAACTTAGCCGTGCCGCTGTAATATTAGCTGGACTGAAACCGTTGAAGGTTTTCTACCAGATACATTCCTAAACAATTGGTCATTATAACTCTTCATTCAGGATTACGACCTAGCTGCTCATACCACTTATGTAGTGTGTATTAATTATAATTAATACCTGAATGGCGGGAGCTACTCTAGGGTTTTTGATCAAATTTTCGTTACAATTTTATTTACTCTCAGAGTTTATGCCAGAAATCTGCTGAGAGGATATCGCCGAAGAATTATTTTCCTGAAAGTATGGAGAAAATTTCGTTCACTATCAACTAAAAACATTGTCATTAAAAAGCTTCCATTGAATGATGGATTACTGAGGCAAGGGAACAGGCAAATAGGCAGGCTGCATAACGTTTAATGAAGGCGTAATCAATTCTAAATAGAAATAAAGTCATGGCGTTAGTTTTAGCATTGCTTGAGGTTATCCCACGACATTTTATTAGCCTTTTTATCATTTATAAGGTATGTAGTCGAAACTCTTAAACGTCTATTACAAGATAGAGCATTCATCCATCTTGTTTGCAAGTGAAATTCGATAGTGCAATAGACACTTTACGAGTCCATTTTATTATAAAGATTTGCAAAAATTGTGCATTTAAATGATTGACAAAATTTTAAAGTCACTTGCAAAGCAAGCAACTGCATTTGTAGCCACTTAAGTAAAGGAAGAAGGATAACAAACCATTTTTACTTAAAATAAACAACAAACTAATGAAAGATAAAAAAATCTTATTTTCATCACATTAAAGACAGCGATTAGTTGTTAAACGATATCCTTGTTAAAGATCCGGTACATTCGGCAATTATTGTAAACTTCTAATACGAGTAACGATACAAAACCACAGACAATAACAAAAAATTTGTAACAAAATTATGACAACAATAAAGAGAAAAAATACAAAATCAAATGAAAAGAAAATAACAATTTCCGTCGGTAAGTAATCTCTGCTTAAGGAAAAAATAAAAACAGAAAAACTGCAATTGAAAAAAAACAATAGAAACTGCTCCTCAATTGCAAAGATTGTAGACGAAGATTTAAAGCAGCGTTAAGTAATGCGATACTTTTTCTTGTGATAAATCAAAAGGCACCGATCATCCTTAGACAACGGTAAGCTATGATAAATAGACAGAGAGAAAGAGAGAGAGTCAGCGAAAAAATTTTAAGAAAATTTCCTTTTTCTGTAGAGAGACTTGAGATTGTCAATCATTACTGACTGATTGACTGACTGACTGACAGCGTTTATGACTTATTGAAAGCTGTAACAGTTTGCTGTGACAATTTACATTACAGCTGGACTATTAATGATCGCTGATGCCTAAAACGAACGGCCAGTAACAATAAACAAAAGGCCGACCGACCGACCGACTTGTTGTCATTAAAATGTGAACAATCTAAAGACCGTAAAAAAGAAACGAAACAATAAAAACAGTTTTCCACTTGATTTGACAATATTTGCAACAAAATATCCTTAAATACGATCTTAATTGACGCAGACCTAAAAGAAATTGTAAGAAAATGTCTCTTTATTCCCATAAATTCAATACAAAAGATTTCGTTTCGCAATTATATTTTCATTACAACTTTGTAAATGAAAATGTATTTTCGGGGGGTTTTTCCATACCCCTGCCTATTAGAGCTCAATATAAAATTTATTATTGTTTTATTGCCGAGAGTATGAATAAATTTCCAACAACTGTTAGTCATTTAAGGTAATTTGTCATGTATTTGTTACAACAACAAGAACAGAATATTATTTTTCTGAAATTTCCGTAAACTATTCAATTAATTTAATATCGACATTGCAATGAAACGCGAACACATTGTGGAAACCAAACAGCTGTAAAGCTCTTTTTATTTACTCACGTATTTCACTTGTTATTTGATAAACAAAACAAAACAAAAAATATTCAATTTTAATGAAGGAAAAAATTACCATAATTTATATGCATTGAATTAAATGCTTATTTGAAATTAATAACTTTTAATGTGTTAATCGAAGGGGGGGGGGGAGGTATAGTTTTATTAAAAATTAATTTCCAGTAAACACACCCAAAGGAGATTTCTTGCTTAGATTATAAACCATGTGTTCTATTCTAACACTTATTTCTCACACAAATTTCTTAATTCTCATTTCAATATGGAGTTACATTACCCCCTCCCCCCCTCACCATTTCCTACATACCCTCCTTTCAATAATGCGTATGAAATCCGCTTAAATATAGTTGAGACTGAAATCGCATATCTTATAGGAACACATACATACATAATTGGCCATTACAACTTCAGGATTACGACCTAGCTTCTCACACCACTTATGTTGTGTGCGTTAATTTTATACATAAGTGGCGGGACCTACAGTTTAAAGTCGACTCCGAACGACAGACTTTTGAGAAACTTTTCATGGCAATTTTTACTCTCAGAGTCTTTGCCAGAAATCTGCTGAGAGGCAGTTGCCGCAGAAATATTTTTCGTTTTGATGTCTGACCTGGGATTCGAACCCGGGCCTTTCGTCTAATAAGCCAACACACTACCCACTAGACCACGGCGACACATCTTATAGGACAGAAACTTAGAATTCTCGGCACCGATGGATATTTAATTTGGACTGATTGTTAGTCATTATGTCGGCTTGGTCGGCCAAATCATATTCTCAGTATCTACATACATACATACATAATTGGCCATTACAACCCTTCAGTCAGGATTACGACCTAGCTTCTCACACCACTTATGCTGTGTACGTTAATTTTATACATGAGTGGCGGGACCTACAGTTTAAAGTCGACTCCGAACGACAGATTTTTGAGAAACTTTTCATGGCAATTTTTACTCTCAGAGTCTTTGCCAGAAATCTGCTGAGAGGCAGTTGCCGCAGAAATATTTTTCGTTTTGATGTCTGACCTGGGATTCGAACCCGGGCCTTTCGTCTAATAAGCCAACACACTACCCACTAGACCACGGCGACACATCTTATAGGAACAGAACTTAGAATTCTCGGCAACGATGTGTTTTCCTTAGTTGAGCACCTGTTCTGGTGCCCTGGAGTGGCTTTATTTGGTAGTTCACATAATGGCTTGTGCGCGTAATCGTTTTCGTTTGCAATATTTAATTTGGACTGATTGTAAGTCACCATTATGCCGGCTTGGTCGGCCAAATCATATTCTCAGTATCTGCTTCGATTAATAAACACTTGTAAAGGGTCCGCCAAATAACTTGCTTTTTTTTGAAAATGCTTTAAAAAAACAACTACTGAATATTTTCTCAAATTTCTTTTTTTATTTGAAAGTACAATCCTTCCGGTTAATAATGGAAAATAATTTCATTCAGATGGCTGCCTCGGCTGGCCATGGAGTAGCCTACACGATTGATCCAATTCTTAAGCACATTATCGTTTGTGTGCAGTATTTCACTAATTTTTTTTTTTTTAATTGGCCATTACAACCCTTCAGTCAGGATTACGACCTAGCTTCTCACACCACTTATGCTGTGTACGTTAATTTTATACATGAGTGGCGGGACCTACAGTTTAAAGTCGACTCCGAACGACAGATTTTTGAGAAGCTTTTTCATGGCAATTTTTACTCTCAGAGTCTTTGCCAGAAATCTGCTGAGAGGAAGTCGCCGAAGAAATATTTTTTCGTTTTTGATGTCTGACCTGGGATTCGAACCCGGGCCTTTTGTCTAATAAGCCAACACACTACCCACTAGACCACGGCGACCACTATCAATTAAGTAACTGCAGTTATTTTTTTCGAAAATGACCGAATTAGGCTACTGCTGCGCTCTCAAAGCAAACGTAAGCTTTTCTGCGACATACAGAAGTAATTGGTCATTACAACCCTTCAGTCAGGATTATTGATTCTCAGTATCTGCTTCGATTAATAAACACTTGTAAAGGGTCCGTCAAATATTTTTTTTTTTTGAAAATGTTTTCTTTTTGTATTTGAAAGTACAATCCTTCCTGTTAAATAATAATTTCATTCAAATGGCTGCCTCGGCTGGCCATGCAGTAGCCTACACGATTGATCCAATTTTTAAGCACATTATCGATTGTGTGCAGCTGTATTTCACCAATGGGTTCACGAATATTATCCTTTAAAGCGTCAATTGTCTTTGGCTTGTCAGCGTAATACTTATCTTTGACGGCACCCTACAAATAATTGTCCAACAGTGTCAAATCGTAGCTCCGAGGAGGCCAAACGACATTAGCTCTGCGGCAGATAATGCGCTCTTCAAAAATAGGGGGCGAAACATCAAGTGTAGCTTCGGCTGTGTAGCACGTAACGCCGTCTTGTTGATACCAAATATTGCCAATATCATCTTCCTCAATTTTTGTGAACAAAAATTCGTTCAACATTGCCCGATAACGATCGCAATTGACTGTAACGGCCACTCCTTACTCATTTTCGAAGAAAAATGGCCCAATTATACCTCTGGACCAAAATCTGCACCAAACAGTGACTTATTTTGGGTGCGTCGGCTTTTCAATGTATGCGTGCGTGTTTTCTGTGCCCCAAATGCGACAATTTAGCTTGTTTACATACCCACCAAGATCAAAATGAGCTTCATCTGAAAAGATTATTTTTTTCCAAAACCGGCTTCTTCTGTAAGTTGATCGCAGGCCCACTTATCGGAACGAAAACGCATTGGATGCAACCATATTAAATCAGACATGAGCTAAGTGTTACCATTCACGAAATAATCACTAGTTGACAAAAAAAAAAACGGCGGACCCGATATTTTATTAAGCAATAATGAATTGAAATTTTATATCAAATATTGATCTCAATAATGGCGCTTATTGCGATTTACGCAATAAAAGTGCCTGTCTGAACACAGTATAACGAATATTCTTCTTCTTTATTTGGTCTTTTGCTAATAATGCCTGTTCATGCTTTTTCTTGCCTTAGGAATCCATGCCGAAGGACATTTTCCACACGTTAATTGTCCTTTTGCCAATGCTTAAGCATTCATAGCTTCAAATGCGTTGCTACTGGCATAATTAAATTTCCCGTGATTAATTTAAATATACAATGAATTTATTTATTGGTTGGTTGTTTGGTTGGTAAATGTAACAACAGCAATAACACATAAAACTAGTGAATAAAATAAAATCCGACAATGATTGCGTGTCAATTGATTGAATTAAGGAGAGTGTTGGGTGTCTGGTGCCTGCAAAATAATAAATAAAATGAGCGAAAATAAAAACAAAAAATTGATTTAATTAAGGACAGGTGTTGTATGAAGCCATTATAGCAATGCGTTGCGTTGCTTTACTTTACGTTACGTTGCCATAAACAACGGAAAAGTGCAAAGGAAAACAACAGTTGAACGGAAGTGAGAACCAGAAAGCAAAACGACATTCAAAATGCGATAATTTATCAACTTTATTAATTAATTACTGTGCTCATAGCTAATTCAAGTTATTGTAGAACGAAAATCATTTTTAAAAAACTATTTTCAAAAGCAAAAACAACAAAAATATATTTTTGCCAATACGTTTTGCCAAGGCAGGCGGCACACGGTTACCTTAAATCATCTCTCTCTTCTCTCGTCTTTCGTCTATTTTAATAAAATCGGGAAATGTAACGTGAATGTTTAAACCATTATGGATGATGACAATTATTACGCTTGATTTAATAAATTCAAGTGTTTCGTTCGTTCATTCGTTTCTTTACTTCTTTTCTTCTTTTTTTTTTGCCGTATTGAAACCTAATTTTTATTTCTTTTTATTGTTGCTGTTGCGTCCTTATCTTCACCATTTTTTTTTTGCCATTCATTTTGATTTTCACAAACCATAAAATAAGTGGCTGCTAATCGTTTATTTCAACGTCGTCGCTCCTCAAATTACAGTCAATTTTTTTATTTGCCTCCGCTTTTGCTGCATATTGCTGCTACTGCTGCTGCTGCTGATGGCTAGATATTCATTCGCTGGCATTGTCTGTCATTAGCAGCATTTTAGCAATTTTTGTAACAAACTTTTTAGATCTTCTCTTCTCTGCTCTTGTTGCCTGCTTCATTTTCTCAACTCCACCGGGTAAGAAAATCATTTAATTCATACACTTTGGCAACTGTCACTTCCGCATTGTTTGTTAAGAACAACGAAATCAAGACAGCGAACGATGGAAAGGAGAGAGAGAGAGAGTAAGCAAAAGGAAATACAATAAAAAAAAAAAATTGTAAAGTTACTATGTCTGTATGCGTGTATATGTGTGTATAGCTGTATATCCCACTGGGACATTGAATTTGTTAGACAATGTCCCATAAAACGACGGCGCTTGCCTAAAAAGCGGAAACAGGAAACGCTTGGAAAATTGCAAAGTTTGAGAATAGAAAAGAACATTTAATTTTTTGATTGTTACATCAAATCAAATAAATACTAGCGAAACATAAAACAGATAGCATACAATAAACTCAGACGATGATGAAGAAATTTAAAGAAAGTTTCGGTATTTAAGAATGGAAATCCAACGACTACATTACATTTAGGCACTTAGGTGGCATGGTACTACATGCAGAGCATGATATATACTCTTTTCTTTTTTCTAATTGCCGCAAAAAGATTTGATTTCCAAAATAGTTCTCATTACGATTAGCTATTAGTTAAGATCGTAGGTCTCAGCTAATATCTTTGTCAACGACAAAAAATGCAAGTAATCAAGTCAAAAATGTGACTTGTGGACCAAAAATACCAGTTATCGATCAAAAAGATGCAAGTGATCGACCGAAAAATGCCAGTTATCGATAAAAAAACAAGGTTTTATAGATCATAGGATCGGTAATAGCGTCTGATATTCATGTATTTGACTAAAATATTTGCTAGGCATTGATCAAAAAGACCAAAAAAGTGCCAGTCATTGTCTACATTATGCAAAATGCAAGTCATCAAGTCAAAAATGTAACTTATGGACCAAAAATACCAGTTATCGATCAAAAAGATGCAAGTGATCGACCGAAAAATGCCAGTTATCGATAAAAAACAAGGTTTTATAGATCCTAGGATCGGTAATACGGTCTGATATTCATGTATTTGACTAAAATATTTGCTAGGTATTGATCAAAAAGATCAAGTCATTAAGGCTTAACCAAAAAAATGCAAGTCATCGACCAAAGAATGCAAGTCATCGACCAAAAAATGCACGGCAAGATCAAATAATGCAAGTCATCGACCACAAAATGCCAGTCATCGCGTACAATATGCAAGTCATTGACCAAAAAATGCAGGACATAACCAAAAACTGCAAGTAATCGATCAAAAACAAGATTCCCTATAAAACTAGGACATTGATAAAACTCTACTACTTAAGGATAGTTATGACTTCAGTCTGGAAGACACTACAATGATCCTAAAGTCGATACTAATATCTGATATTCATGTCTTCGACTAAAAAATTTGCTAGTGATTGATCAAAAAGATGCAAGTCATCGACCAAAAGATGCCAGTCATCGACTACAAGAAGCAAGTCATTGAGCAAAAAAATACAAGTCATCGACCAAAAAATGTAAGTTATCGATCAAAATAAAGATTCCTTATAAAACTAGGATATTGAGATGATTCTATTACTTAAGGATAGTCATGACTTCGATCTGGAAGACACTGCAATGGTCCTATAGTCTATATCTGATATCCATGTCTACAATATGAAAGCCACAACTTGTTTCTGAATAACTTTTTTAATATTTCTGTTGTTCTGTTTTCCTGTTTTTTTCTGTAAAAATAAAAAAGAATCATTTAAAAAAGTTCTAATCAATGTTTTGCAATCGGATCATATTACACTCTACGACGTAACAAACACTGGGTTCAACAATTATACGACATATCATTAGGCTGTAGCAGCAGCAGCAGCAGGAGCAGCAACAGTAGTATTAATTTGCATAAATTGTTTCAATTCAATTCTGTTTTTTTTTGTTTCTTTCTTACTTTTTTTCCTTTAAGTACGATAATTATCTTGTATTATATCTTAAACCCACAGAAACAGACGGTTATTTACAATATAAAAATGCCACAAACAGTCATAATATGTTCGAAATTATCCTTTAAATAACAAATCCTGACTGATGATGATGAGATGAAAATACACACAAACACACATACACATACCTACACTAAATCAAGCAACCAATCTACCCTCTAATAAAGCATATTATGCTCAGCATAAATTCACTTTGTTTTGCTTTGATGCTTTTGGTGCTGGTTGCTGATGAAGTCTCGTCTATAAAATATGACTACAATGCTTATGAAATGAAAAATGAAAAACAGAAAGACGGAAAAAAGTTAAAATAAATATAAATTATCGTATAGATGTTACAAATTTAACAACCAACCACAGTAAACACTAATAATATGAATATGAATATGCTCTTGACTGTAGTCTTCTATTATACAATCATTATTTTAGCTTTTATACGAGGGCAATTACAAAATTAACTGAAAAAATTAACAGAGATAATAAAGTTGGAGAGTTTTACTTTTATTCAACACCTTCGATGCCCTGTAGGAACTATCCATGTAGCTCTTAACCTTCATTGCACGTATAACTTCTTTGAACAGAATTTATTCAATTTATTCCACTGCTTCGAGTTTTCTTTGGTCTTAGGTGGCTAGTAGTGCTTCCATATCTCATCTGGTTACGAATCAAATGAACATTTTAACGAAATTGTTTTGACCTTGTTGTAAACAAACATTGCTTCTATCTTTCTCCTGGGAATGGAACCGCCTTCGTCTTCTTGGTAGCCAATTATCTAAACGGCTTGCATGTTACTTTGTTTCAGGTGTGAAAAGCGGGAGCTATATCCTCTCCATGTCTCTATAAATAGATGCAAAAACTTGGCCGTATTGTAGTAAAGCAAATGCTTCTTCTACATATTTTTGAAGTATTAGGCTCACGCTATTTCATCTGACGATCTCATATTATTTTGTAGATTTTCTCATCAGTTTTTGGTATAGTCAGCCACGATAAATTTTCGTCTTAATTCTATCCTCCATTTTTAGATTATTTCCTCTGCTTTATTTCAGTTTAGTTGCAAAGCTAAGAACGTAATTTACTTTTAAAAAAACAGTATCTAGAATGACAGGGTTGCCATATATAGATGAGGTGATTAGAAGTGTAACTGATGTGGTCAGGTCTGCGAATAATCACAATGTATGTCTGAAGTCGCCGTGGTCTAGTGGGTAGTGTGTTGGCTTATTAGACAAAAGGCCCGGGTTCGTATCCCAGGTCAGACATCAAAACGAAAAAATATTTCTTCGGCGACTTCCTCTCAGCAGATTTCTGGCAAAGACTCTGAGAGTAAAAATTGCCATGAAAAGCTTCTCAAAAATCTGTCGTTCGGAGTCGACTTTAAACTGTAGGTCCCGCCACTCATGTATAAAATTAACTCTCACAACATAAGTGGTGTGAGAAGCTATGTCGTAATCCTGACTGAAGGGTTGTAATGGCCAATTATGTATGTATGTATGTATCGCTTCTGCTAAAGAAAGTACAGCGAATAATCGGAGTTTGTGGATTCTATACCGGTCTCACTCATTATGGCTTGGCCATGTGAAGTTCAATCATGGAATAACTAATGCCAGAAATACAAAGGCGTAGATGGTTGCCCCTTGTCTGTCATTGATAATTTTGTGAACAAAATTTTCCTCAGAGAGGAAACAAAGCAAGCAAAATAACGCTTATCGGCTTTGGAAAATCCAGAAGTTATTATAGAAAAGCCATTGCAAAAGTGACTGTTTAATTACCGTCCATATAAAGCACTGTAGCCATATGAAAGCCGAATTTTTATTGCTTGTAATTAAAAACTAGTATCGGGCTTCATTAAGGCATTGCCATCTGCTATATAACATGGCCGTTGAATAATTTGCTACATGGCTAAAAAGGTACTTGAGGCATGAAAAAGTACAACCTAGAATGACAGGGTTGCCATATATAGATGAACAGATTAGAAATGTAATAGATGTGATCTGGTCTGTAGCGTATAACAATCGTAGGGTAGTTGGTGTACCCGTACATGAAAGCAAACTAGTTCGATCAGCACGATCAACATATCGACGCCTCCGTTCTATAACATTCTAAGTCGAAAAAGTGTGTTATGAGCTCTCAAAGTTTTCACGTGACATATGTGTATTCTAAGTAGATTTTTTCCTTTAACTTGGGATCAGATCGGCGCATCTTAACCAAATTTTGAAAGTATATAAGTTAGAGAACGTAAAATTTAAAAATGCAAGAAATTGTACTTAGAACGTTATAGAATGAAGGCGACGATATAGAAAAAAAGATTTGCTTGCATGTAGGAAGCGGAATATCATCGTGAATTCAATTAATTTTCTTACCAACCTCCTAGCCACTCGCACAATATTTTTAAGTATGAATTTAAGCTATTTTAGCTGTCATCCGTATTGAGAGAAAGGGATAGAGTGAGAGTGAATTTCCACAAGTTGAATCGGATATCATTTGCGTATGAATTCATGACATGATTTATTAAGAACAAATGACTTTAAATAGCAAATTAAACTATAGGATGTAGGACTAGAGGCAAGCAATGTTTGACCGTATTTAACTAAAGGTGGTAGTTATTCGGCATATTTATAAAAAAAAGAAGCCAGTGGTATTTAACAAGAGATTTAAATAAATTAAGAAATACTTAATACACCTATACACACACACACTCAACTAAAGTATGTACTTCTTTTGTGGATATTTTAGAATAAATGTGTAGATGGCGAGAATTTATTTTTTAATTTGTATTTTCTATGGTATTTTCGAAATGCCTTTAAATTAAGAGAATAATACATTCATTTTGAAGTTATTTGGAATTTTAATAGGCCCTTAAACACACACACACACGGTCACACACAATGGTTGTCCTGGCAAGGTGTCACTTGAAAGTGATGAAAGTAACACTCATCATCACATTTTCTCAATCACTTTCACATTCACTGCCATTGTGTGTATAAGTGTTCGAGTGTAGCATTGTATGAGAGTATTTGATGTCATTATTGGGTTCTTAACCAAAAAATAAAAGAAGGTTTATACGAGAGTATGTGTTGTATGTGGCATGATGGATGCTATTTAAGAAACCTAATTATGTGCCTGATTTAACCATAATTGGTTACTAATTTGTGGCAAATATTATTTCGTTTTTTTCTCTCTTTACTTTTCTATATTGTTTGCGTTATTTTTTAAAATTTTATTTCGGTTTTTATTTTATTTATTTTATTGTGTTATAAATAATGCCATATTTTGTTTTGAAGTGTTTTGCACTTGAATTACTTTTTCTTTTCATAGATAGAAAAAATAACAACAAACAACAACAACAATAAAAAGACCCAACCATAGTATTCTAAGAGCTCTTCAAAATGCCGACAAGTTTTCCTTTTTTTTTTTCTTCTAAAACCTACGAATTTGTTTATATTTTTTGGGTTTAGTGTGGCCACACAACACCTTGTGAAAATTGAGTGATGACTGAGGACTACATTCAAAAATATGAATGATTGCCTTGTGGCACTACTCTTGATATATTTTTCCCTTTAATTTTTACAACATTTTTTGGCTTTCAAGATAAATTTCAAGCTTTCATTACATGCTCGAATACTTTTTAATCTCATTTGTTTTAATTAATCATGACTAGATAGTCTACCTTGCCTACCCACCGAAATGTACGAATTCCGTCATTTATTCTGTACAATTTTTAATTGTGATAATTTTTTTCCTCCGTTTCTTTGCGGCCAAAAGCAAATAAATTTCTTTGATTTGCTTGCAATTGGCCAAATGCCAATACGGTGGGCCACCGAATATAAATGACGTTAATTGTACAGGTTTTTGTAATGCCAAGAAAACATTAATATTTTCAGTTTTTCTTTTCATTTGTCATGCAACAAATCAATGCAATTACAAAATTATTTTAAACACTCTTCTATACACATACACTAGGATATTTAAATTGATAGAATAGATTATACAAAATGTTATTGATTAATGTGGTGCATATTGCTTTTTAATTAATACACAAAATTTATATTTTTTTCTCTTCCTATGGTTAATTTGTTTGCTAGGATAACAACGTATCAAATTCTTTACATCTCAGTGTATTCATCTCAGTGTACTCATCTTAGTGCATTTCTAATTTATGGAGAACATGATCGGTCAGGTTTTCATTGGTCCTAGTGATTCTATTCTTTTTTATTTTTTATTCAACAAACAATTTATTCGAAATACAATTCTCTACATCTCAGTGTACTCATCTCAGTGTACGCGTCTTAGTGTACTCGTCTCAGAGTACACATCTCAGTGTACTCATTTCAATGCACACATCTCAGTGTATTCATCTCAGTGTACTCATCTCAGTGTACTCATCTCAGTGTACTCATTTACAGTGTACTCATTTCAGTATACTCATCTCAGTGTACTTATTTCAGTGCACTTCTAACTTATGGAGAACATGAAAGGTCAGATTTTCATTACTCCTCCTGATTCTATTCCAGTTTATTTCTTAATTAATATACAATTTATTCAAAATATAATTCTCTACATCTCAGTGTACTCATCTCAGTGTACACATCTCAGTGTACTCATCTCAGTGTACTCATCTCAGTGTACTCATTTCAGTGTACTCATTTCAGTGTACTCATCAGTGTACTATTATTTCAGTGACTTCTAACTTATGGAGAATCATGAACAGGTCAGGATTTTCATTACTCCTAGTGATTCTATTCCAGTTTATTTCCTTATTAAATATACAATTTATTCAAAATATACATTCCTTACATCTCAGTGTACTCATCTCAGTGTACTCGTCTCAGTGTACTCATCTTAGTGTACTCGTCTCAGTGTACTCATTTCAAGTGTACTCATTTCAGTGTACTCATCTCAGTGTACTCATTTCAGTGTACTCATCTCAGTGCACTTCTAACCTATGGAGTCAGGTTTTCGTTGCTCCTAGTAATTCTATTCTATTTTATTTTTTATTTTTTAGCGCCTTATTGTTTTCCGTATGTCGCAAACTCTTTCGTATTTTAATTATTTTGTTGCAGTTCCAAGGGAGAAGAAGAAGCGGATTATGTTCATGACCTTAAGCTGAATGTCTCCCAAGGGAAGATCATCTTCGTCTTTTTACACACATTGGGCACGAACATCAACAAAGTTCGTTAAAAAAATATAAAAATGCATTCCGTTGCTTGTCAGCCTTCAGTGAAGCAGGTTCTCATCGCTCCTTTTTGAATTTTTTTTGTATATCAATTATACACCCGAAGAAAAATTACAATAGGATTCACTATTTTTCTAATGAGATTCACTAATAACAATGAGAAATGATCTCCGTTTTTGGGAGAATATTTGTCAAGTTAAATACGCAGTCTTTAGGGATTTTTCGCTGTACATTTTCCATCTTCCACTACATAAACATATTATTAGGTCTCACTTGAAAATATTACTAACAATTTTCCTCTAGGTTATACACATGCCTCTCACAAATACACTCACATTTTTATCAGGTTCTCTTTGTACCAACGTCTGATTATAAGTATCGCCACAGTGCAAGCAATGATCTTCGCTGGAACTGTTTATCACATGAGAATTTTAGGACCCAAGCTGTGGTGATAAATCGCGCCTACATCTCGAGTTAGTGCCACAAAAGTTCTCGGAGATATCAGCAAATAACTGTTAAACGAAGGCAATTAGAATTTGTTTAGAGAATTTAAACCACTTTTGGGTTAGTAATGAAATTTTAGAGGAATTAAATTCTGTCTGTTAAATATCTCTGTGCCCACTTAATTGTTTGAACAGTTCAACGAAGCTTAAAATAATTTCGATACGTGTTAAGGTTAATATGGTCAATTATAATATGAAGCCCTTATTACTCTAAGTGGACACATGAAGTCGCCGTATTCTAATAGGCCGAGTGTTGACTTCTTAGACGTGAGGCCATGTTTCAAACTTCATGTCAGATATCTCCAAATAAACGAAATAAATGTAAAAATATATTTGCAATGTAGAGTTTCTCAAAAACCTGTTGTTCGCATTCGATCTTAAACTGTAAGTAACGCCACCCATGTAAAAAATTAGCACACAAGTGGTGTGAGAAGCTAGGTCATAATCCAGTAAGTATGTACGTAGCATTTTTGAGAGTAAACAACATCCAACAGTTTTAAGGCTTTATACGAGCCTAGGCAGTACAATGAGAATCTTTTTCTAACAAACGCCCTACAAACAAAGCTTAAAGGGCTTATCCCCTTTGTTCAAAAGATTTGCTTTTAATTTTTTTGGTTTTCAATGAGTACCTAGTATTAGTTTTGTTTACTAGATTTCAATAATTCGTTGCTTTTTCTTTTTGTACTTCAATTGATATTCCATTCTTTTATTAGAAGCCATTGACATTTTATTTTAAATTCAAAAGTAAACTTTAGTGGAGGATACAGAGATTTTCCAGTTGAATTGTTTTATTGAAACCAACACGTTCGCAAGCCGCCACCACCACCATTACCACCTTCACTATTGTCATCAATAACTTGAAAGCAAAAAAATATTTTGGAAATATTTTCAATTAATTTTAATTCAAAATTCAATTTACAAAACTTGTGTTAATAAATTAACCACGTAATCGTCGAACACATAATGCATATGATTGTGTGCCGATAACATGTTATTATTATCGTCTGTCTTTATCTAAGTCCTGAAGTACAGTCGTAGACAAAAATAAAACAAAGCAAGGAATTGTTTCAAATTCGAAGGAATTAAATTTTAATTTTTAAATTGTTTAACCGAAGTATTGAACTAAAAAATCTCTTTTAAAAATTGCGTTGCCTGACAATTTGTAAGCGCGAACTGCTTTCTAAAGATTTCCTCATTCTTAGAAGTATGTGCACCTCAAAAAGCCTTGTATTTTTAAAAATAATTTCAAATAAATACATTACAACCATATTAGATATTGCTGGAATGTATTTAATTTTATAGCTTTAATTTTACCGCATACTGTAAGAGTTTGGCGAACTCTTGTATTGATGTTGAACCACCTTCCAATAAATTCTATTGTTTTTACCCGCAAAAAAAGGGTGTCTTTCATGTAAAACATGCAAATGGAAACACAGATTTATTGCTTCGAAAGCTTCAATACGAAATCGATGTGAAAACAAAGGCATACCAGACCGACCGGCTATGGTAACCAAGTGCACACATGAAAACCGAACGTAGGAATGTTCATATTATGATGCGTATGAAAGCATTTTTTTTCTCCAGCATTTTATTGTGTCGCTATAAACATGCTCGAGAATTTTGAGAAGCCCTAATTGACCATATGCCGTGTGAATTAAGACGACTATTGTCATTCATTTCGCTTAAATATTGAATTTTATTTCTAAAAGGATTTTTGTTTTTAATTACAAGCAAAATAATAAACAATTCAGAATATTTTCAGCTTAAAAATGTAATCGAATTGATTTGTATTTTAAGACAAAAAGTTGACTTTAAATTGTATTAAACAAACAAAAAAAAAGCACACATTTTTACTCGATTCATTATTTAAATTTTATTGTGTTTGTTTATTATTGTTTATCGCTTGTATTTTGTATTGTTTTTAATTTTTTTTTATTTTTTTCTTCCTCAAAATCACATTAAAGTGGGCTGGACCACGTTGAAATCAAGTCAGTCAGTCAAGATTTCTTTTACAGAAATTCCCAAATGTTTATTGACATGTTCAAAAAACACAGAAAAAAAAAGAATGAAATTCTATTGAAAAGTCTTGAGAAAATTTCTATTTCAATAAATTTTTAACCCTTCTTTAAAACTTAGTATCCTGAAAGCGTGAAAAAGGAATCTTTTTTCCTTAATTGAATGCCAAATTAATTTTCAAGAATATTTAAATTTCAAAAAGATTTATAACAACATATTACAAAGACATTAATGTTAAATACGATTTTATATATACGAGGGCAAGTCAATAAGTTCTTGACTTTTTAAATACAATACTACTACTGTCACCAAGCATTTCTGTCAGTTGCGTTGAGTTAAAAATCCTGGTTTGATTGCAAAATACCGCATGATTTGATTTGGAAACTTATGAATTAAGTTTTCTTATCTGCACTTTTCTTAGGCTAATAATACCCCTTTTGAAGTCGTCGTGGTCTAGTAGGAAGTGTGTTGGCACGAGTTTGAATTCCAAATCAGACATTAAAACGAAAACATGACAATATTTCTTCGGCGACTTCCTTTCAGCAGATCTCTGGCAAAAACTCTGAAAATAGAAATTGCCACGAAGAGCACAAAAAAATCGGAGTCGACTTTAAACTGAAGGTTCCGCCACTCATGTGTAAAATTAATGCACACAACACGAGTGCTGTGAGAAGCTAGGACGTTGTACAATGGCTCAATTCGACCTCTGGGTATTGTACTTGACACAGTTGACAAATCCATGTCCTCTAACCTAACCTATCCTAAAATCCCCTTTATACTGTGTTAAATTGTATTACTGGAGTAGCAATCAATTCTTGCTACAATCAGCTTGAACTCGGTAAAGCAGCTGAATGAGCTTGCTTGCGGTATAGGTCCTTATTCCTTTAATTTAACAATCTACTCGAGTCAAACTTCGAACAAGTCGTATCATATTGCTTGTGTTTGCCAGCTATTAATAATGTGGCAGCGTGTGATTTGAATTTGAAAAAGAATTTCACGCAAAAAATTAAAAAAAAAATATGAATTAGGCCATGAATTGCTTCCTTATCTGCCTTTTTCTTAAACTATTTAAAACTTAGTCTTCTAACACTTGTATGGTGGATTAAAGTGGCTTTCCGGAGTAGCAATCAACTCTTATTGGAACTGAATTAAGCACCGTAAACCAACTGCATGGCATTGTAATCGATTGCTTATATGGTTTTCTACTTACTTAATTGGCCATAATAACACGTTTAACGGATTTTGGCCTGGCGCAACACATCCTTCTAGGAACCTCTACTTCTTGCGCGTCTACGTCAGTTGGTCACATCAATCGATGACAGGGCTTCCAGCTGTCACCTGTTGGCAAGAGTGATCCTGCGTTTGATCTTCAGACTGACATAATTTTTTTGGTAACGGCAGAGCCAAAATAAATAAAGTCTTTCACTATAACAAAAATTTAGTTATCGGCCGTAATCTGAGAATCAATAAGTCACACGTCTCTAATTGTCAATAACATATACTTTTTGACTTAGTGAACTTCCCGTTCAATAGCACTAAAGGCAGCAGTTACATCTCGGATGGTACGCCCAATAATGTCGATGTCGTCATCATACGCAAGCAACTGAACATTTTTTTCAAAAATTGTGCCATTGCGATGCACTCTCGTGTTTTGCAGAATACTCTCCATTGCGAAGTTGAAGAGGTCGCATGATAAGGGATCGCCTTATCTGAAACCTCGCACGGTATCAAAAAGTTTGGAGAGGTTCATTCCTGCTTTGACGGAGCTGCAGGAAATGCTCAGCAACATTCTGTATAGCCTTATCAGCTTCGCTGGTATACCGAGCTCTGACATTGCGTCTTCTCTACAATCTAAAATTGTATACCAAATAATATGTCAAGATCTTTGAGATCAGAAAATCATATAAAATCCCGTTTCACTGTAGTGTTTTCCAGGCGAATTTTCATCAGGGTTAAATGTCTGTTAATTAAAAAATATTTCATGAGAATATGCTGATACACTCGTATAGCCAGGTTGCCACAAAGTTCCTTGCGAAGGTCGTATAGATGACCAAGTTTGTATATGAATTTCATCTTTTCTTTGGTCGAAATGGTGAATAGCATATCACGAAACTGTATTGCATAAAAAATGGACAGGACAACCCCGTACTGAAATCAGGCTCAGATTTCCCTTGAATTGGGATACATACATACCTAATTGGCCATTACAACCCTTCAGTCAGGATTACGACCTAGCTTCTCACACCACTTATGTTGTGTACGTTAATATGATACATGAGTGGCGGGACCTACAGTTTAAAGTCGACTCCGAACGACGGACTTTTGAGAAGTTTTTCATGGCAATTTTTACTCTCAGAGTCTTTGCCAGAAATCTGCTGAGAGGAAGTCGCCGAAGAAATATTTTTCGTTTTGATGTCTGACCTGGGATTCAAACCCGGGCCTTTTGTCTAATAAGTCAACACACTACCCACTAGACCACGGCGACTTCAATTGAATTGGGATCGTAGCTTTAAAACCAATTAGGATTGGAGATTTATTGTAAGCGGATATCCACAATTTCGTTTTTGATTTGATTTTTTAACAGTTCGAAATGTATCGCGGTAATGCGGTTCTTGATGAATTTCATTCAAAAAAATGTACCCTTAGGTGACACCTTTTGGTCACGTTAACATATACACACAAGTGTCATACGATGAATTTTTGTTTTCATAAATAAATTGCAATATTTATGATGATTTATTTATAAATTACGATACACAATTTTTAAATGTAATTTATGGTGGATTTTAAAAAAATCTTATTCATCCGTTATAATGAAAATATTTTATCACGTCATACAAACAGAAGAAATTCTTTTGCAATGAACCTTCTCCCATGCATACGTTTATGGTATTCGAAAAACAAAAAAAAAAATTTTTTTTTCTTAATTTTAATACAAGTGGAGGGAGACTAGAAAAACATTTTCCTTGTGAATCACTTCATTTATTTTTAAACACATACACACACATATATACACACACAATCATTCAGACAGAAATATCTAAAGCACTTGACTATTTTAAAGCGGCACTACCATATTTGGAAAACGATTTTCTCTCATTAAATAAAGAGGGTGGGAGGCAAAAAAATTTAGTGTTTTTTTTTTGTTGTTAAAATCTCAATACAAACACCGTATATAGGGGAACGTCATCGAAAATTTTATTGTACATGCATTTTATTTACATACACATTCATACATACACTGCCATTAAATCCATTCATTAAATTGTTCACATTTACTAGGGAATTGCAAAAAAAAATAAAATTAAAACAAAATGCCATTAAAAGTATAAAAAAAAATTAAAAAAATAAAAGCAAAGAAAATAAAAAAAGTAAAAGTGTAAACGGAACACAATAAAACCAGATCACCAAACAATAAAAAACAAAAAATTAAAATTGGCAAGAGCTGCCGCCAAAATGATCTTGAATTTCTGTTTTCTTTTTTCCCTCCTCCTACCATATGACGACAAATATTTTTGAAGAAGCAAACAATAAACGGGTGATGAAGTCGTTGAAGAATTTCTAATTTTAATATTTAGTAGTCTGCCTACATACATACGTATTTATATACATAAGAACGTATCTGTTCACATATTATATGTACAATTAAAAAAATAAAAGAAAAAGAATCGCAATCACATAAGAAAAGATTTTGAAAAATGTAGAGACAAAATTAAGAAAATATTTCATCGATTTTTCATATCCGAATATCACATTGAAAAAAAGAAAATAATTTTCAATTTATTTATTTAAACTAATGAAACGTGTATTCATTTGTGGCGGCAAAACGTTCTTTCCATGTATTCCTGTTACAATTTGATTGATTATGATACCTACGAACGAATAGTCAACCTTAGAATCTCTATCGATTTTAAAATGAATCTTGCCTTTACGGAAACATTTCTTTTAAATCGTTTAATGTACGATGATAAGTCAGGAAAAGGCAATAACCTCCATTCCCTTCATTACAAAAGCTAGGCAGCTCAGATCCACAGCTTCTGCAGAAGTCATATGTATATGTAGTAGTGTAGTCAGTCCTCTTTTTCTCCAGATCAATTTAGTAGAACCTAGAAATATTGCAAATGCTCGCATGCTGTAGAAAAAGTTGACCTTCCTTAAAATTAACTGATTAACGATGTCGTAGAGTCTAGTGGATAGTGTATTGGTTTACAAGACCAAAGACGAAGTTACCTTTTCATCAGCAGTTTACTGCCATAAGTCAATGTGATTTTCAAATCTGTCGCTAAGTGTTAAACTGTAGAATAAAATTAACACATAAAACTTACATAACATTGGTCTCATATAGAAAGGCCTTAACTCGCATATTTTTCTTTTATAAAATTTTAATTAGGAGGTGTATGTATTTGTCTTAAATCATTGTGTTGTATAGGAATCACAAAAAAAATCAATTTCGAAAAAAGTGTGAGTTAGAGCCTTTCTCCACAGATTCATTAGCAGCTTGGGCTGGTTGAAAGGTGCTAGGGCTTCATAAGTGTAGTCGCACTCTCAACCTCTTTTGTTTTTTGTGTCTGTTTCTTTACATTCCTCCATTTCCCATTCTCCCTCCACTTCCCTACATTCCTATATCTTTCATTTCCTTCCTCCCTTAAGGACAATGTACAATGGGTCAATTTCGACCTCCGGGTACTGTGCTTGTCTAGGGCCTTGCCTAGGGCCTTTCTATATGAGACCAACGATATGTAGAGAAAACGTAATCTGTAAAACCTAAAAAGAATTGTACAAGCCAATTGAGTAAAGTAATGGGTAAACTTATGTCCAGTAAAACGTACCAGTCATGGTCCGTTCATAGCAAACCTATTACCAACCATAAACCCATGAACTAGAATCCATAGAAGTGTTAAATTTGAATATTAAGCATTCGTTAAATACCTAATCACAGTCAACAGACTTTCAGAGGAGATCACATTACCTAATAAGCATTATGCCTGCCTGAAATGCACCTCTAACGCACATATCATAACTTACTTTAGCCAGCATTTTGGAATTAACCTTAAGGGCATTAATATGAACATTCGGATAGTCAAACTTAAGTCCATGGTTGAAATTTGAAGGTCTAATCAGTGACCTCAAAAATTATTCGACCAAAATATGCCTTTAAATTCCCCGTACAGTAGCATATTCATTGCGACTTCCTCCTACATAAAGCATGCACTGTGAGCACTACCCCTTACAGCCATTAGGTGATTGTCTTAAAGAAGAAAAGAAATTTAGAAAAAATTTCAGTGATTGTTGAATTTTTACCGCAATAAAGCCAAAATCTCTTTACAGTCGAGGCAAAGGATAATCAAAAGCAGTTCCATCTCCAAGTAAATTTACGGCGTCTGTTATCGATGATGATAAACAACTAATGTCAAGCTCATTATTAATATAATACAGCGTTTTATAAACTACAGCTGTCGTCAATATTGGGAAGTTACAAGCATGGAAATCCAATACTATGCTCGTTGGAACTAGTATATTTTGTTCCAAGTGTCAAAAGAAGCACTCGAGTACATAAGATTCTGTTTCCCTTACTATATATACCACCTGTATATACCCCATTGAAAATGCCATACAACCGATAATATTTCTGGTATTTTCAAGCTTCTCAAACGTATGGATTGGAAATCGAAAGTCCTTAGTAGTGAGAGTGGGTTATCCAACTCTGTTGATTCATTGGATCACTTTCGAAAGCTTGTGGCTTGTGTTTTACTGCTTTATAAACTTGTACAACACACTGGGGTTTTAGTGAAATAAAAGCACTTTTTCCCGAAAATATCACATAAACGTGATCGATTTTAGCCATTGGATTACATTTTGCATTACAGAGAAATCGTTTCCTTTAACCGCAATATGTACATGATCTTGCTTCAGTTATACTGTGCGTCCAATGCAATGTAAACACAATCAAATTTAGTGGCCATAAATCGCGATCTTTTAATTCCAGTATCAGGCACTATATAAGTAGTGGCCACGTCCTGAATTTCTTTTGGATGTTAACAACACTTTCTATAATTTTTTTTTTTGTTTAAAAATTATATCCAAACCGAACACAATTTTCCAGTATTGCTGTTTAGTTTAACACTAAACGAATGTGGTTATGGCAATTGTGGCCAATCTTTTCCCCTTCCTATGCCATTTCATAATCGTTCTATAACTTAACTGTACGTATACATTTGTTTTTCATTTTTTTTCTTGTTTTTCTTTTTCAGATTTTTAAAAGAAAATTTTTTTTTTTGATTTTCTCTACACAACACACTGACACCCACCCATTTAAATACATACATATGTACATACATGCATATATGTATGTATACAAACATCAATACATACATCCGTGTGTTGTGTATTAATATCATTTCAAAAAAAAAAAATCCGAGTGATTTTATTAAAAATTTGAAATTTTCGTATGGTTTTCTTGTATTTAGTTTGTTGTGGAGAAAGAAAAATTTTTCGAAATAATTTTTTTTTATTTTCTCTTTTTTTCCCCATTCCTTTGCTTATTTGCTTTATTTAAGAAATATTTTTCGAATAGAAAAAATCCGTTTTCTTTCGGTATCTGTTACCATAAATGAGTGGCGAACACTTGCTACGACTGTTAGAAGATCTTTCTGTGCGATTGTGGATCGTCTAACTGATGGGTTAAAACGTGTTGCTTTTGTTTTAATTTTATATACGTACGCAGAGTTCAATGTGTATCGAATGGAATGAAAGTAAAAATAAATATTTTTTCTTCAATATTTTCAAATTGTTTTTAGATTTTTCCGTCTAAAGTGTAGAAGAAGAAATCTTTTTTGCAAAAAAAAAAACAAAAAAATTGAAAGAAAAAACGCAATTTATATTTAATTCGCTGCATAAACATTATGTTGAGATAAACAAATTGGTTTTGAACACATTTGTTGCCCGCAACATAAGGTCTTGACTTGAAATATTATATCCAGAGACTCTCAAGGCCACTATAACGGCTGATCGTTTTCAGGAAACACTTACAAATATTGTTATGGATACATGCTCTATATACATATATATGTACGTAAATATAATTTAAAATATTTACTTGAATTACAGTGGGCTCCATATGTCTGTCTGTATAGCACGTAAAGTCATAGCAGAATAAAAAAAATCAAATTATTTGTCTCATAATCTTATGCTGTTTCATATTTCTTTCTTTCGTTTTTTTTTATAAATAAATAGACCATGAAGGTCAACAGAGTTGGCTAAAAGCATAAAGCAAATAATTTTTTAAGTATTTTTCATACACCCAAATGTATATACAGCCTAATACATATTTCTTTTCATTTGGATTCACATATCTTAGGGAAATATTCATTTCTGAAATAAATCACAACAAATTAAGAAAATTTTTTAGTTCCGTGGATCTTTTCACAGCGAATTTCATTTGTTTTGTTACCCTATTTAGTAGCATAACCTTAAAACACCGGGTTTACCTTAGTACTGTCACCTAGGGATGCCAAACGGGATCGATTTTTAAAAATCCCGGGATTCGGGATTTTGTAAATTCATAAATAATATTTGTAGATTCAAAATACATATGAATTCACAATCCCGAAAATCCCGAAAAATCCCGGGACAAGTTTTTAAAAATCCCGGGATTCGGGATCTAGTGAATCCTGAAAATCCCGGGATTTCGGGATTTCCCGATTGGCATCCCTACTGTCACCATACAACCCACTATTCTTCCATTCGCCCCAAACATCGGAATTAGTTTTAGATAGGCTCCGCTCCTAACCAAGACGGAAGTCATCTCCAAATACATGGCTTTGAATTGGTACTCAGGTGTAGCAATCAATTACATCTGGGGTCCGTTGGATTAGGTCCACGCGGGCAGACACCCACGTAAAGCCAATCATCGTTGTTCTTCCATTCATTGACTATGTTAACTATTTAATGACTTCCTCAAGCCTATTGTCCTAAAATTCAGAATGCTATTCCGTCACCGTAGTCTAATAGGTAATGTGTGTTGGCTTATTAGATGTCAAGCCAAGGTTCGAGCCCCAGTTTAGACATCAAAACAAAATACAAAAAAAAGTATTTCTTCGGCGATTTCCTCTGACCAGATTTCTGGCAAAAACCCTGAGTGTATATAAAATTGCCATGAAAAGTTTCTCAAAAAAATCTGTCGTTCGCTGTCGACTTTAAACTGTAAACACACAATATAAGTGGTGTGAGAAACTTGGTCAATAATCCTGACTGACCAATTATGTATGTATGTATTCGATCTCAACAACGATAATTCCTTGCCTAACACTTATTGTGCACTCAATTATTACTTCCTGGTATGCATTAATTCCTCACAGGTTCGAATGGTAATGTATTACGATGGAAATACCCATCGCCCGAACAGGACTCGAGGCAACGCCCTTCCGAATAAATGCACCCTGAGTCTCAAAGCCCTGCCAAACGATCAATTACAAATTATTTCCGGATAGTTTAGTGTATGGCTTAGATCTCCTCTTATTATGGTTTGTGAACAAAAATGTTCGATTGCCTTAAACCTACTTAGTTTGGGAAGATTCTTTGCCTTTGATTATCTTACCTTTTCAAGCATCCGCTTCAACTTCACTCTATCCGCCTACGTGGCGGATTCAGTTTCTCTATACAGTCCCAGAAGTTGTCGCAGTCTAGTAGGTAGTGTGTTGACTTATTAGATGTGAGGCTACGGTTCAAACTCCAGATCAGTTGGCAAAACGAAATATGAACAAATATTTCTTCGGCGTCTGCCTCTCCGCAGATTTCTGGCAAACACTTTAAGGGTAAAATAAAATTGCCATGAAAAGTTTTCTAAAAATCTATCATTCGAAGTCGATTTTAAACTCTAGGTTCCGCCACTCATGTATAAAATTAACGGACACAACTTAAAGTGGTGTGCGAAGCTTGGTCGTAATCCTGACTTAAAAGTTGTAATGACGAATTATGTATGTACAGTAGCAAGCACAAAAAATGCAATGTTGGGTAAAATTATCTTTAAGTGCGATAATTAAAAAAAAAAAATTATCCCATCGGAGCCAAACAAATTAAATTTGCTTTCATCGCTCCACAAGACTTTAGCCCATTGTTCATTTGACCAATCCTTGTAACGTTTTGCAAATTCCAGGCGCTTCTTTTTATTGATTGCACTGATGAGAGGTTTCTTTGCGGGTCGTCTCGCATGCAAATTAGCCTCTTTCAACCTACGGTGAACAGTGTGAACGCCTAAAGAGACTCCCATTTGCTCATTTGCGAAATTAGCAACGTCCACTGCGGTCTTTCGAGAGGTAGTTTTTCGAGGATTACCACTACCTGATTTCCTTTCCACACTATTTCTCTAGGAAAATCGAGATTTAATCCGACATACGGTTGATTGATTTACACCAAAGAGGTGTCCAACTTCACGCATGGATTTTCCTTCTTCTAAGGCTTTAATGATTGCAGTTTTGCTGTCAGCTGAGAGCTGCTTCTATTACAAAACACATGTTGTATAACTTATTTAAGAAATTTTCAATTATAGAATTAACAGCAAAAGAAAATCGATAAATTAGTTACCGTTATTTTGAAACAGATCTTATTAAAGATCATATGGCACAGTGTTGCATTTTTTGTGCTCGCTACTGTACATATATATGCCTGCCATCTGATACCTGACATAGATCTCCTCTTATTGTAGTTTGTGAACAAAAGTTTCAATTGCCCACTTGGTTTGAGAAAAGTCTTTGCCTCGTATTGTCTTTCCTTTCCAAACATTTATTACCCTTCATTAGCAGCTTAGAAGTGCCTCGCCTTACAAACTTGTCTGCTTGGTCAATGCAGGGAATTATCACATGAGCTGGGACCCAGTAAAGGGTAACCTTATTTACTCTACATAGCCGATTTAGTTTCTCTATACAGTCCCATACTAATTTCGATTTAATCTCATACGAGCTGCAAAGCTAAAGGTTATCTTCATTAATCGTTTTCAAATTCCTTAAAACTCGACATATATTAATAAAAACAATTAAATTTTAATTTAAAAGACCTCCAAAGTCCTTAGAAACATTTCACTTTCAATTATTCTCGTTAGAAAAAAGAAAAATTTGCGTGTTTCAAAAGTGTTTAGCAGTTTGCCACCCAGGCAACAAGGTTTGTTGCCCGAAAATAAACCAAAATTAATGGCAATCGAATAGAATAATAAAAGAAATTAATAAAAATCAAATCATATACACACGACATGTCACGAAACCATGATTTGTTAGACAAATTCCAAAAACAAAACAAAAAACAAGAAATTCCTTTTCATTGTTGTTTACACTTTCGCTTATTTCATGTGCCTTTAATGTGTTGTTATCCTTGAAACACGTGCAGCCATTTTGGCTTTGAGACCTTTAACTTTATTAAAACAGAATAAAAAGGATGAAGTAAGAGAAAAAATTAATAAAATTAACACAATAACAGAAAATATTTTGGAAAAAATCCAAAAGACGGCCATTTAACATATAAACAAGAATTTTTATTCGTATTTGTTTTAAGGATTTAATCAAAGGACATCATACAATAGAAGCAAAAGCAAGCACACGTCCTTAAATAAACATTCTGATTCAATTTGCTCTTTTTTATGATGTTACTATGCTGTTACTGTTGCATACATTAAGATGCCGTGATTTTGTTTCAAAATATTTTCAATGCTTTAGAGAGTTTAAAGAAATTGATCCTTCACCCTTATTGCTGTTGTTGTCCTGGAAGAGTGTTACCATGTTTACACATTAACTGGTGAAAATATAATAAGAAATGAGTGGATGATGGCTGGCTGGTGACTTCATTTAAATTTTTGATTAACTTGCCATTTTGTTCAAATTAACTGGGTTCATAAATTGCAAGGGGGAGTGTGGATTGAAATGTGTATGACCGGCTGTCATTATTGCGTAGCGTGGTATAGTGCGGGTATTTAGTAGGCAAACTTATGAATTTGTGGGGAATGTCTTAACATAATTCCGTTTTAATTTTCATTAAATATCGATTAATAACGTTATTGCCATAGTCTAGTAGGTAGTGTGTTGGCTTATTAGACGTAAGGCCCGAATTCAAATCCCAGATCAGATAACAAAGCGAAGATATGAAAATATTTCTTTGGCGACTTCCACTCCGCAGATTCCTGGCAAAATCTCTAAGAGTATTGGCATGGAAAGTCGCTCAAAAAATTTGTCGTTCGGGCTCGACTTTAAACTGTAGGTCCTGTCGCTCATATGTAAAACTACTCACATAAAAGGTGTGAGAAGCTTGGTCGTAATCCTGACTGAAGGCGTTTGTAATGATTCATTATGTACCGATTAATAATATTTGTTGTGGGTATTCTAGTTGGAGTCGCCGTGGTCTAGTGGGTAGTGTATTGGCTTATTAGACAAAAGGCCCGGGTTCGAATCCCAGGTCAGACATGAAAAGGAAAAATATTTCTTCGGCGACTTCCTCTCAGCAGATTTCTGGCAAAGACTCTGAGAGTAAAAATTGCCATGAAAAGCTTCTCAAAAATTTGTCGTTCGGAGTCAACTTTAAACTGTAGGTCCCGCCACTCATGTATAAAATTAACGCACACAACATAAGTGGTGTGAGAAGCTAGGTCGTAATCCTGACTGAAGGGTTGTAATGGCCAATTATGTATGTATGTGGGTATTCTGGTAGTTTTGAGTTTGTGTGGTAATAGAATGAAGCCTGTTGATTCGATTTTCACTACAGATTCTAAGGTCCTAGTTACTCAGTTCAATCCCCGATATTTTTTTTGTTGATGAAGAGAAGTCTTACAAAGTCCTAACCATCGGATTAACACAAAAAGGAGTTAATAACTCGAAAACATTCGTTTGAATTGTTTGTTCATAGTAAGACTAGTTCCAGCATATTCCTTGTCAAAGAAAATCTTGCCTAGAAAACCTTGCTAAGGACACTTTAACAACTAATGTGAAATCCAAAAAGAAGTGTGAAAAGTAAGGATTTAAACGGCTGCAACTCAGCTGTCTTGCATGATGCCTTCTTCCTATATAGCATGAGCCATATAGTCATACATATGCATGTCTGTGATACTGATTTGCTTGAAAGGACCGTAACTGGCACCAAATTATGGTGGGTACACGGCGTCCATTACCATTAAAGTTACGTTAAGCTCGCTTAGTTCAATAAAATTGTAATATTTTGCTTAGTGTCTACATATATTACGTGAAGTATATTTAAAGTCACCGTAGTCTAGTAGGTAGAGTGTTGGCTTATTAGACGTGTGGCCACGGTTCAAAACCCCAATGAAATACGAAAAAAGTATTTCTTTATCAACTTTCTCTCAACAAATTTCTGCTAAAAACTCTGAGAGCAGAATAAAATTGCCATGATGAAAAGTTTCTCAACAAAATCTATCGTTCGAAGTCGACTTTAAACTGTAGGCCCCTCTCCTAATGTATAAAATTAGCACACACAACATAAGTTTTGTGAGAAACTAAGCCGTAATCCAGACTAAATTGTTGTACGTACATATATACAGTGGAACTTCTATAATTTGAACTTCTATTACTTGAATTTTCTATAAGTTGAAACACAGCAACAGCATATTGGAGAGAAATTCTATCAGGTTTTGTTTCTTTAACCTGAAGTTTCTATAAGTTGAAGTTTCTTTCTGTATAATGGTGATTCAATTTATAGAAGTTCGACTGTATGTATGTAGTATATTTGTAAGTTTTCTAGAGTTTATTCGCCAGCGCTTAGTTGGCGATTGATGTTCTGATCCGAAACAATACCACAATCCTGCCTTATGGGACTTTCCATTTATTTGTCTTAGTTTTTTTTTAATAAATAAAGTGGTTTGGAATTATTCCTTTATTTAGAGAGCGGCATCTGCTTAATGGACAAATGCTCGTGTGGTCAATTGTATTCATTGTCCAGCAATTGACCACATTATTGTCTTCAATCATTTGGTGTGTCTGTGTCCCCTATTTAATTTTTAAATGCATAATTTGTCTTCGATTTATTTTTGAAATCCTGTTTGTGATAATTGCCTAGATTAATTGGTTTTAATAAGAATGTGTGTGTACATATGTAGGCATGTGGATAAATTTTATACAATTTCCATTTAGGAAACCCTTTTAGCAAACAAAAATACCGAATTCGTATCGACAATGGCAATTTAACTCATTTCATTAAATGATATTCTCATTATCATCTGCTTAAGAGTAGCAATCACCAGATATTTCAAAGTATGCAATCATGAAATAAATTATAAATTTTACAATTAATTACATTCTGTATTGGAAACATAAAATCAGTCTGTATGTAGTAAAAACTAGTGCTAAGAGTTCTATAAGGTAAGGCTTTAAATTGAAGATTTATTTCTTTGACTGGCCTGCATTCAATACCAAGTGTTGACTTGTGTGTATGAACGTGTATAAATATGAAGAGAATTTAATTGAATTTTGAGAATTTTTGTATGCAATTCACACGCCTTTTTTCCAATCTAAACACACAGCATTGTTACAATACATAGACCCCAAAAACAGTCACCAGAAAAGAAAAAAAAACCTATTCCCTCACATATATTCGTATACAAACGATTTTTCTTTTAGACCATAAAATAAATAACCCACGGCTATTTGTTCCCAACCGTTTTGACAAGAAAATAAAATCAAATAAAATGAATGAATGAATGACTAGCTAGCTGACTGGCTGACTGAATGATACTCGTAGAATGCATGACGGCGGGTATGTAATAACGAAACCAAACGCACACTTTTCCTATTTTGGATTCCTTTTTGCACTCGCCTATAAATTTTTTCGTTGTTTTTTTTTGTTCTGTTTTTGCAAATACAAAATTTGTAATAAAAACGTTTATTTTGGTTGATTTTACTACAACAACAACGACAACAACGACATCAACCAAAAACCCAAATATTGCTTTCGAAGAGAGGGTGTAGTGTACTGATGTCGTGTTTGTGTTGTGAACTGGAGTGCAGTCAATCATGATTAATGTTGAGGGTTGAAAGCGATTAAAATGATGATGTTGTCGGTGATGTCGTACGTACTCATCTACTGTGATGATGATGATGAAGAATTTATGGCATGACAACAAAATCAAAGGGAAAGAAAAGTGTGAGATTTTTTTTATTTTTTTTTTTTGTTGCCCTGAAAATACTTTAAAATTAACTTACTTAGGCAAAGTGAATAAATGGCAATAATTCCTGAAATTAATTCCATATCAATGGGTTGTCACTAAATAAATACAACCAGAAAAAATAAAAAGAAGTTCAAATTTTATTAGAATACCAATAATGAGAGGGAAATTATTTACAAAAGTACATAAAAAGTATAGTAAAACCAATGAATAGAAAACTAATTGCCAAGAAAGCATTCTAATTAGCATTTGTTAATGGTTTTAATTACTATTTTTGGCCATTTAAAAATCGTAATATTTACACACGATTTGGAAAGCTTAAAATTTCTAAGTGATCCTGCTTAAGTACAGACTTAATAAAGTTATTGATCAACACGATACATCCTATAAACCCTCAAAGACAGAAATTGGCATGTCTAGCTGGCCAACAAGGTACCTTTAAGGGGGCTCGATATCAAGTCAAGTCTAGTTCCAATGTTCATTTTAAATAGAGAATACGTTAAACATAAAATTGTATATGCTTGCCCAGTATATATTACTATGCCTATTACATGAAATGTAAGGAAAATGTCCCTTTAATTGCAATACACTTGTGTTAGCACAAATTTTAAATCAATTCCAATAAATTTATCTTTTGAATATTTTATAAAGAGGTCTCTTAAGTTTTTGGTTGAGGAAAAACTTATAAAGGCCAAAGAATCAACCACAAGATCTGAAAATTGTTTTCTCTATTCGTATTTTCGTTATTTTTGAAGTCGCCGTGGTCTAGTGGGTAGTGTGTTGGCTTATTAGACGAAAGGCCCGGGTTCGAATCCCAGGTCAGGCATCAAAACGAATAATATTCCTTCGGCGACTTCATCTCTCTTCTGGCAAAGACTCTGAGAGTAAAAATTGCCATGAAAAGCTTCTCAATCTGTCGTTCGGAGTCGACTTTAAAACTGTAGGTCCCGCCACTTTTGTATAAAATTAACACATACAAGTGGTGTGAGAAACTAGGACAATAATTCTGACTGAAGGGTTGTAATGGTCAATTATGTATGTTTCGTATTTTCTCGATCCCTGAAGCAAAGGGATATACAAACTCACGCCACTTCTATTGTGTGCGTTCATTTTATACATGAGTGGCGGGATCTATAGTTTAAAGTCGACTCCTAACGGCAGATTTTTATGTGTGTAAAGATAAATTCGAATTTGAAAACCCAAGACGCAATCCATAAACTGTAGCAGCGCAACAATTAGCATTAACAGTGCAAAATTTGCTCTTAACAGAGCACTGTTAACTGTTTAAAAGTAACCATCTGAACAAGATCACTTGTTTAGAATCTAATTTTAGGGCATATACTAGATCTTTGAGTACCATATCATACTCAAAGAGGCCTTGGTACACGCCTCTTAATACAATAAGTAATATAGTCCCATGTAAAGTGATATGATATTGTTGAAATTGGCTTTGCAAAACTAAATTTTATGATTGAAAATTCTTTTGAAGATCAGTAGCCGTTTAGGAACATATAAGAAATAGTACACCATTCTGATTATATGCAAATGGCAGTCCAGAGGGTCCTCTTTGCAACCATGGGATAGCTGAAATAATTTTATGAGTCGAGATTTTGAATTTAAAAAACGTCGATTTTTAGCCAAAAATATATGAAAATTCCCTAGAAGATCAGTGCCCATTTGGGAGCATATAAGAAATAGTACACCGTACAGGCTATATCCAAATGATAGTCCAGAGTTTACTATTACTTATATGTTCCCAAATGGCCTCTGATCTTCTAGAGGATTTCCAATAAAAAAATGTATTTTTGCAAAGCCAATTTCAACAATATCATATCATTTTATATGGGGCTATATTACTTATTGTATTAAGAGGCTTTGGAACACTCCTTTGAGTATGATATGGTAATCAAAGATCAAGTATATGCCATAAAATTAGCGTCTAAACAAGTGATCTTGTTCAGATGGTTACTGTTAACAGTTAACAGTGCTCTGTTAATAGCAAATTGTGCTCTGTTAACAGCAAATTTTGCACTGTTAAGGGTAAATGTGGTGCTGCTAAAATTTATGGATTGCGATTTGGATTTTCAAATTCGAATTTAGCTTCACACACGTCAGATTTTTTTGAGAAACTTTTCATGGCAATTTTTTTTATTTTCGTTTTGTTAGCTGACTTGGGTTTAGAACTGTGGCCTTATGTCTAATAAGCCTATGCACTACCTACTAGACTACATACATACATAATTGGCAATTCCAACCCTTCAGTCAGGATTACGACCTAGCTTCTCACACCACTTATGTTGTGTGCGTTAATTTTATACATGAGTGGCGGGACCTACAGTTTAAAGTCGACTCCGAACGACAGATTTTTGAGAAGCTTTTCATGGCAATATTTACATTCAGAGTCTTTGCCAGAAATCTGCTGAGAGGAAGTCGCAAAAGAAATATTTTTCGTTTTGATGTCTGACCTAGGATACGAACCCGGGCTTTTCGTCTAATAAGCCAACACACTCCTCACTAGACCACGGCGACTTCTACCTACTAGACTACGATGGCTAATATCCTTAAAGACACCAGCAAACAAAGCAAAGAAATCCTACGATGAGTTAGTATTTTAAGGAACCAATCAGTTCTTTCCATAAAAGCATTATTAAATCTATTGCTAGAATATCGTTTCAAAAAAAAATTTATCGATCTACAAGGGGTTATCTTAGAAAAATTATGAAAATTGTTGACAAATTTGTTGTGTTTGCTTTGCAAGGTCAGCTAGTAGTTGTAAGACCATTGTACATAAGCTGTAGTGCAATATTTGTCATTCACTGGTTCTGTAATTAAATTTATTCTAAATATATATATGTATTGTATATATGTATGTATGTGTGTATTTATATGTATACATATATGTATACAAATTGTATGTGGAATCTTAAGAAATATATTTTTGTCAACGTACATATTTCAGTTGGAGAGAATATTTTGATTCCATTTTAAAAATTTTGGGTCACTCACACATACAACGCATTAACTAAAGATAGTGTTAGTTTAATATGTATACATATACATATGTAGGCATGTATTTATGTATGTGTATGTATGATTGCTTTGAATTATTTTCGATTTTCAACATACAAATTAACATCTTGTAATAATTTTGTACGTGAGAGATTTGTAACATACTACTGTGAATGATATTAATTTATACAAAATATCTTAAAAATATCAATGTATAGATGCATACGTATATACATATATGTATGTATGTATGTATGTATGTATGTTTATGCGTATCATATGGAATATGTTTTCATTTTCTTGTTTATTTTTGGTCTCCAAATTTATTTAAGGGGGTACTGCCTGCCTGCCTGCCTTATTGTAGAATTTATTTTTAGATTTTCGTTTTTTTTTCTTTTATTTTTTATTGAAAATACTTGTAATTTGAAATGAAAATTTAGATCAGGTCAAATTGTAAACAAGAATTTCTATTAAGAAATTAAGTTAATAGGTTTTACATTCTATGCTCCTATACGAAACTTGATAAACAAACATTTTGATAATTAATTACAAAGAGAAGTACAAGAACGTAACATAACATAAAATTAAATGGAAATGCTAAAATTATTATGGAATACTTAGGAAGCCTAAGGAATACAATAAACAGATGATTGATTTACTGTTTAGCATTTGTCGTTTTCAGAAATTTTGACCATATTATATTTTGGTTAAATTGTCGAAAATTCTTCCAGTAGGCGAACCTATTCTAGGACAATGAGTAATCTTGCTCCATTGTCCGACTCACTTGGTGTATGATGGGTAGAAGGCGTAGCAACCAACTACTATTTGATCGCCATATAATCTCAATCATGGTGGCTATGCTTACGGGTCATTGCATTATGGAAAAATCCGCAGGAAGATTGCAGGTACTTAAAAATTAGCGAAAGAACGATTTGCAAAAAATCCTTTTAATATCTTCAAAAAATAAAAAAAAGCCAAATTGGAATTCACGAAGGCCCATCTCAACTGGAGTGAGTAAAAATGGTTGAAGGTTCTAAGTTTAATTTAAAGGATTCAGATGGCATAAGGCATCCAGATGCAGGCCAAATGGACAACGGTTGAATCCTAAATCGTCAACTGAATAATCCGGACTGTACTGCCTTTCTGGGAATTGTTCTTTCGCTAATTTTTATATCTAAATGGTTTCGTTTGTGATTAGAAGATGCTTTAGGATCATTTTGGAATGTCCTTTTAATTATCTCGTCTTCATATCCTGAAGTTTCACGTAAACTTGCTCCAGAATGAGTAAGAGATGTCTGACCAGTCTGTAAAAACTTTTAAATTAGCCTAGAAATAATTAATCTGTTAATCGAATATTTTGCACTCAATTGATGCGTTGATAAGCCAGCTCTCCAATCCAATTATTAACTTAAAAATCAATCCAGAAAATTGCAAAACCAAAGAACACTTATTTGAAGCCGCAAAAATAGCCTGGGAAGCAATATCTCCTGAAATAATTTAATATCGCCTATGCCTAAAAGATGTGCGTGTGTCATCGCAACGAAATATTGATTTCAATAGTTTTTTGTGCATCTTAATTTGGGGGTGCTTTAGTTTTGTCCGCTTATATTTGCGACTTAAAATGTTTTTTGAATTTTAAGTTTTTTTAATTCAATTCTGAATTCCTTAAGTTTGTATTTTTCTATAATCATATATATTATTTCTAAAGCACTTTTTTTTTGTCGGTTGCAAATATCTCCCATACCACCCCATCAAATTTAATGAATGATATCTCATTTTAAAGCTTATATCTAACACTAATGATGAAAAATAATTAGAAGTTGAAAAATTTATATTTTTATTGATAAAAATTATATTTTATATAGAACTGCATGATAATACTATTATATGTTTTTGTTCAAGTGTGGTAATACAGGGTCGCTTAATAGTAATGTAGTTCTACATAATATAGTATGTATTAAAATCCATTCTGGCAATACCGCTATTTACTATAATGCCGTTTATTACTAGGCCAGTTATATATAATATGCATATTAAGTTGTAAAAAGCTGTTTTGGCAATACTTTGCAGTAGTTGTTAGATCAAGTGCGATAAACAGGGTCGCTTAATTGTAATGCTATTCCACATAATAATATATAAAGTTGTAAAAGCAATTTTCGTAATGTCGATATTGTCATGGCATTGTTTGTTTTATGAAGGGTAGTAATACGGGTTAATAAATGGTACAAGGCTAATCGTAACAAACTTGGGAGAGCACATCATATGAGCAAAAATTATTCATACCGATAAAACTGCACTCATACCCCTTAACAACCTTACACCTTCTGATCCAACTGGGCCTTTCCGAATGACACGAAAACAATTCCCTGTGAAAGTTGCTTTTGCTATGATGATATACAAAGCACAAAGTCAAACCCTTCAAAAGGTAGGATTGTCTTTACCAGAACCGGTCTTTTCACATGGGCAGTTATACGTGGCTTTTTCTCAAGTGCGTACGTTTTTAAGATATTTTTGTTTGTATTAAGGATTCGTACGGGCAAAAAGTTAACGATGATCATGTCATTACCTCTAACATTGTATTCAAAGAAGTATTATAAAAGCATTTAAACATATGTATGTATGTAAATATGTATGAGATATTATGATTTCTAATATTTTTATACTTTTAATAAAATTTCTATTAATTATTTTCATTTTATGTTACAAAAATGACAACTAACGGTGCGGAATATTCGCACGGGTCATCTAGTAAGGATATAAGTAAATAAAAACAAAAATAAAAAAAATTTTAATAGCTTTGTTTTCTTAACAAAATTATCATTATAAAAAAATGTACTGAGAGGGTACTTTAGTTTTGGCCGATACTGTATGTACATTAGAGCGACTCAAGTTGTATGGAAGCGAAATTCATGCTCGATGTACCCCTCTAAAAATGAACCTTGGACTTTTTTAAGACAACATTTCAAATATTTCGGCTCCAGATTCGACCCCTCGTGAGCTGGACCATTTTGAAAAAGGGTCTATTTTTGAATATTTTGTTAATTTGTGGATCTGTTTCTTTACCAATATATAAAAAAACTATATCATAAGAAAGGTTTTTTTAAGGCGCGTCCAACAGTGTATACAATTTATCCAAGGACGATCATTCATGTCCGTGTTTTAAGGATATTCTGTAAAAAAAAATAGTTTTTGAGTTTTTTGTTCGGGGTTGTTTGTAATAAAGATGCCAAATTAACATATTTAAATCTTTAGACGATTTAATTAAATACGGGTCTCAGCTTTTTTTGAAATTCGAGGTAGTTCGCGTTTTGTAGTAGTTGTAGTTTGTTGTTTTGTAAGTAAAAACAATAAAATATTATAACATTTTTTAAATTGGGAAACAAATATGCCGCCAAAAAGTTATGGATCTTTTCTTTTTTTCTTTATTTAGTCCTGTCTAAATCTATACATGATCTAGAAACTAACTTCGCTATCAAATTAGAGTTACCCCAAAATTGCATTTTTATACATTCTAGAGCACCCTGTAAAATGCATCTAATTTACAAAAATCTAAATTATTTACATATAATGATGATGTACCTGGCAAAAGAAAAAATTTGATACCCAATTGACCCATTTACAAGGATGGGTTGCCACTCCATTGCATTTTTTTCAAAACGCGAACTTGCGCGAATTTCAAAAAAAGCTGAGACCCGTATTTGATTAAATCGTCTGAAGATTAAAATATGTTAATTTGGCATTCCTATTACGAACAAACCCGAACAAAAAATTCAAAAACCATTTTTTTTACAGAATATCCTTAAAAAACGGACATGAATGATCGTCCTTATGATATAGTTTTTGTATATGCTGGTAAAGAAACAGATCCACAAATTCACAAAATATTCAAAAATAGACCCTTTTTCAAAATGGTCCAGCTCACGAGAGGTCGAATCTGGAGCCGAAATATTTGAAATGTTATCTTAAAAAAGTCCAAGGTTCAGTTTTAGGAGGGTACATCGAGCACTTTTTTTGGTGAGTCGCTCTAATGTACATACATAATTGGTCATTACAATCCTTCAGTCAGGATTATGATGAGGCTTCTTATGCCATTTATATTGTGTGTATTAATTTTTATTACTGATTGGTGGAGTCTATAGTTTAAAGTCTACTCCAAACGATAGATTCTTCGAGATTTTACTTTGCCAGAAGTCGCCGACGAAATTTTTTTTCAACTTCCATTTACTGGAGGTTCCACTAGGAGTTTAAAGCTTGGCTTCTTATCTAATAAGGCAACACATTACCTACTAGACTACGGCGACTTCATATTGTAAATTGCCTTTCGAATTGACAGTTCTCAATATAACTTACAAATCAAGTTTACAGTTGTCAAAACAAATTTTTTCTACAATTTCTTGTAATTGTTTGTGCTTATGCATCCCAGTCGCCGTGTTCTAGTAGGTAGTGTGTTGGCTTATTAGACGAAAAGCCCGGGTTCGTATCCCAGGTCAGACATCAAAACGAAGAAATATTTATTCGGCGACTTCCTCTCAGCAGATTTCTGGCAAAGACTCTGAGAGTAAAAATTGCCATGAAAAGCTTCTCAAAAATCTGTCGTTCGGAGTCGACTTTAAACTGTAAGTCCCGCCACTCATGTATAAAATTAACGCACACAACATAAGTGGTGTGAGAAGCTAGGTCGTAATCCTGACTGAAGGGTTGTAATGGCCAATTATGTATGTATGTTCTTATCTAATAAGGCAACACATTACCTACTAGACTACGGCGAAATTATATTGTAAATTGCCTTTCGAATTGATTTGATTGCAAACAGTTCTCAATATAACTTATCAAATCAAGTTTGCAGTTGTCAAAACAAATTTTTTTTACAATTTCTTGTAATTGTTTATGCTTATGCATCCCAGTGAATCAATTTTTTTCTTTAAAAAAATTAATTTTCTTCTAATATTGCTGTTGTTGTTGTTCTTATAATTCTTATTTATTTCATACAAAAAATATTTTTTTTTTTATTTTGGAATTTGGTCCTCTACTTATGATTTTCCAATGCTTAGTACCCTGCAAAGAAATTTATTTCAACGTTTACATTTGTCCGTGAGTGTGTATGTGTTGCTTGTAAAATATTTCAAATTGAAATAGAAGAAGAAGAAGAAGAAAACAGGCCATTAATAGCACTTCATTAAAAATATAAATAAATACACAAACACATACACATAAACACAAGCAGATAGACAAATGAATAGAGAAGAACGACCCCACCAATAGGGGAATTAGGGACAAGCAAGTAACATTTCATGTCAATTTTTTTTAGATGAGATGAGATGAGATGAGATGTGAAACGAAATGATATTGAAAAGAATACCTTTTGTTTGCATTTGTTTTTGTTTTTGTTTTTTATTTTTTTTTTTTTGTTACAAGGTTTTCTTCTTTGTAGAAATTATGGAAAAAAAGTTCAAACAGGGTAGGAGGCAAATATTTCAAATTGATTTTGCTAAACGACGCACTCACTTTATGACCAAAAATAGAAAGAAACAAACAAAAACAAACAAACAAACGAACGAACACTATTAGCAGCATTTTCAATTCATGTGTGTGTAGTGAATAGATATTCTGATCAAAGGTAGAGGTAAAAAGGGTGGCGAAATCCCACGTTAATGTAGGCAAAAAAAAAAAAAGAATGAAAAAATAAATCGAATGTGTATGTGATAATGACGTGCACGATGGCGCAATGTTTAGCAGGCAAAAAAGCAACAAATTTATCGGCTACAAATTACGAAATAATAAAAATAGAATACCGAACTGTTTTGAAATGTTGGAAACAAAATTTAAAACAAAAAAAATATATTTTCTTCTATTTCGTTTTTGGGGGAGAATTTAGAGCGACCCAATTACTAAAAAAAAAAAAAAAGTACAAACACATGTACGAACATTTATTTTTACTGGTAGTGGAGAGTGAGCAAAAAAAAAAAGAAAAACAGAAAATCCAAAATTCTCACGCCCAAAAATGCAACGTTGCCATATACGGTACTTTTTGCGGACAAATATTTTCACGATCGCCGCCACACAAACACTACATCCCTTGCCTACTCGCCCACTTGCTCTCTCTCTCTGCCTCACATTTTTTTTATTTTCTTTTTGAATTTCTTGCTCATTTTATTTAAAAATATAATTTCCATACACTTTTGCTTTCGCTCTCTCTCTCTCTCTTTGTACATCCTCCACAAAATTATGGTTTATGGTCCCCTTGCTCTTCTTTTGCTTTCTTGCCATCGCATGGTAAGAAGAAATGTTTTTACGGCTATTTTTAGTTTGACGATCTCTTAACGTTTGGTTGTTGGCGTATACACGATACACATTCGTTGAGGGTGCCTCGTTGTTCGTTTGCTTCGTCGTGTTTGCTTTCGTTGTGTATGTGTTTAACGGAATTTTTGGATTCTTCAGTGTTTACCACAGCCATACACACACATACACTTGCACATACAAAAAATGTTTCTCATTCAATCACTGGCACACCCAAAGAAATACATGCACATTCATTCATACACAATGAATGTGAAGGTGGGAAAAATTTTTTGTGCTTCTAAACACCGCAACCGAACCAATACATAGAAATTTACTGATCTACCTACACTCACACACACTTATGCAGATTATTATGTTTTTCCGAATACATTTCATTTGATTTGATTTGATTTTTCTTCATCGTTTAAAGGAGAATTTTTATTTTTATCGGTTGTTGTTGTTGCTGTTTCTGTTGGGTTGCTTGTATTTGTTGTGAATATTTTTTTTTTGGTTTACTCAATTTCCGTGATTTGTTTTATTATTTTTTCGCGGTATAAAATCCGGTATCCGTTGCCCCGATACTTTAGTCAGTCAGTTGTGTTCCAAAGCGTACACACCGTATTTTTACTCTATTCTTCTCCTTCTTAGTTAATTACTAAAAAAACAAATCAAACAAAATGTGTGACGATGAGGTTGCTGCTTTGGTCGTTGATAATGGTGCGTTTCACATAAAACAAATACAATAACTGGATACAATTCAATATACCATTAAACTGGATTACATTGGATAATATTCATCATCTTCGCTAGATCATCTTCTTCGCTTCCTGTTAATCACTATTCAATGGATTAAAAGTGTTACAAAATCATTTCGAATAGAAGAATGAAAAAAAAAATAGAAAAAGTGTTTTTAAAAAACCAAATTAAAGAGTCCTTTAAACAGGATCTCATTAAAAGTGCAATTGAGAATGGAAATTATCGTTTAATTGCCCGATTAATTAAAAAAAAATTGAAATTCAATTAAATTTATCGTGAAATAATTTGAATACAAATTCGTTTTATGGATTTGAATTTTTTTTTTCTTTTTTGGAAAAATTCTTACATAATCATCGCGTTTTTCATTTTCTTTTTTTGTAACATTAAAATATTTCGTAATCCATTGAATATCTGTTTTGCTGGAAGTGTTGTTCACATTCATTTGTCTCACACACAATGTTTTATTTTCCGAAATGGAAACGGTTATACTAACGTGTCGTGTATGTTTTTTTTTTTTTAATTTTTAGGCTCCGGTATGTGCAAGGCCGGTTTCGCCGGTGACGATGCTCCCCGTGCCGTCTTCCCCTCAATTGTAGGTCGTCCCCGCCATCAAGGTGTTATGGTTGGTATGGGCCAAAAGGACTCCTATGTCGGTGATGAAGCCCAATCCAAGAGAGGTATCTTGACCCTCAAGTACCCCATTGAACACGGTATCATTACCAACTGGGATGATATGGAAAAGATCTGGCATCACACTTTCTACAATGAATTGCGTGTCGCCCCCGAAGAGCACCCCGTCTTGTTGACTGAAGCTCCCTTGAACCCCAAGGCTAACCGTGAGAAGATGACCCAAATCATGTTTGAAACCTTCAACTCCCCCGCTATGTATGTTGCCATCCAAGCCGTACTCTCCTTGTACGCTTCTGGCCGTACCACCGGTATCGTTTTGGATTCTGGTGATGGTGTATCCCACACCGTACCCATCTATGAAGGTTATGCCTTGCCCCATGCCATCCTCCGTTTGGATTTGGCTGGTCGCGATTTGACCGACTACTTGATGAAGATCTTGACTGAACGCGGTTACTCTTTCACCACCACCGCTGAACGTGAAATCGTTCGTGACATCAAGGAGAAATTGTGCTATGTCGCTTTGGACTTTGAACAAGAAATGGCCACCGCTGCCGCCTCCACCTCCTTGGAGAAATCCTATGAACTTCCCGACGGTCAAGTTATCACCATCGGTAACGAACGTTTCCGTTGCCCAGAATCCCTCTTCCAACCTTCATTCTTGGGTATGGAATCCTGCGGCATCCACGAAACCGTCTACAACTCCATCATGAAGTGCGACGTAGATATCCGTAAGGACTTGTACGCCAACATTGTCATGTCTGGTGGTACCACCATGTACCCCGGTATTGCCGATCGTATGCAAAAGGAAATCACCGCCTTGGCTCCCTCCACCATCAAGATCAAGATCATCGCTCCCCCAGAACGCAAATACTCCGTCTGGATCGGTGGTTCCATCTTGGCCTCCCTCTCCACCTTCCAACAGATGTGGATCTCCAAGGAAGAATACGACGAATCTGGTCCCGGCATTGTCCACCGCAAGTGCTTCTAAGCAGTTATGCCATCCCACCAAACAATCCCCCACCCCACCCCCCTCTATTACCATCAAACCATTACATTACACCCAAACAAACAAACAAACTTCCAACTCATCTCACTGCTGCTGCTGCTTCTACTACAACAACAACACTTGCTGCGGCAACATTCATTGCAGCTGTTTGCTGGTTGTCTTATCTGCTTTGTTTGTTTCATACATTCAATCAGTATGCGGCAACGTGGTCCAACAGCTGTCGAGCAAAGAATACCAAGCTCGCTATAAAAGATGCCCGCCCACACGTTTTATATTGTATTTGGTTCCAGATTATTTTAATTTTGTACGACTGAATTTCATACACTAAATCCCCTACAAACAATGCCATCAATTGCCATCGATGTCACCTGAGATGTCTTTTATATGTCTTGTCTCCTAATTGTTACACTTAATGTCTTAACAACAACAATTTCGTGTCTCTTTTAGTGTATACTTACGATAAATAATAAATTTTTATTAATTTTTTTAAGGGGTTTATATTGCCACAATGTAAAATAATCTAATGTTTTCTTATGTAATTTTTTTTTCCTTTTTTTTTTTTTCTCTATAAATCTAATGAAACAACAACAAAAAAATCTAAAAAAAAATCTAAAAAAAAACAAATCACACACGCTACTCATTTAATTTTATTTTGTATAGTAAAACGAAAAACAAAACAAAAACAAAATCTAAGTCAATAATAATAATAAAACAAAAAATAGTTACGAATTATCTTTTTTACAAAAAGAAATCCAACAAAAAAAACAAAGAAAATTTATGAAAAATCTTTGATAGCCAAGAGCCAGTCAATCAGTCGATTCTTATAGTCATAGTAGGGGTAGTGGTAGTGTTAGTATCAGTGTTAGTGATAGGATCAAATAGTTGCTGTATTTGTGCTATGCATACCAATACACATAGACGCAGCACGCACCTCATAAGCAAGAAATTTCTAAAAATAGGAAAATTTATTTGAATTGTTGTGGAGGAGCAAGAGAAATTAGATACAATTTCCTAATGGTCTCCTACCGTATAAGGTCATCTACATACCTATACACACACACACCTATATGCAGACACATACATACATACAAACATATAGGCAGTGTTCGGTTTCGTGTAGTTTTCTCTTTTGTTTAGTGGAGGTGCTGAGATGCTTCTTAACAATAGTTTTGGAAAGTTCTCCATGTTTCGTTTGGATGGTAGCGATCACGTTCAACAGTTCTGTTCAGTAGTTCTGTTCAACAGTTCTGTTCAACAGTTCTGTTCAACAGTTCTGCTCAACGGTTCTGCTCAACGGTTCAGCTCAACAGTTCTGTTCAACAGTTCTATTCAACAGTTGTGTTCAATAGCGTCGTGTTTATCGATATTCGTATGGAAAATTTCCAGCTTTTTCTTCGTATTTAAAATATTTAAATGAATATTTTTTTTTCTAATACTTAAAAAAAATAACAGCTGTTATTGAATTAATTAACAATAACATTTTAATAATTATTATATCCTTACTAGATGACCCGTGCGAATATTTCACACCGTTAGTTGTCATTTTTGTAACATAAAATGAAAATAATTAATAGAAATTTTATTAAAAGTATAAAAATATTAGAAATCATAATATCATCATACATATTTACATACATACATATGTTTAAATGCTTTTATACTACTTCTTTGAATACAATGTTAGAGGTAATGACATGATCATTGTTAACTTTTTGCTCGTACGAATCCTTAATACAAACAAAAATATCTTAAAAACGTAAGCACTCGAGAAAAAGCTACGTATAACTGCCCATTTGAAAAGACCGGTTCTGGTAAAGACAATCCTACCTTTTGAAGGGTATGACCTTGTGGTTTGCTTATCGTCATAGCAAAAGCAACTTTCACAGGGAATTGTTTTCGTGTCTTTTGGAAAGGCTTAGTTGGATCAGAAGGTGCAAGGTTGATTCGGGATATGAGTACAGTTTTATCGGTATGAATAATTTTTGCTCTCCCAAGTTTGTTACGATTAGCAGGGCCATTTATTAACCCGTATTACTACACTTCATAAAACAAACAATGCCATGACAATAACGACATTACCAAAATGGCTTAATGGAATAGCATTACAATTAAGCGACCCTGTTTATCGCACTTGATCTAACAACTACTGCAAAGTATTCCCAAAACAGCTTTTTACATCATGATATGCATATTATATATAACTGACTTAGTAATAAACGGCATTATAGTAAATAGCGGTATTGCCAGAATGGATTTTAATACATACTATATTATATAGAACTGCATTACTATTAAGCGACCCTGTATTACCACACTTGAACAAAAACATATAATCATAATGACAACAGTATTATCAAGCAATTCTATATAAAATATAATTTTTATCAATGAAAATATTAATTTTTCAATTTCTAATTATTTTTCGTCATTAGTGTTAGATATAAGCTTTAAAATGAGATATCATTCATTAAATTTGATGCGGTAGTATGGGAGATATTTGCAACCGACAAAAAAAAGTGCTTTAGAAATAATATATATGATAATATAATAAAGATAAATATTAAATAATTATAATTAATTAACAATGATAATTAAAAACAATAGCAACATAAAAGAAAATTTATTCATAATTAATACTATATGTAAAAGAAATTACAAAGTTACTATCTAAATGGCAAATCTAACACATGCAATCTATTAAGTCTTCGTACATTCTCTGTCTCATCTAGTAATGGATTGCTATGGTTACTCAGTCTTTCCACACATCTAGAACTAAATTCGGTTATGGTATCTTTAACTAAAGATATACTGAGATCCTTATGTATAGCCGCATTGGTCACGAACCAGGGCGCTTGAGTAATGAACCGAAGGGTTTTAGATTGATAACATTGTAGTATTTCCACATTAGAGTTTTTAGCTGTTCCCCATAACTGTATTCCATAAGTCCACACGGGCTTGAGGATAGCCTTGTATAGAATAATCTTGTTATTTAAACTTAATTCTGATTTTGGGCCCAATAGCCAATACATCTTTTTTGTTTTTATATTTAGAAATTTACGTTTGATTTTAATATGTTCCTTCCAAGTAAGACGCTTATCCAGATATAAGCCTAAGTATTTTACACATTGTACAGCTGGGATTAGTATTCCATTAAGCGCAACCGATGGGCAACATTCTCTTCAAGGGAAAAAGTTAAGTGTGAAGACTTCGTTATGTTTATTTTAATTTTCCACTTTTCCAACCATTGATGGAGTATATTCAATTGTCTTTGCAACAGAGTAGAAGCTGCTATGGGACAATCCGCCGTCGCTATAAACGCAGTATCGTCAGCATAAGTCGCGACTGTAATAGATCGTAAATGGGGCATATCACATGTATATATCGAATAAAGTGTTGGTCTTAAAACACTACCCTGAGGAACCCCACCTTGTATCGTCTTTATATTTGAAAATTCTTCTTTAATGTTAACGTAAAAGCAACGTTCACTTAGATATGATTTCAGAACAAGGTAAAATGGTGTTGGTAACAAAGATTTCAATTTAAACAATAATCCTGGGTGCCAAACTTTATCAAATCTTGCTGAACATCTAAGAATACGGCAGAGCTATATTTTTTCTTTTCAAAACCATCAGTTATAACATTTATAATTCGATGGCACTGCTCTGGAGTACCATGCTTGCTTCGAAAACCAAACTGATGATCAGGAATGATATTATGTTGTTCCAAAACAGGTTTCAGTCTATGCAAAAACAGTCTTTCGAATATTTTTGAAAAGCTTGACAATAAACTTAAAAATTAATATTTAGTCACATTTTTCTCACACACCCCCCTACTAAATAATAGCAATAAATGACGCCGTGTCAATAGAGTCTGCACCGGCAGCTATGCGTGGTGACAGTTAAAATATTTTAGGGTTCTAGACATGAAAATTCAATGTGATGTACGCTTGAATCAATACATTAGTGAAGTGACGAACGTAGTGTTAAATTGTCTCCATCAGACAGGATTACGAGCAGACCTACGAGGGACTTACAGTTTAATGTCGACTCCGAACGACAAATTTTTGAGAGTCTTTCATGGAAATTTTTTGTTTAACACTCAGAGTTTCTGCCCGAAAACTGTTAAGGCAGGTTTTATTAGTCTGTTTACGTGGTTTAGGATGGGATTATGCCAATGGGCTTCCGTCGTATGAGGATAGATTAGCTTTTATAAAACTTCCAACTTTGGAACGTAGAAGGTATGTTTTAGGTGTTTATTTTATTTTTAATCTGGTTAAAGGTGATGTCAATTCTGAGTTCTTGGTTTGTAACCTGAATTTCAGCATTCCTGCAAGATTTATGCACGGCACTATCGTCCTTTTTCTTTAGATTTCTATAGAAATTATGCAAGTAATTTTCCTTTTCGTAGATTATGTAATGATTTTAATTTGCATTATGACTTTATAGATTTTAATTGTAGTGTTTGTAACATAAAACGTAGCTTGTATTCTCGCAGTAATTTATAAATTATCGTATAAAAACGTATTTCTGTTCTTGTCTTAGATAGTTCCGTTTTTTTTTTGTTACCTTGTTCAGCTTGTGATTAAGTTCTGTAGCTGTTTTATGTTCTCGTTGCCATAACTTTTCCCTTTCCCGCTACAGTCCGGACTGTAGTGTGTACGTGTCCCTACGTAATGGGGACGAGCCCTCCGCGGTCGGGTGAGGGTGGGTTAGTGAGAGGCCGGGGACGTTCGAACGAGAAAAAAAAGAGGAAGACGCCGAAGAAATATTTTTCATATTTTCTTCCGACCTAGTATTCGAGCCTTATGTCTAATAAGCCAACACCCTAGATTGCGGCGACTTCTCCTGGCTATGTCTATCAATTTTATTCCAAAAAGAATGGAATACAACTTGAATGTATTCGCCGGTAACCTTCAAGGTCTGTTTCGTGACTTCTTCTGCCCATAGGAGAGGACGAATGTGTTCATAATGATGGTAGAGTAGCTAACTCTATCGATTCATTAGAGCTTCGTTGCAATGTAGCTTGTTTTTCCCAACTACAATGGATTTTGTTCTAGCAGAGCTAAAGTGGGACTTGTTCCTGAAAATCATATAATCCTACGTAACGCTGGTTTTTCTCCCAATGCACATGCGTTTGTTTCAAATTTGTGAATCGCGCACTGCATTACACATAAAATTCGATTCTTAAATGGGCAGTATGTGGAACTCCCTCCATTCAGAGATCTTTTCTGTCACTTATAATAAAAAGAGATTCAAATCTAATATTCACTATGACACTAACGCTTCTTTCCTTCTTCCCTTCTTCCCTTAACCAGTTTCACCACAAATAAGTAGGGGTCAGCCCCTGAGAGTTAATTATAAAGCAGACCTATAACGGTTTACCCTTAGAGTACATACATCTGCCCTCAAATCTTATAGTGTAGGGCAAGTAGTTCTTTAGAGGAGCATATTGTATGCATTCCGAATTCCATAGCAATAGTCAGAAAAAGAAAGTTTTATAGCGAACTTTCTCAAGAATTGTTCCATAGATGGATTCCCTTCCAAGCATTCTAAATTTAGAGGTTTAACGAGGTGCTCTTTTATCTTCTTCAATTCTGTATCTTATTTTTGTAAGAGATCTTATCTCTTTATTTACAAAAAGGAAGGACATAGCAATACAATCTGACAGTCAGGTCAGCATACGTACATACATAATTGGCCATTACAACCCTTCAGTCAGGATTACGACCTAGCTTCTCACACCACTTATGTTGTGTGCGTTAATTTTATACATGAGTGGCGGGACCTACAGTTTGAAGTCGACTCCGAACGACAGATTTTTGAGAAAGCTTTTCAATGGCAATTTTTACTCTCAGAGTCTTTCCCAGAAATCTGCTGAGAGGAAGTCGCCGAAGAAATATTTTTCGTTTTGATGTCTGATCTGGGATTCGAACCCTGGTCTTTTGTCTAACAAGCCAACATACTACCCACTAGACCACGACGACTTCTGCATACGTACACTCGGTTTTTTTGGGTTAAATCGAAGATAGTGTAGGGTCTGTCAGGAGAACGCTGAGTTAGGAGAGGAGGGCTTCGACTCTATTATTGGGATCAGAACCCTTCGGTGGAGTGATAAAGAGAGGCCAAAACTATTCTTAAGTCAAATGGCTTTGAGGGAATCATAATCGGGAACTACAATAGGAGAAAAATTGAGCCATGCACCAGAATAAACGGGAAATAATTTGAGCTTGAGAAACAGCCTTTTGACAGGTCACTGTGAACTCAGCGTACATATAGAATTGGGGTTGTGGCGACCCCTACATTCACATTCTGTGACAATGAAAATCCATCATCAGAGCACATCCTTGCAACCTTTGAGTTAAATATATCAATTTGTGGTCGCCGTGGTCTAGTGGGTAGTGTGTTGGCTTATTAGACGAAAGGCCCGGGTTCGAATCCCAGGTCAGACATCAAAACGAAAAATATTTCTTCGGCGACTTCCTTTCAGCAGATTTCTGGCAAAGACTCTGAGAGTAAAAATTGCCATGAAAAGCTTCTCAAAAATCTGTCGTTCGGAGTCGACTTTAAACTGTAGGTCCCGCCCCTCATGTATAAAATTAACACACAAAACATAAGTGGTGTGAGAAGCTAGGTCGTAATCCTGACTGAAGGGTTGTAATGGCCAATTATGTATGTATGTATGTATATCAAGTGCAAGGCCAGAGTATTGTCATTGTTAACATCGAACAGCATGCTGAAATATGTCGGGACAGTAGGCTTCATGAAGATATAATAGGGATACCTTATAATGCTGGAGGGGAGTACAGTAGTAAGGTAACAGTGCTAAGGCACCTTAACACAGGAATTTCTTTTGCAACCACAAAACTAAAGTTTTTAAAACCAAAGGAGGAGGAGCAGTAGAAATAATTTAAATTTGTTTTCGCAATATAACAGTTTTATTTCTGTTATAATACAGTAGTGACCCCTTACAACAGCTAGTAATACTATGCCTTGGCAATTCCTCTATTTAGTACTAGATGGCGCCTGTATAATATTTAGCAAAGATACAAACCTTAAAAATTTGATGACGTTGAATACAAAATTGTTTATGGAAGAGGTAGGCCCTAAAGAAGCAATATTTCATAAGTAATTGGAAGTATTCTATTAAAATTGTATTATTTTTACTAAAACAAATTTAAAATAAATTAATTTCCTATAATCTACCAAAAAAAAATAGACTACATGTACGTAATATTGGCACAGGAGGTAAACCAAAGCGTTTTAGGGGTTCAATTTCTTCCCTTCTTATGCCAGACAAACCGAAGAAGGATATTTTCTGTCTGCTTTGTTGCTTAATATCTGTGAATGCGAATTGTCTGGATGGATGTAGATGTAGATGGGAAAAGGCATATTTGTTGTCTATAATTTTCACAGCTGGTGGTGCCAGGCGATTGATTGTTTGCTTGTAAATCGCTAGCAAACGAATGACAAAATCACACTTTAATTTATGAGACACATTTTATTATAAAATTAATATTATAACCAACCATATACACTCACTCACTCACTCATTCACTCATTCATTCACTTCTTTGCATTCAAGGCGGCGGCGCAGGGTAAGAACGTGAATGTATTTATGAAATACACAAAGGGACCTTTTAAAAAAAAGAGAGAGGAAAAATGTGATTGAGAGAGTTTAGATATAAAATAACTGATAAGTTATAAAAGCGTAATTGTCCTTTAATTATATTTTACAAATATACATACGTACACATAGCCATTTGCATTCAGAAATTAAAACTCTGTAGTATTAGGGCTTATGTTTTCACTTAAAACGAATTTTGTACACCCTTTTCCGTTATTGTTTTAAAATTCTTTTGCTCTCGCCATAAAAAGCTTTAGCCTGTAATTGAAATTAAATTTTTTTTATTAAATTCTATGTCTATGATATGTTTCCCTTTGTATCTACTTTCTCTATAAATTACCTTGAACAGATATACGTATACAGTCAAGGAAAAAAGTCTACATACGTTTTTTTTCAAATTCAAAACGATGTTACATCATTTTTCTATGGGAGACACAATTAAGAATGTTAAAAGACAAAATTAAATATAAAAAGATCAAAAAAAATTAGTCGGAAAAAAGGTCTACATACAACGGTATATGTAGACTTTTTTCTGCTACTGTGCATTTGCATATATAGGTTAGGTTAGGATAGGTTAGAGGACGTGCACCTGTCAGTCAAGACAAGCACAGTACCCGGAGGTCGAAATTGACCCATTGTACATTATCCTTATGGGAAGAAGGAAAAGGAGGATATAGGAAAGTAGGAAAGGGGAGGGAGAATGGAAAACGGAGGAATGAAAAACAACAGACACAAAACAATAGAGGTTGAGAGTGCGACTACACTTATGAAGCCCTAGCACCTTTCAACCAGCCCAAGCTGCCCTGCCGAGGGTTCTCAACCTCAACCTACCGAAGGCTGGGCAGTTGCAGAGGAGATGTTCGACAGTCTCTAACTCCTCCTCATCGCAACATACCCTGCAATAGTCCGGCTGGGATCTGTTCCAGATCCCCGTCAGCGACCTAATCTCGCAGTGCCCCGTGATAAAACCGACAACCAACCTTAAGCTGGCCTTAACCAAGCCCAGCAGCCACTCTGTCCTCTTGCTGTCCACAGCAGGCCATAGACGCCTAGAAACAGAACAACCCGATCCGTTCCCCCAACGTCTCTGCTCTTCCCTCCTGACCCATCCATCAATGAGGGCATAGAGTTGCATATACAAGTGTAATATATTTACAGTCAAGGTAAAAACTTCGCTTACGCCTATTTTTTTTGATTTTGTTTCAATTACTGTAAAGAAATTTGAAATAATCTGTACGACATTCTTTCTGGCATGAATAAATATGGTTTTAAAGCAAAATCTTAAATCAAGGAGTATATTAAGTCGCCGTAGTCTACTGGGTAGTGTGTTGGCTTATTAGACAAAAGGCCCGGGTTCGAATCCCAGGTCAGACATCAAAACGAAAATATTTTTTCGGCGACTTCCTCTCAGCAGATTTCTGGCAAAGACTCTGAGAGTAAAAGTTGCCATGAAAAGCTTCTCAAAAATCTGTCGTTCGGAGTCAACTTTAAACTGTAGGTCCCGCCACTCATGTATAAAATTAACGCACACAATATAAATGGTGTGAGAAGCTAGGTCGTAATCCTGACTGAAGGGTTGTAATGGCCAATTATGTATGTATGTAATACAAGAACAAAAATATCAAAACTTAGAGCATGAAAGTCATCAAGATAGTTTTGTTAGTTGACTTTTTTCAACAAGTTTGGCTTTTGACGATCTTTCAGTACGATGAGATGATACCCAACGTCTCTGTTTTACTCCTGCATTGGTATGAACATCTTAAAATTTTCTATATAATTGGGCTTTATTCCTTCTTAGCTCATATGAACTTTTTACATGCTCAAGCTTCATGAAATTATACTTGTCTGGGTTAAGAGACAGACTGGATACTGTGGAAATGTATTAAACTGTTTGAACGTCTAGTATATTCGAACAAATTGGTCTTTCTTAAAAATTACACCAAGTCCAATACCAAGCCCCTGTTATTAATCAATGGCTGCACATTTCGTTCTAACATGCATCTCTAATAGTAGTGCTCTATACTATACACATACATAATTGGCCGTTACAACCCTTCAGTCAGGATTACGACCTAGCTTCTCACACCACTTATGTTGTGTGCGTTAATTTTATACATGAGTGGCGGGACCTACAGTTTAAAGTCGACTCCGAACGACAGATTTTTGAAAAGCTTTTCATGGCAATTTTTACTCTCAGAGTCTTTGCCAGAAATCTGCTGAGAGGAAGTCGCCGAAGAAATATTTTTCGTTTTGATGTCTGACCTGGGATACGAACCCGGGCCTTTTGTCTAATAAGCCAACACACTACCCACTAGACCACGGCGACTTCTATACTATACCTCAATGAAAAACAGTTTGCCTAGCCTATCTGAAGTCTCGTCTCCCCAGACCATAATCTAGCCTCCATTTTTTTTCTTAGCTTTTAGCGAAGTTCTGTATTTGATAACTTGGTTTGGTCATCATTTACAAATAAGTTTTATTGGCTCTTATCAAGTGAAGAATTACTCTTGCCAACTGGTGCAATTCTGATCTCAATATGAACTTCAGTAGAAGAGGCCTTTCGTCCAAAGAAATTGCTCTACAAATCGGTTGTGCTTGTCATATATTTATAAGGCGATCATTAAAGCTATTGCACTACGATACAGCTGTCTTGGAACTATGCTAGACCTTTGGCCTCTTAGTTGATAACTTTGGTAGGCTATATGAAGTCCATAATGACATAGGCGTGCATTAACATCCAGCAACTACATTGGTTTGATTATGCCATTACGATAGGAGAGGATGCATCGGCGAGATAACTATTTTCTGAGTGAATCAGCTGAAACAGGCATAGATTATAATCTTCTGTGCCTTGGAGAGGTAGCGCTGTCACTTATTGGTGTGAACAGCTGGAGTAGGCGGGGTAAATAACTGGAAAGCAGACGCTATCGCTATAATTTTTATATCTTCTAATACAATAGCCGCTCACAAATTAGAACCGCTTTGTTTTTGGGGCAATTCGAATTTCTGAATTATTCTAATTTCTGAACGTTTTTTTTTTTCGAATTAAAAATAAAGAATTAAACAAATTTCCCTTCAAAAACTAAAATAAAACACATTTATATTTTTTTTATTCAATTTTGTTTGATAAAAACAAGAAAACAAAACGTAACAATTCATAAACTAGCCACAAAATACATAAATGCAACAGAAAAAAACATAGAATACGAAAAAAACGTATATAATTTGGTGATTCCCCTTTTTAGTTTTATCGAATAAAAAGAATTTGGGAATTTCTTATTAAAATAGCAAAAAAACAAAAAAAATTGTTAATTTGAATTTTACAGCGTGTAATAATGTATTGTAAGCACTGATTCTAACCATATATGTATATTATTTCTAAAGCACTTTTTTTTGTCGGTTGCAAATATCTCCCATACCACCCCATCAAATTTAATGAATGATATCTCATTTTAAAGGTTATATTTAAATCTAATGACGAAAAATAATTTGAAATTGAAAAATTAATATTTTCATTGATAAAAATTATATTTTATATAGAATTGCATGATAAAGCTGTTGTCATTATGATTATATGTTTTTGTTCAAGTGTGTTAATACAGGCTCGCTTAATAGTAATGCAGTTCTACGTTATATAGTATGTATTCCATTGCGGCAATACCTCTATTTACTATAATGTCGTTTATTACTAGGCCAGTTATATATAATATGCACATTAAGTTGTAAAAAGCTGTTTTGGCAATATTTTGCAGTAGTTGTTAGATCAAGTGCGACAAACAGGGTCGCTTAATTGTAATGCTATTTCCCATAATAACATATAAAGTTGTAAAACCTATTTTGGTAATGTCGTTATTGTCATGGCACTGTTTGTTTTATGAAGTGTAGTAATACGGGTTAATAAATGGTACAAGGCTAATCGTAACAAACTTGGGATAGCACATCATATCAGCAAAAATTATTCATACCGATAAAACTGTTCTCATACCCCGAATCAACCTTACACCTTCTGATCCAACTGTGCCTTTCCGAATGGCACGAAAACAATTCACTGTGAAAGTTGCTTTTGCTATGACGATAAACAAAGCACAAGGTCAAACCCTTCAGAAGGTAGGATTGTCTTTACCAGAATCGGTCTTTTCACATGGGCAGTTATACGTGGTTTTTTCTCGAGTGCGTACGTTTTTAAGATATTTTTGTTTGTATTAAGGATTCGTACGGGCAAAAAGTTAACGATGATCATGCCATTACCTTTAATTTGTGAGTTCTACTGTATTTTCATATTTTACTTTAAACTTCAGGTCCCGCCACTTATGTATAAAATTAGTACAAACACAATATGAGTGTTGTAAAAAGCTAGGCCGTACTTCTGACTGAAGGGTTGTAATTACAAATTATGTATGTATGTGTGTACATGTAAAATTTATGCAAAATTTCCTAAGTATTCGTATAAAAATTTTTTCTAATCGCTTTTTTTATTTTTTTTTCATTTTAAAATTTCTCTGCTGTAGGTAAAGTTTTCTCCTCAACTGTATCTGTACTCCATATGTATTTGTATAAGTGAGTGAGTTTCTGTGTGTGTGTGTGTGTAAATTGTTGAAAAACAATTTAAAAAAATTTGTTATATGAACATTGTGACATGAGTTTTAATTGCCTTTTATTAAATGTCACATAATAAACTACTAATCAATTATACTATTCACTCATACACACACATATAAACACAAATGTGCATACATTTGTTTTTGCTTTCACTTAGGAGGACATATACATATGGGAGTGCATAGGTAATTACTCCCTATACTCTTATTTCCCACTATCATATCCATTTGATCTATCTCCTCTCTCTCTTTTAGCAATAATTTTATTACAATTTAATAATGTGTGTGTATTTGTAGTTCCTTTGATTTGTGTTGTTTTTGTTGTTGTATTAACTACTCTCCCGACGACAAAAACAATGAAACCAAAAACAATGAAATAAAATAAAGCAAAGGAAATAATAACGGCATTGGCAACAACTAAGTAAGTGAGGCTCTCTCTCTCTCTAGCTGATGATTACGAGGACGATTATGTCGTTTTGTTTACAATGTATTTAGTTGGGTTTTAATTGTTCGTGAGTTTGTTTTGTTTCATTCGTTGTACATTCGTTCGTTCGTTTGTTTGTTTGTTGGGCTCATAGATTCGTTTGGTTTATAATTGCATTTAATTTCAGGTTGTCAACACTTCCTTCTGTTGATAAGGCAGTATGGTGTGGTGTGGTGTGGGGTGATGTGGTGTGGCAGTAGGAATGGAATGTACAGCAGGTTTATTGTTTATTGTGAGGTTCTTTACAAAGTAATTAAATTGATTTCTCTACAAAGACATTTTTTGTTTTTACAACAATACATAAATACATATGTACTTACTTACCATACTTGTGTGTATGTTTGTAACGTAGTGATAAATTTATTGTGATAAAATTTTAATTGATTTAATTGATTAATGTTCTGGTTTTTTGTTCTTTTTTTTCTTGCTGTCACTGTAATAAGCAGTCCTCATGCCTACAATCTCATACTGATGTGTCAAATGTTTCCACAGGGTAACAGCGTTAATGAATTTTTTTACTCGCTGTTTTTTTTTTCGCTCTCCACACAATTATTTTGTAATTGTAGTAGGCATGTAAATAATTGTAAATTGGATTATTTTCAAAGATAGGAAATTCAATTTATTTTGAAATAGAATCCTTACAGTGCCATCACTGGATCTGTCGTTGGATACCAACTAAGCAGAAACTACGACTCCCTTAAAAGATAATGAGCTAACGCCAAATGATATCTGGTCTGAGTATTGACCAAACGAGGGTGTTTTCGACAGAGAACTTGAACATTTTCATCTGCAAAGGACCAATAAACCAATATGATATCGACGCCTCCATGCTATAACGTTCTAAGTACACTTAATGTTCTTGCATTTTTAATATTCTACGTTCTCTAACTTAAATGTTGTCAAAATTTGGTTAAGATGCGCCAATCCGTTCCGAAGTTATAAGGAAAAATCTACTTAGAATACACATACACCCGTCTCTTGCTAGGTGTAGATATAAGTTATTTGGCTCCCCATTCCTTGTTAGCTTAACGGAGCTATCATCTATTGATATCAAGGATATAGCTTCGTTCATAAAATTTTCTGGCTAGTTTTCCAGTGCGGGGTAGTCGTGCTTTTGTTGTGCAGCCCTTGCGCTGATCAACTTCTTCCTTTCGCTGATTTGGCGGAACTTGGTTAGTAGTAGTTTCACCCGTGGCATCACAACGGGCCGCCATGCGTGCTCAAGTGAGCTTTGTGATATCAGAGCTACCACTACGACCTAACCTAACACATATAGTCGTATGGCGCGTGAAAACTTTGAGAGATCATAACTCAAGTGGGCTTTGTGATATCGGAGCTACGACTCCGAGCTAACCTGACCAAACCTAACTCAAAACACACTTTTTTGACTTAGAATGTTATAGAACGAAGGCGTCGATATGTGGTAAACTGGATTATCTCTTCAAGGGGACCAAAAAATCCGGGTTTAATACGAAAAGAGCTATTACATCCATACATACATACATACATAATTGGCCATTACAACCCTTCAGTCAGGATTACGACCTAGCTTCTCACACCACTTATGTTGTGTGCGTTAATTTTATACATGAGTGGTGGGGCCTACAGTTTAAAGTCGACTCCGAACGACAGATTTCTGAGAAGCTTTTCATGGCAATTTTTACTCTCAGAGTCTTTGCCAGAAATCTGCTGAGAGGAAGTCGCCGAAGAAATATTTTCCGTTTTGATGTCTAACCTGGGATTCGAACCCGGGCCTTTCGTCTAATAAGCCAACACACTACCTACTAGACCACGGCGACTTCAATCCGCCCAAAGTTATTACATGTTTACGTTGGAGGCATTATTTTTTGAAGCTCAAGCGTTACAAAGCCATACTCATCGGTTTTCCATTTTTTGCGTATCCAGATTGCCTATTCAGTTTGACCTATTGTTTGGATAGATGGAACAAACCTAAAAGCAGCTCGAATGACATTAGACAAGGTATAGAAACTTACATGTAATGGATTCAAGCCCGTTGCATATGAGCCTTGATTAGAAGAAAAGTCTACCCACAAGATTGATTAGCCGACTTCGTGATAAAATTAATCAAGCACCTGCTAACTGCCGTCCTAATTGTTCCATGCATAGAACCAATCGAATTTCCGATTTTGGGAAATGCTTCGTAACAAAGCTTGGTAATAACATAGTAACATAGGGGAACTGTAGTTTTGTGACCCAAAGCGAAATATTCCCAGGCCATAAGGAAATTTGAGAATATTTTCCAAGCAGGATGTGAAGATGTGCTCAATTCAATTTGAACAGGAATCAAGCCATCATTCGAGCAATCAGCTCGGTTCAGCCGTGTGCTGATGGATGAATTTGCAAGGACTAGAGTGTCTACGATGCTGATGGGACCAGAACCTTTCTGTGAATTGGAAAATATATTTGGAAAGGAAGTGAAACGAATGGGAATACAAAATGAGGCAAAAATTTGTCAAACTAAATAGGTTGCGAGGGTTTTGTTGATTAAATGCGATAGAAGGGGATTTGAAAAGAGTAGCAAACTATCCAGGAATAACCTGCCTTTTGTTAGTGAATGGGGTACAATCTTGAATTCAATATCTAGTTTCTGTGATAATGGGAAGAAATAATCAGAACACACATTCGAAGCCTGAGGACATCACAATTTGAAAAAATATTTTTTTTTCAGCGACCTGCTCTTAGCAACCTTCTGCCTTGGAAAGTTTCTCAAAAATCTGGGTGATGTGAGAGGCTGGGTTGCAATCCGGACTAATTGGGTTGTAATGACCAGTTAAGTGAGCGCGTTAAGCTGGAGGTCCACACCACGCGTTTTCGCGTCAAAGCGTTGCGTGCGTTTCATACGTTCTTCGCGTTCTACGCTTCAAGTTACATGCAACGCTTTTTACGCGCTAATATTTTTTTTGATCAGTTGTTAACAAAATAAAAACATTTGATTGAAAATACTTGAATAAAACATTTCGTACAAAAATGCCAAATGAAATTGAAATTTTTAAAGAATTTATAGAATTAATTGAGTTTGTGAATATAATATTTTGTGCCACAAGTGTGTACAACAAGCTCCAAAAGAACAAACGACGATTTTGCTGATATGCCCACTAGTTTTCATGGAATTCTGCAGCACTACCAGAGGCATGTTTGCTCTCCACGCATTTATTTAAGAATCGATCCCTTAAAGTTTTCCAACGAAATTGGCAAACGTTCTCTAAAAAAAAGGAATACGAAATACCGTCCTCAATACCTCCTCGGCAATGAACTTCCAAGCAGCTGCTCTTTTAAATTAATTCCTGTAAACAAGCGAGCTTTTTTATATAGGACTTCATGCTTTTTCACAGTTTCGATTAATTTTTCTCCCATTGTTCTTTGAAAAATTTAAATAAATTAAAACAAAACAACTTGTCAAAGTCAGCTGTTTTGTACGAGCGCCGCTTGTGATGCTTACAAAAGTAGAAAGCAGATTTACTTTACGCGTTCTATACGTCATGGCATCCTGCGCTTTTGTGCGTGTAAGTTGCACCAAATAAATACATTCGCCCATGTTCTGGAAAACGCAGCGTTTTCAAATCGCTTACGGTTTGAAAAACGCAAAACGCATGATAACCTGTTCTGAAAACGAAGCGATTTGCTGGCGTTTTGTATTTTTCGAAGTTGCATTCGAACAATGAAAACATATGTCTTATCATAACAAAACATAAACAAATGAAAAAGTTAAAATGCCTACAGCGTATTTGCTTGCTATATTAGCTTTAAAAAAACAAAAAACAAACGAAAAGTTAATGGAAAAACACTAAAGGGCTTTTCCAATCCATTGGACAATCCAGATCATGCGTAATTTTTATATAATTTACGTATTTTATTTGTGAGTTTTCAGAAAAATTGTGGCAAATGCAACTTTTTAGTTAGAGATGTTACTTATAAACAATCACGAATAATTGGTACTTTTTAACACGGGTAGTCGGTTTAAAATAAAATTCTGTATGATTTATTTGCTCGCATAAACGTTTTAAAGTACTTTATACAGGTTTTAAATTATTTTTTAACTTTTATTCAGGGTTTATTTTTACGATTTAATATATATATGTGAATTTAATAAATTTCAAATATTAATATCAAAAGTTTAAAAAGAAATAACCAAATAATTAGTTGTAAAATTAACACCACTAGCATTAAATTTTTTTTCGAAGATCAATCTGATCAGCTGTTTGCATAAATCGCCAGTTGATAAGTAAACAAATGGTACAAACAGTAAACAAACTCAAAGCAAATTTTTGTATTCAATATTTTTAATTTAAATCGTCAAAAAATGCTAAAAGTTTTCATTGAAATAAAAAGAAAACATATTAAATTTAAATTGTGTATAATTTTATTGTTAATTTAAGGTACAGTTTAAATAAAGAAGACCAGATCACTTCAGTATACCCTAGCGATTTGAAAACGCCAAATTTCTACCGATTTCGTTTGTCAGAACACCTACATGGCGTTTTCAAATCGAAAACGCAAACATTAAGCGATATGCGTTTTCCAGAACATGGGCGATTAATTCTACTTTTTTGACAGCCGCGTAGAATGCGAGAACGCGTAGAACGCGTCGTGTGGACCTCCTGCTTTATAGAAAATTGAAGTGGAGAAATAAACGCAATTTAATTGTTTCAAAAGGTGAATGAATTTATTTAATTATTTTAATTCTAATGGTCTATCGTTTAAATACTTTATGAACTACAATTGAAAGAAAACAAAAGAAAAAATTTAAAAATTTAATGAAAATCAAAATAAATCGAATAAAATTCTTTTTTTTATAAATACAAGGTTTTTTAATTTCTCTTTTTTAATTAAAATTTGCTTAATTAAGAAGAAATTCAATAAATTTAAATAAAATTTCAACATGTTATGATAGAAGTTACGTGTTTCAATTAATTTTTAACTACAATTACAATAATTCCTCATTATTTTCTAAGTGATTTTATTTCTTAATTTCTCTCTTACGAGCTACGACATTTTACGAATTAATTTTACAGATAAAAATACAAAATTAAATACACTTTGCAGCCGCCTCTACTCCGCTTGACGAAATTCAATTTAAAATCACTGGCGTATATGCGTTTTAAAAAATTAAATTAAATTAAAGCAGAAGAACGAAAAGCGAAATCCTTATGTCAAGGTGTCAAGCGATTGATTAAACCATCGTTAAACTTTTGTTGATATTCTCAAGATGTTCTTTGGCCTTGATGCGTAACGTTGCAATCGAATTCGAACGTATATCTGATGATTGTGGTGGCTGCGGTGGCGGTGGGTTTGAGGGAGTTGTTGTTGACGTTGACGCAGAGGCAGCTGAGGCTGATGGTGGGGTTGATGGCTCATTGACATTAGAATTTGGTGTTGTTCTAGTCATAATCGAAATGGGGCTTTCCCGTCCCACATCCACCACCTCAATATTTGCCGATGATGATGAGCATTTAGTTGCACTCAACACAGGGTCATTGTCGCCATTAGCATTGTTGCTGTTGCTATTGCTGGTAGTATTGTTGGTGGTGGCGGCGGTGGTGAGATTTTGCGGTGACAGTGATTGTGGTGCTGGTGGTGGTGGTGGCAGAGAGTTTAACGGCGAGTTGGTAGCTGAGAGATTGGAGGATGTTGTTGATGTTGAAGACATTGAATTTGCCGCAGATATTTGTGGATTCATGGCGGCGGCCATTGTCTGTGGTGACATGCGTGACAAGTGCGGTGATAGATGTGTCAGTTGTAAATGTTGATGGGCCGCATGTGAACTCATGCCCGGCGGTGGTTGATGATGACCTGTTGGATGTGTCCCATGCATACTGGGGCCATGGGCCCCCATGCCAGCCAAACTGCTCATCGCCAAATTGGATGGCGTTAAACTAAGCGGTGGTGTCAAATAGGAGGGATAAACCGTTTGTGGATGTGATAAGAAACCTAAAAGAAAATAAAAATACAAAAATTTTTATTTGTTGGTTGTTTTTTTTTTTATTTCATTTCAATTGAAATGTTTCCATTTAAAACTCATCATTACCTGGCAATGCTGACAGTAGAGGTGGTGATAGCCATGGATCTACTGGTAAACCCGATGGGCCACAGCCTAAACGATGTGGTAGTTGCGTGAAATGTGTTAAACCCAAACGTAAACTTTCGGATTTCTCTTGGCGCCGCCATTTAGCTCGACGATTTTGAAACCATACCTTCAAATACAAAATGAAAGGATTTTTTATTAAAACGAATGTCTTATAATTTCTTTATTAAGCTTAATTTGAAATGGTTTTCGAAGTAAACCAATGGCAGATAGGAGATAGGGTACAAAATGTACTTCACACGAAGGCCAATAAACAACAAACTTGATGTATAATAAGACAGTCCTCTATCTCCACTATTATTGATGTACTATGTAGTTGCAAGTGGAATTGTTAATAAATTTATATGAAAAACTCAGTATTAAACAGACTACTGAAGGAGTATATAGACGGTATATGCCTACTGTCCTGCTAATTTGGACATAAGCAATCCCAATAGTGCAATGAAAAGGATGAAGCAGCACAGTCATAATATATATTATTTCTAAAGCACTTTTTTTTGTCGGTTGCAAATATCTCCCATACCACCGCATCAAATTTAATGAATGATATCTCATTTTAAAGCTTATATCAAACACTAATTGCGAAAAATAATTAGAAATTGAAAAATTAATATTTTCATTGATAAAAATTATATTTTATATAGAATTGCTTGATAATACTGTTGTCATTATGATTATATGTTTTTGTTCAAGTGTGGTAATACAGGGTCGCTTAATAGTAATGCAGTTTAATGAAATTTCTATCAATTATTTTCATTTTATTTTACATAAATTACAACTAACGGTGCGAAATATTCGCACAGGTAATCTAGTGTAGGTTTAAAAGAAAAACGTTTATCATAAGGGCTGTGAGAAGAAATCAAGCACATACTCGTCAATCGTGCGTTAGTGGCAATCGTAGTATTAAAGACAAACAATGCTAACGCCGCATTATAGCAAAGATAAACGGTGCGACAATAGGTTTACCACACCGATTTTATAAGCTGAAGACTTACGATCAGTTGAGGAAAGTGTGTCACTTCACTCACAAATCAAAACTCTTAATAATCTGTATATGCAACAGCGATTTTACATCGGTTACTCTGTTTGTGTTCGTGGAATTCCTTACGAGCTACAATTGCAGGAAGATACAAACATTGCTCAACCGCCTTACATAAATACTGCAACATAGCAACACGGGCTTGAGCCACTAAACTAGTCAAATACCAGCCGATTGAGGAATCAGAGGAATCTACATTATGGGCTAGGGAAAGGTAAACTTAGCTATACAAGGAAGAGACAACTTGAGACAGAAGCATCAAATCTTAAGAAAACGTTTAACCAGATACAAGTGACAGATAAACGGTGATGAAATATTGTGGTTAGGGCTCTAGGTTATTTGTATGAACCAAGGGATTTTTAATGTAAGGAAACTGTATCAGTTGCAGCACAACCCTTGCATTCTTTAGCATTTTCTCGCTACTACAGCCGATACTGGAATGATAGGGTTACCAACTATCATTATAACAATGTTGTTTATGAAAATTTATGTGGTTGTTGAATTGGCTAAATGATAAGGAACTTTGCTAGTGGAAACTTACAGTTTCTAAATGTCAGAGACTGTCTGATATTGTCATAATGTTACTGATTGATCGTTTCCATCTGGGTGGTTCTAGGTTCCTAAATGTTAGAAACCAAGGGAATTTTAATTTAAGGAAAGTGTGTCTATTGCAACGCAAGCCTTTTGTTCTTTACGATTTTTTCACTACTAAAGCCGCTACTAGGATCATAGGGTTACCAACTCTCATTGTTTACAATGCTCAATATATGGGGTTGTTGGATTGGCTAAAGCCCATTAAAACTTACAGACACAACCTGAGATTGCCATAATTTTACTGATTGATCATTTCCATACTGGGTGGTCAAAGATTAGGTTAGGAGGGTTTGCTAGATCTATTTTTAAAATTCGAAAAATTGTTTTTCGTTTACTGCCGCATTCATTATTCTTTCATTTCTTAATTCCTTGCTTTTTTACGTTTTTTGCATGCCAAATAATAATTAAAAATCAGTTGCGTTAATGTAATGCAAAAAATGTTTCTTGTCGTCTATCTTAGTTGTAAAGTTTCCCTTTTTTTTTGTTGTTTTTGTGAATTGTTTTTTACTTTTCATTTTCTTTTTTTTTTATAAATCATCACTAAACCAATTATGGCCTCATTTAATGCTCTCTGCCTCCTCTATGCTGATAATCACCTCCAGCAACAATTAGTTTAACGAACGAAAAAATTAATTAAACTTACAACAACAATATATACATGCATAGAGGTACAGTAGAAGAGTAACTCTTTAATACACACACAAGCAGAAAATAGAAGGAAAATTCAGTAAAGATAACAACAGAAGAGAATACACTCACTACTTACAGACATCCAGTCAAATGTCATTAACTTGACAACATTGTGTAGAAGAACAAAACACACACACACACATACACACATATTTAAGGATACTGGCTTTGTGCACACACATACATAAGCAAGTTGTAAAGTGTATTTTCTCTTCTTTCTCTTCTTGTTGCTCTCTTATTCTCTTGTGTTGGATGTTGTAACACACAAAAACCATCAAATATAATTACGAATGAATAACTTTAATTATAACACACTAACTAAATACATACACATACATACATTATGTATGTGTGTGTATGTGTGTGGGTGTGATTATCTATGTATAAAAAAAAATAAAGAAGAAAACAAAATGGCGTTAGTTAAACAGACTTTTCCTTTATACAGCTTAACACTGACATTGAGTGCTTCAAGCCATATTGAATGAAACAACAAAAACAAGAACAAAAAATAAACGAACTGAAAAAGAAGAAGAAAAAGAGCAAAAGGCAACGTAGAAACGAAGTAACGTGGAATGTGAATAAAAATCAATTAAATTAAACAGGCTGTAATTAGAATTATCTGCCAACAAAAACAAACAAAATAAAGAAAACGAACACAAAAAAAGAAGCCACTAATAAGTAAGACATTTGCCAGAGAGATAGAAGAGAGAGAGAGAGAGACGAAAGAGACAGACGTCTGCTAGAATACACACCCAATAGTGATTACGAGTATGACAGTCAAACTAAATGAGTTACTAATTGAGACAAATCCGACGGAAACACAACGTATAACTGAAGTGGAGACTTTGTGGTAAGAGTGAGAGAGTACATACACACACACACACACACATACATTCTGTACATGTGTAGTAGTATAAAAGATTTGCTAAATGATGGCGTATAAATTATGTCTGTGTGTGTGTGTAAATATAAGCTACAAATGATTTTTAGCGTGGGTGAGTAATTAAAATTCACCAAAGTTTCTGTGTAAGTTTGTGCTCTGTTTTCATTGCCGTCGTCGTTAGTCTCGTTTGAACGTAATTGAATACAATTTGCGTAAATTAATTAGAAATGATTATGAATGACAAAATGGAGAAGAAGAAGTATTGAAGGAATAAGTGTACCAATAACGATATTTACATTTCATTACAGTAGTTTAAAAGCGTGTATTTAATGAATTTGTAAAAATTACGATTTGATTAATTTTAATACAATTTTCATTTTATTTTCTTACAATTATCTACTGCGATTATAAAAATCAATCAAAATATTGATCAATCAAAAGATTGATCGATCAATCAATCAATTAAAAAAATATTGTACAACAAATCAATCAAAAGATTAATCAATATTGATAAATCAATCAATCAATCAAAAGATGGGTCAATCAATCAATCAAAAGGTAGATCAATCAATCAAAAGATTGATCAATCAATCAAAAGTTGGTCAATCAATCAATCAAAAGACTGATCAGTCAATCAATCAATCAAAAGTTGGTCAATCCATCAATCGAGATAGACAAAATATCGAAGGTATAGCAGTTAGTCAGTTTCAGAAGCATAGATTTATCCTGAAACACCTCGCTCTCCATCTTCTCTTCGAACTACTTCGTACTACTGTTTTGGTTTTTATTTACGTTTGATTAATACAGGTTTTCCAGCTAATCTACATTGCGATGTACAAATGCTCTATAGGCTCTTTGATGAGTGCACAGTTGAATTGTGAACAAAGTGCTTCAGGCGAATGATTGTCAATCTACATGGCTAATTATGCTTCACTAAGGGCATCCACTGGCTACCATGTCAGTTATTGGTTCATTGCATCTGGAAAAAAGGGGCTGAAAATACTTTTGGATAAGTACAGTACACAACTGTGATATTGCAAATGAACTGGCGATTGAGGTTGCTTTGATTGATCAATGGATTAAATAGAAAACAGTTGTGTCTTGCCTATGACAGAACTTGTCCTGAACGTAGGCGAAGAGCCTCTTACAATCCCTTAAGAGGATTTCAGATGGTTTATTGTATTCTTACCTTAAGGTCTAGTTTATGGGACACTATGTTTTTTGATTTTCTTTATTTTTTTTCGTGATTATAAGAAACCTTGCCCCTTGAGTTTTATTGTTGTCTAATCCAATGCTGCTTGATCTTCACACAATGTTTGTGAGTGATTTTTTGTTATCAGGGCTTCTGGATAGATTATTTGATTAAGAAAAATTATTTTTCTTCTGCTGTTTTTGAAACTAGGAACATGGATCGAGGATTCTCAATGCTACACGAGGCCATTTCTGCTCTAAAAATCAAATCTTTAATTTCTACTGGATTATTCGCCATGTAGAACCCCAATAAAATTCATTCCCCTTTCTCTTTTATTTAATAAACACTAAAAACATTACATTACAGTTTATTTACTTTTGTTTCATTCAACAAATACTGGCTTTAATTAAATATTGCGCTGTGTTGTCTTAAAACGAAAATATTAAAATGTGCATGAGAGTGTGTATAAGAGCTAGAGAGAGAGAGAGAGAGAGAGGAGAGGGTGCTTCTTCATTTTAATTAAATCATCAAAAATCAATTTTTTAATTTCCATTCATGGCGCGCCATAATGAAAATAAACATCAGAGAAACTCAAATAAAAACTGACACACACACACACACAACACAACACATCATCTAACCATCCCGTTATTCAACCAGCCATGCAAACAGAGTTTATAAAATAAACTCTGTGATGAGATGAAATAAAAAGAAGAAAACAAAATGAAAGAGAAAAATATAAACGCCCTTCGAGACCCAAACTTTATTGCAACTGTGGGTGGGTGTTGGCCACCCACTGAGAGAGAGAGTAAAAGTACATATCAAAAGCTTTTAGTGAAGCTTTTTTAATTTCATTCACAATTACATACACACACGGATACGCATACGCATACAAATACTTGTTAGAGATGAAATTTGCTCTCTGCTTGCTCATACACAATTACAGACAGAATAACGAAACGGATGAGAAACCCGCAAGTAGAAGTTTATTTTTACAGTTACAGCCAGCCATTCAACCACTTTTCATTTTTAATCTCCCATGCTGGAGAAGTCCCACAACATTTGCCATCACTTGCCCCAAAGTAAATACGGCCATACAGTCAAACACAAATACATATACCGTTACAATTACATATACAGTTACATTGAATATTAACAGTAATTGTAATGAACAAATTATGCTTGTATTTGTAAAGAATTATTCAGAAATTGTTTGTGAAGTTTGGTGGGAGGTGGAGGTAGAATATTGGCTGGAGAAGAAAACTTATGCCAGGTACTTTATAAAGCAGCTGAAATGTTATACGTCATTATCATCATCACCATTACCATCATCGTCATCATTATCATCGTGTGGCAATTTTATTGGAAAACTTTGTTTTTCATCTTCATCTTCAACTGGTAGCAAAACAGACGCACACAGCACAGCACAACACAGCATGAAACTTTCATGCAAGCATGGGAAAAATGTATATGGGGAGTCAAGGAAAAAATGGTTTTTACTCCATCAGCTCTGCTGTATACGTGTTTGTTCATCCCCCGGTTGGCATCATTATCTTCACCCTGTTTTGGCCACCCAAAAAGAAATGAAAAATAAAAGAAAAATCATCAACAAACCGAAAACGAACAGCATTACAGTACGCACTCTCCATTTTTATTCACATACACACACCCACACACATACAGCCACAAAACATCTGGAATAATACACACACTGATTAAAAATAAAGTTGAATTGTAAAAGCAAAAAAGAACAAAAAAAAACAACAATACGGGGAAGAGAATGGCAAAGGAGCAGAAGAAAGAAGCAAAAAAAAGAAAGAAAATGTTGGCACTAAATTACTTTCAAGTATGTTTCTGACAGTTTGTAAATTGGAAAATTGACTTTTAACTTCAGCACACACATACACACACTTACTCATTCACCATACATGCATACATACGTCCACATTGGCCCTATACATACATATTGTATGGGGATGTATTCATAGGAGTTCCTTTACAACTCTGTAGCATTCATACGTATTTGAATGCAACAAAAATATTTGTGTGGTCAATTGACAATGTCCGAGTATAACGAAAATATTTATTGTGCCAGTGACGTAGTAACAGTGGAGTACTAACTTGTGCGAAACATACGCTGAGGTTACTAACGAAGTGTTGCAACAAATGTAAACTGGAAGCTAGCCCAACCAAGACAGTGTTATTATCATTCCTAAGGAGAAACATACAAAGATAATTGGCCATTACAACCCTTCAGTCTTCGGACAGTTCAGGACTTCGACCCAGACCAGACATCAAAATGAAATACGAAAACTATTTCTGGGGCGATTTTCTCTCAGCGGATTTCTGGAAAAAACTCGGAGAGTAAATAAAATTGCCATGAAAAGTTTCTCAAAAATCTATCGTTCGGAGTCGACTTTAAACTGTAGGTCCCGCCATTCATATTGAAAATAAACACACGCACAACTGGAAGTGGTAGGGAGAAGTTAGGATGGTAATGACCAGTTAAGAAAGTAAGGCACCTCATAGAAGACTAGACGGCTGAATATATGATTTCTTATTGTTCGGCATTTGGGAACTTGTGATGAAAAATTGTTGGGCATCCACATAGGAACGCTTGGAACTGCATCATCTGGGGCAATAGTGGTTTTTCATTGCAAATTTATTTTCAAAGTTACCAGGACCTTGTAGATTTATAAATCTCATTTGCTATATGCTCTATACAATATAATATAAACACCACAACAGCTACTCTACATAACACTTAAAACCAAATAAGAAAAATCTTATTACGAAAATGGAAATGGTGTTTTGCTTTTACATCGTTTAACATTAAAATTATAAACAAAAGTTATAAAAACAAAAACAATGAACTTGTTTACATAATAAACAAGTAAACAAAAATATACCAACACCACCGGTATAAAGAAAAAGGATAAACAAGTAAACAAAAATACAACAACAAACATTACAAGAAAAAAATGTAAACAAAATACACAAACAACAGTAATATAACGATGTTTACATTTATGGAGATCTTGAGAAAGGCAAGCCGCGAACATTCGAATTCAAGATCATTTATCAGACTGTTTATGCAGCTATATAAAAGGCAAGGCAAAGTAGCCAATGACATACATAATTGGTCATTAGAACCCATCAGTTAGGATTATTGACCTAGTTTCTCACACCACTTATGTTGTGTGTGTGTTAATTTTATACATGAATAGCGGGACCTACAGTTTAAAGTCGACTCCGAACGACAGATTTTATGAGAAACTTTTCATGGCAATTTTATTTTTACACTCAGAGTTTTTGCCAGAAATCTGCTGAGAGGAAATCGCCGAAAAAATACTTTTTGTATTTTGTTTTAATGTCTGACCTGGGACTCGAACCCTGGCTTTTACGTCTAATAAGCCAACACACTACCTACTAGACCACGGCCACTCCAATGAAGTCAGTAAAAATTCCGTTAGTCTTGTGTAAAGACGCGTTGTTTGTGAAGAGAATAATATCCAGGTTTAAAGATCTCCATCATAAACAATATTAAGTTTAGCAAAAGAGTGTAAAGAAGAATAACATACATACATACATAATTGACCATTACAACCCTTCAGTCAGGATTACGAACTAGCTTCTCACACCATTTATGTTGTGTACGTTAATTTTTATACATGAGTGGCGGGACCTACAGTTTAAAGTCGACTCCGAACGACAGATTTTTGAGAAGCTTTTCATGGCAATTTTTACTCTCAGAGTCTTTGCCAGAAATCTGCTGAGAGGAAGTCGCCGAAGAAATATTTTTCGTTTTGATGTCTGACCTGGGATACGAACTCGGGCCTTTCGTCTAATAAGCCAACACACTACATACTAGACCACGGCGACTTCAAAAAAAAGAAGAATAACAAACAAAGCAATTGTTGTTGTTTACATCAAGTTGTAAACAGTGAAACACAGAATTGTGCAAAGAATAAAAATTTAATTAAAACTAAACATAAATTTATTTTATTTGCAATCTACGAACTAAATTTTTAAACTTAACAATTTTAATTTCCCATTACCCTTGTTTGTATACAAATAAGGCAGAAGTTGAGCTTAATTTCAGACAACTTGCTTTACTTGTTTTAGTGTTTTTAGTTTTAAAGGGATGCGAATATTAAAATAAAACAAAACAAAAAATAAAAAATCAAGACTGCAGGCATGCATTAAAAGTATAGTGGCCGCGTGTAAATTGATATGTGGCGCCTAAAAATTAAAATTCAATTTCAAATAATAACCCGAGAATATTTTATTTTTACGGTAGAATGATTGTGAATAAAATCCTGCTGTTTAAGAATTTATTTCAAATACAAAACGAAAGGATTCTTTAAAGTATTTTGGGCTGAAGATATCCCGTTGCCATAATTAAATTCATACCCTATTTATAGCATTCAGGGTCCAGCAGTAATAATAATTACAAATGATTTGCAAGAAAATGCAAATAATCGGTGGATGGCAGAAAAAAAAACGAATTTTTTTTATTTAATTTCGAAACGTTTTAAAACAAAAGATCTGACAAAAATTATGACATGTTTTATGGTTTTCAGTTTTCAGTTTTGTTTTGTTTTGCTTTGAATTCGAAGGTTAATTTTTAGTTCCGCCTTTTGTTAACGTTTTTTTGTGGTTTTTTGTTCATGTCTCTGAGCATCCTGTTTTAAGTTTGTTTGTTTGTTTATTTGCTGTTGTTGTTGTTGTTTGGGCTGTCATTGTGCAAAATAATTAGTTATGGAATAAGGAATACCCTTCCAGACAAAACAGCCAAAATCAAAAGCAAAAAAAGGAAATATTTTAATTAGTTAAAGTGCCGACAACGATATTGATTTTCAAAAGAAAAAGGAATTTCTTTTGAAAGCTTCCCTAAAGGATGAAAAAATAGGGTATTGATTAAAGTTTACTAAAGACAAAGATGAGTTCTATTAATTAATTTGATCTCTATATAATATAAATCCATTACGATCCAAAATAAAAGCATTGATCATAGAGTTGATCTATTCATTTATCAATTACTTCAATAGGAAGCTCTTTTTTCTAGTTTTTCAACAGGATTTTATTTCTGGTCACGAAAAAAAACATGAATTTCCAGCGAAGCATGTTTAGAATTGAATAACAAGGAATGTATGAGCTCTCCCTGTCAATAAATTCTGTACGCTTTGGAATACTTCGCCATAGAAGCCGCACAATTACAGGCAAAATGTTGTAAAAGTTTTCCCTTTTTTATCTCTGCATTACAGCAGTCGTCGTGGTCTAGTGGGTAGTGTGTTGGCTTATTAGACAAAAGGCCCGGGTTCGAATCCCAGGTCAGACATCAAAACGAAAAATATTTCTTCGGCGACATCCTCTCTCAGCAGATTTCTGGCAAAGACTCTGAGAGTAAAAATTGCCATGAAAAGCTTCTCAAAAATCTGTCGTTCGGAGTCGACTTTAAACTGTAGGTCCCGCCACTCATGTATAAAATTAACGCACACAACATAAGTGGTGTGAGAAGCTAGGTCGTAATCCTGACTGAAGGGTTGTAATGGCCAATTATGTATGTATTTCAGCTTCTGCCGAGAGACCTTGTGATGTATAATAAGACTTTAGTTGCGTGTGCCTTACCACCAGTGTCCTATTGTATCTGTTATGAGATTAGGAAGATGAAATCCGATTAAAATGAATGCAAGTTTACTGGGAAAAGTCGTCATAGTCTAGTAGGTAGGCCAGACATTAAAATGAAATATGAAAACAATTTCTGGGGCGATTTTCTCTGGCAAAAACTCGGAGAGTAAATAAAATTGCCATGAAAAGTTTCTCAAAAATCTATCGTTCGGAGTCGACTTTAAACTGTAGGTCCCGCCATTCATATAGAAAATAAACACACGCACAACTAGAAGTGGTAGGGAGAAGCTAGGATGGTAATGACCAGTTAAGTAAGTAAGGGACCTCATAGAAGACTAGGCGGCTGAATATCTGATTTCTTATTGTTCGGCATTTGGGAACTTGTGATGAAAAATTGTTGGGCATCCACATAGGTACACTTGGAACTGCATCATCTGGGGCATTGCTCAATAGTAGTTTTTCATGGCAAATTTATTTTCAAAGTTACCAGGACCTTGTAGAACCTAATTTACTGTATGTTCTATAGAATGTAATATAAACACCACAACTACTCTACATAACACTTAAAACCAAATTAAGAAAAATCTTATTACGAAAATGGAAATGATGTTTTGCTTTTACATCATTTAATATTAAAATTGTAAACAAAAGTTATAAAAATAAAAACAATGAACTTGTTTACATAATAAACAAATAAACAAAAGTATACCAACATCACCGGTATAAAAAAAGGATAAACAGGTAAAATAAAAATATAACAACAAATATAAACAAGTATAAATGTAAACAAAATACAAATCTCGGGAAGCTATCACAATTCGACTTTAAGATAATTCATCACACTGGTTTCAACGCTATATAAAAGGTAAGGCAAAGCAAGCAATGAAGTCAGTAAAAATTCAGTCAGTCTTGTGTGACGACGCGAATATCGTTGTTTGAAGTTCTCGGTTATAAAGATCTGTCGAACAATTGTTATTGTTTATGCAAAAGAATAACAAACAAAGCAATTGTTGTTGTTTACATCAAGTTGTGAACAATGGCAATTATTAATATTAATATTTAATTCTTCTTTCTTATTAATAAAAATTCTTGGGCATGCACATTTTACTAGCAGAACGCATCCGGAAGTAGTTTGGATGATAGGCATTTTAATAAAACTATCCGGACTATCGAAAACTGGCAGCCAGGAGTTGTTTTCCTTGCGGAAAACGGTTTCAAAGAAAACGAAGATAAGCAAGAATACGATTGCCCCATGTGTGTGTTAATTTATTTCAGCATTTAGGTAATGAACTTAAAGGAGAAGAAAACATTTGCCATAGGCAGTAGGAAGCCTTTGCATTTATGCTGTAACAGTTTCGTTTCAATTGGATTTTGGCTGGTTCTGCAACAAAAAATCTGTCTGGAGATTGTCGCTGCTGGCCTTAATATTTTGAGAATACGGTTTAGAAAGCCATTAGTAATCGTCTGAATCGTGTTGAAATCCTCAGATGGCAGATTTTTTAATTTCACTGGCTTAGAAAATTGTAAACTTTATGCGGGTAAAGAGAATCGTATCTTCTCTGGATTCTAATTCGGCCTTACATAGATAATTGGTCATTACAACCCTTCACATACATACATAATTGGCCATTACAACCCTTCAGTCAGGATTACTACCTAGCTTCTCACACCACTTTATGTTGTGTGCATTTATTTTTTACATGAGAGGCGGGACCTACAGTTTAAAGTCGACTCCGAACGACAGATTATTTTTTTTGAGAAGCTTTTCATGGCAATTTTTACTCTCAGAGTCTATGCCAGAAATCAGCTGAGAGGAAGTCGCCGAAGAAATATTTTTCGTTTCTGATGTCTGACCTGGGATAAGAACCCGGGCCTTTCGTCTAATAAGCCAACACACTACCCACTAGACCACGGCGACTTCATTACAACCCTTCAGTCAGGATTATTGACCTAGTTTCTCACACCACTTATGTTGGGTGCGTTAATTTCATACACGAGTGGCGGGACCTACAGTTTATAGTCGACTCCGAACGACAGATTTTTTTTGAGAAACTTTTCTCAGAGTTTTTGCTGAGAGGAAGTCGCCGAAGAAATATTTTTCGTTTCTGATGTCTGACCTGGGATAAGAACCCGGGCCTTTCGTCTAATAAGCCAACACACTACCTACTAGACTACGGCGCCTTCGCTTCGGCCTTAACTTCTATAAAGTGTGAAATTATTCGATTTGTTAAGAATAAGATTCAAAAGCAGTTGCCTTACTAAGGTTTTAATGGGTATTGCTCGACTGACGCTATTGCTTTAGCCAACTTCAATGGATTCAAGTTCGAATTACATTTAAGATGTTAACAGTCACGGTAATTTCCAGAAAACTAGCCAAAAAACGACAATTTGATTTTTTCATATTAGTGGGTACGAGATAACTCGTAGTTTGGCTCCCTAAAAGAGAACGTATTCGAACGATTTCGGATGGATGTCCAACAAAAAAACTGTCTGGAGTTTGTCGCTGCTGGTCTTAATATTTTGAGAATAAAACAAAATAAAATCCTCAGATGTCGCATTTCTTTATTTCACTGGCGGATTTCTTAATTTAAGAGTGTAAAGCTTACAATTCTCTAAATTATGCTTCGGTCTTAACTAAGTCATAGAGCCTTATGTAAGTTCCAAATTATACGTTTTGTTAAAGATAAGATTCAAAAGCAGTTGCCTTACTAAGGTTTTAATGGGTATTGCTCGACTGACGCTATTGCTTTAGCCAACTTCAATGGATTCAAGTTCGAATTACATTTAAGACGTTGACAGTCGCGGTAATTTCCAGAAAACTAGCCAAAAAACGACAATTTGATTTTTTCATATTAGTGGGTACGAGATAACTCGTAGTTTGGCTCCCTAAAAGAGAACGTATTCGAACGATTTCGGATGGATGTCCAACAAAAAAACTGTCTGGAGTTTGTCGCTGCTGGCCTTAATATTTTGAGAATAAAACAAAATAAAATCCTCAGATGTCGCATTTCTTTATTTCACTGGCGGATTTCTTAATTTAAGAGTGTAAAGCTTACAATTCTCTAAATTATGCTTCGGTCTTAACTAAGTCATAGAGCCTTATGTAAAGTTCCAAATTATACGTTTTGTTAAAGATAAGATTCAAAAGCATATGCCTTACTAAGATTTTAATGGGGTATTGCTCGACTGACGCTATTGCTTTAGCCAATTTCAATGGATTCAAGTTCGAATTACATTTAAGACGTTGACATTCGCGGTAATTTTCAGAAAACTAGCAAAAAAACGACAATTTGATTTTTTCACACTAGTGAGTACGAGATAACTCGTAGTTTGGCTCCTTAGAAGAGAACGTATTCGAACGATTTCGGATGGATGTCCAACAAAAAAACTGTCTGGAGTTTGTCGCTGCTGGCCTTAATATTTTGAGAATAAAACAAAATAAAATCCTCAGATGTCACATTTCTTTATTTCATTGGCGGATTTCTTAATTTACGCGTGTAAAGCTTACAATTCTCTACATTCTGCTTCGGTCTTAACTAAGTCATAGAGCCTTATGTAAAGTTCCAAATTATACGATTTGTTAAAGATAAGATTCAAAAGCAGATGCCTTACTAAGGTTTTAATGGGTATTGCTCGACTGACGCTATTGCTTTAGCCAAGTTCAATGGATTCAAGTTCGAATTACATTTAAGACGTTGACATTCGCGGTAATTTTCAGAAAACTAGCAAAAAAACGACAATTTGATTTTTTCACACTAATGAGTACGAGATAACTCGTAGTTTGGCTCCCTAGAAGAGTTATCTCGTAGTCGTTAGTCAGTGTGATAAGGAACATATATTGGACTTTTAAAAATTCAAGAGAATCAATTGTTAGAGAAAACTAATGCCAGTGAGAATACCTGGAGGCATTTTAAATTTAAAACTTTCTTACTTACATACACTCACGCATTATAAACTTTATTTCAAAGGCAATAAAATTGTTTCCAGACCCCCCTGAGGCATTGTTTACATGTACGGCTTATTTGTTACAAATAATAATAAAAACCAGGTTATTTTTACTTTTACTTTTATGTTGTTTTTGTTTGTTGTCCTTGCTGGGAACTGAACTAAACAAAAGGCAAGGCAAAGGAAAGGAAAGGAAAATTATTACAATTTAACTGCTTATTAAATACGCATAAACAACTTGTATTTGCAAACAAGAAACTGTCGCCAACAACCAGTAGCAGCAAATAAACGCCCTCCCTCCTCCTCCTCCTCATGGCCGTGTACATAATATGGAAAGAGAAAAATAAAACGCCTGCTCTATTATGAGTTTTTCAGTATTGAAAAGACCTTTTTGGTTTAGCAGCTAATTAAATAGCTGAAGACACGTGACTGGCACTAGAGTAAATAAAAATACATTCTAATACACTGCAGCCCATCCATCTTGGCAGTCACCCCATCATCATCCACGATGATGTTTCGGATTCGGATTCTGTTTCTATTTTCTTAAATATTTATTTATTTGTTGTTGTTGTTGTTGTTATTGCTTAATATGACATTTAACAAGACATAGTGGTTGAGCCACCAGATTTCTTTTGTTCCATCAAAAACACAAGCCTCAGCTCGCCTAGGCAGGCATTTGAATATGGAATACGAAATACGTTCGATAGGTCGTAGGTCACATGTTTCGTATTGCATTACATTATGATTTTTGACGTTGAAATAAAAACGGTTATTATGCCTGCAAGTGTGCTCAGTAAATGCAAGTATTTTGCCATGTAAGCACGTGCTTTATTAACGCAGTCACATGATTAGTTTAGAATTAATGTCAAGTCTTTGCAATAGAAACGAAACAATGTCACAATGAAACAATGCCTGCAAAGCATGAGAATTAATCACAATAAATTTACGAAATGCCTGTGTATGCAAGGCTTTCGCTGGAAAAGAATTTTCAACAAATATTTCCTTCTTCTTTTCGTTCCTTTTAACTGAACTGTATTCCCTTCTTTAAGATCCTTAACTAATGTGTTTTACAAATTATTCCCTATAAAGTGTCCGTTTCAATTAAAACGCAAAAATGAAATCCTTTTTGAACACGTATTCAATGGAAATTAGCGGCAGCTTGTAAAGGCTTTTCATGTTTTTGCCGCTTTTGACTGACAAGCAATTTAACGATCCGGCGGCTTTAACAATTAAACGGCATCTCCAATTACTTCTTGGAGGCTTTTATTGTGTTTTTGAAAATATAAAAAAGCAGCAAAAAAAAATAAAAATAAACTTAAAATCTTATTCTCCTTAACATTCTTGATTGTATTCCAATTTAGGCGGCCGTAAAAACTTTACTATGCGCTACGGCTTGTAAACATTTGATGCCAGGACTCTAATGTAGTTTCATGTTTCAAATCTTCTGGGGAGTCTTTGCAATATTTTCCATTCAGTTTAATAAGTTCAAGAATGATAAACTAAAGATTACGCCCTCACGCACATATAATTAAAACTCTCTGCGCATGTTGGATCAGTGACGTCACGAAAATTGTTTTCATTGTTTTCCTATTGGCTAATGATAATGTAAGTTATATTGCAGGGCTGCCAACTACTTTCACGTAGTGCATACACTTTTCAGAAGAAATGTTAATTTTCACATATGAAAAAGACTTGGAAACATTTAAAATAGCCCAACTACGTCATCTAACGGGAAATCATGCGCAAGGCGTAATCTTTAGTTTATCATTCTTGTAATAAGTTAAACCATATTGTATCGTGACACGTGATCCGGCTGCTATTCATTGCATATTGCCTAAGAATTTGAAGATAAGAAAGCTAAGTCCTGTGTTTTCGGTCACAATTGAATACAAACATCATTATGGAGTAGTTTCAATCCAATAAAGCCTTACACTTACGTAGATTTGTAACTTTGGATGGGTCCACTACCTCACTCACTCTCAGCACACATAGCGCCCCGTTTTAACGCCTGAGACAAAAGAAAAGACAAAGACACTAGACTGTTTTACTGCGGAAACTTGTCCAAAGGCAAGCAAGTTTAAATCATTTGCTTTTTGAAATGCGCTTAGCCCATGGATATTAATTTATTTCAGCGTTTAGCTGAAGGACTTACAAGAATTTACTTACAGCATTTGGCAAATGCAGTAGGCGTTATAGGACACGTCAAAGCCAAGGTTTCTAGACGACTTTTATCAATCTTGAGAAAGCATGTTCACACTATCTGCCTTCTTTAAATGTAAACTTCTCTTAGGAGATTTCTGGCAAAAACTCTGAGTGTAAAAATAAAATTGCCATGAAAAGCTTCTAAAAAAATCAGTAACAAGGAGTCAGCTTTAAACTGTAGGTCGCACCATTCATGTAAAAAAAATTAACGCCCACAACATAAGTGGTGTGAGAAACAAGATCGCAATCCTGACTGAACGATTGTAATGACCAAATATGTACGGATGTATGACGAGCGTTCATACCTCAATTTTACCATCGTAAAAAAAAAATTTGCTTTAGCGACTCTCAAGCGAATGCTCTGGCAGTAAAAAAGCTCCTTTAATCGTCCTGCTACTGTCCAGCCATTCGGTCCTGCCGCTCAAGACTAAAATGAAGACACACAACATGTCTAATATTCATGCATAATTGGTCACTACAATCTTTCAGTCAGGATTAAGATCTAGCTTCTCACACCACTTATGTTGTGTGCGTTAATTTTATACATGAGTGGCGGGACCTACAGTTTAAAGTCGACTCCGAAAGAAGTCGGAGAAGAAGATTTTTGAAAAGCTTTTCATGGCAATTTTTTTTTACTCTCAGTGTTCTTAAGAGGAAGTCGCCTTTGAATTCTTTTTTTCCAGTAATGAAGGGTTAGAGGCAGGCTATTTCTGACTATGTATGGATAATATCGGGTCCGCCATCTAATGTTATTTTTTTCCAACTACTGCTTATTTCATGAATGGTTGCACTTAGCTCATGTCTGATTTGACAGATAAATAATTTTATCATTCCGCTGAACGAATATTGACCATCCAATGCGTTTTCGCTTCGCTAAGTGGGCCTGCAATCGACTTACAGAAAATGCCGATTTTGGAAAAAAATCATCTTTCCAGATGAAGCTCATTTTGATCTTGGCGGCTATGTAAACAAGCAAAATTGTTGCATTTGGGGGACAGAAAACCCGCACACATACATTGAAAAGCCTACGTACTTAAAACGTGTCATTGTTTGGTGCGGATTTTGATCCAGAGGCATAATTGGGTCATTTTTCTTCGAAAATAAGCAAGGAGTGGCCGTTACAGTTAATGGCGATCATTATCGGGTCATGTTGAATGAATTTTTGTTTTCAAAAATTGAAGAGGAATGGGAGGAGAAAGATATTGGCAACATTTGCTTTCAACAGGACGGCGCTACGTGCCACACAGCCAAAGCTATACTCGATTTTTTGCGTTCTGTTTTTGAAGATCGCATTATCAGCCACATTTTGAAGTCGCCGTGGTCTAGTGGGTAGTGTGTTGGCTTATTATACAAAAGGCCCGGGTTCGAATCCCAGGTCAGACATCAAAACGAAAAAATATTTCTTCGGCGACTTCCTCTTAGCAGATTTCTGGCAAAGACTCTGAGAGTAAAAATTGCCATGAGAAGCTTCTCAAAAATCTGTCGTTCGGAGTCGACTTTAAACTATAGGTCCCACCACTCATGTATAAAATTAACGCACACAACATAAGTGGTGTGAGAAGCTATGTCGTAATCCTGACTGAAGGGTTGTAATGGCCAATTATGTTATGTATTATCAGCCGCAAAGCTGATGTCGTTTGGCCACCTCGGAGCTGCGATTTGCCAACGTTGGACTATTATTTGTGGGGTACCGCCAAATATAAGTGTTAGGCCGACAAGCCAGAGACAATTGACGCTTTAAAGGACAATATTCGTGAAGCCATTGGTGAAATACAGCTGCACACAAACGATAATGTGTGTGTAAAAATTGGACCGAACGTGGAGGCTACTGCATGGCCAGCCGGGGCAGCCATATGAATGAAATTATTTTCCATTATTAACCGGAAGAATTGTACTTTTAATTAAAAAAAGAAATTTGAGAAAATATTCTGTAGTTTTTTTTTGTAAAGCATTTTCAAAAATAAAAAAACTTATTTGGCGGACCCTTTGTTGTACTGAATATTAGAAAAGAATGGAATTTTATTTAAAAAATTCAGTGACTACTTTGTATAAATAGATTATTCAAGTATTTACAACATTCCTAGAAGCTATTGAGGAAGCGCTGGAAGAACTGCGATATGATGAAAGCAGACTTAAAGAAAAATTATAAGTTTACATTGGAAATAGGAAATCAAAGGTTAAAACTTTTATTTCTTTTGCATTTTCCTATGTTTTCTTTATTATTTGTTTGTTGTTGCTTACATTTTTCATAAATTTTTTTTTCACAAATATTATGCAACTCATGTCACGGACCCTTTTTACTTGTTTCTTTAAAACAAGAAAAAAATAAAAAATTATTGTGGGTTCCTTTATGCTTTAGTCGGTCGGTGGTTAGGCTGGCCCGATTGAATTGGTTTGTAATTTAGAGGGTGTAGAACAATTAACACATTATTAGCCTCCTTCGTTTCTATCCAACCAGCCATCCATCCATCCATCTATCCTTTCCATGCATTTATTTGCTGGCAATATTTGCTAAAGGGATTTATGAACTGAATAAACGAGAACAAAAAAAAAAAGTCAAAACACTTGAACCAAAAAGGCAAGAACAAAAGGTTTGAGGAACTTTATTTTGTTGTATTCTCCTTCTCTATCTCTCTCTCTCTCTCTCTCTCTCTATACATATTGTTTATTTTTCTCTGTTTTTTCTATTGTTGTTGAAAGGTTGTCAGGGTAATTATTCTTATAATTTATGTGGTTTTTCTGTGTGTTTTATTTAAAAAATTAAAATAAAACTATGGAATATACGTACATACATACGTACGTGAATAGGTGAAATGAGTAAATTATTTACTTAACTTTTATGTGTGGGGGTGTAAATATAGAAAACAAAAAATATAATAAAACATCTGCTCATAAACGTCTAAATAATTCTAATAAATGTCAAATACTGGGTTATATTAAGTTAAACAATAAAAAAAAAAAACCAAGAAAATAATTAAAATATGAGAAATTAATTAAACAGGTCTTAAACAAAATAAAACAATCTTAAATTTAGTTTAGAAGTGTCATTACATTTCAATTGAACTGACATTGAAAGGGTTGTATGGGTCCGAAATGTAGTGTCCTTGTAGAGCCCAACCTATAACTCTAACTCTAAATTGATTAGATTTGTCCGTTCCATATCTTTGAGAGAGATTATGAATGATAGGATAGGTTAGGTTAGGTTAGAGGACGTGTCGGTCAAGACAAGCACAGTACCCGGAGGTCGAAATTGACCCATTGTACATTGTTCTTAGGGGAGGAAGGAAATAGAGGATATAGGAATGTAGGTAAGGGGAGGGAGAATGGAAAACGGAGGAATTACACATAAAGAAACAGACACAAAACAAAAGAGGGTGAGAGTACGACTACACTTATGAAGCCCTAGCACCTCTCAACCAGCCCAAGCTGCTAATGAATCTGTGGAGAGCCTTGATGTCGGCTCTGGACACAGAACTCAAGCTCTCAAAGAAGGCAGGGTCCTTAACTTAAACCTACCAAGGGCTGGGCAGGTGCAGAGGAGATGTTCGACAGTCTCTAACTCCTCCTCATCGCAACATACCCTGCAATAGTCCGGCTGGGATCTGTTCCAGATCCCCGTCAGCGACCTAATCTCGCAGTGCCCATGATAAAACCGACAACCACTCTATCCTCTTGCTCTCCACAGAATGATAAATGCATAAAGATGTCTAAGCTGTCGTAGTCTAGTAGATAGTGTGTTGGCCAGGATTCAGCCCCTGGCTCAGACAATATCTTCAACCAAACGAAATATCGACGCCCCTGTTCTATAACATTCTAAGTCGAAAAAGTGTGCTTTGAGTTATGAACTCTCAAATTTTTCACGCATCATGTTACTATATGTGTATTCTAAGTAGATTTTTCGGTATAACTTCGGAACGGATCGGCGCATCTTAATGAAATTTGACAGTATTTACGTTAGGAACGTATAATTTATGCAAGAACATTAAAAACGTCCTAAGCGTACTTAGAACGTTATAGAATGGAGGCGTCAATATGTTTTGCGTATTAATTTACCTTTACTTTTGGATAAAATTAACACTGGCAATATTGGTGTTGTGTGAGAAGCTAGATTGTAATCCTGACTAAAAGAGACCCTCCCTCCTCAAAGTTTTGTGGCAAAATCTCGGAGAATAACTAAAAGTTGCCATGAAAAGTTTCTCAAAAATCTGTCGATCGCAGACAACTATAAACTGTAGGGTTCCCATCACTCATGGATGAACATGGACACAACATAAGTGGTGTGAGAAGCTATTCCGTAATTTTGACTAAACGAGATCACCATCGTCAAAGTCTTCTGGCAAAATATCTTTAAAAAAAAGAGAATTTCCATGAAGAGTGGCTCAAAAATCTGTCGATCGGAGACGAATATAAACTGCAGGGTCCCATCCCTCATGGATGAACATGGATACAATATGGGTGGTGTGAGAAGCTATTCCGTAATTCTGATTAAAAGAGATCACCGTCCTGAAAGCCTTCTAGCAAAATCTCTTATCGAAAAAATAAAATTTCCATGAAGAGTAACTCAAAAATCTGACGATCGGAGACGATTTTAAACTGTAGGGTCCCATCACTCATGAGTAAAATTAACACACGCTACTGGGATGAAGTGAGAAGTTAAGTTGAGTTTCTGACACCAGGGTTGTAATGATCAATTAAGTAACTGCAGTTATTATTTCGAAAATGACCGAATTAGGCTAGTGCTGCACTCTCAAAGGCAAACATAAGCTTTTCTGGCGGATTAAAAAATATTCCCCATGATTTTTAAATTTATATTGATTAAGAGGCTTGAATTAGGTTAGAGGACGTGTACTTGTCAATTCTGACAAGTACAGTACTCGGTGGTCGAATTGACCAATTGTACTTGAATTGTTATTAAATAAAATCATTTTAGGAATTCCTGAACTTGGCTCCTCTTAGATAGGATAACATCAACAACATATATATTATAAGAAGATCTGGCAACTCTATCTCTGGAAAGTAGGTGAACTTAATCAGAAAAATAGTTCCTCAAAACTAAATCTATTAACATTGTCTCTAGAGAGTATAGTTTCTAGGCAACACATGGAAAATAAAATAATTTTCGATTGTGTACAGTAAGACCCCGCTTACTGCTAAACGAAACCAATAAGTTCCAGCGCTAAATGAAACAGTGTTAAATGAGGCAACTTGACACGAACATATCTAAATACATTACTTCAGAAAATCCAGTTGGAAACTTTATTCTGGACAGACTAACAAAACAGCGTTGAAAATGATACATAGTACACCGCTCTTGGTTGGTGGATGGATGGCCGTTTCATTTGCATACAAATACAACAAGTATCAATACATTATGCGATTTAGGGGAATCCCAATACAGTAAGACCCCGCTTAACGCGTTATACTGAAACAGCGTTAAGCGGAGCAGTTTTAAGCGGGGCCTTACTGTATTTGAATTTCAAGGTTTTATTGAAGAGTTATCTTTTTTTGCTTAAAGGCTTTATTTTGCTATAATTAAACGCAGCATTTATCGTCTAAAAAAATCAAATCAAAATTACTCTAAAAAAAATCATAAAACACCCTTCCACCACTGACTGCCTTTCAATAATTATTGTGAACGAAAAAATCTCTTTTCCAATAATCAATTTGTTTCAAATTACATGATTTCATTAAAGGGGCCTTTTACTTGGCTTGTATTGCCCTTGCAGAGACATTAAGGAATAATTTTCTAGTCATTTAAACATTAATTTGTTTCGATGGCGGGAGAGCTTTGCCATATGAAACAATAAATGGAGCGTAACATTACTTCCCTGAGTTATGTATGCAAAAGGCAGGAATGCTTGTAAAAACCACTTGACATCTGACATTAAAAAGTTTAATTTTTTCTTTTTTTTTTTGAAATTAATTTCTTTCATCATATTCTGACTTCCTTTAAGGGAACAGCAATAATGCAATAAAAAAACCGAACAAAACAAAACAAAACAAATCATGAATGTATTATTATAATGTGTAATGCAATTTAAAAGGAAAAAAAATAAAAGAAAAATAATAATAAATAAATAGAATTACAATGTATTTGTTGCCAAACAAACAACAACAACAACAACAACAAAAAAAAAATGGAAATATTTTCTCCAGCACTTGTACGAGCATATCCTGACTTATGGCACACTTCATATTATTTCAAGTGTAACAACACAGGGGCCAGTAGAATGGTGCATATTTTTCCTTGACTTTTTGAAACGAATATTCATAGGGAAAATACACTGGTGCATATTCCTATAAACGCACTTAATGTTTTTCTGTTTTTTTGTTATATCTTTGTTGTTCTCATCCAAAAGCAAAATTTAAGTTTTTAATGAGAGACAACTTAACGGTACTTTTTAAAAGTAAACAAGTTTGTTTTCTTATTCTTGTTGTTTGCCTTAATTTTGCGATCAAATGTTCTTGGTGCTATTTTAAGTGGAATATTCGTATAAACGCAGACGCGAAATTAGTTATTAAAAAAGTTACCAAATATAAATATCAATTTAAGTCTTTTTTCAACCAAAGGTACGTTTTTAATAGTAATCTTTCAAGGGAACTTTCTTGTTCGATCAAGAAAAGATTCAAATAAAATTTTTTCTCGACCAAGGATGCTCCAATAGAAAAAATGGGACGCAAAATCGATCGTTCGGAAAGTGTGGTGCGAAATTTCTTGAAGAAAGGTCAAAATTATGGAATTCGCAAACCTACGAAGGGAAATGCATAACTGACAAGAAGACAACTTAATCAAATAAAACAAGAAGCAATCCGTAACAAATTGAAGAATACAAATAAAGAATAAATTAAACCTTCCTGTGACTTCCAAACACGTTGCTCACATTTTACGAAACGATGAAAAACCAATGCTAAAAAAGCACCATAAAGAAAATCGTTTAAAATTCGCAAGAAAATACATGAAATAGACAGATGAGTGGAAAAAAGTAATTTTCTCTGACGAAAAAAAATTTAATTTAGACGGTCCAGACTCATACTCGTGCTATTGGCACGATTTGAGATCTAAAGATGTTCGGATGTCAAAACGTAATTTCGGTGGTGGCAGTGTTATGGTTTGGGCAGCGTTTTCTGCAGTTGGCAAGTCGTAAATATGTTTTGTTCCGACAAAAATGAATAGTGCGATGTATAACGAACTGTTGGAAGATGCTCTTCTCTCATTTATGGATGAAAAAATGGATGGAGATTGCATATTCCAACAAGATAATGCTGCAATCCATGTTTCTAAGCAATCGAAATCTTGGTTTAATGTACATAGCATTCCTCTATTGGACTGGCCTGCTTGTAGTCCGGATTTAAACCCAATGGAGAACTTGTGGGGATACATGGCCCGTAAAGTTTATACAAATAATGCCCAAAATGAAAGCATAATGACTGTGACAGAGCTGAAACTAAGAATTAAACAAGTCTGGGACGAAATTGATTCCGATCTGTTTAAAAAATTAGTGGAATCAATGCCAGACCGTATTTTTGAAACTATCCATAACAAAGGATCATCCACTCATTACTAATAATGCTGCAATAGTTCATAAATTGATGTGCATTTATAGAAAAATACGCTTAAAAATGGCCGTTAATCTCGAAAATTAAGTAAAAAAAAAATAAATAAAGTACAAATGAATTTTTTTTGTAAATAATATTTTAAGTGAAGTCTGAACTAATTTAATAAACAAATTTGTAGACCCCTAAATACTTTCTTGTTTAATTTTTACAATTGTTTTTTTAAAAATTTAGTGTGCGTTTATAGGAATATGCACCAGTGTGTTTATAATTTCGTTTTATATGGGCCGCCCTAATGTTCACACATAATCATTCCTAATTTAATAAGTTGTTTAGCAAAAAAGCAGTTCCCAGTTCACTCCTCGTATGCTGGGCTTACTATGTATTGTAGTTTTTGCTTTTTTTTTAGTGAACAGATGTGCAACTCATTATAAAGCATTTAAGCGTTTAAATTGAATCATAAATTCGAAAAATATTACAATAATATTGACGATGATGTTGATGATGATGATGATGATGATAATGTGCCTTCCAAATGAAACGAAAACGAACACTTTTAAGGGAGTCACCAAGTAATGTCGTAACATTTGCCACCCTTGCTGTTGTTATTCCCATTTCATCTTTCATAATTTTATTTTTCCTTTTTTTTTTGCTTTCAATAATTGACACTTCAAGGGTTCTTCTTGATGTATTTGTTGTTGTTGTTGTTGTTACTTTATAATGTAATGTAAAGCTGGTGATTGTTGTTGAAAATTTTGACTTGACTCTTGAGCCTGCATTGTAACTGAACAATAGTCTACAAAAAATAAAAAAAAACATTGAAATTTGACCAAATATTACACACCAAAATGCTTTTGTGTAATTATTCATTGTAACCAAGACAATGAATTAAAAATGGGTTTAAAGGGATGTTAATACGGCCGCCTAAGTGATCGATGATAATTCAAAATTCGGTTTAAACCAACTTAAAACATGTTCAGCTCTTAAGCCAGCAAACTTATTGAAAATTTACAAATTTCCCGTGCTTAAAATTTCAAATTACGATGCCTTTGAACAGCTTGTAACTGAAAACAAGCACAGAAATATTATCTTGACTCCGCCGTTATCACCATAAATGATGTCCGTCTAGAGATCAGATCAAACGTAGGATTACTCTTGCCAACACAGGCTACTTTGGTCTCAATAGGCAGTTGAGTAGCAGAGACCTCTCTCGTAAGACAAAACTAATACTCTACAACACACTCATCCTACCCTTGCCTCTTTATGGCGTAGAAGCATGGACCCTATTAAGAACTATTGCAGCAGTCTTGAGAATATCCGAGAGAAAAGTCCTACGTAAGATCTTCGGTCCAGTACGAGTTGGCGATGATATCCGCATCAGATTCAACAGTGAGCTGTATGAGCTCCTCAACGACATAGACGTTGTGCAGCGTATTAATATCCAGCGGTTGGGCTGGCTCGCCAATGTCCTTCGAATGGAGGATGATGCTCCTGTGAGACGAGTATTTGGTGCGGTGATCTGCGGAAGTCGGCGAAGAGAACGACCTTGTATTCGTTGGAAAGAAAAAATCGTGGAAGAACTGTCATCGATTGGTGTGACCGACCGGCGTAGGCTCGCAAGAAGCAGAGGCTCCTGGATGGATGTGTTACGGCAGGCAGAAATCCGTTAATCGGGTTGTTAGTGGCCAATTAAGTAAGTAAGTAATGTGAGAAAGAAATAAAGACATGAGCGTTCTCATTGTCTTTAGGTGCAACTATTGAAGACCTTCCGCTTTTCTCTTCAGCAAAAGTGTCCTTATTTTTGCTTCCATGCTTTTGCATGCACGATTCTTCATTGCTTGAATCTAGGTACGTTCAAAATCCATATGAAAAGTAATTCGCCTTATTTCACCAGCCAATAAGCCTAATGGTATTTCTCTTAACAGTACCAATACCCCTTCATTCATCATTGTCCAAAAATCCTACCCTATCCCCCTTAGCTCTCATAAGCAATACAACGACAACAGTTTTCCCTTCATGTCGTCTTCATGAAAAGACCAGGAATTTTGCTGAAACATTTCATTTGGTCTTTGAAATTCAACCTTGGCATCGATCATCACAGCCAAAAACTTTGTAGCCTTTTTCGATTCTATCCTGGTGTCCCAAAAATTTGTTTTCATTGTTACCATTATTTTGCGGTTACTTATGAAGGCAGCATGGGCTACATAATTAATGTTACAACTTCATTGTTACCCATTATTTTGCGGATGACTACATTATGACTCAGGCAGCATTTGTGTCTTTAGAAGAAGAAAATATTTTCGTTTGATGGATTGAACCCTGCCTTTTGTCTTAATAGCCAACAAATTAGCCCCTAGACCACTGGATGCATTCGCAAAGCCTAAAAATGTAGTCGTCGCACTCCTACGTACATAATATGCAATAGAAGGAGGATTTGTTTTAAATTTTGCTCTTATATTCTTTATCATTATGCATTGGGTTGCTATCAACCTTTTGTTTTAGTTTATACAACCAACTGATGAATGGCAGTTTTGATTGATGAGAGAAGCAGTTTTGTCCCTCGCTTAGAGGCTTTTGACCACTTTAAACCAAAATACTCAATGTGATCAGAACAAAGATATACGTTAAAATTGCCTGCCTTGTGCTAGTTGCTATCAATCGGACGTCACTGGATAATGATGCAGCATGTTAAGTTTATTACAGGAACTGATGGATGGCAGAATAGAAGCGTATGCCTTAACTTTAAAAGGCTTATGATTCTTAAATTACCACAGTGATCAAACAGTAAGTACTTATACTGTTCCAATGGAACTTTGTCACGATTAGTCTGCTATCAATTGACGTCATCTAATATGCCATGTTTTAGTTTACTAAACAGTGATTGTGATAGGCAGTTTGTCCTTTTTGATTAATGATAGAAGCGATGTCCTTCCTTAAGAGTTCATTGATTCACTCTTAGTACTACAAATTAGTAACGTGGCATGCATTAGTTGCTATCAATCTGACTGTAAACAACTAAATTAACGCAATGTGGTATACAGAACCAATTTGATTTGATGGAGAGTTTTGTCCTTTTTGTTGATAAAGAAGCAGCATGTCCCTTTCCTTTAAGGGACTTCATGATCACTTAAGCTATACAATTACTCAAGTGTTTGCAATGCATAGTTGCTATCAATCTGACTGTCAAGTACAGGCTAAGTGATGCAGCATTCTTGAGTTTATATAGGAATCAACTGATGGATATTTGTTTTGATTGATGATAGAAGCAGTTTTCCCTTTCTTAGAAGGTTTCTAATCCTGAGATTACTAAAATGTAACGTGTTTAGAAACGAGGGAATGGACTGCAAATGCACTCTTTGCAGCATTAGTTGCACAATTTACTCCAAGCATTGACAAATCAGCGTATTAAGTTAAGGAGCAACTGATGGATGTTTGTTGATTGATGTTAAGAGCAGTTTGTGCCTTTCTTTAGGGGTTTCATTAATCATCTGGAATTACTACAAATTACTCAACGTGTTTTAGAACACGTTATGGGAAATGGAACTGCAATGTCATTTGTCATGCAGTAGTTGCTATCAATGATGTCAAGCATGACAAATTCATTTTATTATGTAGGAACCAACTGATGGATGTTTGTTTTGATTGATGATAAGATCAGTTTTGTCCCTTTTCTTTAAGAGGGCTTCACGTATATCAGAACAAAGGAGTATGTGTTATAAATTCGCTTTCATATGGAACTTAGTTGAGGGATAATTTTACTCAAACTACAATACTGGCCGATTGCTTGTCGTTTTCTGCTTGACAAACTTTCGCTAAATAGATGTCAGAAGATTTTTAAAAGGGTTAGCACTTTAGCTTGCTTAAGCACATTCAACTGACGCTTGCTTAGTACAAGTGTATGTAATTCTTAACCGTTTTTGACCTTTATTAGTCTCTTAGTTTATTAGTCTAGGTTGTATTCTTTTCAACGTGCTGCGTTGATACTGTCACTTCAAGCAAGCAATTTTTTTTTTAACCTACTAACATCATTAATACATCAGGACCTAGAGCTTTAGTTGTAGGAGCACCTTGGCATGCAATTATTATAAACAAAGTAGCTAAGAGCTTAGAATCGGTACAGTGTAATATTGGAGACCACAACGTCTCAGTTGGGAACAGAAAGAACATTCAATAAACTGCATACAACTATCAATCAAACCTTAGATTCAGCAAATTCAAATGTTTTTCTAATCTCGCTAAACACTTTAAAAAATATTTACTTTATAAAATTAAATTATGCATTATGCACTTAACAAAATGAAGAAGAATGAAATTATCTCATGGCATTAGTAAGAGTAAGTTAACGAGATTATATTGGTCATAATCCATTGGCCAAACAATCATCTAAGCAATCATAAATGGAGCAATGAGCTTATTTCGTAGATCTCATGGGATCTAAGCAGGTATTTTTGTTGTTTGTTTAACGAAATTTTTATTGAAATATGTTCACTGTCCTCTGTTCGGTGTAATTAGTCCCTAGAGAGGTTATTTTTGGTTAACAGGAAAACCATACATATTGTCATCACATTGACAGGTGGTGGTGGTGGTGGTGGTGGTGTCATGGAGGTGGAGAGAAATGAAAATCGTTATAAATTGGTCACATGGGCAATTGGGCAATTTGGATGAATGCATACAAAACAATTTTATTAAGTGGATGAAAGATATTCAGCAAAATAAGTTTAGGGAATATGAATTACATTACAAATACAATATGATTGACAGACAATAGGATTTTAATAATAATGGTTGATTGGATGGTTGGTTGGTTGGTTGGAAAAACATAATAATTTTCAATATTTCCGTATAAAATAAAGCAAAAAAAACAGATTTTGATTGTTTTTATTTCAAATCAAAAGAGATTTTTTTTTTCGATTTTTGATACTTCCTGTAAGAGCAGCACGTGTCCTTATTCTGTCATGTGATTTAAACTGTTTGCCATAAGTATGGAAAAGAAAAATATTTTTTATCTTTAAGTATTTGCGAATCATAATTCTTGTCAATCAAAAATTAAAATTCTGTTAAGAATACATTCATAAAATCTGATTGGCATATGTGTTACAACAACGAATTAAATTTACATGCTTAAGCGTCTTAACTAATGTCCGTATTTATACGAGGGTACTCCTAAAATGCTCGTAAATATTGAATTACTGAATTTGTGTTTAATTTAAGCATTTTAGCTAAAATATACGATTAAAGTTTTACTTTCTTTAATTGTTTTTTTGGTTTTATTTTTCGTTTGTTTATTTATTTATTCGTTTGATATGAATTAATTCTAATGAAGTGCTAATTAATCACTTCCCAATTTAAATGCACGTTTATGTTAATTTTTCTCACAGTTCACAGTCATAATTTTTCGTTTCGCTTTTCACTCCGTGAATCCGTTTATAATTGTTTGCTACGTACGCATTATAATTATGCCTACAGGAATTCATAAATAACGTTGCCTTTACAACTCTGGCTAAATACATGTCTAATAATTATACATACATACATACATATCGTATATATGTATGTGTGTCACATAGTTTACTGTGGTAACAACGTTACGTTAGAAGTTTCTCTCTGGCACGCAAATTTCAATTAAGTTATCAAACCAGAAATGTCAAAATTAAAAGAAACAACAAATTAATTACGACACAAATTCTCCATTCATGCCACATAATTTCATATTTCGATAACCTTTTTTTTGTTTGTTTGTTCCTTCTTCCATGCTTCCTTACACTGTAATATTCGTTATTGTTTTGAGAAAATCACCTCACATGTTGGGAATATTAATAGAACATGACCACGTTATAGGCCATGTTGCACAAACAAAGCGTGTAACAAAATTGGAATTTTTTTTTGTTTTGGCCAATATCATACCATTAAACGATACAATAGTTACGATTAAATTTCATGGTTCCACAACTTGCTTCATGGCCAAATTCGATTCAGTACATTGGCATAACACTGTACATTGATTGCTTTACCCTGTTTCAGGGTATACAAAATGGATTATACTGCCTCCATATATTCAAAGGCTAACTCTGCGAGAAATCTACCTTTTTATCTGCTGTTGATCTATAATTTGTTGTGGGAGACGACGCACAGTTCCCCAAAGTCATGAAACATTTCGAAACCTTCTTCTTATTACGGTTGAAAAACTTTAAGCATACCTGTGAAGTAGTCGCCGTAGTCTAGTAGGTAGTGTGTTGGATTATTAGACGTAAAGCCTGGGTCGCATCCCCGGTCAGGCATCAAAACAAAATATTTAAAATATTTCTTCGGCGACTGGCTCTAAGCAGATTTCTGGCAAAATCTCAAAAACTCTGATAGCAAATAAAATTGCCACGAAAAGCTCCTCAAAAATCTGTCGAATCGACTTTAAACTGTAGGTCCCGCCACTAATATATAAAATTAATGTACACAACATAAGTGGTGTGAGAAGCTGGTTCGTAATCCTGACTGAAGGGTTGTAATGATCAATTATGTTGTGTTTACCTGTGAAGTTGTAATCTTGTGAGAAGCTTCCTGGTACTCAAATGATCATTCAAAATTCAAACCAATAGGCGATGTGACATTTCTATAGTTTCCACAATTTCTTACACTTTTAATAGTCGATCTGGCAACACCATTTCGTGATTTTTTTTCCAATTGTTGCCTTTTTCACCACTTAAATTAGTGGTGCACTGCTCACATACTGCTTATACCAGCTTAATCTCGGTTTGAGTGATGGTTTCCTTTGTCTAATCACTTTTGCCTATTGTAAAGATTTCAACGCAAACTAAATGTATACTACTTAATATTTAGGATTAAACTTAGTCTAACACACCAGTGGTGTTATTTACCCAAACCTACAAAGCGATGAGAAACACAGACTCAGATCTGTTCGGACATTTTTGACTTGTGGACAACCCCTGCTAGCACTAGCGCCATAATACCATTTCTGTCAACATGGGTGCTGGTCAGTAGGTGTGTGCTGGCTATTGAGTAAAGCCAGGTCATATCCAGCCAGACATTCAAAATAAAAAAAAATAGAAGAAAATTTTTCGGCGATCTTTTCCTTCTACTTTGTTTCAAAAATCGTCGTTCGGATTGACTTTAAGTAGGACCGCCACTTCGATTAAAATAACCCCAACAAAGTGGTGTGAGGACTGCGGGCTTATTGGGAAGATCTGTAGATGTTATGTGTGAAAGGTTAGCATGGCCATTGTATAGTCGCAGCAACCGTTTTTACCGTTCCAATCTTCCCCTTTCCCCTTTCCTAAACTTGCACATGACTGCATGATAGGAATCCCTGATGCAGGTTAATAAAAAAAAATATGACACAATATCCTTTACTCTACTAAGCAACGATATATTTATTGGCAGACTAAGTCTAGGCTTTACTGCTTAATTTCGGACAATGTAACCATTCTGACGTATCAGTGCATAAGGGTTAGGCATGCGAAGCCGTAGTCTAGTAGGTAGTGTGCTGTCTTATTAGACGTAAGGCCAAATCCCAGGTCAGACATCAAAACAAAATATAAGAAATATTTCTTCGGCGAGAGTAAATAAAATTGCCATGAAAAGCTTCCAAAAATCTAACGTTCGGAGTCGACTTTAAACTGGGACCTACACTAATGTATAAAATTAACATACACAACATAAATGGTGTGAGAAGCTAGGCCGTAATCCTGACTAAAGGCTTGTAATGGTCAATTATGTACGTATGCGTATGACTTTCGTCGAGATTGCAGATTCCGTTGAGGAGGAAGAGAGTGCCTGTTTCGACTGGAGACTTTTCTCATTTGTCTTCCCCCTTTCTCGATGGACTAACGCAGCTATTTTTACTAAATATTGAACCATATCAGGCAGTGAGCTATGATTTAACGGCGAAGCATTTATGTAGATTGTTAATAGCGGTTAATCAATAGTTCAGGAGCATCATATGGCTTTACAAAGGGCCATTAAGAGTACTTAAATGAGTTTTGATTTAACAAGGCCGCGCTCTTCTATTCTCCCCTCTTCTAATCCTTCAGTCAGTATTACGTCCTAGCTTCTTACTCACCGTATGTTGTGTGCGTTGATTTTATAAATAAATGGCGGGACCTATAGTTTAAAGTCTACTCCGAATCACAGATTTTCTAAGAAACTTTTCATATTTTTTCATATTTTTGTTTTAATAACTGACCTGTGGTTTAAACAACACATTATCTACTAGACTATGGCGACTTCAATCTTTTCTATTTAATCCCTTCTACTCCTATGGCATCATCAAAAGTGATTAAACCTGATACTTGTAGGCACCAAATTCTATGCAATATTTGCTGCGATCGAAGAAATATTTTTCCATATTTCGTTTGGATATCTGAACTGGGGTTTGAACGGTGGTCTTACATCTAATAAGCCAACGCACTAACTATTAGACTACAGCGACTACTTCTCTCTTCTATTTATTCTCTACTATTACCATGTGATTAAACCTGATACCTATAGGCACCAAATTCTATTCTATTCTATTAATATTCCGAGGTTAATAGTACTTTATTGTTAATAAAAACTAAATAGATTTATTAATTCATTTAATAATAATTCAATAATTTCGATAATAAAAATTGGGGGTTTTTACCCCCAGTAAAAGCAAATCAACAAACGAGTCTAATTACAGTAAGACCCCGCTTAACGCGGGGGATACGTTCCAATAAGTTCCAGCGCTAAACGAAACAGGATTCGTAGTGTGGACGCGACTTCGGAAAATATAGTTGGAATCTTTATTCTGGAGAGACTAACAAAAGAGCATTTAAGATAGATATTAAGATACGATTTAGGGGAATCCCAATACTACCGCATAATTTTGAAACAGCGTTAAGCGGGGTCTTACTGTATACAAAAAAAAAAATTCTATTTAAATGACGTTTTTTTTTCTGTAATTTTATTTGCTTTGCTTTGTTTTTTTGTTTGTTTAAATAAAATCAAACTGTCAAACAATAATTTATGATTGTACATACGAGTAATATTGAAAATATTTAGTAAATAATATTATTGACTTATTTGCACAACATACATACACATGGGGTTCTTATATTTGAATAAATTTTTTTATTCCTTTGTTTTATTTAAACACACATACATACATACATACACACTCATATAAAATAAAAAAAAATATTAATGTTTGGAGAAACTACTTCTGAATTTATTGAAACTATTGAATGGCATCCATCTACCATATTCATATACATACGCATACATACACACTACATATATAACTACAATAATAATAATAATAAAAATAATAATAAAAAAAATAAAAAAAACTAAACAAATAAAATAGATTTTTATTAGTTGGTAATAATAAGATGGGCATATTCGTTACAGTAAACTATTTTTCGAATATGAATTCGAATTTGAATACAAATTCAAATTTTATTTGTTGTTTTGAGTAAGAGAAACCGCTTGCTTATGTGATTACACATATGCTGTACACTAACACACACACACACTAACTCGAATGCATTCACATGTTAAATAAATTTTTGTTGTTTTGTTTTTTTATATGCCGTTATATTTGCTCTACTTGTGACACATTCATTGACATTCACATATGGATGATGGTGTGGTGTGGTGTGGTGTGTATTTTCGTATCCTGTTGGTTAGCGTGTCAAAGACACCTTAAAACCGTTTCCTATTTTTTTTTTCTGTTGTTTAGACCTCGTTGCCGTTCGTTGTTGTTGATTTAACAACATCATCCACCTGCTCATTTGAATTTATTATTTTGTTTTCTTTCTGTATTTCTTTCCATTTCTATTTTTGTTTTTGTTTTTTTTTTTTGTTTTCATTTTTTTATTATCCATCATCGATATTATTTAAATTGTTCTTTAGCAGTTCATATTTAGTTTATATTCCTCATCGATATATCATATATTTTGATTAATTTTTATTGAAATTCTATAAAATTACGAAAGTATTCTTAATACAAGTCCATCCAACCCAACCAAGCAGTGTCGACATTGTCATTCCATCATTGTTCAGTAGTTCTATGCTCCCGAACTATAGTTTCTTGAAATTACCTTTAACCTCTGATTCTATTCTATTACAACCTTCTTTAGGGCTACAATCTAAGTTTTAATATCATCCAGGCGGTGTGTGGGTGGACATACAGTTCACAATCGATTCCGAACAACAATTTTTTTTAAGCCAGTTTTTATAACAATTTTTTACTTACTCTCAGAGCTTTTGACAGATGATACATATGTATGTACTAGAGGTGTGCACAAGACATATAAAATTGCACAATATTGCATTTTTCTCAAGACCGAATATTGATTGTAGCTGCAAATATAAATAAGTGTGAAGCAAAGATAGAGTACAAAAAAACAACTGCACTCGTAAACCATTGTACAACAGTATAAAAGAGAGTTGTGTGAAGAGTGCAACAAAAATATTGTACTCTTCATAGAGTCACAACATGCATTTCTTTTTTTGCTCTCGGCAACCGAACATCTTCATCAGTAACTTTTTTAAACTTTTTATTTCTGGGGAAAAACCTTTTTTTACACTACTACTTTTTTTACACTACTGATATTCATATGGCAATACTGAAAATGTAGCTTCAGTAGTAAAATATGCTCTTACAATACAAAGCATAGTTCCGTTACTTCACAGGCAAACGAGTGCTGTTGTATACATTGAATAAATGAGAAATACACATTTCAGTGCACTCGTAAAATCAAGAGCAACAGAAAAGAGTACACTACAGTATAGCATTCGGTGAAGGGTAAGCTAGCAGAATGTCTTGTGCACACCTCTAATATGTACATATATATATAATTGGTCATTACAACCCTACAGTGAGGATTACGACCTAGCTTTTCATACCACTAATGTTGTGTGCGTTAATTTCATTCATGCTGTCTGAGTTAATTTTATACCTGAGTGGCGGGATCTACAGTTTAAAGTCGATTCCGAGCGACAAATTTTTGAGAAAACTTTTCATGGCAATTTTTATTTTACTCTCACAATGTTTGCCAGAAATCTGCTGAGAGGAAGTCGCAAAATAAATGTTTTTTTTTTAAATATTTTTTGATATCTCACCTGGGGTTTGAACCATGGCCTTATGTCTAATAAGCCATCGAACTATATACTCGAATACGGCGACGTTGACAGAAAATAGCTGGGACGAAATCTTCGAAAGCAGTTCTTTTTCATATTTCGTTGGAGATGTCTAATCTGTGCTATGAACCACCTTTTCTATTAGACTAGATTTCTAATAAAAACTCTGAATATTGTTGTGAAAAGTTGCTCAAAAAACAAACAAAAAATCTGTCGTTCGGAGTCGACTTTAAACTGTACATCTCGCCGCTCAGGTATAAAATAACTCAGACAGTATATGTGTTGTGTGAGAAACTAGGGTTGTAATGAGCAATTATGTATGTATGTGTATGTATGTAATAGTGAATGTGTGAACGGGTTCATTGCCTTGAAACAATATTTTTTACTTTCCACCAGTAAGGGCTTAAAAACTGAAGGCATACATATGTCAGCAAAGTATTCTCCAAAGATTGATTTTACGTTTAACACTGTCCCTGAAATTTAATTGAGAAACCTAGAACTGTTGCAACAATGTGCTCCATCTGTTTACATCCAGCTAGCAGGCTTCAGAATGATAGGGTTGCCATTTGTTATTGCCAACATGCATACCGCCCTGTGACAGTGTCTTTGATTGGTGGTAGACGATCAATTTAAATATATTCGATAAACAGATTTCATAAACTTTCTTTTTGATTTCTTTGGCAATGGGTAGTCATTGCAACCCTTCAGTCAGGCTTCCGATTTAGTTTCTCACACCACTTATGTTGTGTGTGCTAACAATTTAAAATCGATTCTGAACGACAGATTGTGTTGAAAAACTTTTCATGACAATTTTATTTACGATTTCCTTTTTTTTTTTCTTTTATAAAACCAACACTCAGGGGATGACGCCTACTCATGCAGTGCATTGTGCAGGGTTTTTTTTTAGGAAAGGTGGAAAGATAGAGGGAAGATGCGAACGGTAAGGAAACGAATTCCTGCTGATGACTATAAAATGGCCAGTGCTATACATACCTTCACCATAAGACAGTCTACAGCAATCGTCCCCAAGAAGCCCGCAGTTTCTCAAACCACTTATGTTGTGTGTCTTAAGTTTATGCAGAAGTGGCGAGACCTACAGTTTAAACGACAGATTTTTGGGAAACAAGAAGAGAAAGAGAAGAAATCGTCGAAAAAATACTTTTTTTGCATTCTTTTTTTTTAATTTTGCTGTCTGGCCTGGAACTTGAATCCTGGCTTTAGGTCTAATAAGCCAGCACACTACCTACTAGACCACGGCGACCCTTATATTTTCGAAATCGATTTGAATAAAACACTGTAATGGTCCTTAATTGATGAATATTTCCATCTTTGTATGAATATTAAGGAGTGTAAGTACCATTAATCTTAAAATTATGCGCTGGATTTGTGTAATGCTTGTAAAAACAAAAAACACATTTTGACACTTTGGCAAATTACATGCCAGTAAAATGATATAAAAAAATAACAACAACAAAAAAAAAAAATAGATAAACTGTGTCCATATCAGGGATGGAAAAGTTGGTATAATTGTACTTTTTTTTAGCACTATTTGAAAGTCAAAAACACCATAGCACCTCAATGACTTATTTAGCACTATTGAAAAATGTTCTCTACTTTATTACATTACTCAAATAATCTGTCTCATCAGTGTATAAGTTTTTTTTTCGTTTCATTTGCGTATGGCAACGAGTTCGAACTTGACATATCAAGAGTTATAAAAGGAATATTATCCGTTCCAGATTCATCTGCAAATGTAGAAAGGATATTTTCATATCAAAATTTAATGAAAATTAAAAGGACAAATACACTGTTTCCTTTGACTGTCTCTAATTTAATCCAAACAAGGGATTTATTGAAGTCTCATTTAATTAGTTGGGTGCTACAATTTTGAAATAACAAATAGTTTGCTAGTACAAAATTTATCACAAATAATGATTAAAAATTTAGATCTCATAAACTTTTTTATTCCTTTATAGCTAAGTATTAAAGTAAGTTGTTAAGTTTACCTATTATAAAGTGTTTTTCATAATTATAGCACCACCAGAGCATTTCAATAATAAGAAACAACTAGATGACCCGTGCGAATATTTCGCACCGTTAGTTTTCATTTTTGTAACATAAAATGAAAATAATTAATAGAAATTTTATTAAAAGTATAAAAATATTAGAAATCATAATATATCAACACCGTATTACTACACTTCATAAAACAAACACTGCCATGACAATAACGACATTACCAAAATGGCTTTTACAACTTTATATATTATTATGTGGAATAGCATTACAATTAAGCGACCCTGTTTATCGCACTTGATCTAACAACTACTGCAAAGTATTGCCAAAACAGCTTTTTACAACTTAATATGCATGTTATATATAACTGACTTAGTAATAAACGGCATTATAGTAAATGGCGGTATTGCCAGAATGGATTTTAATACATACTATATTATGTAGAACTTCATTACTATTAAGCGACCCTGTATTGCCACACTTGAACAAAAACATATAATCATAATGGCAACAGTATTATCAAGCAATTCTATATAAAATATAATTTTTATCAATGAAAATATAAATTTTTCAATTTCTAATTATTTTTTGTCATTAGTGTTAGATATAAGCTTTAAAATGAGATATCATTCATTAAATTTGATGCAGTGGTATGGGAGATATTTGCAACCGACAAAAAAAGTGCTTTAGAAATAATATATATGATGATTATGAACGACAGATTGTGTTGAAAAACTTTTCATGACAATTTTATTTACGATTTCCTTTTTTTTTTCTTTATAAAACCAGCACTCAGGGGATGAGCCCTACTCATGCAGTGCATTGTGCAGGTTTAGGAAAGGTGGCAAGTGGGAAGATGCGAACGGTAAGGAAACGAGTTCCTGCTGGTGACTATAAAATGGCCAGTGCTATGCCTTCACCATTAGATAGTCTACAGCAATCGTGCCCAAGAAGCCTGCAGTTTCTCACACCACTTATGTTGTGTGTCTTAAGTTTATGCAGAAGTGGCGGGACCTACAGTTTAAACGACAGATTTTTGAGAAACAAGATGAGAAAGAGAAGAAATCGCCGAAAAAAATTTTTTTTATTTTTTTTAATTTTGATGTCTGGCCTGGGACTCGAATCCTGGCTTTAGGTCTAATAAGCCATCACACTACCTATTAGACTACGGCGACCTTTATATTTTCTAAAACGATTTAAATAACACACTGTAATGGTCCTTAATTGACGAATATTTCCATCTTTGTATGAATATTAAGGAGTGTAAGTACCATTAATCTTAAAATTATGCGCTGGATTTGTGTAATGCTTGTAAAACAAAAAACATTTTGACACTTTGGCAAATTACATGCCAGTAAAATGACATAAAAAAATAACAACAACAACAACAAATAGATAAACTGTGTCCATATACAGTTTAGTTTCATTTGCTGCGGTTGTTTTTATTGTTTTTATTAATACAACTCTCACTGTACATGGAAGGGGGTCTATATGAGTTTGATTGTGATTGTGATGATGATGATGATGATGATGAGAAAGGAAACATATGGTAGTTATAACTGTAAATGGCAACATTGTGGTTATAAATGACAATTATTTTATTGAGATTAAAGTGCTTAAACCAAAACACAACAACAACAACAACAAATGCGAATATTTGTGTGAAATAAAACAATAGCAGCAGCAGACCAAATAAATAGAGAGTGAGATACACACTCTAAGTTGAATATTCATTTAAGGGTTAAAAGAAAAAAAGAGCAATTGTTTGAAGAAGACATCATTACAAGAGAGAGAGAGAGAGAGAGAGAGAGATAGTGAGATAGAGCAAGAGCAACAATGATGGAAAGTGAAAAATCTAACAAACAAAATAAAAAAAAAAAACAAAGAAAAAGATGAAAATTAAGGGGTGACAGACAGCATAGGAAACATTGCACGTTTGTTTAGCTGTTTGCTGTTATTGTCCACATAAATTGACTGGGTTTTGTGAACAAAAAGAAAAGCAAAAAAACGGAAAACAAGCGCATCGTTCATCATTGTTACGTTCGTGGCATTATAAACTGAAGTGGCAATAGCAACAGTAGAAGAGGCAGCCGCATCATCGTCATCATCATCATCATCATCGTGTGTAAAGTGTTTTGAAAACACCTAATCATACGCTGGATTAAGCACAATCATTGAAGAAAATTACAATTTGTAGTGCAACAAACGTACGTAAAAACAAACATCCCGTGCCCATGCCCAAGACCAAAGACCATCGAATGGAAGAGAATGGAAAAATAAAAGAAACAAGGGCCACAAAGAAGAAAAAAGGGAGTTTTATTTACTTGTGTTTGTATTTGTATTTTTGCTTATGCTCGTTATAAAATAATCGTTTGTGTATGTCTCATGATTATTGTTATTATTTAGTTTTGTTGTTGTTGCTGCCTATTGTTATTGCCACAAGAAGGGTTAATTAAAATGTAATTTAGTGTAAAAGCCCCAGTAAATTTGTAGAGCAAATCAAATAGCAACACAAACACACATACACACACACACACACTCGTAGAAGACCATAATGCAACGCCACTCTAGATGTCGAAATGAAACGAAATGAAATGAAAAAGAATTGAAAACACAGAAATTGATTAAATTTAACAAACTTTGATTGATTGATGGATTGATACTCGTCTTTTGCTTTCAATTTGAATGGCCAACGTATGGCAATGCTCTAGAAATATTGGAAATGGAATAAGTCTTCAAGCAATATGTTAACTTTGTTAATGGGCCCCTTATGAGCATGATTAAATCAATGAGACAGTAAAGGCTTCTTTCTGACGTTAATTTATTACAAAGATTTTTGCCGAATCGTATTACAGTCGTACTTCTTTAAATTGAACTTCTATTATTTAAATTTTCTATAAGTTGAAGCATAACAACAGCACCTTGATGGGAAATTCTATCAGGTTTTGCTTCTTTAACTTGAAGTTTCTATAAATTGAAGTTTTTTTTTCTGGATAATGGTGATTCAATTTATAGAAGTTCGACTGTATTTTCTTATATAGATATTGAGCTGAGAGAGTTATCTTCTTATTCGGTAAAACGATTTTTGTTTACAAGCGCTGGTGTCTACATATCAAGTTTGTTGGAATCAGTTTGGCATTTTTATTTATCCACAATTAAAGCACATTAATGAAGTCGCTGTAGTTCAATAGGTAGTGTGCTGGCTTATTAGATGCCACCTCCGGCTTAGAAATCTCGAACAGATACGAAATATGAAAAATTTTAGTTTCGGCGAATTCCTCTAGCAAAATAACTCTAAGAGTTAATAAAAGTTGCCATAAGAAGCTTCTCAAAATGTTTGTCTTTCGAAGTCCAAATAGTATGTAGGTCCCAGCACACACTTGGATAAAATAAGCACACATTATAGTGTTATAGTCGCCGTAGTCATGAAGAGCTTCTCAAAAATCTGTCATTTGGAGTCGGCTTTAAACTATAAGCCCCACTGCTCATGGGTAAAAATTAACACACACAAGTACGGTGATGGGAGAAGCTTAACGTGGGGGGATACGGGGGGATATTTCAATAAGTTTGCGCTAAACTAAACAGCATTAAACGAAAAACCAGCGGCGTTGTGCTAATTTTTTTTTGCCGGAACGCGTTCCGGACTTTGGTTCACGGTTTCACGGGAAAAACAAGCCGATTCGTTCCGGTTCGGGTTCGGTTCAAACCCTTGTTTATAAAAATCCATGTAATAATTCGTCAAAAATTAAAGAAAAAATCAGCAATTCTTTTTAATTTTTCAAAACGTCAGCCAATTTTCGTTATCAGAAATCATCTTTAGTTCCGGAACGCGTTGCTGTCCGAAAAGGAAGTACCGAAACGACGTTCTGGAGCGTTCCGGCTCGACAACACCACTGCTAGTAACGTTGATGACAACTAATAAATCAACTGTGACGCAGGAAAGATGCGTTTGTACTGTGATTATGACTTTGGAAACTTTTGTCCGTGCAGACTAACAAAAGAGTGTTGAACAAGACAGATAGTATATACCGTTGCTATATAGTGCACCGCTTTTGGTTAGTATCATTTGAACTTGCGTAATACTGGAACAGCGTTAAGCGGGGCAGTGTTAAGCGGGGTCATACTGTATTGTAATGACCAAATATTGTATGTAATTGTGTCAATAGACCGGTCTATTATAAAATCATAGTAAGGATACAGCACGCTTTACTCTTAACAAATAAATTAATTGGATATCAAATCTATGAGGACTACCCTCGTATCAATTTAAATGGATTTGTTTTTCGCATGTTTTCAAAATTTTAAAATTTCATAGTAAAACTTAATTTATGTCACAATCTTAATCATTTTCGAATAGAAGCCAATCAAAACTTTTTAAACACACATTTAATAAATCTATTAAAACCAAATCGAAAAGATATCAACGAAAAACAAGGTGAATAACAAGAGTACGAAGGAAATGTTAAAACACCCAAAACAAAAGCAATTGTAATAAGAAATGATTCAGGAATCAGACATAAAATATCATATTTTATTATCATTATTATTTTTCAACAAATAAACAAACAAATAACAACAAATATATCGTCGGTCTCATGTAGAAAGGCCCTAACTCACACTTTTTTCAAAGTTGATTTATTTTTGTGATTTCAATGCATTTAACTTTGTGTACACCTCCTCATAAAAATTTAATAAAAAAAAAATATGCGAGTTAGGGCCTTTCTACATGAGACGAACAATATAAATGTGGAGGATATTGATGTGCCTTGAAAGTCGTTTTTTTACATGAGTTGAGTGGGTGCAAAGGCCCAAATCCTCTGATATAATTTGAATTTAGCGTCAATTTGACAAAGTGACATTTAAGGGCTGTACCATTATAATACCCAAAATAAAAATCTTTGATAAGAAGGTTAAATTATTATATGAAAACGAAAGAGCACAAGCAAAATAAAAAAAAAGAAACTAAAATTTTATAAACGTTATTCAAAAAAAGCGAATGAAATTGTGAAAATCAAATTCAAATTTATATTTTTATTACAAAATATTTTCATAGGGGAGAAGGGAGATTATTTCGTTTGGTTTCCTCTTTTCTTTTTCTTTCTTCCTGCTTCTTTTTTATGAAATTTTTTGACAATATTGTGGTAAATTGTTTGCCAGTCTACAATAATATTGTTGTGGCATTCCTTGCCATGCCTCTTGCCTTGCATTTCCATTTTATTGACGACGAGGATGAGAATACCAAAAAGGAAACTCTAAAATTGTTATTTTTGGCAGTTGCCTGTCATTTCAGGGTACAGTTTTACAGCAGTTGGTTAAAATTTAGTTTCAGTAGAAAGCAACATAAGCTAAAGGGGTGAAATTGGATTAACTTTTAAGCTGAATAAGTTTGAAGCTTAAGTACATACATACATATAATTGGTCATTATGCCCACAAGTGGAGGAATCGTTGTGTCTGGTTGTGTTTTACTTTGTGCTCTTGTTAATTTGGATTTAAAAATAAAATTTGAAAGTTATTATGCTTAATTCTGAATAAAACATAAAGTGTACGGGAATAACTTCAAAATAACCCTTTAGTCTGGCATACAAGCTAGCTTCTCACACCATTTATGTTGTGCCCATTAGTTTTATTCACGAATGGCGGTACCGTCTATCATACATTACTTAACCCATCACTGTGAAACCGTCTTGCGTTGCCATTTTTTCTTTTCTTTTCGTTTAGCTTGTTAAGTTTGTAGTTTTTTTTCTCAATTTTTTGTTTTTCTCCCCGACTGTTACTTTGGCATGATAATGTTTAGTCAATAAAAATGATTTGTCAAATCACGAAATTTGATAGTGTATTTATGCCTTCAAAAACCGCGAAAGTAAATTTTTTTTGTTGGTTTTTTTTCTTCTCCTTCTTGTTGCAATTTTATTGTAAAGAATTGTCATTAAATTTAAGGGGCTTTGTAAACGAAATTTTTGAATGCGAAATAAAAACGAAATATTCGTTAAATAACTTAACAAGTGCTGCAAGTGGTGTGTTGTAAGTATCAGCCTAAATTAACACAATCAATTTTTGATCATCTACGAGTAGAAATTTATAAGAACGCTATACGAGTACCATGACCATGTGGGGGTTAAAAGAACTGGCATATGGATTTTCTGCTTGCAATTACCTAAGGCAGATTTGGAAAGCTTTTTCATTAGGTATTCTCACAGCTTTTGCCAGAAAGCATCTTATAGAGGGTCTATGAAAGAAATAGTTTTTTCAAGACCTTGCAGCTGTGGTTTGAACTTGGATGCCATGTTAATACACTGGATTACAACAGCGAATTTAATTTATAGACCATAAGTGATGGAATTCAAACCAAAAATATAAAATCAGTTGCCACAGCAGGCAACTCATGGTGTCGTTGAAACGTCGAGTGTTTTTTTAATTGAGGTGTCTATGCTAGACACGATTTAGGAAGTTCCGATAATGCGAAAAAAATTATATGCCTGTGACTAAAATGATCGGCAATATTTAAGAAAGTTTTGAGGAAGACGGAACAAAATCTGCATTGTGAAGATGTTTCAATAGGTTTAGTGATCTTAATCGTAACCAAGTATCGGAATTGATTGAGGGGAATCGTAGCCAATGAGGATATTATCCGATTTTGATTGATTATTTTCAAATTGATTAACTTTCCTAACATTTTACCCTATAAAGTTCCCTAAAACATATTCAGAAATATGCAAACTTTGACTATGCGACGAAACTTGGCAATCCTATCAATCTAGAAACTGCCACAGCCTGGTAATTATTTGTTTTGCTGGAAAAATTGAATCAAACTATAGCTGCAGCAAAAGATCCAATGAATTTTAACGGAATTGAATAACAAGAATAATCGTTGAAAAGGAAAAAGTAGCACTTAAAGAAAATCGGAGCTAACTGTTGACTAAAATGATCGCCAAGATTTACGAAAGCTCTGAGCAAGACGGAACAAAATCTGCATTGTGAAGATGTTTCAATAGGTTTAGTGATCTTAATCGTAACCATGGAAACCCAGCACTGCACAACTGAGATAAAGGAACAGTACCAGTATCGGAATTGATTGAGGGGAATCGTAGCCAATGAGGATATTATCCGATTTTGATTGATTATTTTCAAATTGATTAACTTTCCTAACATTTTACCCTATAAAGTTCCCTAAAACATATTCAGAAATATGCAAACTTTGACTATGCGATGAAACTTGGCAACCCTATCAATCTAGAAACTGCCACAGTCCGGTAATAACTTGTTTTGCTGGGAAAATTGAATCAAACTAAAGCTGCAGCAAATGATTTCTAACGGAATTGAATAACAATAATAATCGTTGAAAAGGAAAAAAGTAGCTAACAATGTCATCAAGACAGAGTAACAATTATTTTCCTTTTCGTTCTTCTAAAAATACAGGGCTACACAGCATATCTGCCCTTTTTTTAAGGATGTCTATAATTTGTTTTAGTTTGAAGTAGTTTTTGGAGATAAGAACGGGATAGGATTATTTTAGCAGATTCTAGAATAGTAGGATTGCCGTTTCTTCTGTTCCGATGTATTACATACATATGATATCACAAAGCTCACTTGAGCACGCATGGCGGCCCGTTGTGATGCCACGGGTGAAACGCAGTCCCTGTACTAACCAAGTTCCGCCAAATCAGGGAAAGGAAGAAGTTGATCAGCGCAAGGGCTGCACCGAGGAACAAGATCCGAAAATCTCTATTTACCCAGAACGAGTACATAAACCATGTTATTGCTTCCCAATCAAGCCCGACTATCTCAATCTTCAGAGCCAATCCTTATCCCGAAGTTATATTACACTTCCTGTTGGAACCCTGGGCACTTAAATACTGTTTTTCTCTTGAATAGTAAGCTGCCTAACCTTAGTATGATGTTCCGTATTACTCTTAACACTTTTGAGGGACTGGGTACTTGGTAGAATTTTCTCGCCTTCCGTTTCCGATTCCGGGTAACAAAAATTTGTAGACAAGTTCTTTCACCACTTAACCCATCCACTAAGCCGACTAAATATAGTTTTCTTAGCATTTTATTGCCTAAACTTGGAAAAATGGTCGGCGGGTAAAGGTTCTGTCAACAAAGTAGTGGTGAAGTCTACTTCAAAGCGAAGCTCTTGTTAAGAACTCATGACAGTTTTTTGTGATTTATTATGATTGCTAATTGTATAATTTTGTTACCACCCTCGTATTGTTGCATTATGCAATATAATTTTGAAATTATTTACAAATTTAAAGACCAAAATTGTTAAACTCTTTTTGCGAATTTCCCCAAAAAGGGGGCCACACGAATAGAGAATATTCCGCACTAAATTTATTTCATTTTTCATCACAATTTTTCATTTCATTTCGTTATTTATTCTGCGTTAAATTTTTTTTTATAAATTTTGCCTTTAGATTGAGTCATAAATTTCATTATGAAGGCATAGAAGCCAAAAAAAAACACAGAAGAAAAGTTTTCTCACACAACTTGAAGTATTTTTCTTCATAGTTTTCGTAGAAGAATCGAGGGACGAGGAGGGTTAAAGAAAAAAATTCGTAAATATTTACTGGCTCCACTTTATTTCATAAATCAGAGACAAAATGCGATTTTATTTTTGGAAAATCAAAGGAATTTTATTACAATTCCTAAGTAAATTTCTTCAGACATGCCAGCCAGCCAGCCCGGCAGGCCATGTGGTAGATAGTAACTCTTCAGTTAAAATTTTTTCTTTTTGGCCTCCTGTTTTTTTAAAAAAATTTGTTTTTTTCTTTATTTGTTTAGCTTTAAATTGGTGGTTATAAATCTTTAAAGTTGGCTTTCTTTTCCTTGGGGTTTGTTTTATTTTCTTCTTCCTTCAACCAAAGATTTGCATACGTACATACGTAGGAAATTACAAAGGCTGGGAGGGAGATAGATAGGAATAGATTCGTTGCTTTAATGCAACACCTAATCTATGTTGATTGAACTTAATTTTTGTTGTGGAAATAAATTGTTAACGGAAATTATTTAATTTCCGTTTTTTTTATATCAGTTTTGCAATGCGTTTTAAATTTGAATTTAAAATCAACCCACCAACCAACTAAGGGTGGGCACAGTAACGTTTATAAAGCAAAGTAACGAAGGGATGTAAGAAATAAAACATTTTGAATGAATGAAATTTACCTGGACTCTGACTTCAGGCAGATTAACCTTCATGGCTAACTCTTCACGTGAATAGACATCGGGATAGTGGGATTTTTCAAAGGCCCGTTCCAATTCATGCAGCTGATAGGTTGTAAATGTCGTACGATTACGGCGATGTTTCTTTTTCGAGCAGTTATCATCCTGGCCTAAGGATAAGAGAACGAAAAAACGGAAGTAAACCAAGTTAAATGCTTAAAAAAATAAAGCCAAGGAAAAAAAGGGAGAAGCTACTAATGATAATAAAATTTACCTTCATCATCACTGCCTGATGTTATTTTTTCTCCCTGTTCACTGGAGTTGTTCTGATTGAGATCTTCGCTAGAGGCACAACTGCCATTCATCAAGCTATCATTGTCATTTAGGCGATCTTGTTGCTCATGTCCCGTTGCCATACTGTTGCTGCTGCTGCTGCTCTGGTGTAGGCGATTGTATTCTTCTAAATGCTTTTGTGCATGATGCTGTGAAACCTGGTGATGCTCGATTGTTTGATTGCCATTTAACGTACATAAAGTTTTGTTTCTGCATATCCTTCTAAAGAACGTGGTCTTACACCACCCCCCTCAAATCCTGCAATATTGGTGCCATTCATTACACTTTTACTAAGATATTCGTCTGGCGTTGAGCTATTGTTGTTATTGTTGTTGTTGTTGTTGCTATTATTGTTAAGTGCATCATCACAGTAGTTAGAGGAATTTGAAGTTGATTTCCGTTTAAGGCCGGTACCATTGCCAAAACTTGCAACTTGGCAGGGTGATTGTGGCGAGGGTGATGTTACATCAACAATATTGTTTATATCGCCAGGATCTTTATTATCATCTTCGTCTTCGGTAACGGCATCAATATCACCGCCATTCGATAATGAAGACAATGAATGCTCATCGTAATCGTTAAGATTGTGGCCATTATTACTGAAATAAGAAGAGGCTGCTGCAGACATTTGATTAGCCATGGTGGAGGCCACTAAGGATGCTGCTGCTGCAGCAGATTGTGAATGATGTGGTGGTAGTAGTAGCATTGGATGTTAATGACGTGCTAGACAAAGATGACTTGGCATACTTTTGTTCTTGATGGACTTGTGCTTGAGCATGTGCCGCCAACGCAGCCAAATGCTGTTGATGACTATGATAGACGGCCGGATTCATAATTGCCGATGTCGTTGGCGATTGTGTTTGCGTGGATGTTTGGCTCATCATCATTTGGCTATGTGGACTTAAGTCATTGTTGCTGTTGTTATTGTTGTTGTTGTTGTGATGTTGCAATTGCACGGTCAAATTATTGGCTTCCACCATCTGATGCATTGAATTTAAATAATCACTACTTGTCATGGACGGACTAAAGCGACTGCCGTTTAGATCACTGGCTTCATGCAAACTATTGTACGGCAAGACGCCATGATGATTAGTTGTTGCATGGAAATTATGATGCTGTTGATGATGATGATGATTCTGTTGCAAATGCTGATGGTGTGACTGTTGTTGATGATGATGATGCTGGGTGTTGTTGCTGCTGCTGTTGTTGTTGTTGCTGCTGCTGAAAACTCAATAAGGTATTGTGATAGACCAAATGCTGCTGCTGCTGCTGCTGATTAGGCGAAGAAGGTGGCGGCAAATTAATGGCTGCTGTTACATTGGGGGAATGCAATTGACCGGTGGGCGAAGGCAGGGAATAAGTGCTGTTATTACGTTGTTGTTGTTGTTGTTGCATTAGTGATGCCATATGACTGTCCATGCTGCGAAATTGTGCCAATGTTTTATTGCAACGTAAATCTGTGGCATCATCGCTGTCACCTAAAGCACGGAAGTTTTTTGGTTTTTTTTTTGTTTTTTTTGGAAAAAAATATAATCAAGGCTATATAACTCTGTGTGTATCTCTCTCTATTTGTGTATATTGATATGGAATTTGATTTTCGTGTAATAATTATGCATAAAAACCCAACACCTTGTAATTACAATTTAATTAACCACGAAAAATAAATTTACACTAATCGTGATATCATTTGTAAATTAAAACATAATCATACGTTAGACATTAAATACCCAATAAAACCTGCTGTTTTACTAATACCCTACACTCTGTTGTATGCCAAAAAGAAAAAAAAATGTTACGAAATTTAACCCTTCGTGACACACACTTTTAGTTTTTCACATTAGTACCACACTGGGCCTGACCAGACCCCATATAAATGTTAGTGTATTTGCATAAGTTAACATTATTTTTTTATGTAGATAATTTTCAAAACAGTTTAAATTGCAACAAATTATAACTCAAACATCAGGTGGTTCATTTATTTAATATCTTATTTTAATATTATAAAGTTTTTAATTCATAAAGAAATATAATTAGAGTACATTGAGTCAAAATTTGTTTTCTACTTTAGAATGTTGCTGACATACAGCATTTGAACATTTTGAACAGAAGAATCGAGTCTATCAGCGAATTTTTTCACTTCCGGTTGCGAATTCTATACAAGATTTCTTTACCTCTAGGGTATAAGCACCTCTTTTGGCAGTTATTATTTTGTTTATATGAAATGAAAACAGAAATTCACAGAGTGGATGTAGTAGAACCAAAATGGAATAAATTCATTTATAGTAATCAACTTACTTTTATGGGCTTTCCGAACGAGTACTAAATTGACCAATAACATAAGTGTTACTCATTCGGTTTTCGATATTTGGGAAAACTAAAGAATTAGACAACGTGTTCAAAAAATTGCGTATATATTGTGTAAATTTTAGTTTTCCCCCGGTAATGGAAACAATTGCTCGTCAGTGCTTATACTCTCATGCGGACTATAATTCTTCGCAAGAAAATTCCATACATCTTGAATATGCGCAGCTTAGTCTTCGAGTAATCGAATTGATCGTGCTCTTCCGTCCTCAAACCGAATGTATCTGATCAGGGACATAAATCGATGAAGAGACATTGCGGCCCTGAATATGGGTAAATTGTCAGTAAGCCACAAAACCCATGGATTGCTGAATGTTATTATGTGAAACTCCCGTTGCTAAAAGAATGCCGATGAAAGCGTATAATACATCTACTATTAGATCCTTCCAAACACTTGGTTTTTGATTTACATTTGCAGTATTCCATTTATTGACTGCGTCTCTTCCTTACCGATTTGTTTGTAACACTATGATGTCCGTAATATTTGGTGTAAACATTTTTTTGAAAACTTCAAGTGGAGTAGAGGTTTGTTCTTTAGGTCCAGCTCGAAAACGCATCACATTATGTTGACGAGTACCGACACCACTGGTCGGATGGTTGTTATTCAATATGTTATTCAATATTTTCCAATGAAACAATTATTATTCTCTTCACCTATTTCAGAACCGCAGTCTTCCTTCTCTTCATCACTGTCGTTTTCTACATTTGGTTCAATTACCAAATCATTTTCAATACCCGATGCGTCATCTTCGTATAGCAAGTAATCTTCATCATTTTCATCCAAAAATTGATCATCTTCATCATGCTGTCCGGCTTCCTCATTAGCTCTTTCACGCTCTAAGTGATTTGTCAAAGACTCGGCAATTCTGGTGTACAAATCCGTATCGAAGTTACTAGAACATCGGGTATTGAAAATAAATTCTAATTCATCATTCATTTTTTAAAAATTTCCAATTTTAACACTTTTTTAGAAAAAATTTCTCATAAACACTTTGAAAGCTCGCGTGGTGCTAATATGACATAGGTTTCAAAATATCCTTCTAACTCCTTTGTAAATTACTTTATTCACCCCATTTTTTCACCACCAGAAAGCCAAGAAAATTTCAGAAGGGTACCTGAAAATTCAAATCTCTAGCCATATTGCAAACACGCTTAAAATGCAAAATAAATTGGAAAAGGTCTGGCCAGACCCATGACTGTGACGAAGGGTTAATAATTGTTGTCGGAGAAGCACAACCAAAGGGCATCCCTGTAGTCGCCTATGATAAGGAGGGGAAACGTTTTAATTTTATTGAAGGTATAAACCAAATGGCTTTCAATTAGACGCCGTTTTATATTTACAATGTGGCACAATAAAAATTCTTGAAACGCCTAAGCTGCATACAATTTAAACTCTACGTCTCGTCTGCAGGTTTAAGAGGTCGGCGAGGCAGAGAAGGCTTAAATAAAATCAACAAACAGAAATCATTTAATTTTATTGAGCAATATGTTTTAACGGTATAATATTTACCAAAACCATTCTAGGCCAGAGACTACTGGAAGGTATGAAGGTACCAATGAACGAAAGTATCATGTGACATGCAAGAAAGTCATTAGACCTGCTTGCTCTTACTCTGTCTATCTGCAACAAGGAGTTGTACATGTAGATGGCATGTGGCATGTGGCATATAGCTAGCAAAGTGGGTTGTTTGGGTGGTGTTAATGATAATAGTTTAGGCTGGTTAAAAACGGAGAGTATAATCTGTGTACCTGCCTCCATGCACAAATGCTCGCTCAGCAATAAATTGACTTTTTTTTCTCTTCCAGTTGTAATCAATTTGTGGTCATATTATACATCCTTGTTTTTATTACAATTTATTTGATTCCCATTAATGGCACACTTCCAATAGCAATACCAATACCACTAGATTCCATATTCCATTTTCAATTCATTTGATTTTCCTCATACAGTTTAAACAATAAATAACCCGACTAACTAACTAACGAACTCTGTTTTGCTTGCCGTAGGAAGTGCATGCATGAGATTGAGGGGGGGTGTGTGACTGAGTGAGTGACTGAATAAATGCAATTACATAGTTTAACTTCAAATCCAATTAATAGTTTTTGAAACAAGCATATAATTATTGTTGGTGGATATTTGCTGTTGAGTAATTGCATTTTGATGATGATTGTTGTAAGTTTATTTGTCGTTATGACTGTCGATTGGGTCGATTTTATAACTATTGCCTGTAAATTCCTTCCTATTATTGTTGTTGTTGTTGTTATTGTTGTTCCATGCATTACAAGAACAATAATTTTAAATTGAATATTTTTACCCTTTAACAGCCACCTACCCTCCCCTCACTAGGTGCTCTTTCAAGCCATTAAACCCTCTGTTAGGGAGTAAGAAAGATGAGTTGAATAATTGCTTTTGATTTCAAATAGAAATTTAATTAAATTTTATTGATTTGTTATTAGTGGCAGTTATCAAGTGATTCTTAATTCAACTTTTTTTTTCTGTTTTTGTGTATTTGCTTTTATTACATTAAGAGGCTACAATTAACCCTTTCACTACCAGCAAACAAATTTATAATGATGGGTAGTGTTTATGGGAAAATAATTTCAAACAAAATGTATCCACTACATAAGTAGGGAAGATGCCCTCTGTGGTCTATCACGTCATACACAAATTTCTAAGATGAACTAGGCATAAAGATAACAGCAGTGTTGTACCTTACAATCAAAGGTTCCTAGAGAGTATGTACACCAGAGACCAGGAATGAATCGTTTTTTCGCTACTTATAAGCACCAGTGTCGCCGTGGTCTAGTAGTTAGTGTGTTAGACGAAAGACCCGAGTTCGAATCCCAGGTCAGACATCAAAACGAAAATTTGAAAATAATTTTTCCGTGACTTGCTCTCAGCAGATTTCTGGCAAAAACTCTGAGAGTAAAAAATTGCCATGAAAAGCTTCTCAAAAATCTGTCGTTCGGAGTCGACTTTAAACTGTAGGTCCCGCTACTCATGTATAAAATTAACGCACACAACATAAGTGGTGTGAGAAGCTAGGACGTAGTACAATGGCTCTATTCGACCACCGAGTACTGTACTTATCAGAATTGACAAGTACACGTCCTCTAACCTAATCTAACCTAAGCACCCATGAAATTTTGAAAATAGGTTAGGGGACGTGTACTTGTCGGTTTAGACAAGTACAGTACCCGGAGGTCAAAATTGACCCATTGTACAAAAATTTTGCATATAAGTGAGTCAACAATATTGAAATTTAACTATGCGCTCTGATTCATTCATTCATACTCACTACAACGTTGATTTCTAAGTATAGATTGCAATTAATATGAGTACAACGTTGACATCAAACTCATACCATTCGAAATATTTTGTGATTGATTCATAAGCCTACTCATTCAGTTTCATAACTTTAGAAAAATGCTTATAAAACTTGCAAATGATTCGAGTATAAATGATTTTACTGTTCGTATGCGATTCATACTTGATATGAATTAAGTTTTTGCCTTTTCCGATCTCTTAACTGAAAATTAGAAAATTTGCTTCAAACAAAAAACACCAGTTAATTAAGTCCTATCAAAATTTGATAAGGCAATACTGTTTATAGCCCGGCAAACGAACTTCATTTGAGTTATCAAATAAGAAAAAATATTTGGAAAAACTTTAAATAACAATTCGTAGTCCTTGTGATATATATCGATGACTCCAAAATTCTAAAGGCAAACTATATACAGCCTACTCTGTGTGATATTACACTTTCGTAAACCTTGACTGATCACTGCAGTATTTTATAGGGGGATGACATGGCTAATTGAGTGATGGGATGCGTACATTTTTGGTAGTTGAGTTAGTCCCTCGAGAAACGGGGAAGACAAATGAGAAAAGTCTCTAGTCGAAATAGGCACTCTCTTCCTCCTCAACAGAATCTGCAATCTATACGAAAGTCATACGCATACGTACATAATTGACCATTACAACCCTTTAGTCAGGATTACGATCTAGTTTCTTACACCACTTATGTTGTGTGTGTTAATTATATATATAAGTTGCGGGACCAACAGTTTAAAGGCGACTCCGAACGACAGATTTTTGAGAAACTTTTCCTGGCAATTTTTATGTACTCTCAGAATTTTTGCCACAGAAATCTGCTGAGAGGATATCACCGAAGAAATATTTTTCGTATTTCATTTTGTTGGAGATGTCCGACCCGGGGGCTTAAACCGTGACCTTATGTCTAATAAGCCAACACACTATTTACTAGACTACGGCGGATAATAAGGCAATATTGAAAGCGCCTCAATGGTTATTGAGTGGTGGGTGTCATTTACTTTGACATCCGTCATCTCGACGGAGATTTTATGTACACATCAAAGGGTACTCTTATGTAAGTTCCAGAACCTTAGCCATGGTATTGCTGGTGAATTAGTGGACATGTTATAGTGTTTTTACACTGAGTGGTTATAACGCAAAAGTTGATTTTACACTACAAAATTATTGTGTTAAAATCATATTAAAATCTTTTTTTAAATTGGTTTTAAGTAGGTTTTATAAAATGCAACCCTGTTTTCGATGTACTAAACCAGAGCTACCAACATAGAAATGTTGAAAACAAAATAAAAACAAATTATCTGTTGGCACTGTCATAAATGTCATGATCAGACATGATCATACATACATAATTGGTCATTACAACCCTTCAGTCAGGATTACGACCTAGCTTCTCACACCACTTATGTTGTGTGCGTTAATTTTATACATGAGTGGCGGGACCTACAGTTTAAAGTCGACTCCGAACGACAGATTTTTGAGAAGCTTTTCATGGCAATTTTTACTCTCAGAGTTTTTGCCAGAAATCTGCTAAGAAGAAATCGCCGAAAAAATACTTTTTGTATTCTTATTTTGATGTCTGGCCAGCACACTACCTACTAGACGACGGCGACCTTAATCAGACATGATCAGATTTAAGAAAACTTACAGTGTGATCGCAAAATCAGCTGATTATGGTTTTAATGCTGAAATCAGATTTTAACTTTTGGTGTGAAAACACTATTACAGGGCATAGCTGCTTTGATTGCATTAGTTAAACTGAATATTTTCCGATTGTTTTACAAGCAAAATGATAGTACGTGCACTATTCTAGGCCCTGCTGGACTGATATGGTTCGAAAGAGGACTGATTGTTTTGTTTTCTTAAATCGCATGGACATCCATCGATTAACGACTGACTTTTTTTTAGAGCTGTAGATCTAAGGAGTAAGAAGAAATTATTTTAATCGCATGTGTTTGTGAATTTAAATTTTCTAAATTCTCTAAAAAGAAAATTACCTTAGGAGAGAGGATTTATTTTGCAATCGAATGTTGTTTTGTGGAATAACAATGGACCTATAACCTCTGGCCTATAAATCATAAATAATAATATCGCCATTTTATAACACTCTAAGTGTACTTAGAACGTTTCTAATGTTCTTGCATTTTTAAATTCTACGTTCTCTAACTTAAATATTTTCAAAAATTTGGTTAAGATACGCCGATCCGTTCGGAAATTATAGGGAAAATCGCATCCCGTTTGAAAATTTTGAGAGGCTATGACTCAAGTGAGCTTTGTGGTATCGGACTCCGACCTAACCTGACCAAACATATCTCAAAACACACTTTTTCGACTTAGAATGTTATAGAACGGAGGCCTTGATATATGGATTTGAAAGTTCCCGTTGTTAGTCTAGGGTTTAAGGTGTGTTGGCTTATTAAGCCCGAGGCCATGGGTCAAACCCCAGGACAGGCATCTCCAGCAAAACTAAAAATGAAAAAATATTTCTTCGTCGACTTCTTGTCAGCAGATTTCTGGCAAAACCTTTGAGAAACTCCTTGATAAAGTTAAATGTTTATCGTGTATACTCACGTATAAAATTGAAAAACTCAACGTAACTGCTGTGTGAAACTAGATTGTAATTCTGACTGAAGGATTGTAGTCCTGACAGAAGATGAGAAAGCCATGGGAATAAATAAATTTTAAATTCATTGTTTTACGGATGTATTGTTAAGGTGCCAATTATTCATTCACCTACACCACCTGTCTTCATTCATTTCAAGACATTTTCCCTTTTGTAAAGTGTTTTTACAACTCATTTGTATTGTGTAACCTGATGCCTAAAGTACCTCAATTAGAAGAATTTTACTGGCTTTTAAGGGCTTAAAGAAAAAACCAAAAAAAAAAACTATTTGACTGGCTATTGACGTTTTTTTTCCAGTCCATTAACGAAGCATGATTTTACAAATTTTGAAAACTTTTTTTTCTTACTAACAGGTCATAAGGCGGCTGGCTATGCCTGGCTATTGCTACGGCTGCTGTTTGTTGTTGTTGTTGTTGCTGTTTGCTGCCAATTAATAACATTTCAATTAAGTGTGCCGCCACTTAAAATGTGTTCCTAAATTCTTTCGGTTTTTTTTTTGTTGTTTTTTTCTTTTGATTTCTTTTTTTCTTTTGGAATGGAGCCTGTTCGTAGAAATGAGTTTTTCTTGTGACCACTTTTTTGATTTTTTTTCAATAATTTCGGTTGTTTTCTTTAATGATAATGCATTGCATGAACTCTCTTGGATCTGGCAACATGGACAGGATTACTGTCACTTTTCGAAATACCAATAAAAACAACAACAAAATAAGAAAACTTAAGAGAGTCTTTTTACAATTAGAGAGGGAGAGAAGAAAGTGTGGCTGGCTGTCTGTCTGTCTAAATGTGTCAAATCATCATTTTGACACGATTAATGTCAAATTAAAAGGCGTTTAATAAACAATATGAAATGAAAATGCTTAAGAGGAAACAGGGGGGGAAAATAAAAAGAAAACCCCATGCCAGTTAATAACAATAACAATTTGTCTGAGATGTTTATCTAAAGAGCCGAAAGAAAAAGTCTGCTGCTTACAGTGAGTGTGTGATCCATTTCCCTTTAAAAGAAATAACGAAAGTACATATTGATGAATAGAATGAAAGGTAAGGTCCAGTTGTTCGAATTAAACAGCTGCGTCATACCCTAAACGTATGTACTTACGTTCATTCACTCGCCTTGTTTTCTTAAAAACCAACTTCTTCAATTCGTTTTTCATTCTTTACCTAGAGCCATTAATAAATTCTTTTTTTGTTTTTGGTTTTTTTTTTAACAAATTTTTGTAGTTGTATCGGATCCGCCATCTAACGTTTTTTTTTTCTCCAACTAGTGCTTATTGCTCGCCGTGGTCTAGTGGGTAGTGTGTTGGCTTATTAGACGAAAGGCCCGGGTTCGTATCCCAGGTCAGACATCAAAACGAAAAATATTTCTTCGGCGACTTCCTCTCAGCAGATTTCTGGCAAAGACTCTGAGAGTAAAAATTGCCATGAAAAGCTTCTCAAAAATCTGTCGTTCGGAGTCGACTTTAAACTGTAGGTCCCGCCACTCATGTATAAAATTAACATACACAACATAAGTGGTGTGAGAAGCTAGGTCGTAATCCTGAGTGAAAGGTTGTAATGGCCAATTACGTACGTACGTAGTGCTTATTGCTCATGTCTGATTTGACAGATAATTAGTTTTATCCTTCCGCTGAACGAATATTGACCATCCAATGGGTTTTCGCTTCGCTAAGTGAGCCTGCCATTGATTTACAGAAGATGCCGATTTTGGCAAAAAATCATCTTTCCAGTTGAAGCTCATTTTGATCTTGACGGGTATGTAAACAAGCAAAATTGTCGCATTTGGGGCACAGAAAAACCGCACGCATACAAAACGAGTCACTGTTTGGTACGGTTTTGGTCCACAGGCATAATTGGGCCATTTTTCTTTGAAAATGACCAATTAGCGGCTGTTATAGTCAATGGCGATCGTTATCGGGCCATGTTCAACGAATTTTTGTTTGCAAAAATTGAAGAAATTGTCACACAGACGAACCTACACTCGATGTTTTATGCCTTTTTTTGAAGATTGCATTACCAGCCGCAAAGCTGATGTCGTTTGGCCTCTTCGGAGCTGTGATTTGACACCGTTGGACTATTATTTGTGGGGTGCCTTTAAAGATAAGTGTTACGCCGACAAGCCAGAGACAATTGACGCTTTAAAGGACAATATTCGTGAAGCCATTGGTGAAATACAGCTGCACACAATCAAAAATGTGCTTAAAAATTGGACGAACGTGTAGGCTACTGCATGGCCAGCCGAGGCAGCCATTTGAATGAAATTATTTTCCATTATTAAGCAGAAGGATTGTACTTTCAAATAAAAAAAGAAACTTAAGAAAATACTCGATAGAAAAAAATTATTTGGCGGACCCTTTAGTTGTGTAGTTGATTTGTTTGGTAGTTATTTTTTCCTAATAAATTATTTAATTGGTTACAGAGTGTTTTTTTTATTTTTTAATGTTTTTTTTTTATTTTTTCTGGAATCTTTTCAGCTGAAATGTTCAACAACCTGTGTGTGCGTGTGGGCTTTTAACACATTCGTTGCGCCTATTTTTTAGGTTAAAGCTTCCAGGTGAGCTACTTAATTTGTTTTATCTTTTGCTTCTTTAATAATTTATTTTTTTAAATACTTTTTTCTCTTCGTTGAATATTTTGCATGTGCTGTTGTTGTTTTTATGTTTTTAATTTTTTTTTTTTTTATTATTTTCGTTAATTATATTATTAAAGCATTTAATTCGCTAAGCCATAACCTGCTGTGTTTAATAATGAATGAAATGTTTGAGGAAAGAAAAAAAAATTAACGAACAAAAAAATTTATTAAAAAAAAAATTGAATTTCAATGCAGAAGCTAATTTCAATAATAATCATGGGGTGTTTTTAATTTTTGCACAAAATTCTGTGGGTCAACGTTTCGTTTCATTTCATTTCGTTCATTCCTTATCCTCTTCTCTTCTTTAATTTCCATTGACCAACTACACTCAGATACACACCATTAAGTAAGTGGGGTCTTGATTCATTTCATTATGATTTAATCATATTGTAACCATTCATTAGAAGCAATTATTTAAACATTATAAACTTTCGTATCGAATTACTTTGCCTTGATGACAAATGTTTTGCAAACAAACCAAATTGTTGCCTCACTTAACAGCAACTAATGGGCAGGCTATTGTGTTCAGTTCCAAAACCGGAAGCAAAAAAAAAAAACTCTAAAGGATCTAACGTGCTAAATTGCCGCAAGTTTAATACGACAACAACAACAACAAAAAAAAAAAAAAAACTATAACTCTCTACTGTCACGTAATCATAATCACACACTGGGTTTTCATGTCTCAGATTCTGAGACGATAAGCGAAAAACACAATTTGAATAACATTTTTAGCTTCTTGCCATACATTTCTGTTTATTTGGCTTGTAACTTGTGCTGGCCATTTAAATAAAACAACGAAATGAGCCTTAATTTGTACAAATTACTTTAAACAGCAAATGAGTTTTAATTATAAACAAATATTAACGAATAAATTAATTTACAACGTACCGCAAAGGGTTCAAAAATTAATGCTAAACTATCTCAGATTTATAAAAAAACAGGTGATTTAAAGCCAATAATTTAATAACGCCTTTTTTTAAGCTTTAACTATTCATGACGAATATACTCGTGCAGCATATCATTTATGACGGATATACTCGTCATAATTTCCAAAGAAATTACAAACATATTGTTATTGAACAATTTTATTCAACCCTAAAAAAAACGAAACAAATGCACAATAGGGGCTCTGTAGAGAATAAATTAAGAATATTGCAGTATTTGCATAGAGGAAATTAAGAAGTACTAGCCATAGAAGTCATCGTAGTCTAGTAGGTAATGTGTTGGGTTCGAGCCCCAGGCCAGACATCAAAACAAAATACAAAACGAATTTCAACAGCGATTTCCTCTCAGCAGATTTCTGGCAAAAACTCTAAGAGTAAATAAAATTGTCATGAAAAGTTTCTCACAAATCTGTCGTTCGGAGTCGACTTTAAACAATAATCCTGACTGAAGGCTTGTAATGACCAATTATGTATGTATGTAACCATAGAAACCCTATATAAACTTCTATAGACTCATTTTACTATCAATACTCGATATAAGAAAACTGAGCGACCAAAGAAGATCTGTCGTGTAAAGCCCTCTAATGTTTTGAACAAATTCATGCAATCTCTAGGGTTTCATATTCCACATCCCAAATAAAGACACGATAATGTCACCAAGGCGGTTAGACTTCTAACTGTCAAGCTAAGCTCTAAGCTCTTTTTGGCGGAGAGCTCATGCCTTGCCGATATACTCCACCTATACATATTGATTCAAACATGTTGCTTAGAATCCTTTTCTCAAGCAGGCCAAGAACAGCTTCATCTTCACAAATTCAAAGCAAACACCCATAACGGCAAAGTATAGTATGACATGCACCTCAGTATCTATCTGCTTTTAGTCGAATTTTAAGAAAGGCTACGATATCATCAGATCTACATTTACAAGGAAAGCATTCAGAACCATGTGTGTGTTAATTTTATCCATGAGTGGCGGATCCAACAGTTTAAAATTGACTACGAAAGAGAGATTTTTGAGAAACTGTTCTTGACTTTTCAGAAATCTGCTGAGAAAAAGTCGCCGAAAGAATATTTTTTCATATATTAATTAGTTGGATATGTCTGACCTAGGGTTTGAACCTATGCCTAAGAAAACACAATACCCACTAAACTACGGTGGCTTCCTCAAACCAACACTTGAGTGAAACAAGGACATTCTCTATTTTGAACTGTTTCTTAGCATTTTATATAATATCATACGCTAAACCTGTTGGGAGAAAAAGAGGAATTACAATGAACATCTTGCGTCTTCTTTTTTTGAGATTTCTTTGTAGTGATTGCTGAATAACTTTGCCTTCTTGAATTCTCTATAAATGTAAACATTTTTTATTTTGTTTACGTTTTTTCTTACAGTGTTGCTGTTGCATTTTTGTTTACTTGTTTGTTTGTTATCCATTTTTATACTGATTTTTGTTGTTATATTTTTGTTTACTTGTTTATCATGTAAACAAGTTTATTGTTATTGTTTTTGTAGCTTTTGTTTACAATTTAAATGATGTAAAAGCAAAACACCATTTCCATTCCATCGTAACTACATAAAGGGTTCGCCAAATAACTTTTTTTTGAAAATAATAGTCCAACCGCAGTTCCGAGGTCAAACGAAATCAGCTCTGCGGCTGATAATGCGATCTTCAAAAACAGGCCGCAAAACATCGAGTGTAACTTCGGCTGTGTGGCACGTAGCGACGTCCTGTTGAAACCAAATGTTGCCAATATCCTTCTCTTCAATTTTTGTGAACAAAAATTCGTTCAACATGGCCCGATAACGATCGCCATTGACTGTAACGGTCACTCCTTGCTCATTTTCGAAGAAAATTGGCCCAATTATGCCTCTGGACCAAAATCCATACCAAACAGTGACTCGTTTTGGGTGCGTCGGCTTTTCAATGTATGCGTGCGGGTTTTCTGTGCCCCAAATGCAACAATTTTCCTTGTTTACATACCCGCCAAGATCAAAATGAGCTTCATCTGAAAAGATGATTTTTTGCCAAAATCGGCATCTTCTGTAAGTCGATCGCAAGCCCACTTAGCGAAGCAAAAACGCATTGGATGGTTAATATTCGTTCAGCGGAAGGATAAAACTAATGATCTGTTAAATCAGACTTTACCAAAGTGTTACCATTCACGAAATAAGCACTAGATGAAAGAAAACCGTTAGATGTCGGACCCGATATAGTTCTGCAATGCCCTATAGTGGGAAGAAGTGGCAGTACCCGACCTTTTAAGAGAAATATTTTTTGTTTTAAGTTTAAAAAAAAAAACTTGGTTTTTATTGTTGTCACTACTAGTGTTAGTAGGTACACTACTGCATAAAATAATAGAACTACATTTTAATTTGTTAATATTTGTCTTAAATGTTGACATTCTAATGTAAATCTACTCCCGGACTTTATATCCTTCATTATATTTCTTATGATTTTTTTCTCATGGCTTTTACTACTGTACAATTATTCTTGCATAACATTTTTAAAACATTTCTAATCACTTTTATTATTTTTTTTCTTATTCTTATTTTAATTGTCATGTGAATATTGCTTTAATCATTTTAATACATTGCTAGAGAAAACCAAGCCCCATTAAGTGACACGCTACGTATGTAAGTAAGCCGTAAATGATAGATCAGCTAATGATCTCTCTCTCTCTCTCTGTCTTCATTTATAACTCTAACTCTGTTGGTTTTCTTTTCTTTATTATAAATCCCCTAAAGAGAGCTACGCCACTGATCAATGTTCAATTAATCTGCATTAATAACCACTTAAAACTTATTAAGTGCTTACAAATGTATTTAATCAGTATCAAAAAGTCAAACAAGGCTTATTAAACTGTCAATCACAGCCAAACAAATCAAATATTATAAAAAGCAACAACAACAACAAAAGAAATCATAATAAAAAAAAATATTTTCTTTTTTTCTTTTTCTCCAAAAAAGAATTGAATTGAAACGTTTTTTTTCCTTTCATTTAATAAGCCACGTTTAAAATACACTCATACGCTCATACTCTTCATTTAATGTGTTCCTTAAACATTTGCTGGTTTTTGTTTGAAGTTATGGAACTGCTGTGTTGTATTGAAACCAATTAGTAGCGCTCTATAGTGGGCTTAATTTATAACACAAGTTGTGGAAACGTCAATAAGAGCCAAAACGAATGCACATCGATGATGAAGATGCTGGGCAACTTGGAAATGAAAAATGCATTCATCATGACATAAACAAGATTTGAAAATTACACTCAGGCACACAGAGAGAGAAACAGATAGAAAGAGAGAGAGGGAGTAAGTAAGACTTAATTGTTGTAGCCGTCTCTTAATGAAATTTTTAAAGAAGAAATTCTAGAGAACTTTTAGCCGGCAAGCAATAATGGACTCGTGGCTTCTCGACAACCTTAAGCTGTCATATTTAAAATGATATTTGACAGCTTTTAAAACACCATATAATCTCTCTTTCACATACACACATACATACACACATACAGCTACAAGTATTTGTAATAATCCATACGCAATTTATCTATACAGTCTCCTATATAAATAAAGACATCATCTCTTGACCCTTAATTAAACGAAATTTATTTGGCTTTTAAATAAATTGAAATGAATTGGCAGTTTAATTAATTTTTTCATAAAAAAATAATTCAATTAATGCAGGTTTTTTTAACAACAAATTAATTAAAAATAATTTTTACTTACAAAACAGTCAGTCACACTATTTGCCAGACAGTCAAACTACTTGGCAAATAGTAAACTTGCCTTTAGTAGTTTGCTTAATTTTTTTCGTAAGAAATTAATTCAATTAATGCACGTATTTCAACAACAAATTAAAAAAAAATTATTTTGTTTTGAGGTACAGTTAGTAACATTATTCGCCCGACAGTCAAGCTACTTGGCAAGTAGTAAACTTGCCTTTGGTCTGCTTAATTTTTTTTTATAAGAAAATAATTCAATTAATGCAGGTTTTTTTAACAATAAAATAAATGAAAACCATTTTGTACTGTATTACAGTCAGTCACACTATTTGCCAGACAGCAAAAATACTTTGCAATTAGTAAACTTACAGCTGTTGGTTTGCCTAATTTTTTTCGTAAGAAAATAATTCAATTAATGCAGGTTTTTTTTTTTAACAACAAATTAATTAAAAATAATTTTTACTTACAAAACAGTCAGTCACACTATTTGCCAGTCAGTCAAGCTACTTTGCAATTAGTAAACTTGCCTTTGGTAGATTGCTTAATTTTTTTCATAAGAAAATAATTCAATTAATGCACGTATTTCAACAAAAAATTAATTAAAAATAATTTTGTTTTGAGGTACAGTCAGTCACATTATTCGCCCGACAGTCAAGCTACTTTGCAATTAGTAAACTTGCCTTTGGTAGATTGCTTAATTTTTTTTTATAAGAAAATAATTCAAATAATGCAGGTTTTTTAACAATAAAATAAATGAAAACCATTTTGTACTGTATTACAGTCAGTCACACTATTTGCCAGACAGCAAAAATACTTTGCAATTAGTAAACTTACAGCTGGTAGTTTGCCTAATTTTTTTCGTAAGAAAATAATTCAATTAATGTAGATTTTTTAGTATCAAATTAATTAAAACTACATTTTACTTACAAAACAGTCAGTCACACTATTTGCCAGACAGTTAAACTACTTTGTAATTAGTAAACTTGCTTTTGGTAGTTTGCTATTTTTTTCATAAGAAAATAATTCAATTAATGCAAGTTTTTTAACAAGAAAATTAATTAAAAATAATTTTTACTTACAAAACAGTCAGTCACACTATTTGCCGGACAGTCAAACTACTTTGGAAATAATTTTTCGTAAGAAACTATTTCAATTAATGCACGTTTTTTTTTTTAACAACAAATTAATTAAAAATAATTTTGTTTTGATGTACAGTCAGTCACACTATTTGCCAGACAGCTAAAATACTTTACAAAAAGTAAACTTGCCGCTGGTGTTTTGCTTTCATAACAGTTTCTCAAAAGCGAAATAAAAATTGTTGAAATTAATTTCAATGCGTCAAACGTCAACAAGCACTTGCCGACAACACCTACATTTTCGTAAGGCGTTCTTAAACGAAAATAGACGAAAAGAGAGAAAAATAAACGAATGCTTCTGCTAATCACAAGCTAAAATCAAATTAAACGAAAGACTTTTTAACTCTTCTGTCATAAAAATACGTTTGTTCTGTTAATAAATTGTGTATGGCAGCAGTATGGAAACGACATTTTGTTTATCAAAAAAAAAAAGGGAAAACGTGACATCTCGCTGTGTTACCAGCAAACTAACTGCCGTATTTAATGTCTTCCTAAACAAGACATTTATTCGATTTGATATTCCATTTAAACATAAACATTTCCTAATGCAATCCTTCTAACAAAACAATTTGAATTTCGATTTTTTCTTTTTACGAAAAAACCATTAAAACGGTAAAACTAAACTTAAATTGCTTTTTAAAAAGTGAATCCATAAGAAACCGCCCACAACAAACACTTTTTTTACGTTTTTTCTTTTTTTCAAATACCCCCCCCCACAATGGCTATAGATAAGCAAGGATAAGCTTTTTAATCCATTTCGTTAACACCAAAGTTTCTAGGTTTTTTTTTTTTTTAATTTTTGGTAAGCTTATCAATAACAAAAGATCTTCTCATAAGCCAAGTTAGTACATCTTGAATGGCATCGCCGGTGTTAATCCAGCTGCAATTTGATTCAAAACCAAACAAACATGTTAAGGGGGTTGCATTTAAATTAAAAATTTTCAAGAAACTTGTGGTTTTGGATTATCCCCTAACAGGTAACACCTGTCATCAATACAGTACATAACAAAAGTATTGAAACTTAAAATTAGTTGCATTAAATAATCGTTCAAGGATATCAGGATAAGTTTTAAATCCCTTTGAAAGTAAAATTACACCTGCCACTAATACAGTACATAACAAAAGTATTCGAATGTCAACATGCATTAAAGAATTGTTCAAATATGAAGTGTGATAAGTTTTAAATGCCTTTGAATGCTTTATTGATTAAAGTCCAGTGATCCATATTCCTGTAAATGCACTGCAAAAGCATTCTACTTACACTGAGCGCAAAAAGTGAGTAAACACCACTGTAATAATTCACTTTCTGGTTGGATAGCGAGAAAAGTAAATGAGAATTGTTGTGCAACAAGTACATTTTTTATAATAGAAAATTTAAAATTATAGTTGGTGTTGTCTCACTTATGGTGCTCAGTGTATGTATGACTCTGCAACTCTAAATGATGCGTATTTGATGATAGAAAGGTAGAAAGTAGTTTTTACCTATGCCTTGAATATTCTTCACGTGCTTTATTTTTTTTTTTATTAAACCTGCACTCAGAGGATGACCCCTACTCATACAGTGCATTGTGCAGGTTTAGGAAAGGTGGCAAGTGGGAAGATGCGAACGGTAAGGAAACGAGTTGCTGCTGGTGACTATAAAATGGCCAGTGCTATACCTTCACCATTAGACAGTCTATAGCAATCGTCAACAAAAAGCCCGCAGTTTCTCACACCACTTATGTTGTGTGTGTTAATTTTATACAGAAGTGGCGGGACCTACAGTTTAAAGTCGACTCCGAACAACAGATTTTTGAGAAACTTTTCAAGAAGGGAAAGAGAAGAAATCGCCGAAAAAATTCTTTTTGTATTTTTTTTTTTTTATTTTTGATGTCTGGCCTGGGACTCGAACCCTGGCTTTACGTCTAATAAGCCAGCACACTACCTACTAGACCACGGCTTTAATTGAATCGATTGGCATTTTAAGCCTCTGTTTGCATTGTATTCGTGTAGTTGTTAAGGGCTTCTGTGCTAAAATTATTTGTTCTCAAGGCTTTGGGGGTAATCCTTCTTTAGCTTCTAGTTTTGCGCACACTATGGAGATCATCTTCTTACTTATTTAAATCGTTGTTACTAGCCTTTAGTCAGGATTATGATTATGATTCTCACACTATCTTTATTTTAAGTTGTCACCGAACGATAGCTATTTCGCTAACTTATGCCGGAATCGCCGTAGTCTAGTAGGTAGTGCGTTGGTTTATTAGATGTGAGGCCATGGTTCAAACCCCACGGAAATTTGAAGAAATATTTCTTCGACAACTTCCTCTCTGCAGATTTCTGGCAAAAATTCAGAGAGTAAATAAAATTGCCATGAAAAGTTTCTCAACAATCTGCCTCTTTCGGTTTCGACTTTAAACTGTAGGTCCTGCTACTCACGTATAAAAAACACACAGCATAAGTGGTGTGAGAAGCTAGGTCGTAATCCTGACTAGGTCGTAAAGGGTTGTAATGACCAATTATGTACGTATGTATGCCAGAAGTCTACTAAGGAAGTCACCGAAGAAATATTTTCTTCATATTGCGTCTTATTGAAAATGTTTGAGCTGGGGTTCTAACCATGGCTTCGAACCAATACACTACCCCTATGGTGACTTTAAAAGTCGTCTACATAATGTAAATCCTGCAAAATGGTGTGAGACATTCCGTGTAATTTTTCTTTTGTTTGAACAAACTTAGCTAATGATGTAATCCAGCACTATAGAGAACCAAAGAGATGATAGAGGGCATCATTGTTAGACTCTGGTATTCGTATAAGGTGGTTAAATGATACTCTCCCTTTGTATATCCCATATTGATTAAGTGTTACGATATATTTTCTGAAATACTTCTTTGTTGGTCAATGTCCACATTGTTGTCCGTTTGATGATGACAAAGGCTTTTTGAAATCGATTGCATAGGACACTGAAGGTTGCTCTATGGACTGCTGTATTTTAATGCAAAGAGGACTTATCGACTTAATAAGCTTACTATTTGGCTGAAGTCGCCGTGGTCTAGTAGGTAGTGTGTTGGCTTATTAGGCGAAAGGCCCGGGTTCGAATCCCAGGTCAGACATCAAAACGAAAAATATTTCTTCGGCGACCTCCTCTCAGCAGATTTCTGGCAAAGACTCTGAGAGTAAAAAATTGCCATGAAAAAAGCTTCTCAAAAATCTGTCGTTCGGAGTCGACTTTAAACTGTACGTACCGCCACTCATGCATAAAATTAACGCACACAACATAAGTGGTGTGAGAAGCTCGGTCGTAATCCTGACTGAAGGGTTGTAATGGCCAATTATGTATGTGTTGGGTCTGTTATATCGTGTATGTGGTAATCTGCAAAGTAATTCAACTCCTATTCGATTACAATCTATCAAATCGAGGAAGATATTATGTATGTAACTCGCTCCATCCTTCCATGTAGGAGGAAAAGCTGTTCTCGAAACCTTTGTTAGCCATAGAACGAACGCTCTCTTATTATTAAATCCAAATTGCCCAATTTACTCTTTAATACTGAAACCCTACTTGAAAATTCGAAACCTAAGATGTTTTACTTCTTTGTAGAGCCTTTAAGTCCAGCTCTTAAACATCAATGCCGTAAGTATGAACCAGCTCTACGCTCATAGGTTCATATCTCGAGTTTTTAATGTTCGTTTCCTAATTCATAATCACAAATTGAATGTGTTTTTGGATTCTACTCTCCATTCTGACTTACCATCATTCATTTGCTGGCGATTTTTAAGACCCAATATGGCATCAATGGTATGGCGTGGTGTCATCGTTTGATTTGTACTCGTATAACGGCGTGTTGTATCCTTAATAGCTCCTTCGGCATCTACACACAAAAAAAAAGAAATTTTTTTATATACAATGCGTCCATTGCAATAGCGTCAACTCAAATTAGTTTAAGTAAACAACTTTCAAATTTCAAAGAAAGAAATCAAAAAAAAAAAAAGAGAAAGAAATTAAAAATACGCCAAAGCACTTTCATAAAATGTTTGTACAGCGCAATTAGAATCACGATATACGCGATAACGAAATACTACTCAGGCAAATTAGTGAAACATTTAAAATCCCATGAATGTCATTCGCATTTCCATCCATACATGCTCTCTGCTTACATGCTTCCATGATGCATGCTCCGTGCGAAAATGTTTTCCTGGTAATTGAATGTTGGCGCATGTTTGTGTGGCGCTACATGTTGGTGGACATGGCTGTAAATTAGTTACTAGCAGTAGCAGGAGCAACTCGGATATATAATTTAATAAAATGGTAAAATTTGTTAAAAATTAAAATGAATTTTTTTTTTAAGAAACAATATCAGGCGACCTAAATGCGTTTATTAAACGAAAGTAACATGGACATGCAAACATAGACTCTGCAACTCATTCCTCAGATGTATTATAGAAGCTGCCTTACATTTTCAAATTTGCAGTTTTGGTTGGATCATCCATTTGTTTACACTGTTACGAATGGACTTGATCATCTGTGAAATGATAAATAAAAGCTTCAAAACAAAAATAATGGACTTGTTGACATAATCAATAATAATAGGCTTGTTTAAAAGATTAATTAATAAACAAAAATGTAAACAGCCAACAACAAAGTGCCGCAGACAGAGAAGTAAACAACCAAAAACAAAGTGCAGCGTAAAAAAATAAAATAGCGGATAGACAAATACACAAGCAACAACTCAGCCTAAACGAATGTAAACAAGATAAACAAACAAATATGGGAACAAGTTGTTTACATTTTTGGATTTTTTCCCGATTTTTCATTACACTAATGATCCAGCGATATAAAAGGCAAGAAAAAGTGTTCTTATTATTTCTTGGGGAAAGGGAGGATTATAGCGGCAAGATAAATTGTTTTTCATTATTTTAAAAAACAATAAGGTACAAGTGAGCGTTAAGCTAAAGGGAGGATCATCCTTACTTTAACTTTTAATGTTAAGTTTATGTTTAAACTTGCCATATTATATTTTATTATGCATATCAATATGGCAACTTCAAATATAAACAAAATGGCAGATACAACAAAAAAGAGGCCCATCGTTGCCACTGCAATAAAAAAACCCAAGCAGTTTTATCGACATTGCTCCGGCACTATCATATTTTTGAAAAAGTTAACTTTATTTTATTACCAGGTTATAATAACGAAAATAAGTTAAAGGTGACTTTAAAGTTCATTTTAGATAAAGTTCACTTTAAATTTCACTTTAGATAAAGTTCACTTTAAATTTCATTTTAAAGTTCACTTTAGATAAAGTTACCTTTAACTTCTTTTCGTTATTATAACTTTATCTAAAGTGAACCTTAAAGTTAGCTTTAACTAAACCCAACTCTAAGGGCAAGTTGTACTAATGGCCCTAAAAAAGTTTGCCAGAATCTAGCAGGACATAATTGGGTGTAATAGAAAAAATCTCTTTCATTAAGGCCTATGTTTTCTTTACAGTTTAAGGTCGATTTTAAACGACAGATTTGAGAATGCCAATTTTATTTGTGCTTAAACAACTGCTGAGAGAAGATCATACTTCCTTGTTTGTTGTGGTTTGACACAACTACTCACGTCTAATAATAAGCCAACATACTGCATATCGGCTTATACAAACTCAAGAGCTGATCAATAAATTCGTGATTATGTGAACTTCCATCATCTTGGCGGTCTGGACATCTACTGGGAAAAGGTTGTCGGTAAACAACATACCTGACTTGTGCCTACAACGCATACTCTTGTTACAAACGAACTCGACTGAGTGGATTTAACTGAAAGAACAGCTTCTGTTAACAAACATCTGTCAGTTGCCTTCTATCAAAATATGAAACGGCTGAGAGTTTAACAGCGATTAACAGCAGACTATGATGTGTTTTGAAGAGAAACCTGAATCTTTACTTTTGGTTAAACGAATCATCAGTTAGACGAAGCCTAAGCTTGATAATATCGTTATGATATGGAAATGGCAAGCAGTATGGACATCTGATTGAAGCCTCTAACCTTTAAGCGATAAAAAATTGTGGGTATTTTCTGATCGGAAATTCAAAGAAGAATAAAAGATTGTAGAAGTTATCGGTTTCTCACGTCCCTCAGTGATCATTTGAGTATGAAAAAGATATTCTGAAGGTGGGTGGCCGTTTCAAAACTTTGGTGAAAACATGAATGCACTACGCGCTCACTACACTATCAAAAAACAGTCAAAAAAGTAACCTACATACATACATAATTGCCCATTACAACTCTTCAGTCAGGATTACGACCTAGCTTCTCACACCACTTATGTTGTGTGCCTTAATTTTATACAAGAGTGGCGGGACCTACAGTTTAAAGTCGACTCCGAACGACAGATTTTTGAGAAGCTTTTCATTGCAATTTTTACTCTCAGAGTCTTTGCCTGAAATCTGCTGAGAGGAAGTCGCCGGAGAAATATTTTTCGTTTTGATGTCTGACCTGGGATTCGAATCCGGGCCTTTCGTCTAATAAGCCAACACACTACCCACTAGACCACGGCGACTTCAATCAAAAAACAGTCAAAAAAGTAACCTAAGTGCGGAAAATCGTACGACAAAACTAATACTCTACAAGACGCTCATCCTATCCGTGCTTCTTTATGGCTCAGAAGCATGGGCCCTATTAAGAACTGATGCAGCAGCCTTGAGAGTACATATTCGAGAGAAAAGTCCTACGTAAGATCTTCGGTCCAGTGCGAGTTAGCGATGATTTCCGCATCCGATTCAACAGTGAACTGCATGACATAGACGTTGTGCAGCGTATTAACATCCAGCGGCTGCGCTGACTCGGCCATGTCGTTCGTATGGAGGAGGATGCTCCGGCGAGACGGGTATTTGATCCGGGGATCTGCGGAAGTCAGCGAAGAGGACGACGTTGTATCCGTTGGTAGGAAGAACTGTCATCGATTAGTGTGACCAACTGGCGTAGGCGCGTAAGAAGTAGAGGCGCCTGGAAGGATGCGTTGCGGCTGGCCGAAATCTGTTAATCGGGTTGTTATGGCCAATTAAGTAAGTAAGTAAGTGGAGAAAATCAGCACCAATAGAGGCTAAGGTTAGTCCATAAAGTCAAGGCAAAAGTTTATTTGTTTGGATGCACGGATTATAATCTATGTTGACAAGTTAGAGGGTAATAATAGGACAACTTGTTGGATTGATTTAATGTGAAAGGGAAAAAAAGGCCAGTATTTGTTTAAAAAGAAAATTTCCTTTGGACCAGTATAAAGTAAAAATTTAGGAAAAGGGCTATGAATTGCGCCTTCGTTCGTTCTATTCTAAAGGGTTTGAACTCAAGTGAGTATTTATAACTGAAAGAGATTTGACCGAAAAGAGATTTGATTCCAGCATTGAAATCGTTTTGCAAACAGAATTTTTTTTTGTATTATTTGAAGCCGCCGTGGTCTAGTGGGCAGTGTGTTGGCTTATTAGACAAAAGGCCCGGGTTCGAATCCCAGGTCAGACATCAAAACGAAAAATATTTCTTCGGCGACTTCCTCTCAGCAGATTTCTGACAAAGACTCTGAGACTAAAAATTGCCATGAAAAGCTTCTCAAAAATCTGTCGTTCGGAGAAGACATTAAACTGTAGGTCCCACCACTCACGTATAAAATTAACGCACACAACATAAGTGGTGTGAGAAGCTAGGTCGTAATCCTGACTGAAGGGTTGTAATGGCCAGTTATGTATGTATTATTGGAAGGCTAAACAAATTTGGAAAACCTTAGGCAAAGTGTATACAGCTCAGAGGAGATAGGAGAGAAAGAATAAGGCATTCTATGCAAAAGAAATTTGCCACAGTGAAATAGTTTGAATGTAGTGCTCCCTTCTTTACATCATCTCTTTAAGGGGAAATTAAAACTTTAGTTAAAAAATTATATTTTGTTGCTGTTGTGGTTGTTATTGTTGTTGTTTTTATTTAGTTACATGTTATTTTAATTACATTGCCGTTTTTCAGTGTACAAATGTCCTTTTATCGTCGTATACAATACATACGATACGATACGATACGATACGATAGGAAAATTACTCCATAATTAATTATAATTTCATTCAAATGATTTCATTGTAAAACAAAAATTTACTTTGGATGGTGGTGGTGGTAGTTTGCATTGGGGGAGGGGGATAAACCCTCTTAGCCTTAAAATTAGTTGTTCATGTTTCGTTAATAAACATTGTTGACAACATGGAAAATAATGCACGTGTTGCTACAATTGTTGCACCAAAGACTGCAAAAAAAAGCAGAAAAAATATGCCAAGTTTTTTGAAATGTTTTGTGGCATGTTGCTCGTTATTGTGATTGTTCTTGTTCTTGTTGCTGTTAATTTAACTGCGTGTCTACTTGCAATTTCTGTTAATTAAATCAGTTTAAATTTCTCTGTCATTTAATTGTAATGTTTTAGTTGGTCAACCCCCCACTCCCTCCACTGGCACTCACTCGGCTTTATTCCATTGTTTCTACGGCAATTAGTGTAGTCCTAGGCTATATGGAAATATAGAATACTAAAGTAGGTAGCTTGTGTATTGAAATGTAGAGAGATTAATAGGTCCAATCACCCCAGATAGATAATGCAACAGAATTATTTATTAACATACAGACACCATAAACGGATTACTCTTTAAAATCCTTCAGTTATTTATGTTTGTATTTGCTTAAGCAGCTCAATAATGGAATAAGGAAACTGCTGATAATGTATCATGTACCAGAACAGTCCCGAAACTCACAAATTTGGCACCTTCTTCAACGTTTTTCCAACTCTTTCGTTCATAAAAAAAATAAGTAACGCGAAATGAGAAAACACTTTGTAGCCATTCTTCTGGTTTTACAATAAAAAATAGGCAACGAGAACTAAATCGGAAACATTGGCTCGATGACCAGGCAATCCGTCAATTATTTCATGGTTTCTTACCTTGGAAACTCTACATTCATGTAATCTTCCATTGTCCGCATTAAGTTAATTGATGTCGCCTTAGTCTAGTAGGTAGTGTGTTGGCTTATTAAACGTAAAGCCCGGGTTCGTATCCCAGGTCAGAAATCCAAACAAAATATGAAAAAAAAAATATTTCTTCGTCGACTCCCTCTCAGTAGATTTCTGGCAAAAATTCTTAGGGCCATTATTACAACTAAAGGGAGGATTATAACGCCTAGGTAAATTGTTTTTCATTCTTATAAAAGGACAATATAGTAAAAATGAGTGTTAAGCTAAAGGGAGAATCATCTTATTTTAAAAGTTAAGTTTTAGAAGTCGCCGTGGTCTAGTGGGTAGTGTGTTGGCTTATTAGACGATAGGCCCGGGTTCGAATCCCAGGTCAGACATCAAAACGAAAAATATTTCTTCGGCGAACTTCCTCTCAGCAGATTTCTGGCAAAGACTCTGAGAGTAAAAATTGCCATGAAAAGTTTCTCAAAAATCTGTCGTTCGGAGTCGACTTTAAACTGTAGGTCCCGCCACTCATGTATAAAATTAACGCACACAACATAAGTGGTGTGAGAAGCTAGGTCGTAATCCTGACTGAAGGTTTGTAATGGCCAATTATGTATGTATGTTATGTATGTTTATGTTTGTAGTTGCCATATTAAAAATAATATACAATATGGCAACTTCTAATATAAACAAAATAAGAAAATACAACAAAAAACCGAAGCCCATCGTTGCCACTGCGTTTAAAAAAACTTATTTAATTGAGCAGTGTTATCCGGCAATGCCATATTTTTGAAAAAGTTAATTTTATTTTACCCGTAAGTTATAATAACAAAAAGAGTTAAAGGTAACTTTACAGTTCCCTTTAGCTAAAGGTGCCTTTAACTAAACCCAAGTTTAACAGGAAGTTCTAATAATTTCCCTTAGAGTAAATAAACCTCCCATAAAAAAGTTTCTCAAAAATCTGTCATTCGGAGTAGACGTTAAACTGTAGGTCCCGCCATTCACGTATAAACTTAACGCACACAACATAAGTGGTGGTGAGAAGCTAGGATGTAATCCTGACTGAAGGTTTGTAATGGCCTTTATGTATGTATGTATGTATTAAATTAATCCAGGGCGAGCATATGTATCATTCACTTTCTAGTGTTTTGAAGGAAGTCAAGGAACTGTATCAAGCACATAGCAAAACTAAGTCCTTTGGCCCATTGTTTGGTCTATAGATACATGTAAGCACACGGAATTTTTTTTTTCTTTAAATTGCTGCTTTAAACACACACGGTAGTCCGCTCATTGTAGCTGCTAAACACAAAATAAATGTCACAACTGGTTCAAAATTTTGACAGAAGGCAACTGACAGATGTTTGTTGACAGAAGCTGTGTTGCAGTTTCCGGAAAGAGGCGATTCATTTAACCGTCTCAGACCTATTCGCCCAATTTCTTATTTATGGGGAAGAAGGAGATCTATAAAATTTCTTAAAATTTCGTATAAAATTTTTTCAAATTATTTTTTTGTAATGAACATGACAAGTGAGTTTTTAATTTTTCCGTTAGATATTCAGGAAACAGTGTATTTCGGGAAACAGTGTATTTCGTATATTTTTCTGTTTTGATGTTAATTTGTGTTCTTTTTTATTCTTATCAGATGCAGTTGCTTACTTTTAATAATTAAAATGGCATTTTCAAAAAGTAATTAAATTTTCCCTTTTTAACCATTTTTTTTTTTAACATGGATTCCCAATAGTCTTAGCAACTAACTATCTGGCCCATAAGGATCAAAATGTAAACTGAAATACTTTACATTACATTTAAACGATTTCTATCTGCTGCCAAGCTAAAACGAAAGTGAAATTATAAAATTATTACCGTTTTGAAGGCAAATTGTAGAATTTTTGTAAATTTTTTTTTTAATTTGCAAAATAATTTTGTATTGTTGACATGAAACATGCGAGTAATTAAATTTACTACGTATGGGCTTAGGACCTTAGTAAAGCTAAAAAAATTATCTGTTCTTGCTTTCGTCATTTAATATGCTGATAATAAACATACATACGTAATTGGTTATTACAACCCTTCAGTCAGGATAACGACCTAGCTTCTCACACCACTTATGTTGTGCACGTAAAGTCGACTCCGAATGACAGATAGTTTAGAAACTTTTCATGGCAATTTTACTCTCATATTTTGTACCAGAAATCTGCAGAGAGGAAGTCGCCGAAGAAATATTTTCATATTTTCCTTTTGATATCTGACCTGGAATTTGAACTCTGGCCTTCAATCTAATAAGCCAACATACTACCTACTAGACTACGGTGCCTTCTAAACTGTTGACCACAAACTATCAAACAAATCACTAAGTCCAAGGGCAAACTAGATAAATAATATGGAACTATACGCTACTAATTTCAAGAGTAACAAAGAAAAATGGTACGAAAGATAAAAAACGTTCTGGACACCTATTTAAGCATCTACATCTACGTTAAAAATGCGGGAAGTTGTCGAAGCCATAGTCACTATCCCTAGTCCATAGTTTAGTGGGCTTATTGTTAGATAGATTTCAATTTCAATAATCACTTGGACATTAGAAAGCTTCAATTCACATTAAACAGAATCGAATGATAGCATTCCAGAACTATTCAGTGCTGTTCAACAGCAGTAGGGCCATGTTTTGCATCGTTTCGTGCAGTAGCAGTGGATGAAACGAAGGTCGATCATCAGCATTCTAGTAGCGGTCAAAATTGAGTACATTTCTTGTGATTTGAACATCTTGTTGTTTTTTTTTCTGTGTTTTTGCTACAATCCTCGGTAACTGAATATATTCGGCAGGGTAAAACAGGACCATGGGATCCTCATGAACCAATTTATAAAACTAAAAGTTCGATACTGGCAACAACTTCAAAGTACTCAGTTGTAGTAAAACTATGTCGATATTATAGTCAATGCACTTTAATCTTCCTGCTTTAGAATTTACAGCGATAATTATGCATTATTTAGATCCCAAAAGAGATCTTTTAGATCATAGTTATGTACCACTGGGCAACGTGTTAATGATGATTACAAAACACTCTCTAAATGTACATTGAGCCTGGTTGCAAGCAGTTAACGAATTCGAATATGACCTGCTTAACTCTTTAACTGTTTCATTTTAATCGGTATAACGTTTGCTGTCTGCTAATTAATTATTCGTACTCGAGACGAGTATACACGACGGACATAATTAAGGAGTATTTTTATCCACTTTATTCTAATGCGTATGTTAATTAGTTTGTTTGAGAACATATTGATGCATAAGAGCAACTTTAGCTCTCTGCTAAATAATTATTCGTCCAAGACGAGTATACACGATGACATATAAAATCTGTGTATAAACATTTATTTCGTTGATATTAATAAAAATAAATTAATAAAGAAATAAGAACAGCAAATTAGTTGAATAATAATAATACGGTAGTCATTTGTTTAATGTTATGACGAATATACACGTCGTAAAAAGTATTTTTAAACGTTTTATTCTTATGAGAATATTAGTTAGTTAGTTTGTTTGGAAACGTCCAGAGGCATATTAACATTGCAGCCATTTTCCTAGGATGAGCAGTGCTTTGACGAGTATACTCGATTCAATTAATTTTCAGTCACCTTCTGGCTTTTTTATCGTTTATACTTCCTTTATTAAAAATAATAATTTTTTAAACGTTTTTATCCGTCCGCATTTGTATAATTTCTGAAATAAAAATTTACCTTCTGACGATTTTATTCCATTTTGTGCTGCACTTAAATCTAATTGTTCAAGATTTTTGAATTTTTCCACAATCATTTGTAAATTCTTTGGATCGCGTACATTCTCCAATAGATTACGGAAGTATTCATATTGTTTCGGTGGTATTTTTGCACTGCCGCCGCTATTGACAACAAGTTTTTCGAAAATATGCTGAAAAGTTTGCTTCTGAACATCCGTTAGACTGGTGGTAATGCATGCGGGCGTTATAGGTGAAGGTGGTGTAGTGGGCGGTGATGCCACCACGTTGGTTACATTCGATGCTGTAGCCGCCGTAGTTGCTTGATTTGGTGGTGGCGTCGCTTTAATGTCCATTTTTTTGTTGTTTTCGGGTAATTGCTGTGTTTTGTCGTTTGGATTAATTAATAAAAATTTAATTTCTATTTTTTTTTTTTTTAATTTTAATTGAATTCTTTTTTTTTATTTTTTAATTATTTATTGCATATTTTTTAATTGTATTGTTTGCATATATATTTTTTAAGCTTTAATCACAGTTAAAACACTTGAAATTTGTGGCATTCCTTTGCTTATTTTGTTAGGAAATTTATTTTTTTTTTATTGAAAATAAAATGAATTTTCTTTTTAATTAATTTGAAGAGATTTCTTTTTCATTTTTTTTTTTAATTAATTAAAGTTAAGCACTTTATCTCTCTCACTTGTCGTTTACTTTTTAAGCTTCTTTTTTTTTTTGCTTTAAAAGATTCCATTTTTAATTGATTTTAATTCTTTAACAAGAAGCCAAAAAAAAATAATTTCTTTTTGAACAAGTTTTTCTTAAGCACACTGTTTGTTGGGTACGCGTTAAAACCGTTTAAACTTTAAGCGTCAAATACATGTTACGTACTGTCTGTCTTCAAAGCAAAGGTGGCAATAAACACGAAAGCCCAAAAATTCTAGCACAGAAGCCAGCATCCAGCCAAACAGACACGTTAGAGCACCTCAAATACAATTTGCTTGCTTAACGTCAGGGGAAATGTTGAATTCAAAAACAAAACAAAAAAAAAATTCAAATTGGAAACCCGTTTTGGTGGTTGTTCATTACAATCCTCAAAGTGTACGATAAGAGTGAGGTTGGTTGGTAACGTTGGCTTTCTTGTTTCTCTATCTCTCTTGGCTTTGTAGTTTCACAAACAAAAACAAGAAGGCGGAGTTTTATTCCAATACTAATGTTCGTTCTCTCGCTCTTTTGAAATATTTGTTCCCATCCTTCTTTCTGTTTTGTTTTGTTTTTTGATTACGAAAAATATCCTTTTGTTCTCTCCTTACATTAACACGCATAATCTCCGCTTTTATAACACAATGCTGATCACTGTATTACATGTTTATTATTATTGCTGTTGTTGTTGTTGGTGTTGTTATTATTGCTATATATTGTGAGTGTATGCATGCTGTTCAGTTTCAACGCGTGCTGTTTTTGTACTGTAGACTCCATAAGCAGCTTTTTCCTACCGAAATAATAGTGTGAAGAATTTTGTGTTTTTTGTTTTTGTTTTTTTTTATTCTTACTCTCCAGAGTAGTAGTCTATTGTAAAGCAAAGAGTGTTTGGATTTTAATTCTACTTGACTTGCAACTACATTCACATACAAACTTACACCCATACATACATACACATGCACTGCAATAACATGATGATGTATACGGTAATAGAAAGAAATACTAGATTAAGCAGATTTAAACGCTTTTGTAATTTGTTTATCACACTAAGCAGCATAGATAGAAGCGGTGTTTCAAAGGTAATTGGGTTTATTGTCAGATTCCTGTAACTGTACTTGTGTGTGTGTGTGTATGTATATGTGTGTTTATATACTTATGTCGCCTATGAATTCTATTTTAAAATGATGTTTTAATTCACATTCAAATCATATTTGTTTACAGATTCTCTGTAAATATTTCTAAAGAATATTCATATAGGGGAACTTAAGCTAGAGTTTATATTTTAAATTTTGTCTTAATCACCACAAGGAAATTGCACATGTTCAAATGTTTACAACTTGATGTAAACAACAACAATTGCTTTGTTTGTTTTTACTCTTTGCATTCTTTTGCATAAACAATAACAACTACTAGTCAATTTATTCGATAGATTTTTAATGACAGATATCTTCAAGCCTTCTTCTTCACTGCGTCTTCACACAATATTGACTGAATTTTTACTGACTTCATCAAGAAGCCTCAATGCTGTTGGCCAAGTGCGATTAAATAAGACTGTGGGTCTATATGGCAGAGAAGCTAGGACGTAATCCTAACTGAAGGGTTGTAATGTGAGTCTATATGTGGTCAAGTAGGCTTTGATTTAACACATTGACTGTAACGGCAGAACCGGACAAGTTGTTGGGCAGTTATTGTGCTAACAAAGCCACCACTGTTCTTCAAGAAATCCTTAAGGATGGATCTGAGTGAGAAACAAAAGTAAGTGAACCACATTTGTTAGGATTTCCTGTAATTCTTGGCCCTTCGTATAAAGAAAATTGAAATCCACTTTAAATACCATTCAAGCTCTTCAGTTGATTCATAGCACAGAAATTGAGACGAAGACTCTTCAAAACCTTGAAGCTTTGACTGAAGGTTAAAAGCCCAAAATATTGAGGGGTACGTACTTTCTTTTCTAAATTTCATTAAAAAAAATGTTGTCTGTCTGTCTGGTATGAACTTTTAATACGTTTGCCATCAAAAGAGCTTGTACTTACAATCCTTTAGTCAATCTCAAAAAAAGGGGAAACATTTTTAGAAAAAATGGTAATGGTAGCAAGGTAAACAGTCTGATGGATGCTCTTAAAGGCGAATGACTTCGGCTTTTTGAAATCTCTATAAATGTAAATATTTATGTTGTTTACATTTGTGTTGTTTGTGTATTTTGTTTACGTTTGTTCTTGCAGTATTGTTATCTTCACACAATATTGACTGAATTTTTACTGACCCCATTGCCTGCTTTGTTTTGCCTTTTATTTAGCAAGGTAAACAGTCTGATGGATGCTCTTAAAGGCGAATGACTTTGCCTTTGAAATCTAATGTAAATACGTTGTTCTGGTATTTATTTTGTCTCACACACATGACTGAATTTAAACTCCTTTGCCTGTTTTTCTTGCCTTTATATAGCAAGGTAAACCGTGTGATTGATGCTCTTGAAGGCGAATGACTTGACCGTCTCGAAATCTCTACAAATGTAAATATGTATGTTGCTTACATTATGTTCATGTTTTGTGTTACATGTTGGCTTGCAGTGTTGTTATTGTTACCTATTATCTTTTTTAACTCTGTTGTTGGTATATTTTGTTATGTTGTTACAAAACAGTCACATTATTTTTGTTTTTATAGCTTTTGTTTACAATTTAAATGATGTAAAAGTAAAAACACCATTTCCCTTTTCGTAGCAATATTTTTCAATAAATTAATGGATTTTAATTAAATTCGAATAAGTGTACTCTCCTCACACGTTCATATTTATCAAGCAATAGAGAGGAGACTTCGTTATTAATACTCTTCTTAAATATGTATTCGAATATTTGTAAACCTCCTTGCATGGAAGTACAATTTACCATACATGGAGAGTTATAGAATTGATTTCAGTGTTAACTCACTACGTTCAAATTCAAAAAAATAAAAAATTAGATTTACGAAGTAAATTCATCGACTGAAATGCATTCCAACAACCAGGTTAAAAGAAGCGATGTCTGCCATCTGAAACCCCAAAAAAAACTAACATTAAAGAGGAGATTTATAAGTAGATTAGCCAGCTCTTGACAGATGCGACAACAAGTGGCAACTCTGTCTTTCTAGAACCAGTTGCAATAGGCCTTCTTGATAAAAAAAAATTTCAAAGCAAAGCAATAATTGACAGACATTAGTTCTTAAGGAAGTAGAAAACGCCGTAGTCTAGTAAATAGTATGTTGGCTGATTAGACTTAAAGCGGGGAGGTACAAGCCCTAGCCCATCTCAAACAAAACGAAACGTGAGAAAATATTTCCTTCGGTAGTCCTTCCTCTTAACAGTCTTCTGGCAAAAACTTTGCGAGCGAAATTATGAAACTTAAGGAATCCAACCTGCAAGTAAGTACGGTTTCGTTTGCCCAGATGCTAAAAACCAGAACAAATCTATTTGATATCATATGCATGGGGCAAGAACAGAAAGAATTACGATGTCATCCATAGACTGAAATTCCATTTGCAAAATGCAACCATTTGTATACTGATTGAGACAATTAAATGAAGAAGAATATTTCTCAGAAAGCCATATAAAGCGGCTGTAAAGGATAGCAAATCTAGATGTGACTCCGAAGTTTAGTTTTCCTGTATGAAGAGTGGTATCGATTAGACTCTATTTAGTTTCAGTTGCAATCCGTACAATCAAACTTTTAATTTGGATTCTGTTGACTATACAACTGAAAAGGTATTGTGTTCCATGAGAACGAGAACTTCAAGGGTTTTTTCATTCCATTTGAATTCCTTGCAGCATTTCCCTATTTTTTATTCTTTCTTTGCTTTATTTCAATGAAATTAATCAAGTTTTTCCAGCTAAAAAGGTAATTGGTAGCAGGTTCTGTAATGATAGGGTTGCCACCTGTCATTATACTGTAGTACAGATAAGTTGCAGTAGTAGTTACTGTATTACAAAGAGTTAGAGAGCAGAGTAGTTACTGTAGTACAGAGTGTATGCAGCTAAGTATGTAATTGGAAGCAGGTTCTGTAATGATAGGGTTGCCATCTATATTTATACTGTAGTACAGAGTAGTTGCTGTAGTAGTTACTGTATTATAAAGAGTTAGCGATCAGAGTAGTACATAGTGTTTCCAGCTAAGTAGGTAATTAGTAGCAGGTTCTGTACTGATAGGGTTGCCATCTGTCATTATACTGTAGTACAGAGAAGTTGCAGTAGTAGTTAGTGTATTACAAAGAGTTAGAGAGCAGAGTAGTTACTGTAGTACATAGTGTTTCCAGCTAAGTAGGTAATTGGTAGCAGGTTCTGTACTGATAGGGTTGCCAACTGTCATTATACTGTAGTATAGAGTAGTTCCTTTGCTTGTAGTAATGAAGTACTTAGGTTTCTGGCTTCCACACCTTTTTAAGAGATTACATTGCGGGATTATAATATGCTTCTCAGGAATGCATTGGTATTTTGAAAGAACTTGGCTTGTACATCAATCTACTAGCATCAATTGATTAATTGATGTTATTGAGTATGAAAATTGAGTTTGTTGTGAACATAAAAACCCTTGTATTTAAAATTGATTTCAATTAAGGAATTGAATTTCTTTTGTTTACAATTTTAATGACAAACTTTCAATTTAATGAATTAATGTTCTCTCAATAACAAATATCGTTTCCATGTTCCATTTAATAATTATTTTAAAATGACATACAAAATTTCAATAAATTAAAATGCTACTCTCTTCTCTTTCATTAATAAAATAAATTAAATTCAATGAAATTAAATTAAATGAGAAATTATTTCAAATTGAAACAGAAACACGACAATACATGCGAGCGAACAACCTATTGTACGGTGTACTTAAACCATAACAACCTACCCCCCTCCCACCACACAAAGCTAACCATAGCAATGAAAAGAGAGCAAAAACAAGAGAGCGTAAGCAATATGAGAGAGAATAGATTTTCCAAAAAATATCCTTTTTAGACACACACACGCACACGAATACAAAAAGAAAGAAATTTCCCTTGTTACGAACAGCTACGTTTGCAAAGAGAAAGAGGGAGAGAGCGAGAAACAGAAAGAGAGCTTGCATGTGTGTGTGTGTGTGGGCAAGTGTGCAGTTAACAAAAGGCACTTAATTTTGTTATTTTGCAATAAAACGTTTAACAAGAGTTTACAAAATAAAAAAAGAGAAAAAAAATTTCAAAAACACATACACATCCACATCCACATGTGCTTGTTTGTATATGTTTATGATGAGGACACATATTCATAAACATAAATGTGCTACAAATATAAGTAAGTAAACAGCCGAGAGGTTATGCTGCAGCATATTCAACTCAACACTGTTGTTCACAGTATTATGGAGGAGCATCAAAGCTGTGCATTATGGATTGTAGTTTTATTCTTTCAGAAGCGAAGTGTAATTAAACTCTCAATGTATCACAACTATTGTCGTGCACATGTAATTTAAATACAGACAAACATCAACATACATACATACGTAGGCTGTATGTACTTCTGTGTAGGCTAAAAGGCTAAAGGATAATTGAGATATTTACACATCGTTTCGATCTTTAATTCAAATACAAATTGTGTGGTTAAGATATTAAAAATTCAATAGAGAAACTCTATTTCTCATGTTAACTAGAAATACGAACTAAAGTTTGAAATTTTTTTTAATTTTAATTTCAAGTCACAAGAATGCAATAAGAAATGTTCATAAAAAAAGGTAATGGAATTACATAAAATAGTTTCCTTATTTGTTAATGGAATCTAATCACTTTGCATCTTGGTAGTGACTGGAGAGTTTCTTAGGCAGATGATCAACTGGCAGTCCATTTTTTAAGTTCAAAAAGGAAAATTCTACTCCTGGAATAATGTTCTGTTTACTACTGTAAATGTTCGAAAAGATTTGAAAGCAAAATTCAGAAAACTGTCGTACTTTCTTTAGCACAAGTCCACTCTGTTTGTAGATTTTGATAAGCTAGACTCCTTGATAAGCACGAAATAATAGTTGCTTGTGAGATTTGAAAGTAGATTTTAATTTAAACCCAGCCAGGAAAGCTAGCAGGATGATCGGAATGAGGCCACACGTCTAATAAGCCAACACACTACCAACAAGACTCTAGTGACTTCGGGTATAGGCTCTAGTAGCTGAAGTCGCCGTGGTCTAGTAGGTAATGTGTTGGCTTATTAGACGAAAGGCCCGAGTTCGAATTCCAGGTCAGACATCAAAACGAAAAAAATATTTCTTCGGCGACTTCCCCTCAGCAGATTTCTGGTAAAAACTCTGAAAGTAAAAATCTCGGCATCAACTTTAAACTGTAGGTCCCGCCACTCATGTATAAAATTAACGCACATAACACTGCGAGAACCTAGGACGTTGTAAAATGGATCAATTCGACCACCGGGTACTGTACTTGTCAGAATCTTGTCTCTAACGTAACTATATTTTGATTCCATTTTAGTAGAAATGACGAAGAAATAGGAGACTTGAATTATCGCATACAATGAAGCTCAAAGAACATACACGCTGACAGGATCATTGATCTCATGGAAAACTATTTTTGCAGTCAGCGGTACAAAAGCAATACATCTTTTAAATTGGACGAGAGAGAGAGAGAGTTAAATTGCGAACTGAGAAGCAGAAACGAATAAAAACTCTAAGGAAACTGCAGAATTTTTGCTTTTTTACGCCAAGGAAAAGTAAATGTACCGAACCGCACCATAGATGTGCGCCATGTGTGAGGCTCCACCTATTAAATGCCCTCTTCGTCTCGTGGACTTGTTGTGCCCACTCCAGAACTACGGTGGTACTACTTCAGAGTGGAGTCCTTTTGGCCCTTTGTCCCCTAAGTGCTCACATCTGCGTCCGGATTGCGTATCGAAAGTTGAGGAGACCTTTGTCCGCTGCGTTTTCATATCCGCGTCCGGATTGCGTATCGAAAGTTGAGGAAACATTCCTTTCGTCCAGGTCCTCGTTTGGAATTCCGTTTGACACATGTGCCAGTGTCATCTATGCCGGCATAGCTACATGTCCTGCAGCCTCAAGATTTCTCTTCTTTAGTCTTACAATGCGCCCCACGTAATTCGTCACTGAAGCTCAATTCTCTCTACTCGTAATCATTACCCCATCAATGTTAGCGATCATAATCGTTCAAATTATTGACGTTAGTACAGAGCCACAGCTCTGCGAGTGTGCACATTTGAAAACAAAATGTTCTGCATCATCAATTACTTCCCCTTCCTCATAAAGACAGCAAGGGGAGGCGGTCTTGTCCATTCTATGCAGATATTTCCTAAAATATCCGTAACCCGATAGCATCTGTGTAACGGTAGTAATTTACCTCTCCAAATTTACGACCCATCCATGGCCTTATGTCCGTTCTCTATCTTCATCGTTCCATCGTCGTTGCTATTCGGAAAAGGTGTTTTTCCCCAAGGGACCAGTTATGTGATTTCCAGCCGATTTCGCTTTGCTGCCAGCAGGTCCTTAGGGATTGTTCTTGCTATCACAAGTACGACTGGGGCGGACACTGTACAATATGCCGACGCGATAAAGGAAACTGCTGGTTGAATTATGTAACTTTGCCAGCAAGAAGTTTGCTACCAAGTTCAGATGAAAGGTATAGAAGAAGAGCAAGGAAAATTGGCAGGATATACATAGAAAGTCGCCGTGGTCTAGGGGTAGTGTGTTGGCTATTAGATAAAATTCCCGGGTTCAAATCCCAGGTCAGCCATCAAAACGAAAAATATTTCTTCGTCGACTTCCTCTCACATCCGATTTCTGGCAAAGACTCTGAGAGTAAAATTTGCATGAAAAAAGCTCTCAAAAATCTGTCGTTGAAGTAGACTTTAAATGTAGGTCGCCATCAGTATAAAATTAACGACACAAAAACAGTAAGTGGTGTGAGAAGCTAGGTTCGTAATCCTGACTGAAGGGTTGTAATGGCCAATTATGTAGTATGTACGTATACATAGGAACACCTTGTGTACGCCATGATGATCGTGGTTACCTTAATGCTTCGCATCTATTCGAAGAACTAGTTACGCTTTTCCGTACAGAAAAAATCTTTGCAGGCTGGAGAAAATTTTTTAATGTCTTCAATTCCTCTACAGAAAAGCTCCTTTAGATAGTCTCCTTGCCCTTAACCTACCAAAAATATAACAATTTGAAGAGCTGTTAACAGTTCTGGAATTAAAAACTCTGGGAGACAAAAATTTAAAAGTCATGTACACCCACCTTGTCTGTTGATGTCCACAATTTGCAGCACAACATTTACTGCGAATGATTATGTCTGAAGGCCTTCACAACCTATGATCCGTTCGGGCATCTGGAACCCACAATGAGACCACTTTGTTTGCTTCCTGTTGTCATATGCAATCAAATTCTGTTCTTCTGTTGTAGAGCCCATATTTAGTCGTGCTGTATCGTTTCATTTGCGTTTTCAATTCAATTTCTTTTTCTTGCCAGCAGAGGGTTGTTGATATTTCATTCCTGATGGATGGATGGATGGATGGATGAATTTTTATTATTTTTCTGTTTCAAATTCTCTGCGATTTTTTTTTCTTGTTTTCTTTCATTCTTTTTGCTCTCTCTCTGTGGCATTTTGTTTTTCAGCTACTGTTGCGGTTTGTTGTTTTATTATTTGATTGAAAAATTAAAACGCAATACAAAAAAACAAAAAACAAAAAAGAAACCGAAAACAACAAGGCATCTTCTATTTGTGTTTTTGGTTTTTCTTGTTTTTTTTTATAGTACCGTAACATGGTTTCCTTTTTATATGCGGCCATATTGGTTTTTCCGGTGTGTATATACAGAAATATTTCATCATCATCATCATCATCATCTGCTAGGATACAAAATTTACTTAAAATAATCGAAAAAATGGAGAAAAAAAATCAAAAAGTAAAATGAAATGAAAAATGTTTTTAAGGAAATATGTATCGAATCTTTATTTTTTCATCTGTTTTCATAGCTAAAACGGATATTATTTAATATTATCGAATTTATCATTCTTGTTACATCGATAACTGGCATGCGGCATGCCATACTTACATATATTCATACATTGATTTGTGTATTCTAGCCATCAATTTCAAGGATTCAATTTAAGACTAGAGGCTATCATCCGTTTAGCATATGACCTAAGCAATCATGTGCTACAAGAATATGTAGAACGCTTTTGATGCTTGAATTAGATAGAATTTCTCCCCAAGATGCTGTTGCTGTTGCTTCAACTTATAGAAAATTCAAGTAATAGCAGTTCAAATTATAGAAGTTCGACTGTACTTCCCAAAAGACGATACTGATAATGACAACACAAAATGTGCCAAAATCAATGTCATTTTAATGACTGCCTCTGGTTTGGTTTCACCAGTTCATCCTTATGATTCGATTATGCTTTTTTCCCAAATTCCCAACGGTAACTCGGTGCTAATTTGACGTTAGCGAATTATCCACGTAGATATGGTCCTTGATATAAACTTTGTGGGTGTGTAGAAACAAATTCTTATTTTAATTCTATTCTTTAAAATTTTTCCCTCAAATCATACACCAGCAACACGAATCTCTGAAACTCATACCGAAGCAAATAAAAATCATCAGGATGAAGGCTGATAATATTCACAAGGTTCAAGGCGCCTGATCATTACAACCGTTCAGTTAGGGGTCTACGATCGAGCTTCTCTAACCACTTATGTTGTGCGTGTGAATTGTATACATGAGTGGAAGGACCTAAAGTCGACTTCGTACAACAGATTTGTGAGAAATTTTCCATGGCAATTATTTAATTTATTTAATCTTAGCGTTTTTGCTAGAACACCTCAAGAGCTAGGTATACTTAGCAACCTCATACAATGTTCAGACCAGTGTTACCGTTGAGCGACTAAAGTCGCAATTTGACACTTTTTCAGCGACCTCGCCACTTTTTGTGCCCCCTTACTAAAATGAACTAAATCTGACACTTTTCAAGATTTTTGACCCTTTTTTCCCCTTTTTTTAAAAAGCATTTTTTCTAGACTATAGACTAGACTATATGCTTGATTATATACTAGACTATAGACTAGACAATAACTAGACTATATACTATACTATAGACTAGACTTTAGTATGGAATAGACTAGACTATAGACTAGACTACAGACTAGACTACAGACTAGACTAAAGACTAGACTATAGACTAGACTACAGACTAGACTATAGACTAGACTAAAGACTAGACTATAGACTAGACCAGAGACTGGACTAGAGACTGGATTAGAGACTAGACTAGAGACTGGATTAGAGTCTGGGCTAGAGACTAGACTGTAACTAGACTAGAGACTAGACTATAGACTGAACTAGAGACTAGACTAAAGACTATACTACAGACTAGACTACAGACTAGACTAAAGACCAGACTACAGACTAGACTATAGACTAGACTACAGACTAGACTAAAGACTAGACTACAGACTAGACTATATACTAGACTATAGACTAGACTAGAGACTAGACTATAGACTAGACTAGAGACTGGACTATAGACTAGACCAGAGACTGGACTAGAGACTGGACTAGAGACTGGATTAGAGACTGGACTAGAGACTAGACTATAGACTAGACTAGAGACTAGACTATAGACTGAACTAGAGACTACACTATAAACTAGACTAGACTCTAGACTAGACTAGAGACTAGACTATAGACTACACTAGAGACTGGACTATAGACTAGACTATAGACTAGACTAGAGACTAGACTATAGACTAGACTAGACTATAGACATTTCCTTTTCTTTTAAAAATGTTTCCCCTTTTTACTGCCAAAATACACTTTTTGTGCGACTTTTTTTTCAAAAATCCCCTTTTTGTGCGACTTCTTAAAAATTTCCAGCGGTAACGCTGGTTCAGACATGCACTTTTTTTGCTTAATTCGCAATAAACGCCATTATTGAGATCAATATTTCAATTAATTATTGCGCAATAAATATGCAAATTGTTATAATATTGAGTAAAACTTTACTTTGCGATAAGTACGTTCAGTCAGCATATTGCAATTTTCCGAACACTTTCAATTCATATTTGATAACGCAAATGTCAACAACTAAAAAAAAAACGAAGTAAAAACAATGTTGTTGTAATTACCAACTGTGTTGCTTACCACTGTTAAATAAATATTGCGTATATTATGGATGTGTCTGAACACTTAAAATATTGTACTCAAATAAATTGAATATTGACTTAATAAAAGTGCCTGTCTGAACATTATACTATAAGGCTCGAAAATAAACGCGTTATATCATGGGAGAGGGAAATAATTATAAAACCCTTTAATTTATTTATTACACAATCTTTAAAAGCTTTTTAGGAAGAATTAGTGAAGCCACTTACATTTTAATTTATATTTAGTGCAAGTAGCCAAACAAGTGTCTTAATTACCTAACCATACCTGCAATATAAAAAAAGTTCATTACATTATTACATACTGTATGTGTAGTAGTGTATGTTATGTAAGACATTGTAATTGTATTAAGTTTTACATTTATTTGTACATTATAAACCCATTAAGAAATCATTAAATGGAATACACAATAAGAAAAAGCAAAAGAATAGAGAATAATTGATTGCGATTAAAGTTTATGTCAAACTACCGCCCGCACTACAATATAAAGAAACAAAAGTTAGCATACTTAGGCCAAATTAGGAGAAATACAAAATTATAAACTGTTTCAAAACGGGATGTGAGAGAAGCAAATATGGGAGAAAATCCTCCCAGAGAATGAATCCAATTGTGGACAGGATGTGGAGAACCTCCAGATCAATGCGAGTAATGGAGATACTTTTGAGAGGCTAGGTAGGTAGGATGGAGCGTTAGCTTTAGTTAGTGTTAGTACTTACCGTATTCCACCAAACTAGGAAAGAAATTGGTCAGCGCAAAGGCTGCATATAAAAAAAAACACGACTATTCTACGCCAGCCCGAAAGTTTGATAAACGTAGTTATATTCTTGACATCAATGGATTATAGCTTCATCAAGCTGACGAGGATTGGAGGGCCAAAAAACCAATATTTCCACCTCTCAAGAGATTGGCATTGACAAAGAACATGGATAACAGTCTCCTTATCTTCAGCAGATCTGCACCCACGGCAGAAGTCGTTAGATGGGAGCTGCATTCTTTCCGAGTGTCTTCCCATAACACAAATATGACCTGTAAGCATGGCCACTGTAATCGAGATGACGTTACGATCAAGTCCGAATAACTGGATGGAGCGCCTTCTATCCATCGAGGGCCATGTGAGCCTAGCGGTGGAGCAGGACTCCTCATTGAGCCAGTATAGGTTGGTCGTTTACGACTTTTTCATACCTTCCATGTGGTGTTAATTTTATGCATGAGTGGCAGGAAGTCGCCGTGGTCTAGTAGGTAGTGTGTTGGCTTATTAGACGTAAAAGCCAGGGTTCGAGTCCCAGGCCAGACATCAAAACGAAAAAATATTTATTCGGCGACTTCCTCTCAGCAGATTTCTGGCAAAATCTCTGAGAGTAAATCAAAAATTGCCATGAAAAGTTTCTCATAAAATCTGTCGTTCGGAGTCGACTTTAAACTGTAGGACCCGCTACTCATGTATAAAATTAACACACACAACATAAGTGGTGTGAGAAACTAGGTCAATAATCCTGACTGATGGGTTCTAATGACTAATTATGTATGGCAGGACCTACGGTTTAAAGTCGACTGCGAACGACAGAAACTTTTCATGGCAATTTCTATTTACTCTCACAGTTTTTGCCAGAAATCTGCAGAGAACTATTTTCATCTTTCGCTTTGTTGGAGGCGACTGACCTCAGGTTTTAAGCGTGACCTAACGTCGCCAACATATTACCTACCAGACTTTGGTGGCTCCGGGTATAGACCATAGTAAATATATTTTGATTCCACTTTAGTAGAAATGAGAGATAGGGGACTTGAATTATCGCGAACAAATCATAATTTTATGAACGTTAAAGCGGAGAAACCTAAAATACAGCACTTACAGCTGAGAGTTGACTGTAGTGTAAAAAAAAATAGTTTTTTATACAAAAACTTTAGTTTTATTAAAAAAAATTTTTAATTTCTTAAGCTGCCACGTAACAAAAATTTTTTTTTGTTTCATTATTCCTGTTTCCGTAAGACTAGCGTTTTCAGATGCTTGAAAATTTGTACGAAAATTACTTAGTTTATGAGATACTGTTTTAATCGTTTTATTTCTTACAAATTTTGTTATGAAAACAGAAGGTTTTCTATAAATCGGAAGGCGGGTGTACCTGAAATTTTACATCACACTGTGTAGAGCAGACGTCGGCACAAAGAGAACATGATAACAATGTGAGTGTATTTGTGTGAGGCATGTGTATAACCCTCAAGTCGCCGTGGTCTAGTGAGTAGTGTGTTGGCTTATTAGACAGAAGGCCCGGGTTCGAATCCCAGGTCAGACATCAAAATGAAAAATATTTCTTCGGCGACTTCCTCTCAGCAGATTTCTGGCAAAGACTCTGAGAGTAAAAATTGCCATGAAAAGCTTCTCAAAAATCTGTCGTTCGAAGTCGACTTTAAACTGTAGGTCCCGCCACTCATGTATAAAATTAACGCACACAACATAAGTGGTGTGAGAAGCTAGGTCGTAATCTAGACAGAAGGGTTGTAATAGCCAATTATGTATGTATGTGTACAACCCAGATGAAAATTGTTAGTAATATTTTCAAGTGTAACCTAAGATTATGTTTTTGTAGTCCAAGATCTTTAAAGACTATGTATTTAACCTGATAAAATATTAAAATATTCTTCCAAAAATGGAGATCATTTCTCATTGTTATTAGTGAATCTCTTTAGAAAATAGTAAATCCTACTGTTATTTTTCTTTGGGTGTATAATTGATATACAAAAAAAATTTCAAAAAGAAAAGACGAGAACCTGCTTAACTGAAAGCTGACAACTTAATGCATTTTACGCTCTTTTTAACGAACATTGTTGATGTTCGTGTCCTATGTGTGTAAAAAGCCGAAGATGATCTTCCCCTGAGGGTTATTGATGCATTGGAATATTTGAATTTGCCGTTACAGTAATCCCTCAATTTATGTTGCAGTTGGTTCCAAAAAAACAAGCGACGTAAATCGAATAACGACCCAAATTGATGTTAGAGGGAACACAAAATTTCACGACATAAATCGAAACAACGTTACTTGAAGCAATGTAAATCGAAGGATTACTGTATTCTTCTTGTATTTACTACAGTAGCGAGCACAAAAAATGCAACACTGTGCCATATGATCTTTAATAAGATCTGTTTCAAAATAACGGTAACTAATTTATCTATTTTCTTTTGCTGTTAATTCTTTCAATTATAAGTTTTCAAAGTAACCACAGTTTATTCCAAATTCTGCTTTAAAAAGTTAAATATTTTTGAATTAGTGAAAAAAGTGCAAATTTTTAGCGAGCAAAAAAAATGCAACATAATAAAAAAAATAGTTAAAGTAAGTTATTTATTTAATTATAATTGAGAATTTCTTAAATAAGTTATACAACAAGTGTTTTGTAATAGAAGCAGCTCTCAGCTGACAGCAAAACTGCAATCATTAAAGCCTTAGAAGAAGGAAAATCCATGCGTGAAGTTGGACACCTCTTTGGTGTAAATCAATCAACCGTATGTCGGATTAAATCTCGATTTTCCTTGAGAAATAGTGTGGAAAGGAAACCAGGTAGTGGTAATCCTCGAAAAACTACCTCTCGCCAAGACCGCCAGATGATTGCACTGGTTAAAAAAGATCCACGAAAGACCGCAGTGGACGTTGCTAATTTCGCAAATGAGCAAATGGGAGTCTCTATAGGCGTTCACACTGTTCGCCGTAGGTTGAAAGAGGCTAATTTGCATGCGAGACGACCCGCAAAGAAACCTCTCATCAGTGCAATCAATAAAAAGAAGCGCCTGGAATTTGCAAAACGTTACAAGGATTGGTCAAATGAACAATGGGCTAAAGTCTTGTGGAGCGATGAAAGCAAATTTAATTTGTTTGGCTCCGATGGGATAAATTTTGTTCGAAGACCGCCTGGACAGAGATATTCTCCAAGATATCAACTTCCAACCGTAAAACATGGCGGTGGATCAATAATGGTGTGGGGTAAGGAACGATATGTTTAAAAAAATTATTGATTTTACGTCACGTATTTACAGGTGCGTTTTCCCGTGATGGGGTAGGTCCCTTAACTCAAATCGAAGGAAAAATGAACGCCAAGAAGTACTGTGAAATCCTTGGAGAACACATGCTTCCTCATCTGCGGGAAAAAATGCCTCCTGGTAGCATATTCCAACAGGATAACGATCCAAAGCACTAAAGTCGCTTAGCTCGAAACTTTTTAAGCGACAATGATGTCAATGTTTTGGATTGGCCATCACAGTCTCCCGATCTAAACCTCATAGAAAATCTATGGGAGCTATTAGATCGGGAAGTTAAGAGGAAACATCCGTCAAATAAGAGGCAATTAGAAGAAATTTTGAAAAGTGAATGGGAGAAATATCCATTAACACATTAATAGCTTTAGTCGACTCTATGCCTTCTAGGTTGCAAGAAGTCATAAAAAATAAGGGCTACGCCACTAAATATTAATTTTAAGATTTTTTTTGTTAGAATTACTATTTAATTTAAATAAACACATTAAAATGTATGCTGTTGCATTTTTATTGCTCCCATGAAATTTAATATATCATTAATTAAAAATATTTACACAATGTTATTGATAATAGGTATCTATAACTGTAGGGATTAATAACCCAAAGAAATATTTTGAACTGGTCACCATTTTTTTAAAATTATCGCACTTAAAGATAATTTTACCCAACGTTACATTTTTTGTGCTCGCTACTGTATGTACAAGCGACAGTGACGAGTGTAAGCCATGCGGTGTAATTAATTTATTTTTAATTGAAAATTTTTTAATAAATTACGGTCAATTGGTTAACCAAATCAACTGAAAGGGAATATTTTTTTTTTCAAATTATTATTAATTAAGCTGTCGTATAAGATAATTAATATTATGCCACTCTCTCTATGGCACTCTATCTCTTTCTCTCTCTCTCTCTCTCTCTGTCTCTTCCTCTGTATCTCTCTTTCTTGCTCTTTTATTGTTTATTTATAAATAATTAATGTTAATTTGTATTGTTATTGTTGTTGTTGTTGTTACTGCTAGTAGCAAAAACTACGCTCTAAAATTGTCTAAACAATTAATATTTAAATAATAAGTTGAGAGAATGTTTTCGTAATTTTTTTGTTTTTTTGGTTTTTTGTGTTTAAAGCAACAGTTTGTCACTCAATTCTTACGTTTACTTATAAACGAATCACGCAAGTAAAAAAAAAAATGAACTGAAGTGAAATGAAATGAAATAGCAATAGTAACAGTAACAACACGAACAACAACAACAACACCAACAACAAAATAAAACAATAAGACTGTAATTGTAATTGAAATATAAACTTTGAGGTTAAAGTTATAATGAAATTACCTCGAATCCAAAATACTTGACGTTGTCGTGCATTGTACATATGCAGCAGACAATCAACGGCAAAACCAACAAACGAAACCAAAATAACGTAATGATGGAATGTAAGGAAATTTCCCCTTATTTCTCTAACTCTCTCTCTCTCTATCTTTCACGCTCTCTAGCTATCTTTCTTGTTCTCTCTGCCATTGTATAAATTTTTTTGCTGGGGAGGAGTTCAAAACATGTTTAATTTATTCGTTTCAATAATGCATTAGTATTAGTGAGACATTTGAATGAAACCTAAAGAGAGATTAACAAACAATAACCTAGAGAGAGCATAAGCAAGAGAGAGAGTTTCTGCGCATTAATGTGGACTAACAGCACATGTGTTGAATATTGTGTACGTTGTGTATGAGTGTTGTGTATAAAGGGGGGGAGTGAGGTGATTGTGTTGTTGAGTTGTACGATGGTTTCACACACTTTTTCATTAAAGTTAATGCTCTCCTTTTTACAGCTTTATTGGTTTTTAATGAGTATTTGAGTTGATGAAGAATTTAATTTATGATGTCCCACAGACCCAATCCAATCACAACATGGCATCCATCGTATATACCCCATACTCATGCTCATATGACAATGCATTGTTATAATAAGTGTACGTGTGGGTGTATGTGTGTGTGTGTGTTTGCATGGCACTTGACTACGTAACTATAACTCCACTAGACTCAACGTTATTTCTATGCTGTGTGTTCTGTATTCTTGTGTATTCTGTTTTGATATTCTGTTGTTGAATACATGCAAGCTACACACATGGTCAAATGATGATGACAACAACTACAACTACATCGACAACTACAACTACAATTGCAACTACAACCACATTAAGGATGTGTTCAGCTTTTATTCAATTTGAATATGAAAAAAGGCAATAACAGCAACAACAACAAAAAAAATTTTTGTTCTTTTTTTTTTCTTTTGTTATTTTCTTATTCATTTTTGTATAAGCAAGTAAGTGTATGTGTGTGTGTGTGTTTGTGTATGTGAAAACACCTCCTCTATCCATATGAGTGCATACATGGCTGGTCAGTTGGTTTGCTCTGGTCATGTTGATGTTAACGTTGTTGTTGTTGTTTTTTTACTTTTAATAACGAATATACAGAACGGCTCTCGTAGAACTTAATAAATTTTACATACACAACAACAACAATCGAGTACAGTTATGTGTGTGTGTGTGTGTGTGAATGTTGCCAAATTGCTTGTTAAAATGAAGAGAATTGACATGTGGAGAGTATGGAGAGTATGTTTGGGTAGCAGAAATACAGAAAAGTAGAGACAACAAGGCCAACAACAAGAATATTTTTAAGTTAATATAACAACAGGCAGCCATTTAACCAAAACCATTATCGTCTTCCATCCAGTTTTGTTTTTTTCTTTTTTTTGTTGTTTTTTTTGTAACCATTTCCATTAAATTTTATTCATTTGATGCTTTTCTGTACTCTACACAGCGCTGTTGCCACTGGGTTACCTTCTCTGCCATAGATTTGTATGCTAATATGGGTATGTATGTGTCCATGTGCTATGTATACGGATTATCTGTTTGTGTAGTAGTAATGGCAACGTCGTTGACGTTGTTGTCGTTGCCGTTGTCGTCGTCGTGCTTTGATGATTTAATTTTCTGGTCTTCTAATTTAATTTTATTATAGAAATACTCAATAACAAGGATGTGTGTGGTGAGGTGTACTGTGGTGTGGTATGGTATGGCATAGCATGGCTTGGCATGGCATCTATAATATGTTGATGATGATATTTCAACGATTTTCTTTATCTTTGTTTCTTCCCCTCCGCTTCCTTCCCCTCAGTTGCTGTTGCTGCTTTGACTCACATTTTCTGTGTTCTGGTCCCGTGTATGCAAATTCATTAATGGAAAATGGTGATGTTTAATTGAAAAAGGAAACGTGCAAAGGTGTTGTTTTTTTAAATAGAATTGACACAAAATGTAAATGCAACAACAAAACACACACCCACACACTCCCATATGCTTATGGTAATACAACAGTTTATCACCTAAATAAGTACACGTTAGAGAGAGGGCGTTTGAATGTTTAATTTCCTTGAATTCTATTTTCAATTAAAAAATGCAAAAAAAAAAACAGAAAAATTCTATTAAAATGACCGTCAATAGAAATTTACATGTGTGATCGTGATGTTAAACAATGAAAATAAAAGTGTTTTGGAAACAAAAAGGAAAAGAAAAAAAATTCTTTAATTATCTAAAAATTATTTGGAAAATTTTTGCAGGATCAAGGATATTAATCTAATGACACGATTATTTAATCAACTTGCAAGTCAATCGCATGCTATTTTAAAATCGTTGTAAGTGTCGTTGAGGTCGCCGGAGTCTAGTAGGTAGTTTGGTGGCTTATAAGACGTAAAACCAGGGTTCAAGTCACAGGCCAGACATCAAAATAAAATCCAAAAATTATTTCTTTGACGATTTCTGCCAAAAACTCTGAGAGTAAAGTAAATAAAAATTGCCATGAAAAGTTTCTCAAAAATCTGTTGTTTGGAGTCGATTTTAAACTGTAGGTCCCCTCACTTATGTATAAAATTAACACACACAACATAAATAGTGTGAGAAACTAGGTCAATAATCCTAACTGAAGGGTTGTAATGACCAATTATGAACGTATGTAAGTGTCGCCATCTACTGGGTGAATACTCCCCAGCTTTATTGGAAACATTTTTAATACATCAGTGAAATCAGTTACGTTAGGTGGCTTAGGAAGCTAAACTTTTAAACGCTGGCAGAAAAGCGTAGCTGCAATGCTTGTTTACCAAGCCTTATGCAATCATATGGCCTTAGCATACCTATAATGAATTTCCATAGTGAATAACTAAACTATCCTTCTATAAATGTGGATATAACAACTAGAAAAAGCATGTCAATAAGTCGGATACTACCTAACCTGACTTGGAATCCACATAGAAATCCTATGTACTGAAGTACTATGCAAGAAATTGCCAAAACTATGTACTGATATGAAGAGATTGGAAGTGTTACAGACCTGATCACAGATGGGCATCATTGCAATGTAAGCAGTACCGTCAATATTACCTTCTGTTAGCGAAAGAGTGGTGAATAGTTTGAAGGGAACGGCTTCTTAAAGTCGCCGTAGTCTAGTAGGTAGTGTGTTGGCTTATCAGATGTAAGGCTTTGCCTCAAAACCCCAGGTCAGACTCCAACAAAAAGAAATTCGAGAAAAATATTATTTCGACGACTACCTCTCAACAGATTTCTGTCAAAAACTATGAAAGTAAATAAAAAATTTGCTATGAAAAGCTTCTCTAAAAAATCTGTTGTTGGAACTCGACTTTAAACTGTAGGTTGCGCCGCTTATGTATAAAATTAACACACACAACATAAGTGGTAAGAGGCTAGGACGTTGTACAATGGGTCAATTCGACCTCCGGGTTCTGTACTTGTCACAGTTGACAAGTACACGTCCTCTAACCTAACCTAACATAAGTGGTGTGACGAAGCTAGGTCGTACTCCTGACTGTATGTATGTGTGAACAACTTCTCGATAATCCTAGCTATTGAATATATTTTCATTGGTGTTTTGCGTATTTGAATTTGTATCTCAACTTCACGAAATAATTAAAACTGGCAGACGACCATTCATAATGCCGTAGACATGCTGATAGGTTGCTAGGCTATCAGTGCCGATTATTCAAACAAAATTTTCTTTATCAAGAAAACCAATTTCGTACTCCATGGCTACCTCAATAAGGAAAATTGTCGCCTATGAAGCTTGTACAAAACGCAAGTGATTGCTGAAATACCATTGCCTGTTGGGAAAGTAATTTTTTGGCCATGGGAGAAACCATTCATAATCAACTGAGAGTCCTGTGGCCCTCTTATTGCCGAATTTCCAAATTCGTTCCTGTAAAATGTATTTGAACTTTTTGTTTTTATTAAAATAAAATAAATTATTATTGAAAAAATTAAATAGAAACCAATTTAAAGTCATTAATTTTACAGAAAACATTTTTTTCTGTTTCTGTTTTAATGAACTCATACAGACACGGTGTGTGTGTGTAATTACGTTTGTAATTTTGTAACCACTTGTAAAATTATTTATAATGATTTAATTAATTTAATGACGAACATTTTTTTCTTTATACGATTTTTAAATTTTTTTCTTTTTAAATTTTTTTGTTTTTTAATTTGTATTAAAAGAAGAAAAAGTTACGAATCCTGGGGCCTTTTAAAACAGTATGTGCATTCAATGGATATATTAAGGTCACATGGGGTTGTGATACCACAGTTTAACGTTATCTCATAGTTCCGAAGCGATTCTAACTGCCAACGTTCACAATTCCAGTCATTAAAATACATTTTCTCCTCCAACATAGTACAAGAAAACTGTTCTCTTCTTTCTCATCTCAACAGCTTTTGGAAAAATCATTTGCATTGTGTCCAAAAGTAATGGGCCTTAATATTCAAAGTAAAAGTGTTTGTTAGGAGTTTAAGCAGGATTACCATACGTCCTCCATCTAGTTTTGATCAGATTTCCTGCATCGTTCTACTCATGTGCGAAGACACCCATTTCCTGTTGAACGAATCGATACTTGCATTGCCAATTATATGTTTACAGATTGTTAGAGGGATTGCCAAATTCGTAAATTCATTGTGTGAGGACCGGGAAATTCGTTCGCTCTGTAGTTACTTGGAATACCATTATACCCAGCGTTACCGCTGGAAATTTTTAAGAAGTCGCACAAAAAGGGGATTTTTGAAAAAAAAGAGTCGCACAAAAAGTGTATTTTTGGCAGTAAAAAAGGGAAACATTTAAAAAAAAAAAAGAAAATGTCTATAGTCTAGTCTACAGTCTAGTCTATAGTCTAGTCTACAGTCAGTCTATAGTCTAGTCTATAGTCTAGTCTATAGTCTAGTCTATAGTCTAGTCTATAGTCTAGTCTATAGTCTAGTCTATAGTCTAGTCTATAGTCTAGTCTATAGTCTAGTCTATAGTCTAGTCTATAGTCTAGTCTATAGTCTAGTCTATAGTCTAGTCTATAGTCTAGTCTATAGTCTAGTCTATAGTCTAGTCTATAGTCTAGTCTATAGTCTAGTATACAGTCTAGTCTATAGTCTAGTCTATAGTCTAGTCTATAGTCTAGTCTACAGTCTAGTATACAGTCTAGTCTATAGTCTAGTCTACAGTCTAGTCTATAGTCTAGTCTACAGTCTAGTCTACAGTCTAGTCTATAGTCTAGTCTACAGTCTAGTCTATAGTCTAGTCTATAGTCTAGTCTATAGTCTAGTCTATAGTCTAGTCTATTGACTAGACTAGAGACTAGACTATAGACTAGACTAGAGACTAGACTATAGACTAGACTATAGACTAGACTAGAGACTAGACTATAGACTAGACTATAGACTAGACTAGAGACTGCACTATTGACTAGACTAGAGACTAGAATGTAGACTAGACTATAGACTAGACTAGAGACTGCACTATTGACTAGACTAGAGACTAGACTATAGACTAGACTAGAGACTAGACTATAGACTAGACTAGAGACTAGACTATAGACTAGACTAGAGACTGCACTATTGACTAGACTAGAGACTGCACTATTGACTAGACTAGAGACTAGAATGTAGACTAGACTATAGACTAGACTAGAGACTGCACTATTGACTAGACTAGAGACTGCACTATTGACTAGACTAGAGACTGCACTATTGACTAGACTAGAGACTAGAATGTAGACTAGACTATAGACTAGACTAGAGACTGCACTATTGACTAGACTAGAGACTGCACTATTGACTAGACTAGAGACTGCACTATTGACTAGACTAGAGACTAGACTATAGACTAGACTAGAGACTGCACTATTGACTAGACTAGAGACTAGAATGTAGACTAGACTATAGACTAGACTAGAGACTGCACTATTGACTAGACTAGAGACTGCACTATTGACTAGACTAGAGACTAGACTATAGACTAGACTAGAGACTAGAATGTAGACTAGACTATAGACTAGACTAGAGACTGCACTATTGACTAGACTAGAGACTGCACTATTGACTAGACTAGAGACTAGAATGTAGACTAGACTATAGACTAGACTAGAGACTAGACTATAGACTAGACTAGAGACTGCACTATTGACTAGACTAGAGACTGCACTATTGACTAGACTAGAGACTAGAATGTAGACTAGACTATAGACTAGACTAGAGACTGCACTATTGACTAGACTAGAGACTAGAATGTAGACTAGACTATAGACTAGACTAGACTAGAGACTGCACTATTGACTAGACTAGAGACTGCACTATTGACTAGACTAGAGACTAGAATGTAGACTAGACTATAGACTAGACTAGAGACTGCACTATTGACTAGACTAGAGACTGCACTATTGACTAGACTAGAGACTGCACTATTGACTAGACTAGAGACTGCACTATTGACTAGACTAGAGACTAGAATGTAGACTAGACTATAGACTAGACTAGAGACTGCACTATTGACTAGACTAGAGACTGCACTATTGACTAGACTAGAGACTAGAATGTAGACTAGACTATAGACTAGACTAGAGACTGCACTATTGACTAGACTAGAGACTGCACTATTGACTAGACTAGAGACTAGAATGTAGACTAGACTATAGACTAGACTAGAGACTGCACTATTGACTAGACTAGAGACTAGAATGTAGACTAGACTATAGACTAGACTATAGACTAGACTAGAGACTGCACTATTGACTAGACTAGAGACTGCACTATTGACTAGACTAGAGACTGCACTATTGACTAGACTAGAGACTAGACTATAGACTAGACTAGAGACTGCACTATTGACTAGACTAGAGACTGCACTATTGACTAGACTAGAGACTGCACTATTGACTAGACTAGAGACTGCACTATTGACTAGACTAGAGACTGCACTATTGACTAGACTAGAGACTGCACTATTGACTAGACTAGAGACTGCACTATTGACTAGACTAGAGACTGCACTATTGACTAGACTAGAGACTGCACTATTGACTAGACTAGAGACTGCACTATTGACTAGACTAGAGACTGCACTATTGACTAGACTAGAGACTGCACTATTGACTAGACTAGAGACTAGAATGTAGACTAGACTATAGACTAGACTATAGACTAGACTAGAGACTGCACTATTGACTAGACTAGAGACTGCACTATTGACTAGACTATAGACTAGACTATATATTAGACTATATGCTAGACTATAGACTAGACTAGAGACTAGACTATAGACTAGACTAGAGACTGCACTATTGACTAGACTAGAGACTAGAATGTAGACTAGACTATAGACTAGACTAGAGACTGCACTATTGACTAGACTAGAGACTAGAATGTAGACTAGACTATAGACTAGACTAGACTAGACTATAGACATTTTCTTTTCTTTTAAAAATGTTTCCCTTTTTTACTGCCAAAACATACTTTTTGTGCAACTTTTTTTTCAAAAATCCTCTTTTTGTGCGACTTCTTAAAAATTTCCAGCGGTAACCCTGTTTGTACGGTGTCCAAGACTAATGGGCCTCAATGTTCATAGTAAAATTGTTTGTTAGGAGTTTAAGCTGGATTATCATACGTCCTCCATTTAGTTTTGGCCAGATTTCCTGCATCGTTCTCCTTATGTACGAAGACACCCATTTCTTGTTGAACGAATCGATGATTGCAGATTCTTTGATAGATTGCCAAACTCTAAAATTCATTGAAGAGTTGTATTGTTTTATGAGGGCCGGCCAATTCGTTCGCTCTACTGCCTCATTGAGGTATCTAAGAGAGCTATACACCGTCCTGAAGTTCATTTCGTTGATATTCAGAGATTTGATAGCCATTTGGCATATAAAAAATATGGAAATATCCCGCCTGAGCATTTTTACGTCCTTAATAGGTTTTTCCGCATCCTGTATTATCGAGGCTTTCGCCTAAAATATGCCACAATGATTTGGCAGCCTTATGGACTAGGCTATTCTGATCGATTTCAAAACAATTCCGCCACCAACAGTTCCATTCAATTTGAAGATTTCGGTGAAGGTTTGCACGGCGTCTTTTACAAAGTACGTTGAAAAATGTTTCCAGTTTTTTTTTTATACGGAATGAATGTCCAGAATGTCCAGGTAGCGGTTGTATTGCAGTATAATGTAGTTAATGCTCTTAATAGACATAAATTTCTGGCAGGATCATTGGGTGAACAGTAGCAACTTCAGATATTAGCCGTCAAAACGAAAGCATTAAATGTTCTCTTCAACTAACGCAGGTGCAAAGCACAAGGCACCAATAACAATTATGCGTAGATCTTTGTAACCTCAGTTATAGTCTAGTCTAGTCTATAGTCTAGTTTATAGTCTAGTCTAGTCTAGTCTACAGTCTAGTCTATAGTCTAGTCTAGTCTAGTCTAGTCTAGTCTATAGTCTAGTTTATAGTCTAGTCTATAGTCTAGTCTATAGTCTAGTTATAGTCTAGTCTATAGTCTAGTTATAGTCTAGTCTATAGTCTAGTCTATAGTCTAGTCTATAGTCTAGTCTATAGTCTAGTCTAGTCTAGTCTAGTCTAGTCTAGTCTATAGTCTAGTATATAGTCTAGTTATAGTCTAGTCTAGTCTAGTCTAGTCTATAGTCTAGTTTATAGTCTAGTCTATAGTCTAGTTTATAGTCTAGTCTACAGTCTAGTCTACAGTCTAGTCTACAGTCTAGCCTATAGTCTAGTTTATAGTCTAGTCTATAGTCTAGTTATAGTCTAGTCTATAGTCTAGTCTATAGTCTAGTCTATAGTCTAGTCTATAGTATAGTATATAGTCTAGTTATTGTGTAGTATATACTCTAGTATATAATCTAGTTTATAGTCTAGTTTATAGTCTAGTCTATAGTCTAGTCTATAGTCTAGTATATAGTCTATATAGTCTAATCTATAGTCTAGTATATAATCTAGTCTATAGTGTAGTCTATAGGTCTAGTATACAGTCTAGTCTATAGTCTAGAAAAAATGCTTTTTAAAAAAAGGGGAAAAAGGGTCAACAATTTTGAAAAGTGTCAGATTTAGTTCATTTTAGTAAGGGGGGCACAAAAAGTGGCGAGGGTCGCTGAAAAAGTGTCAAATTGCGACTTTAGTAGCTCAACGGTAACGCTGATTATACCACATAATGGAGAACATTTGATCGTTTTGCTACCTCATTGATATATCTAAGACAACTATGCACAGTAGTTCACTTCATTGGAATTCAGGGTTTTAAGGTTTTATAGTCATTTGGCTTACAAAAAGTATGGAAATATCCCGCCTGAGCATTTTTATGTCCTTCATACGTTTTCGCTGCAGCGGTGTATTAGCGACATACATACATAATTGATCATCATAACCCTTCAGTAAGGATTATTGTCCTAGTTTTTCACACCACTTATGCTGTGTGTGATGTTAATTTTATGCATAAATGGCGACTCCAAACGACAGATTTTTTTGAGAAACTCTTCATGGCAATTTCATTTTTACTCCCAGAGTTTTTGCCAGAAATCTGATGAGAGGAAGTTTCCGCAGAAACAGTTTTCGTATTTTGTTTTGATGTCTGGCCTGGGTGGTTCGAAACCTGGCTTAACGTCTAATAAGGCAACACCTTACCTACTAGACCAAGGCGACTTTCTGCTCTCAACAGCCATAAATTCGTGCAGGATCATTGCGAAACCAATATTTGATCCATGGCACTGTCCAATCGTCCAGTAGCGATTTAAGGTCATGGTCGCCAAAACCCTTCAATATTAAGGCAAAGGAAGGAGACATAAAATGTTCTCCTCAACTAACGCAGATGCAGTGGATAAGGCGCCACTAATAATTATGGCAGACAGATCTTTACAGCCTCCATTGCAAGTTAAAATTAGTTAGTTATGCTATCAAAGAATTTTCATCACAATAGATATCCATAGGATAAGATTGATCAATATTGCGTAAACTTAGTAGGTCAACCTAAGTCGAAGACTGCATTTTTTCTCCCAAGACTTTATTATTGGTCATTGGGCGGAAATTCTTTCGAGACTTCAACCTATTCTGGGTCAATGAGGAGTCCTGCTGCACCGCTCTTATCTGTTACTCGGACGTGAACGTAACGTCATCTCGATCACAATGGCCAGGCTTACAGGTCACCATTGTTTTGTGGGAAAACACGCGGTGAGAATGTAGCTCCCATCTAACGACTTCTGCCTTGAATGCAGATCTGCTAAGGAAGAAGAGACTGTTATGCACTTCCTTTGTAAATACTGAACTCTTGCAAGGTGCAGATATATGTTATTTGGCTTTCCATTCCTTGACAGCTTGACGGTGCTAATATCCATTGATGCCAAGGGCATAGTTTATCAAACTTCCAGACTAGTTTTCCAGCGTGAAAAGTCGTGCTTTAAATGTCCCGCCCTTGAGCTGACCAACTTCTTCTTTTTCGCTGGTTTGGAGGTCCAGAGACTGCGTTCACCTACGGGACGCTATTCGTTCTTAATTGAGCTTTTGGTATCAAAGCTAACACTCCTACCAACCTACCAACCTGCCTTATTAGAGGACGTAGTCAAATTGACTCATTGTTATCGACTTTGTTATTCAAAAAATAAAAAAAAAATCTTTAATAAGGCCCATGTGAAAAATCCTTTTACTGCTTTACTTTGCTCATTAGTTTATGTCTGCATATGTATGTAGACATATAACACATACAGACGTACGTAGAAAAAAACATATACAAACGTATAGAAAAACATGTCTATCATTATATTTCCTCTTTCATTCGTTTATAATTGTCTCTCATTAGCATATTATACATGGATGTACATACATACATAATTGATCATCATAACCCTTCAGTAAGGGATTATTGTCCTAGTTTTTCACACCACTTATGCTGTGTGTGATGTTAATTTTATGCATAAATGGCGACTCCAAACGACAGATTTTTTTGAGAAACTCTTCATGGCAATTTCATTTTTACTCCCAGAGTTTTTGCCAGAAATCTGATGAGAGGAAGTTTCCGCAGAAACAGTTTTCGTATTTTGTTTTGATGTCTGGCCTGGGTGGTTCGAAACCTGGCTTAACGTCTAATAAGGCAACACCTTACCTACTAGACCAAGGCGACTTTCTGCTCTCAACAGCCATAAATTCGTGCAGGATCATTGCGAAACCAATATTTGATCCATGCACTGTCCAATCGTCCAGTAGCGATTTAAGGTCATGGTCGCCAAAACCCTTCAATATTAAGGCAAAGGAAGGAGACATAAAATGTTCTCCTCAACTAACGCAGATGCAGTGGATAAGGCGCCACTATAATTATGGCAGACAGATCTTTACAGCCTCCATTGCAAGTTAAAATTAGTTAGTTATGCTATCAAAGAATTTTCATCACAATAGATATCCATAGGATAAGATTGATCAATATTGCGTAAACTTAGTAGGTCAACCTAAGTCGAAGACTGCATTTTTTCTCCCAAGACTTTATTATTGGTCATTGGGCGGAAATTCTTTCGAGACTTCAACCTATTCTGGGTCAATGAGGAGTCCTGCTGCACCGCTCTTATCTGTTACTCGGACGTGAACGTAACGTCATCTCGATCACAATGGCCAGGCTTACAGGTCACCATTGTTTTGTGGGAAAACACGCGGTGAGAATGTAGCTCCCATCTAACGACTTCTGCCTTGAATGCAGATCTGCTAAGGAAGAAGAGACTGTTATGCACTTCCTTTGTAAATACTGAACTCTTGCAAGGTGCAGATATATGTTATTTGGCTTTCCATTCCTTGTCAGCTTGACAGTTCCATTGATGCCAAGGGCATAGTACATCAAACTTTCAGACTAGTTTTCCAGCGTGAAAAGCCGTGCTTTAAATGTCCTGCCCTTGAGCTGACCAACTTCTTCTTCTTTCCTGGTTTGGAGGTCCAGAGACTGCGTTCACCTACGGCGTCTTAATGGGACGCTATTCGTTCTTAATTGGGCTTTTGGTATCAAAGCTAACACTCCTACCAACCTACCAACCTGCCTTATTAGAGGACGTAGTCAAATTGACTCATTGTTATGGACTTTGTTATTCAAAAAATAAAAAAAAAATCTTTAATAAGGCCCATGTGAAAAATCCTTTTACTGCTTTACTTTGCTCATTAGTTTATGTCTGCATATGTATGTAGACATATAACACATACAGACGTACGTAGAAAAAAACATATACAAACGTATAGAAAAACATGTCTATCATTATATTTCCTCTTTCATTCGTTTATAATTGTCTCTCATTAGCATATTATACATGGATGTACATACATACATACATGCACGTATACATATGTAATGTTATATCAGTACATATATGTTTGTGTTCATGTACATGTCTGTGTGTGTGGGCATGTTGGTAATTATATTTTAATTAAAAATCATTTTGTATGTGTTTATATATGAATACACAAACATATACACACGTCTGATGTTTTTTTTTTGTTGTTGTGTTGTTGTTTCTGACTTAATTAAAATGTAAGTAAATAATCATTTTGATTATTAAAAAAACACTTGAGTTTTATTCGTTTTTTTCCTCAATTTTTGTTTTTTTTTTGTATTTTTAATTTAATTTTTTTTTATTGTTTTTTATGTTTTGTGTCTCTATTATGTGTCTGTACTGGCGTGTCTGATGGCGTATTTTTTTTTTTTATTATTTTCATTTACAGTGTGTTATTGTTGTAGTTGTTGTTGTGATAATTATTTTAATTAGTAAAAATTATTAAATAAAACACAATAATTATTAACAATAATACACATGATTAACTAACTAACCAGTTATAATATAAATACTTTTTAATATCACACATACATACATGTATGTATGTACATACATAGATGTATACGTACATGTAGATGTATGTACAATAGAAAGGTAAAAATAATAACTACTTGCCTGTGTTTGTGTAAATGTAACCTTAAAATCAATTAAAAATCATTAAGAAATTGTGAAATTTTCTAAATAAACAACAATCAACGCATTCGTAGTCGTTATCTACCTCCCATCACACGCTTTTGTATTCTTCTCTTCATGTTACAGTCTTTAAGAAACATTGTTGCAGGCAATACAATACACAGGCACACATACACACACATATACATGCACCCATACAACCATTCAAAGAGATAAATAATTATTTGATTAGTTTGAATAGTTGGTACGTTCATCAAATTCATTAGAGTCACTTTGAAAGTCACTAACAAAGTGAATCAAAAATTCAGTGTTGAAGACATTTTCTTAATTTTATCATTCGCTCATTTTCTCAATTACTTTCGCTCTCTCTCTCTCGCTCTCGCCCTCTCTTAAAATTCAATTTTCTTCTCTCTATTCATTCAAATACACAAACACACACATATACTCACAGGTTTAACAAACATCTTGCATGCAGGCCACCAAAGGTAAAACTTCTGTTGTACAAGAAAGAAAGAAAGAAAGCGAACGAGAGAGTATATGTGCCAGAGTGTATGTGTGCGTGCTTGTGTGATGTTCATCCTTTGGGGGAATAAATTGTTATTGTATCCGTCGAGTTAAATTGAATCTTAAAAGAAAACGAAGAAGAAGAAAAACAAAAACAACATCGTTAGTGGCAGTAGAATTTCCATTAGTAGTAGGCTTACATAACCCAATGAACATTTCAATTTTCTTAAAATTTAAAAGAAAAATCTGGTACTGAATCAGACAAATATTGACTCTCCTTTACTTACTTACTTAATTAGCCATAACAACCCTATTAACGGATTTCGGCCTGCCGCAACACTTCCTTCCAGGCGCTTTTGCTTCTTGCGCACCTACGCCAATTGGTCACACCAATCGATGAAAGGGCTTCCTCGATTTGGTCCTTCCAACGGATACAAGGTCGTCCTCTTCGCCGACTTCCGCAGATCTCCGCATCAAATACTCGTCTCGCCGGAGCATTCTCCTCCATTCGAACTACATGGCCGAGCCAGCACAGCCGCTGGTTATTAATACGCTGTACAACGTCCATGTCGTTGAGGAGCTCATACAGCTCACTGTTGTATCGGATGCGAAAATCATCGCCAACTCGCACTGGACCGAAGATCTTACGTAGAACTTTTCTCTCGAATACTCTCAAGGCAGCTGCATCAGTTCTTAATAGGGTCCATGCTTCTACGCCATAAAGAAGCATGGGTAGAATGAGCGTCTTGTAGAGTATTGACTCTCCTTTATTATTCCGAAAAAGGTGGCGCTATTTATATAAATTTCCGACAAAAAAGGCAAATTTAAAAACTTTGGCTGTTATCCCCCACCCAAACTTGGTCTTCTGTTATAGTTTGCCCTGGGAATTCATTGGAAACCTAAACGAATGGTTTCAAACTAGAGGATAAGGCTTGCAGAGGACATTTCTCTAAAGAGCTTTTTGCCTCCACAATTTCTGTGGATTGTTTTAAGGTCGAGGTAATGGCCATGAATTTCGCTGCAGAACTGATCCTGAGTAATAAATCTGCCCTAACGAGGAATTCTATTCCTTTCTGCAAGTGAGGCAGTAATCAAATCTGTTTCTTCACATCTACATACATAACATAATTGGCCATTACAACCCTTCAGTCAGGATTACGACCTAGCTTCTCACACCACTTATGTTGTGTGCGTTAATTTTATACATGAGTGGCGGGACCTACAGTTTAAAGTCGACTCCGAACGACAGATTTTTGAGAAGCTTTTCATGGCAATTTTTACTCTCAGAGTCTTTGCCAGAAATCTGCTGAGAGGAAGTCGCCGAAGAAATATTTTTCGTTTCTTTGTCTGACCAGGGATACGAACCCGGGCCTTTCGTCTAATAAGCCAACACACTACCCACTAGACCACGGCGACTTCACATCTACACTGGTTGGAATATGTCACGACTCACTTGATAGCCTTTCACGAGGCTTTTGTATCAGTTACAGGGATTTACAGGATAATTGTGTACCTACATACGACCTAGTTTCTCGCACCACCAATGTAGTGTGTGTGGGACCTACAGTTTGAAGTCGATTCCGAGCGACAGATTTTTGGGAAATTTAGAGATTTTTTTCAGAAGTTTTGCTAGAAATCTGCTGAGAGACAATCGCCGAAGAATTCTTTTTCACAATTTAATTTCGATGGAGATGTTTGACTTGGTGCTTGAGCCTTGGGCTCACGTCTAACAAGCAAACACACTTACTTCATACTAGACTACGACAAATGTGAAAAACTTTCCCAGAGGATTAATGGGATCAAATGTCCTGAATGCAAGCTATAAACCAAGCAAGAAGAATACGCATTTAGAAGCTTAAAAACATGTCTTGATCCCTTTTGCATATATTGAACAGAAGCAGTGCTTTAAAGTATGAGGCCGATCTAAACCGTAATGCTATTGCTTGTCTAGGAATCCTTTTACATAGACAACCTGGAATAAAATTGAAAGGCGACCACCATAAATGTTTACTGGGTTATTTTACTACACACACACACTTAAACCATGACTGCCGACATGGAGATTTTGTTCATTTGTGTTGTTTTGTGTGATGTGGTTGCATGAAAGACATTCGCAAATGAAATTTTCTTCAATTTTCTTTTATGTACTGGAGGAATATGCATGTGTAAGTGAAAATGTAAACAACGTTGTATTCATTTGAGACCGTTTTTACACCACCACCACCACCATTACCATCATCATCATAAACATTTTCAAAAGGATTTTCTTTAAACCTAAGACAATTATCTTAAACTACACGAATGAGTGCTATGGTGTATGGTTGAGGGGTATAGAGAGAGAGAGAGAGAGAGAGAGAGAGAGATGCATGAGATTTTCAATGACTTGCGGTTGGATTAGTTAATTCATTTAAAAATTATTTCCTTCACATTTCTTCGATTCTTTACAATTCTAAACAGGTAGCACTTGAATGGTGGTACAAAAGGGCTTCAAAAAAAAGAATTCTATACGTACATACATACATACGTATGCATATTCACTTAATTTTCCAAAATTGAAACAATTTTTTGTTTATTTTCTTCATTATGCTTCTGAGAATATTTCTACAGACTAAGGCCTACCTTAAGCTGCCATTTACACCATTCGGTGCTTTCAAACTGCCTGACTATTCAGATAAATAGGTACACTATCACCAAGCTTCACTGGCTTGATTTTGATTACGTTAACCTGGAACATCCTACACTTAGAAGAGGCAAATAAATAAACTTTGGTTATTATCCCCCGCACCAGACTGGTCTTGTGATATGGTTTGCCACGGGGAATTCGTTGGAAATCCAAACGGATGGTTTCAAACTCAAGGATATGGTTTGCAGAGGACATTTCTCCAAAGGGCTTAATCTTGGCATATTTTTATGCCTTCACAATTTCTGTGGAGTGTTTTAAGTCGCGGTAATGGCCATGCATTTCGCTGCAGAACTGATCCTAACTAATAAATCTGCACCTACGAAGAATTCTATCCTTTCCGACAGTAAGGCAGTAATCAAATTTGTTTCTTCACATCGAAACTGGTTGGCATATGTCACTACTCACTTGTTAGTCTTTCGTGAGACTTTTCTAGTACTCTAGTAGGGGTTATAGTTACAGGGCTATCCCGGGTAATTGTGTACATATCTACAAACATAACATAATTCATTATTAGAACCCTTTAGTCAGGATTACGACCAGGCTTCTTACACCACTGGTGTTGTGTGTATTAAGTTGATACACGACTAATGGAACCTACATTTTAAAGTCGATTTTTGAAAAACTTTTTCATTGTAGATTTATTAAATCGCACAGTTTTTGCCAAAAATCTGCAGAGACATTAGAGCCGAAGAAATATTTTTTCATATTTCGTTTCGTGTTGGAAATATCTGACCTGGGGTTTGAACTGTAGTCAGTCGTATAATAAGCCAACACCCTGACTACGACCACTTCATTATTAGTCTACTGCAACTTTGTCTGCTGATGGTTGTGCTGTGTAAGCCATCAAGATATCTGTTGAAGAAATATTTATATTACATACATACATACATAGATAATTGGCCATTACAACGCTTCAGTTAGGATTACGACCTAGCTTCTCACACCATTTATGTTATGTGCTTTAATTTTTATACATGAGTGGCGGATCCTACAATTTAAAGTCGACTCAGAACGATAGATTTTTCGAGAAGCTTTTCATACCAATTTTATTTTTACACTCGGAGTTTTTGCCAGAAATATCGCCGAAGAAATATTTTCATATTTTCGTTTTCATGTCTGACCTTGGATTTGAACTCGGGCGTTTCGTCTAATAAGCCAACACACTACCTACTAGACTACGGCGACTTCAATATTTATATTACGATCCACTTAATCTAAGAATCGTCAACCTAGTCAATTACGTCAAATGCCTGTTACGATTAGTGATACCTTCACAGATGTATGGAACTCAGTCCATGGGTCATTAAGTACAGTTTAGTGAGGGTAAATGATCAGGATTAACCTGTGCTTCATCATCGTAAACAAAGCAGAAATCCTACTCTAACATTCCTTGAGACTTTAAGATCACCTGATTCACATAAATTCGAAGCAGCACTTATTAGATAACAATCTCCTCTACATATTAATACTTTTCAAATCAGTTTTTAAAGTATTATTATCCTTTATCCCTTTTACGTTATTATCTTACACATACACTTAGCGCCAAAAATTAGTATACATACATGTATAATTGGCCTTTACAACCCTTCAGTCAGAATTACGACCTAGCTTCTCACACCACTTATGTTGTGTGCGTTAATTTTTATACATGAGTGGCGGGACCTACAGTTTAAAGTCGACTCCGAACGACAGATTTTTGATGAGCTTTTCATGGCAATTTTTTACTCTCAGAGTCTTTGCCAGAAATCCGCTGAGAGGAAGTCGCCGAAGAAATATTTTTCGTTTTGATGTCTGAGTATACACCACTGAAATAATTCATTTTCTTAGGATAGCGAGAAAAGTAAATAAGAAGAGTGGATTAAATTTCCAAGAATAAAAATCTTGATTTATTACTTATAAAATGTTAAAAACAAATACCAAAATTATTGTTGTGCTACAAGTATCATATATATTATTTCTAAAGTACTTTTTTTTGTCGGTTGCAAATATCTCCCATACCCCCCCATCAAATTTAATGAATGATATCTCATTTAAAAGCTTATATCTAACACTAATTGCGAAAAATAATTAGAAATTGGAAAATTAATATTTTCATTGATAAAAGTTATATTTTATATAGAACTGCATGATATTACTGTTGTAATTATGATTATATGTTTTTGCTCAAGTGTGCTAATACAGGGTCGCTTAATAGTAATGTAGTTCTACGTAATATAGTATGTATTCCATTGCGGCAATACCTCTATTTACTATAATGCCGTTTATTACTAAGTCAGTTATATACATATAATATGCATATTGAGTTGTAAAAAGCTGTTTTGGCAATACTTTGCAGTAGTTGTTAGATCAAGTGAGATAAACAGGATCGCTTAATTGTAATGCTATTCCACATAATAAAATATAAAGTTGTAAAAGCCATTTTGGTAATGTCGTTATTATCATGGAATTGTTTGTTTTATGAAGTGTAGTAATACGGTGTCTTTTAATATATAGATATATATAGTGTCAGCTGATATTTAACAGTTAAAAAGGTTTTAAGAAAAATAAGAATACAAATATTTATAATGTTAATTAGAAATCTTAATGCTAAACAGGGGTTAATAAATAGTACCAGGCTAATCGTAACAAACTTGGGAAAGCACATCATATCAGCAAAAATTATTCATACCGATAAAACTGCACTCATACCACGATCAACCTTACACCTTCTGATCTAACTGTACCTTTCCAAATGACATGAAAACAATTCCCTGTGAAAGTTGCTTTTGCTGAGACGATAAACAAAGCACAAGGTCAAACTCTTCAAAAGCTAGGATTGTATTTACCAGAACCGATGTTTTCACATGGGCAGTTATACGTGGATTTTTCTCGAGTGCGTACGTTTTTAAGATATTTTTGTTTGTATTAAGGATTCGTACGGGCAAAAAGTTAACGATGATCATATCATTCCCTCTGACGTTGTATTCAAAGAAGTATTGTAAAAACATTTAAACATTGTATGAATGTATGTATGTAAATATGTATGATGATGTTATAATTTCTAATATTTTTATACTTTTAATAAAATTTCTATTAATTATTTTCGTTTTATGTTACGCACGGGTCATCTAGTATTTTTTATGATAAAAAATTCAAAATTATTGTGGGAGTTAACTCACTTATGGCGTTTAGTGTATATGCTCGCATAATTCAGGCAACACTTTCACACTCTCATCCTATAAAGTTAATAAAACGCATACATTTGCCGAAACCGCACACAAAATCGTTACAAATTAATTCATAATTAAACAATTTGAAAATTAATTAAAAACAAAAACCAACTAAAACACACACACACATGTATACAAGGCAGACATCTACATATACAGGCAAAAAAGGATTAGAAATATGGATGGGGAAAAGTAAGGATAGAACGTGATTCAATGATGGGGGAAGGGAAGCTGTATGAGTGAGAAAATAATTGGAAATTAAATTAGTAACACTCACGCTAAAAATTATAATGAAAACTCATTTGTTTCTCGTTCGTTCGTTTGTGCGAGTAATTAAAACAAATAAAATAAAATTTATTATTATTTAGAAAATTATTTCAACAAAAATTTATTATAAACACACACACATACACACACACACGAAAAACAGAAAAAAAATTAATTGAAAACATAAAATGGAAATTAAAAATACGGAAACTACAGTGGGCCCAAGGATAGAATTTTTAACTTATACTGCCTTACAGAAAAGCATTTCCTGTTTAAAGCTTTAAATGCTTTTTAAATCCTAGATTTTTATTAATTTAAAGGATGAAATATTAAAACGAAATATCCTTTAAAGTCATTCAAACAGATTTTATGCAGAATTTTTCAAAAATAAAATTGAAATTGAAATTATTTTCGAAAATCCACACAAAATTTTTCATTTAAACCGTTTTACCATATCAAAAGCGTTTTTTCTTTATAATATGAATGTGTTTGTATAGGTATCTGTATGTGTATGTGTATGTGTGCTTGTATATTTGTATGTTTTTTTTTTATTTTGTGTAATTTATTTAATATCAAAAGCAATAAACAATTTCAATGATGATGAGAAAAATACTCTCCTGGGGATGAAACTAAAAATGGCGCCATATTTTGCACACACGTATTCGTACATATGAATTTGGCGTTTTTTTATTTTTTTTTGTTGAACTGTTAAATACTAAATAAATACTGTTTAAACAGTTAAGTGTAAAATTGTAGCAGTGCTTGCAAATATTCTTTGATAAGGTTCAGAATTTAAGAGTTCAAATGAAAGAAATCTACATGGATTAGATACAGCGATGGAAATGTTCCTACAATATAATTTATAGAGTTGAGGGACATGTTTCCTATTAAATTTAAGCCAGTAGAGTTTGACCATAAAGTAAGATTCATTTTCGGTATATTGTTTATTAACTACACTATTAATTTAATCTCCACGAAAAGTTTCTCAAAAATCGGTCATTCGGAATCGACTTTAAGCTTTAGGTGCCACTATTCATCTATCAAATTAACACACACAACATCAGTGATGTAAGAAGCTAAATCGTAATCCTAACTCAAGGGTTGTAATATGTATGTACACAGGTGACCTTAAAGTCTCAAGGATTGTTAGAGTAGGATTTTTATTTTGTTTTGACTGATGAAGCTTAGGTTAATGCTGATCATTTACACTCCAAGTCCACTCACTAACCTGCACGTAATGACCCTTGGACTAAGTTTCATACATCTGTGAAGGTTTAAAGAATAGTAACAGGCATATGGCGCACTTTTTTCATAATTGGCCAGGTTGTCGGTTCTTAGATTAAATGTATCTTAACAGATAGCTTGATGGCTTACATACATAGCACAACCATCAGCAGGCTAAGATGCAGTAGACTAATAATAATGTCGTCGTAGGCTACAAGGCACGGTTCAAACCCCAGGCACAACCATCAGCAGACTAAGATGCAGTAGACAAATAATAAAATCGTCATAGGCTACAAGGCACGGTTCAAACCCCAGGTCAAACATCTCCAACACGAAACGAAATATAAAAAAAATATTTCTTCGGCGCATGTGTCTTAAAAGATTTCTGGCAAAAACTCTGCGAGTTAATAAAATTGCCATGAAAAGTTTCTCAAATATTTGTTATTCGTAATAGACTTTAAATTGTAGGTGCCGTGTATAAAATTAACATACGCAACATAAGTGGTGTGAGGTCGTAATCCTGACTAAAGGGTTTTAATAACCAATTATGTTATGTTTGTACATACGTACACAATTACCTGGTATATCCCTGTAACTATACCACATACTAGGGTGCTACAAAAATCTCTCGAAAGGCTATCAAGTAAGTCGTAACGTATGATAACCAGTTTCGATGTGAAGAAACAAATTTGATTACTGTCGGAAAGGATAGAATTCTTTGCAAGTGCAGATTTATTACTTAGGATCAGTTCTGCAGCGAAATTCATGACCATTACCTCGACTTAAAACTCTCCACAGAAATTGTGAAGGCATAAAGATATGCTAACATTAAGCCATTCGGAGAAATGTCCTCTGCATACCTTGTCCTTGAGTTTGAAAGCATCCGTTTGGATTTCCAACGAATTCCCCGCAGCAAGCCAATCTGTTACGAAGCATTATAGTCAAAGCTTTCTTATTTGCCTCTTCTATAGGATGTTGCAGGGTAACGTAATTAAAATCGTCCAGCCAGTGAGGCTTGGTGATAGAGCACCTATTTATGTCAATAGCCAGGCAATTTGAAAGCACTGAATGGTCTTAATGGCAGCTCGAAGTGGATCTTAGTCTGTAGAAAGGTTGTCAGAAGGATTTCGGACAGATGCTGTGAATAGCCAGCTACTTTGAAAGCACTGAATGGTCTAAATGGCAGTTCGAGGTGGATCTTAGTCTGTAGAAAGGTTCTCAGAAGGATTTCGGGCAGATGTTGTAGCAAGAACTATGCTGGCATCCAATGCAATCGAACGTAGGTGGCATTAAGTTTACAGATGAGCTGGATGGTGGTAGAGGTGGGTCTCAGTCTGCAGAAAGGTTAGAGAAAAATCTCGGTCAGCTGCTGTAGCAGGTACTATCCTAAGTTCCAGGTTATTCTAACACAGGGGGCATTAAGTTTGCAGATGGGCTGTCAAGCATACATAATTGCTCATTACCACCCTTTAGTTAGGATTATGACCTAGCTTCTCACACCACTTATGTATGTTGTGAGCATTAATGTTAATACATAAGTGGCAGGAGCTACAGTTTAAAGGCGACAAATTTTACTCTTTCGCATACATACATACATACTTGGCCATTACAACCCTTCAGTCAGGATTACGACCTAGCTTCTCACACCACTTATGTGGTGTGCGTTAATTTTATACATGAGTGGCGGGACCTACAGTTTAAAGTCGACTCCGAACGACAGATTTTTGAGAAGCTTTTCATGGCAATTTTTACTCTCAGAGTCTTTGCCAGAAATCTGCTGAGAGGAAGTCGCCGAAGAAATATTTTTCGTTTTGATGTCTGACCTGGGATTCGGACCCGGGCCTTTTGTCTAATAAGCCAACACACTATCTACTAGGTAGGTTTCGCTATTAAGTCGCCTAAGAAATATTTTTTCTTATTTTGGTTTTGATATCCGACCTGGAATTTGAACTGGGACCTTACGTCTAATAAGCCAACACACTACCTATTAGACTACGGCAACTATGGCTTTGAAATGCATAGTTTAGGTGAAATGAACTTTCGAATCTTTACTTGTGCAGCGTAAACAAGTTATCAAATGGGTAGTAGGGGCATTTCATTGCGGAATAGGGGTGATTGCAGAGGGCATTGTTATGCAGCTAAGCTAACAAAAATGCCGTGGCTAAATATATCTTGAATTACTCCTTAGGGCTGATCAATTGTAAGATTTGAGGGGAATGGCAACATGGGAAAAACTGTTATCCATGTATTGTATTCACTATTTTGCTCATCACTGTATTGTTGTAGGCGAGTGTTACTGATTTTGAGTGATTTGAATGTGTAAAAATGTGTGCTTTTTTTCTAATTTAATTAAGGATTGAATTTTTTTTTTTTTGCAAATTGTCTACAAAATTGAAGACAACGATTGGAATCGTGTTCGTGTGGGTGTATATAACATTAGATTGAAAAATACAACAACAACAATCAAAGCCTCATACAATAATTTACATGTTTAATGAGTTTTAACAATCAGAAAACGAACAGAAGAACTAAAGCAACTAGAACAGGAACAAGTTATTCAATTAAAAGCATAGAAAGCATCCCAGAATAAGTGTGAGACTTCACTAACAGATCGATATTATAATAACGATTCTATCGGGGAGTTTTTTTGAGAACATTTAACCTTCCAGTAATGTTAACGGACGTGTCCTTATTTATTACCTGCTGGGCTTTGACCTGAGGCATTTTTAGTCAACACCTTCATAAATATGTTGCATTTTTTGGTAAATAAATAAAATGTTCTCCTTAAACTACATCAAACGTTGTAATGAAAATGAAATTAAATTGTTAGAGTTCTTCATTCTGGTACGAGCAGGGGTTTTAATAATTTTTGCAACCCTCGCTTGGAGTAGGAAGGAAGGAAGGTATGTCAAAAAAATATTGGAAATCAAAAACAAACCTTCAATTAAAATTAACTAAAGAATATCAGTCACTCTCACCCAATGTTTTTCCCGGGTAATTGTTTAGAGTAGACGCGCTTCCTTCACTCACATGCGTATGTACTACCAGTTTGACAGATGTTGCTCATGTAAATGTTTACATAGAGAGAGAGAGAGAGAAGAGCAGACTACATTGGTTGAAACTGTAACAGCAGGATGTTGAGAGTGGCTGTGTCTGTGCTTATACAATGGAATTACCCGTGAGTAAATTATGTCGTAAACAGTTTCCGTAATGTTTAGCTTTATGCCTGCTGCGATCATTAGTATTTCATTTAGAAAGTCCACTATTTGTAGCATTAAATTAGTTGGCAATTATAAAAGTCTCTTCCCGTACCATCATACATACTCGTACATCTCGTAGTCCATGACATTTGTAATCCATAATGATTAAACGGCTGCTGCTGTATGATTTTGCCTTGAAATTTAATTTTCTTTTTGGTAATTAATTTCTGTTTTTTAACTCTTTTTTTCTTTTGTTTTTTGGCAATTATTTTAAAATAATATCCTGTTTAATGCTACTGGAATTGGGAAATGCATTTTCTTATTATTTCTTCCTTATTATGGGAGTTCGACATTGTTGCGTTGCGTTGCGTTGCGTTGCGTTGCGTTGCCTTGTTAATTATTTTGGGGAAATTACAAAAGTTATTATTATTATTATTAAGCTTTCTGAATAAATAATTAGTTTTTATGATTCTTATAAAATGGTCGCCATTCAATTTCAACAGGAAATATTAACAAGGAAATGGAAACCCTTTCAGCTTTTTAACTACAATTTTAGAACAACAAAAAAATTCTTCGTCGTTATAATTTTCCAAAAAAAAAAAACTCCAAAATTAAATTGAAAATTTTGTTTGCTTAACAACAACACCAACAAAATTTTAATATCCTTAAAATTTTATTCGCAAATGCAATGCCACGCAAAAAAGAAAAATCCTGTTTTCTTACGTTCCCTGTTTTCTTTTTCAAAACCGAACGTAATTGTACTTGTAATGGCAAATAAAGGATATGAATTTCCTTTCGTTATTTGTAAAGGTATTGCTGCAATAAGAAAGCCATTGAATCGGTTTTTTTTATTGTCTAGTCATTGTCAAATAGTTTAGCAAAATCTCAACCGAAAATTAATGAAGTTTAAAGTGAAATTTATAAAAACAGACATACTCGTTATATATGCAAATATATACTTATAGGTATCTCTTGAAGGGTTAGGGTTGCCACGCCCATTTTTGGTGAGTTTGTCGTTGTCAACTCTACGCACTTACCCACCAAATTGCATTCGTATAGGATCGCTACGTTCCTAAATATTCAATTTTAAAGATTTGCCACGCCTACTTTCTGTTATATCGATTTTTTTAAACCATCTAAACGTGATAAGCTTTCGAACAAAAAAAGAATGGTTCAAATTGGTTCAGTAGTTTAAGAGTTATAGGTCTCATTTGAAGGGGGGGGGGTTGTCTCACCCATTTTTGGTGGAATTGTAGATATCGACTCTACGAACTTACATACTAAATTTTATTCGTCTACGATCAAATATTCAATTTCAACGATTTGCCACGCCCTCTTAACATTTAGGGATATGAAATATAGATGTTGTCCGATTCTCAGACCTACCCAACATGCACACAAAGGTTCATGAAAATCAGTGGATTCATTTCGGAGGAGTTTAACCACAATGAAGTCGCCGTGGTCTAGTAGATAGTGTGTTGGCTTATTAGACGAAAGGCCCGGGTCCGAATCCCAGGTCAGACATCAAAACGAAAAAATATTTCTTCGGCGACTTCCTCTCAGCAGATTTCTGGCAAAGACTCTGAGAGCAAAAATTGCCATGAAAAGCTTCTTAAAAATCTGTCGTTCGGAGTCGACTTTAAACTGTAGGTCCCGCCACTCATGTATAAAATTAACGCACACAACATAAGTGGTGTGAGAAGCTAGGTCGTAATCCTGACTGAAGGGTTATAATGGCCAATTATGTATGTTAACCACTAATACAGTGACACGAATATTTTATATATGAGATCTTACAGATTTCATTCTAATCATCACAAAATGTACATGTCAGGCTCGAAATCATCCCGTTTCTAAATAGGTATGCTCTGAGTCTACAGTAAAGCTATCAAAAGATCGGTTATTAGTCCCATCTTACATAAGTCAGATCCCCTTTTATTGTTATTTCCAAACAAACTTTTGGTTTAATAATAGCGTTTTACATAATTGGCCATTACAACCCTTCAGTCAGGATTACGACCTAGCTTCTTACACCACTTATGCTGTGTGCGTGAATTTTATACATGAACGGCGGGACCTACAGTTTAAAGTCGACTCCGAACGACAGATTTTTGAGAAGCTTTTTATGGCAATTTTTACTCTCAGAGTCCTTGCCAGAAATCTGCTGAGAGGAAGTCGCCGAAGATATATTTTTCCGTTTTGATGTCTGACCTGGGATTCGAACCCGGGCCTTTTGTCTAATAAGCCAACACACTACCCACTAGACCACGGCGACTTCTAAGGATAGCGTTTGCCTCTCTTTATTTTCTATTTCGTTGATTTTTCCTTTCCAAACATTCCTTTCCACTCGTCCGTAGTTTAGCAAGTCGTAAATAGATCTATTAGATGTGAGGGTATAGTTAAAATTTCTGCGCAGACATCTAGAACAAAACAAAGTCAACAAAAAATGCAATGGTAACCCTAGGTAGCGGACTTCGATCGCCAGAACGCTTAACAGTGCGAGTTTTCATAGTAGATTTTAAAATTTTCCCAGATTTTAAAATCCACTGTAAGTCCCTTTGTGGGAAACAGGACTGAGTGGGCAGATAAAGTAAATTGTTTTGGAAGCATTGTACGCCCCTTTAGCCAGAACCGTGAGCAGAGCAAGTTTTCGTAGTAGATTTTGAAATTTTCTGAGATTTCAGATTTTAACAGCACAGATTTAACAGAGAAACAGCATTGTTTCTAAGGCCGCCAGCAGTACAAGATTAAGTGATTAAGTCAAGCAGTTTATTATGGATGGTATACAGTGAATTGATATAAAATCGCTGTAGTCTGGTAGGTAGTGTGTTAGCTTAGTAGACGTGAGGTTAATGTTTCAAACACCGGGTAGGGCGCAACGGCTATGTGAAGTTCCTTGAATGTGAATTTATAAGTTCCTTGAGTCTGAATTTATAAGTTCCTAGGGTGTGATTTCGTGCGATCCAACAGTTTTTGCCAGAAATCCGCTGAGAGGAAGTCACCGTAGAAATATTTTTTTATTTCAGGCGCAACGGCTATGTGAAGTTCCTTGGGTGTGAATTTATAAGTTCCCTTGAGTCTGAATTTATAAGTTCCTAGGGTGTGATTTCGTGCGATCCAACAGTTTTGCCAGAAATCGCTAAGAGGAAGTTGCCGTAGAAATATTTTTTATTTCAGGCGCAACGGCTATGTGAAGTCCTTGGTTGTGAATTTATAAGTTCCTTGAGTCTGAATTTATAAGTTCCTAGGGTTGCAATGGTAACCTTAGGTAGCGGACTTCGATCGCCAGAACGCTTAACAGTGCGAGTTTTCATAGTAGATTTTGAAATTTTCCCAGATTTTAAAGTCCACTGTAGGTTCATTTTGTGGGAAACAGGACTGAGTGGGCAGATAAAATAAATTGTTTTGGAAGCATTGTACGCCCCTTTAACTAACCTAATCGCCAGAACCGTGAGCAGAGCAAGTTTTCGTAGTAGATTTTGAAATTTTCTGAGATTTCAAATTTTAGTAGAATAGATTTAACAGAGAAAGAGTCTAAGGCCACCAGCAGTACAAGATTAAGTCAAACAGTTTATTATGGCTGGTATACAGTGAATTGATATAAAATCGCTGTAGTCTGGTAGGTAGTGTGTTAGCTTAGTAGACGTGAAGTTAATGTTTCAAACACCGGGTAGGGCGCAACGGCTATGTGAAGTTCCTTGAGTGTGAATTTATAAGTTCCATGGGTGTGAATTCATATATTTCAAGAGTTTTTGCTAGAAATCCGCTTGAGAGGAAGTCACCGTAGAAATATTTTTTTATTTCAGGCGCAACGGCCTATGTGAAGTTCCTTGGTTGTGAATTTATAAGTTCCTTGAGTCTGAATTTATAAGTTCCTAGGGTGTGATTTCGTGCGATCCAACAGTTTTTGCCAGAAATCCGCTAAGAGGAAGTTGCCGTAGAAATATTTTTTTATTTCAGGCGCCAACGGCTATGTGAAGTTCCTTGGTTGTGAATTTATAAGTTCCTTGAGTCCTGAATTTATAAGTTTCCTAGGGTGTGATTTCGTGCGATCCAACAGTTTTTGCCAGAAATCCGCTAAGAGGAAGTCACCGTAGAAATATTTTTTATTTCAGGCGCAACGGCTATGTGAAGTTCCTTGGTTGTGAATTTATAAGTTCCTTGAGTCTGAATTTATAAGTTCCTAGGTGTAATTTCGTGCGATCCAACAGTTTTTGCCAGAAATCCGCTGAGAGGAAGTCACCCGTAGAATATTTTTTTATTTCATTTTAATGTCCTGCCTGGCCTCACGTCTAATAAGCCAACACACTACCTACTAGACTATGGCTACTTCCAGAACAGTATTGAGAACTTTTATTAGAATGAATCTGGCGCCTATTTGATAGAACTTCATCCATATTACATACATACATACATAATTGGCCATTACACCCTTCAGTCAGGATTACGACCTAGCTTCTCAACACCTCTTATGTTGTGTGCGTTAATTTTGTACATGAGTGGCGGGACCTACAGTTTAAAGTCGACTCCGAACGACAGGATTTTGAGAAACTTTTCATGACAATTTTTATTTTACTCTCAGAGTCTTTGCCAGAAATCCGCTGAGAGGAAGCCGCCGAGAAATATTTTTCGTTTGAATGTCTGACCTGGGATTCGAACCCGGGCCTTTCGTCTAATAAGCCAACACACTACCCACTAAACCACAGCGACTTCACATTAAGTAATAAAAATTCAATTTTGGCTTAATAACTCTACAAAGAAGAGCAGAAGTACCCAAAACCATTGAACTTTCAATGGCAATTGGAAACGTATTGTAATTATTTTATTCTCTTTTTATTTTTTTCTTCTTAATTTTAAGTAATTAAACGGCATATTGGTAAACAGCTTGACGATAGGATTTTCACACATAATTTTACACTTTTATGCATAAAAGAAACCTAAATCCATTGAATTTTGAAACCCAAAAGATCGTTCACAATGTTGTACACTCAAGCTCCCGCTGGGCAAACACCCGCTCTCATAATAAATAAAATGTTGTGGAAGCATTTGCCATAAACTAACTAATCCGCTTAAAAGGTTTGCAGAAAAACAAATTCGAGTCGCAAAATTAAAAACACGGCGACAATAAGCGAAACCAAACCATTAGAGCGAGGCTGCACAGGAATCTTCTTCTTTTTTCTATACAATGAAGTGGGATTAAATGAACAACAAAAAAAAAAACACAAAAGGAAACTGTGACAACAAAGGAGAGAACTAAGTACCCATTACCTTATTTATTATTTAAAGATCATAATGCGGTTTTGTTATATGCTCTCCATGCTCAAAAGAAAGAGAGAGAGAGAAGGAGAGATATTGAGCGATTCAATGCGTAACAAGATCCTTATCGCTCTACATGTGTCCTTTATTAATGCAACTTTTGTTTGTGGTTTTACGTTTTATGAGCTGAGTGATCATTAGTGCGGCTTTAAGGCGTTACTTTGTTTTCTTTTTTCCTTATTTCCTTTCATTCTCTCTTTCTTTCTTTATTTTTTCACCGCTTTTCTTGTTATGTGTTCAGCTTGAGTTGTTTTGCTACTTAATAAAAAAGAAAAGAAAATAAAAGAAATGAAACGTCTCACTCGCATTCTCTAACCAAGTAATTGGCGGGATATTTGTACAAATAAAACGCCCTGCTACCTATATAGTTTTGCAATCATATCGGTTTACCAAGCGTGGTTTCCTAAACAGAACGCCAAAAACGTTTTATTGTAATTCATCTTTTAAATTTTTCGTTTTTTAATATCCTGTTTACATTTCAAGGATATCAAAAACACAAAAAAAAAAAATATCATTGCCTTTAACACCTATCTGCATACATGCACATAATTGTACATATTTACAGATTTGTACAGCGTTGATAAAAATTATAGGGACACTTGCTTGTTGTGCTACTGGAATACGCAGGGAAGTGTAAGGTAGATAGGCTAAAGCTATAAGAAATTAAAAACTTTTCAATAAAAAAGGCTGTTGACTGCTACGTTGATTACAATAGCTAACAGCAACACCGAAAGTGGTGCTGACTGCAATGTTCACCTAGATGTCAGCTGCTATGCACTGTTGTTATCTTCGTTAACGTTTTTAACTATAACCAGGCGTCGACACAAAGAGAACATAATCACCCCTATCGTGAATATTATGGGAATAAATTATTTGGGAGCAAACTTTTATTCCCATCCCAAAAAATCGGTATTGCGAATATATTGGGAGTAAAAGTTTTTATTGTGAATTAGTGAAGACAAAAAATTTTTATTGTGAATTACCTCTCAATAATTTATGAACGAAAAATATAAATATTTAAAAATTAATAGCGTTTATCTTCGTTTTTTGGTGCTGGAAGAGGAGAAACAATCTATGGAAAAGTAGTAGAGAACGGCTATTAGAAATGAATCGAATCGACAATCGTTCTCTGAGCTGAAGTAAGAATTATACATACTAAAATATTTGAGGAATATTACAGGGCGAACAAATACCTACTGAATGTGTCGATGGAAAACCTGCCCCACAGGAAGGTAGCTACCAAAAGTTAGTAGGTAGGCAAATTAATTTTTAGAAGTATTAACAACATTTGAAAGAGTTTTATGTCCTCAGTAGATTGTGTGGCCGTCTTCTGAGAAAATGCAAGAGATTGTAAAATGGTTTTAAACAAAATACAAAATTCCAGGACGATTCGCATCGGAAAGGTTACAACAGTCTTAATGTTGTGATTGTAAGCATATGATTTATACATATTTAATAAATTCCTTTTCATATTTTATAATTCATTGCTACCATCGCTTCCAACATACAATTAATCTGCTCCTTATTTACATTTCCTTAAATGAAACAAAAAATCAGCATCAAAACAATTTATAAGTTCCATGTTCCATGTTCCCTTCTTGTTCCCGTTGGCAGGTGTTGGGAATTAATTCTACAAAATAATTCTTGGGAATAAACATTGGCGATACCAAATTTTTTTATGTTTGTGAATTCACTCCCAAAAATTTTTTTGGGAACGATTCACAATAGGAAATGACGAATTTTGAGAATTTTTTTTTGGGAATAGTTATTTGCGATAGGGGTGAATAAAAATCTGAGTGTATTTGTGAGAGGCATGTGTATAACCCAGAAGAAAATTGTTAGTAATATTTTCAAGTGTGACCTAATAATATGTTTATGTAGCGGAAAACGTACAGAGCCAAATCCCTAAAGACTATTTAACTTGACAAATATTCCTCCAGAAATGAAGATCATTTCTCATTGTTATTAGTGAATCTCATTCGAAAATAGAGAAACCTACTGTAATTTTTCATCGGGTATATAATTGATATACAACAAAAAGAAGCGACTAGAACCCGCTTCAGTGAAAGCTGACATACAACTGTATGGATTTTTACGCTCATTTGTGTGTAAAACGCTGAAGATGTTCTTCCCCTGAAGGACATTGGTGACTATAACGTCAACTGTTACGCTGCCAACTATAATGCCGGCAACTCTGACGCCTTCGAATACATCGGCGTAACTATTACGAAATCAAATATGAACCCTTCAACTAAGACGCCAAAAACAATGACGCCGTCAACTATGGTTCTGTCAACTATGACGCTGCAACAAGGACGCCGTCAAACAGGATGCCAATAACAATGAAGCTGTCAACTATTACGTTGCCACCTATGATGCTGTCAACTATGATGCCGGCAACTCTGACGCAGTCGAATAATCGGCGTATCTATTACGAAATTAAATCTGACCCCTTCAACTAATACGCCAAAAACAATGACGCTGTCAACAACGCCGCCAAATATAATGCCATCAATTCTGTCGCCAATAATAATGACGCTGTCAACCATTTGCTGTCAATTATGATGCCAACAACAATGACGCTGTCAACTATGACGTCGGCAACTCTCACGCCGTCGAATATATCGGCGTAACTATTACGCAATTCAATATGACGCCTGCAACTATGACAACAACTATGATAATGTCAAATATGACGGCGCCAACAATGGCATGGTAGTCTTGCGTTGGCTTAGCGTTGTAGCCGTCGTCGTGTTCATCGTCGCTGTCTGCGTAGCAGTCTACGTCGCAGTTAACTTGATATACCTATTTTCGCAGTATAACGTTCATAAATATCCGCGATCAACCCAAGACGAATAGAAACACATAGGCGACGTGTGGCCCATTGTGATACCACTGTTTTTCATTACCTCTAACATCTCTAGTCCATGATGAACACATTTTGACACTTGTATGTAGGTAAATCAAGTTTGGACAGAGACGTACCGCTCGTTTTTAACGACTCTCCTCTTATTTTCTTATAAGTGAGCTTTGATATCAAAGCTATCACTCCAAGCTAAACTAACCATCATCTCGAATGCACTTGAATTACTAAGTACATACTGTTACGCAAATGGGAACGACCAAATATCATTTCACATTAATAACAAATCCATCGAACACTTTCCACGTCAACCAACAACAACAAGCATGAGAGAAAGAGTGATAGACAAGTAAGCAAACGCAATAACAAGCAATGTATTGCGATAGAGTTCTCGAGAAACCAAGAAGGCAAATCTTCTACTACAAGAACGTTGATTGTGCTATTTGTGTTGGACTATAAAAGTCCAAGACAAAATAGTCGATAAGTCAGTAAAAATACAGTCAATCTTATGTGAAGTTGCGTGTGAACAACACAGTAGTTGTTGTAAAGATCTAGCGAATAGTAGTGTGATAAGAATAACAAAGAAACAGATTATTATTGTAGTTATTGTTATATACGTGGCACACGTTCCAACAGTGGCACATAATATAGTGTGGACAATAAATAAACACACATTTGTTTTTATTTTGTTTACAATTAACGAACTCATATTTAAGCGTTTATAATAAGGTAAAAACGTAACAATACACTTTGATTTACTTGTGTAACGGTAAATAAAAATGTAAAAGAAAATTAAAAAATTTGTTTAGTGGCGCTATACTTTTTTCCTCCACTGTATATGACGTGTATTGGTGTAGAAACCTAATAAAACAACAGCAAGCAGTGGTAGCATATAATAAATAGCATTTAAAAACGCAACAATAGCAATAAACAATAAAAAACAATACTTAAGCGGATTTTGTGTCGCATTACACACAAGTCGGGTGATTCTGGTTTTCATTAAAACAAAATATCTGTTTAGTCAGCCGGCACCTTTTCAGATGCTGTAGCAGCGATTGTACACAGGAAAATTGTAACAATTTATTAGCAAATCTCCTTCATTTCATTATTATGACATGATGTATGTAAGTACTTCACTTGTAATTGCGTTAAAAATTTTTCAAATAAAACTTTACCGATTATTAATCAAAAATATTTTTGTTTGAATTTTGTAACATTTGTCAGAGGTAAACACCCACATTTGATTTGCTCTTCAATGCTCTATGGCTTTTCAAATTAAATCAACTGCCATCTCATCTAATTTTATCAAAAGTTCAATCACTTCGGAATCATTTAAGCACCCTCAGCGTTTTTCTTTCATTTTTTTTTATTTTGATTTTCAATTGTTAACTTCATTCATAACTTCACAAAAAGGACTGGGCGTTGTCATAAAATCTTTATGCATTTAGGCTTTTATGCTAATATTTCCATTTCATTACAACAACATTTTGAATGCCTTCAGGTCCCATGTATTGTATGATTTCATACAATTTTTACCACAAATAATGAGGAAATTTTATTTCGATTGTGTTTTTCATTAGAAAATCCTCGCTGTTGTATAAAAAAGCTAAGAAATCTTTTTTTAAAAATTCAAAATAATTTATGAATGAATGAAGGGCAAGGATAAGAACAAATTGGCCATTTTATAAAAGGACTTGGGCAGATAGGCAGATAGAAAATAATTGAAAAGAAAGGAAACAAAATTGCTATTGAATTCAATAATTTGATAAATTTTATATCGATAAAATATTCACATACCCACATACATACATATATAATTGGCCATTATAACTCTTTAGTCAGGATTAGAATTAGAGCCTAGCTTTTCCTACCACTCACGTTAATTTTATACGTGAGTGGCGGGACCTACAGTTTAACGTCCTACTTTGGACGACACAATTTTGACAAACTTTTTCATGGAGGATTCATTTACTCTCAGAGTTTTTGCCAGAAATCAGCTTAGAGGAAATCGCCGAAGAAATATTTTTTTTTTAAATTTCGTATCGATGCCTGATCTGGGATACGAAGCCGGACTTTACATCTAATAAGCCAACACATTACCTATTAGACCACGGCGACTTCGATAGAATATAAATAAATTAATGTTTGAGGCGCCGTACTCTAGTAGGCAGTGTGTTGGCTTATTAGGCGAAAGACCACGACTCAAACCGCAGGTCAGACATCTCCAACACATAACGAAATACAAAAGAGATATTTCTTGGGCGTATTCCTCTCAGTAGATTTCTGGCAAAAGCTCTATGTGTAAAACTAAAATTGCCATGAAAAGTTCCTAAAAAAGTCGGTCGTTCGAAGTCGACTTTAAACTGTAGGTCCCACCACACATGCACACAGCATAGGTAGTATGAGAAACTAGGTCACGATCCTGACTAAAGGGTTGTAATGACCAATTTTGTGAGTCAGCAAAATATTACCCATTTCTTCTCGTTTGGTATCGGTCCTCAAAACTCAACACTGATCATATACAGTGTTACCGTCTAGCAATGAATTGTTTTAAGTCCCCAGCATTTGAAAATTTTCTCACAACATAACGAAATGCCAGGTATTTAACGAAATTTCAGGTTTTCTACAACCCAAAAGTGATATGTTAGGTCTCTAAAACAGATATCTCTTCTGATCTTCTGAAGCATATCGACGCCTCCATTCTATAACGTTCTGAATTCTATGATCTCTAACTTAAACACTGTCAAAATTTGGTTAAGATGCGCCCATTCGTTCCGAAGTTATAAGGAAAAATCTACTTAGAATACACGTCGTAGTCATATGTCGCGTGGAAACTTTTTCGACTTAGAATGTTATAGAACGGAGGCGTTGATATATCGTACATAGTCGTACACAGTCTGTACTATACTACTCTACTATTTTGTAATTTCTTAACGCCGGGCACATGCTTGCGATTTCATCCAAGCGTTTATCGAACACAGTTAACTGACAACTGTATGGCCTATAGTCCCGCTTAGCCAAACGTCCACAGAACATTCTTTCGTTTTTAGAATACGAAAAGCAATGGGAGCTATAGCCCTACCGTACTGTAATGTAATTTCGGAAAGCATTTTCGTTACTCTTCGTGTGCTAAATACGAACATTGTCTTCCATGGATGTTTGGCTAAGCGGGACTTATCAATTTTAAAAACTTTGGAAAATATAAACGATATACACCAGAGATCAGCAACGAGTATTCAAAACGATTAGCAGATTCAAGTCATACTAATAATTTCTAATACTTATAGGCATTCATACTTATTTTAATATGATCCTCATACTAATCATACTCAAAGTTGAAAGTACTCGTCGTACTCATACGAAACAATCCGAAGCACAAAATTAGTATGATTCGCATACGAGCACTGCAATACTCACAAAGAAAATTGTGTATATGCTTTTCTTGCTATCTTTGTCTTTCCTTTCTTCTTTGTTTGTACATGCAATAACAACAAAGGCTGTAAATTTTGATGCATGATTCGAATCTAAATTTATGAATCAGAATAAGTAGGCGTATGAATCAAACATATTTCGAATGTTATGAGTTTGATGTCACCATCGTACTCATAGTCATTGCCACTTACACTTAAAAATCAATGTTGTAGCTAGTATGAATGAATTAGAGTAGTTGAATTTCAATTCTGTTGATTCACTCATACTCCAAACTGCATGAGTACTTATGAGTAGCTGAAAAACGATTCATTGCTGATCTCTGGTACACATACAAAAACAGTAAATCCAAAACAAAGTTGTATTTTTCACATACAGATGGCGCTAACATACAATACATTTTTAATTTATTTAGCACAGTCACAAACCAAACGCCAACAGTATATTTACTCTTGGAATAGTGTTTGAAGTCAATAAAGCTTTATTGGTTTGAAATCCACTGATGCCATAATTTGTTAACAGATGACACTTAAAGTGTCAGGCCACACTGACCTGGTACTTAACCTTGACATTATTGTTAAACATTCTTAAAAGGATTATTTTTGATTTTTGGGAATTCCTTCAGGATAAATGTAGTTGGAACTTAGAGCATATCTTTGGAGTCGGCAGGTAGAGACCAGTCTAGAAGGTTTTGTCCAAGTCTATCGGCTAAACTATAAACTATGGTGAACATGGTCAGCCATTGTACCGTTATGGTAGATCATTGTCCTATTGGAAGACTTGTCGATGGACTCGTTATTTTCTCTTATAACTTCTGTAGGAGCAGTAAAGAAAACCTGGTCATCGTCTGTACGGGCTGCTGGGTTAATTATGACAAAAGAGCAATATGCCCGTCGGAAGTATTAACAAAACGTGCTTCATGTAAGAGATTCATCCTCAGCATTGTATCGCAGAAGAAGGAAGCATCTGGTGTTCTACAATTTAAACTCACCGATCTCTCGGCGACAGAAATTAGAAAACTCAGTGATTTTATTATGATTTTCACGTTAAGAGAAGGAAATTCTTTGTGATATCATAACGGATTATTCTATGCTACGTGTGCTCCCAACTTCTTTTGGATTCCACTCGTAGGAGATTAGATTGCGAAGTCTAACGTAAGACTTGTTTTTGTTGCAGAAGTGCCGGAAGCCGCACAAACTTGTCTCTGCAAGGGCCCTTGGCAAATTACGTGATGATTGTGGTTTTTAACGAAATTGTGGGATGAGAGTAAGCTTGTTGTGAAGTTACACGTGTAATCGTTTTCATAAAGGAGCTTAGATAGCCTCAGACCTTTAATGATTACATGGTGGACGGCGAGACTTATTCCGGACATAAAGCCATGGATGGGTCGGAAATTTGGAAAGGTAAATTACTATGTTACACAGATGCTATCGGGTTACGGATATTTTAGGAAATATCTGCACTGTGGTCGCCGTGGTCTAGTGGGCTTATTAGACAAAAGACCCGGGTTCGAATACCAGGTCAGACATCAAAACGAAAAATATTTCTTCGGCGACTTCCTCTCAGCAGATTTCTGGCAAAGACTATGAGAGTAAAAATTGCCATGAAAAGCTTCTCAAAAATCTGTCGTTCGAAGTCGACTTTAAACTGTAGGTCCCTCCACTTATGTATTAACATTAACGCACACAACATAAGTGGTGTGAGAAGCTAGGTCGTAATCCTGACTCAAGGGTTGTAATGGCCAATTATGTATGTAATAATAGACGCACTGCAATTACCCGTACTTAGAGTATCGTGGGGTGTGCCAGCATGGCGATTCCTTTGTTAAGCCTTGGATTAATGTCCTATGTGTACTTATCATACAGGGTTGAGAGCCCTTCCACTTACCTACTTCACTACGAGTGTATATCATAGTCGCCGTAGTCTAGAAAGTTTGTCCAAAAAATCTGTCGCTCGGAGTCGACTTTAAAGTGACGCTGCCGCCCTGCACATATAAAATTAACACACACAATCATAGCTGCTCTATGTCGTAATCCTGACTGAAGAGTTGTAATGACGAATTATGTATGTATGTATGTACGTCATAATAACTGTAATTATCGATGTGGTCCTTAGCATTTAATCCTAACCAATCTTAATTATTAATTAAACACGCATTAATCATAAAAATTCTAAAATTTATGTCTAGAATTCTAACATCGATCAGTTGTTTGTATGTTTTCTTATAAAAAAAAAAAAAAAAATTTTAAATTTACAGAGTCGTGTGAATATCGGCTCTAAAATAATTTACACGCAGATGTAGATGTACTCGTCAATTAATAAAACAAATCCAAACCAAATTCATCGTAGTAAACAAACAAAAATCGAAAATTTTTTTTTATTTTTTTTGGAAAGTAAAGGTCGTATTAAATTAAATCGTAGAATTTTTAGATTCTTTTGAATGTTTTTTTTTTGTTTGTTTTATTGTTTATTGTGGTCTGAGGGTATACAGAACTCATGCTCTATTTTTTTAAAAAAAATTTTGTTTTCTTCTAGTTTTTGTTCTTTAAAATGTGTCTCCATCACACATTTTTGGCCAGCTTGAAAGTGTTAATTACTAAGACCTGCTATAGCCGCCAAGAAAAAAAGTGCCCGATATCTCAGTCGTAATATTTAATAAATTTTTTCTTGAGATTTTTTTTTTTTTATTTGATTTCAATACCCAATTCTTCACACATTTGGAGTTTTTTTTTCTTTTTTTTTTTGAACCAAAAATAAAACCAAAAATTGTGTTGACAGTCATTTGTTTGAATAGAAAAAAATAAAAAAAAAATAATAGCCGTTGATACGCTCAAACACAATGAAGCATTATTTTTAATGGAAAATTTTATTTCAGTTTATTTCGTCGAAAAAAAATATCAAAAAAAAAAATCGTGACTTTAGAAGAAAAGCATTAAAATAACCGCTTGGAAAATAATAAAAAAAAAACAAAAAACCTGATCATATGATACCCTACACACATACATAGAAGCAAGTGACCATAATAGAAACAAGGAACTAGTATATGGAACAGGAACTTTAAATAGCCGTTATTTTAAAAGGAATTTTTAAAGTGAATTTTCTTTTGCTGCTTTGCATCATCACGCACCATCATGCCAAACATTGCTCTAAGAAGCCTGTACAGACTGTATGTATGCATGTGGATGTGAATGTGGATGTGGGTGTCGATGTTTTTATAAGCCAATGTTAGAAGTTGTCTTAAAGGATTCCCTTCTATGGGTGTTTATGTATTGCTGTTGTATTAATAAAACACAAAACAAAAACAACAACAACAACAACAACAATAAACAGCAGAAAAACAAGCACACAACAAATTCAAACATAAATCACTTAAACTAAATGCGCCTGAATATTATCCAGTGACAGAGGATATCACACAAAAAACAGAAGAAGACACAAAAATCGAAAGAAAGTAAAGGAAAGGAAAGAAATTATAGATAATCATAGTCAACAGTAACACGTATTGAATACTAATGGGGAAATATTTAATAGCAAACGGTTAAAAAAAAAAGGATTTCATTGATATTTTCTGGTGGCATTTTTTTTACTTACTCCACTCTATAACATTCTAAGTACAATGTTCTTGCATTTTTAAGTTCTACGTTCTCTAACTTAAATTCGGTCAAAATTTGGTTAAGATACACCGATCCATTCCGAAGTTATAGGGAAAAATCTACTTAGAAAACACGTCGTAGTCATATGGCGCGTGAAAACTTTGAGAGCTCATAACTCAAAACACACTTTTTCGATTTAGAATGTTATGGAACGGAGGCGTCGTTATGTTAGAAAAACAACTTTGAAGTTTTTTTTCTATAAAACCAGCCCTCAGGGGATGGCCCCTTGAAATTAAAATGATTTTTAATGAAAAAAAAAAAAAATATGCATCGAAACATAAAAGATATTTGAATTTAAAAGTGTTTGTAGGGTCCAGTTTTTATCGTTTTACTTTAGTGATAATTACAGTGAAGTCGACATGGTCTAGTGGGTAGTGTGTTGGCTTATTAGACAAAAGGCCCGGGTTCGAATACCAGGTCAGACATCAAAACGAAAAATATTTCTTTGGCGACTTCCTTTCAGCAGATTTCTGACACAGACTCTGAGAGTAAAAATTGCCATGAAAAGCTTCTCAAAAATCTGTCGTTCGGAGTCGACTTTAAACTCTAGGTCCCACCACTCATGTATAAAATTAACGCACACAACATAAGTGGTGTGAGAAGCTAGGTCGTAATCCTGGCTGAAGGGTTGTAATGGCCAATTATGTATGTATGTGATAATTACAGTAAGACCCCGCTTAAATAAGTTCCAGTGATAAACGAGGCAACTTAAAACGTACATATAAAATACAGTTGGAATCTTTTTTCTGGACAGACTAACGAGAAAGTGTTGAAAAAGATACATAATATACACCGTTGCTATATAGTGCACCATTTTTGGTTGGTGCTTGCCAGTTTCATTTGTGCGGTTTAGGGGCATCCCAATACTACCGCATAATATTGAAACATCGTTTAGCGGAGTAGCTTTAAGCGGGGTCTTACTGTATAATCCTTTAGTTAGGATTAGAACCTCTAGCTTCTCCCATCAACCATGTTGTGTGTGTTCATTATATCCATGAGCGGCGCAACCTTCAATCTGAGCTGGTGTTTGCAACATGCCTCTATCAACTAGACTCCGCTAATTATAGTTTCTTTAGATTTGAAATAAATGAAAATAAGGCCCACCTTCAAAGATATTCATCACTTGCTATACACTTTTATCATGATTTTCTTTCAGTTCAATACATACTCTCCCATGTTTCTCCATATATTTTATCCCTTCTCTTGATATCATAAAAATACATTTGCTTGTGAGATGACTACGTCATTGGACTCAAATCCTTTTGCACCGAACCGATTATTTCCAGGCTTGAATAGGATAACTCCAAGAGCTTCATTCATGGGGCTAACTGCACTATTTGTTATCTGTTGGAACAAATTTTTTTTCTCGATCTTTAGTTCAAATCTTTTCGATAAATCCACTCTTTTGAACGTTGTTTGGCTTCTGGCATGTTATAATGGATCTACGTTTCGTTCAAGCAATGCAAAACACATTTTCCCACAGTTTCAGTCTCCCTTGATTGGACAATTTTTTCCTCAATTCACTCAACAGTATAGTAAGCTACCAATAGTTAATAAACTCCAACAAAATGGCAATACTTGTTCTAAAAGTAGGTAAATTACAGGGCCCTGTTAAGTGGAGAAGTATTGTTCTTTCCGATAAGAGCCAGAGTTTCAAGACAATACGAACTTATTCATCCATTCATCTATTAAGTACTTCAAATGTCAAAAAGTGGGTAATCAATGTGCTAATAATACAGATTAATTGTGTAAAAATTGCCGTAGTCTAGTCGGCAGTATGTAGGCTTTTTAGGTAACAGTCCTCAACTTCCGCCCTAAAACTCTAAAAGCAGCAATAACTTCTCGAGCAATGATGACGATTCCGCTAGTGTACGTAAGAAACTGGACAATTTTGTGTACAGTTTTCTTATTAGACGTAAGGCCACGGTTCAAATCCCAGGTCAGACATCAAAATGAAATATCGACGCCTCCGTTCTATAACATTCTAAGTCGAAAAAGTGTGGTTTGAGTTATGAGTTCTCAAAGTTTTCACGCGACATACGACTATGACGTGTATTCTCAGTAGATTTTTCCCTATAACTTCGGAACCAAATTTTGACAGTATTTAAGTTAGAGAACGTAGAATTTAAAAATTAAATTTAAAAAACATTAAAAACTTTCTAAGTGTACTCCATTCTATAGCGTTCTAAATGTACTTAGGCGTCAATATAAAAAATGTTGTTGGGCGACTTCCTCTCAACGGATTTCTGGCTAAAACTCCGAAGGTAAATAAAAATGATAAAGTTTCTCAAAAATCTATCATTTGCAGTCGACTTTAACACGTTGACTGCCGACTACGAGATAACTCGTAGATTGCGTTCCCCTCTACGGTGCCAAACTGCGAGTTATCTCGTACTCACTAATGTGAAAATGTCAAATAGTCGCAGGCAACGTATTAAACTGCGATTATGCACACAACATAAGTGGTTCGTGAAGCTAGGTCTTGTAATCCTGACTAAAGGGTTGTAATGACCATGTATACCGCAAAATAGTTTTTCTATTAAAAAAGTATACAGATTCCACATTCCTCCATTCATTTGTTGCTAAGTCCCTCTGCTAATCATTTCCCACAATCAAAGAGTCTCTTGGCTCTGTCCAGCGAACACCTCTAAGGAGGCAGCTGTAAGGCAATCAATTCTTTAGGTCTTGAAAGCCCCCAATGAATTTCATGTTAGAAATGTTGTCGCCCATCAATTTAACAATCGAGGTCAGCTTATGTGAAACGTACAAGGTTGACAGCGGCATCGAGCTTAGTCACTACGGCAACACTATTGTTCCATATCGAGCTGTCGATAGCTAGGGTTTATGATATGGGTTTCTTAGTTTGATGGGGGGTTCTTAGTTTTTCTGAGTTTTCTCAAGGATTTAGTGTGGCGTGTGGATATAGTGGGTATATCTAATCGTTGGTAGACTTACCAGGTCTGAAGTCGTATTCATACATACATTACAACCCTTCAGTCAGGATTATTGATCTAGTTTCTCTTCGAACGACAGATTTTTGAGAAACTTTTTATGGCAATTTTATTTACTCTCAGGGTTTTTGCCAGAAATCTGCTGACAGGAAATCGCCGAAGAAATAGATTTTGAATTTTGTTTTTTTTGTCTGGTCTAGTAGGTAGTGTGTTGGCTTATTAGACGAAAGGCCCGGGTTCGTATCCCAGGTCAGACATCAAAACGAAAAATATTTCTTCGGCGACTTCCTCTCAGCAGATTTCTGGCAAAGACTCTGAGAGTAAAAATTGCCATGAAAAGCTTCTCAAAAATCTGTCGTTCGGAGTCGACTTTAAACTGTAGGTCCCGCCACTCATGTATAAAAAATTAACGCACACAACATAAGTGGTGTGAGAAGCTAGGTCGTAATCCTGACTGAAGGGTTGTAATGGCCAATTATGTATGTTTTTTTGTCTGGCCAGGGTCTCAAACCCTGGCTGTAAGTCTAATATGCCAACACGTACCTACTAGGCTACGGCGACTTCTGAAGCCAAATTGGTAAGGCTTAAACAGGGTCTTGGTTGAGCAGCATTCTCTTTCGAAAGACCCTCAAACTTATCAGGTCTGAAGTTGTACTGATAAGGCTTAAATAGTGTCTAGGCAAGCAAAAACGATCACCAAATGTGATAGGGAATAGGGGTATGCCTTTTTACGTGTAAGACAGATGCCATTTAGGTTCCAAACGTTTTGGATTAATCTAATCCTTGTGAAAATTGCTTAAAGGAGAACCCTGTCTTTTAAAATCATTGACAGTTTTTTTGTTTCTCTTTTCTTGTTGCAAAACAAAACAAATCCTTGACTTGAGTTTTGTGGTTCATTTTCCATGTGTGTGAGTGTGTGTGTGGGTTTTAGAAATCTTCCATGGTTAGAGAGAACGTGCTTGAAGTGTTCGTGATGATGTCCCATGTTTTCTTTTTTTCTTCTTTTTTTTTTAACAAAAATTCCGTGGTGATCTCTTGGCTTTCTATGCTTCTTTCCCTATTTTATTTGTTATTAAAAAAGAACAAAAAAATAAAAATTCCGACATAAATCAACAATCACTAAAACGACAAAAGCATTTTTGCAATAGCAGCTTAGCAAAAAGGATTTTTTTTTTAAATTTAAACGCTTTTCAAACAACAACAAGAAAAAGAAGAAGATTTAAATTGTATTATTTGGGATAAATAAAAAGGATTTTGTACGTGAATATTTATAGCAGTTAGAGAGAGAGACAAAGCCAAATAAAATGAAACATTTTACGAAATAATGCCCATCAATGTCATGTTTTCGCTTGTTTTTGTTGCTATTTTTTTGCTATTTTTTTACTATTTTTTTTGCTATTTTTCTGTAGTTTTTATCTAAAAAAGATTTTTGCAAAAACTTGTCGCATCTTTCTTACTTTCCATTACAATTTTTTTGTATTTTTTTTTTTTGCATTTTTTTCCCCCCATTTTCGAGAAATCTTTAGTCAAGTCAAGCTTGGCATATTTTTGTGTGTGAGTGTATATATGGCAGCGACATTCTTTCATTCATTTCATTGCAGTCATTCAGCTAGTCATTCATTCTTCTACAACAACAACAACTGAATTAAATAAGAATAATGCGATACATGAAAGTGCACTAAAAATATTCTTTTTTTTTGTGTTTTTTGTTGCCGTTTTTGTTTTTGTTTTTGTTTTTCATTCTCATTTTTATATTTCGTTTGTAGTGGTGTGATGGTGCTAATGCTTTTTGTATTTCGATTTTTCTAAGTATTTTTCATGTGTGTGTATGTATGTATATACAGTTTGTCAAAAAAATTTTTGAACATAGAGTAAAATTAAAAAAACTTTGAAAAATTCATTGATTTCTAATATAAATAATCAAATTTTAAAATTTTTGCAAAGAGGATTTTATAAACATATGTTTTGTTAATATAATAATTAAAAAAAATTTTATAACAATCACAATATTTTAATGTAAAATATTAAAAAACAAAAACAATCCAATTTTACTGCTGTCAAAAAAATGTTTGCACACTTGATAAAATATTAAGGCTTATGCAATTTTTTTAAATCTATAGTGCTAATATTTTGTAAGTCCACCTTGAGCATTAATTAGCGCTTGCAGACGCCTTCTCACAGCGGCGTACCTAGAACTTTTGCCGCCCGGGGCGATCTCCAGTTTGCCGCCCTTTTTCTACTATAAGACAATCAAATAGTGGTTTTCATAACTTAAACCCACATAAATAAATTATTAAGTTATTTAATCAATATTAATTAATACACAGATTAAATTTTTTAGACATATTTATATGCACTCGTAAATATATTTATATAATATCGACTCTTCTAGCTTTCATACTAAAAAAATTGTGTATAATCAATTCAATTTTGAGAAGCTTCTTTCGCAACTAGCGACACTGATTGAAATTATTAAGAAAATTCTTAACAAAATTACAATGTTGGGAAGAGAATTTTCCCACCTATACTGCTGAAGAAATTTTAGCAGATCAAAATGGCCCTTTTCCCCGTTTTTCCAATGTTTTGCCTCTTCTTTTACTGTAGGTACAGCCTACCAAAAACCTGGATCCTTTTTCTTTCAATATGGAACTGTTCTTTATCAATGTCAATCAAGTCATTTATTTGACATTCAAATTCTTCATTTAGTAGGTTACACGTTATTATACAATAATATTTTCTTACAAGGTCATGCAACGCATCGGTCCATGCGTTCAATAAATACTTTTCTTCGAGAGTGTATATTACCATAAATGATCTTAAGAGCTTTTCGCCATTAGGCAAAATTTGAAAAAACCAGTTCTGACTCAGTTTTCTTGTTTCACCTTTGACTTCGATTGTATTATTAGGACGTTTTACTCCTTCGCTGAAGTCGGAATCCAAATTGAATTGCAAAAGGACCTTGACGTACCAGAAATACTCTTATGTTGTCGTCAATTTTGATAGGCCATAATCCAATATCTTTCATAGAAATAGACGGAATAATATGTGCAGCAGATTCTTCATCAGAACTTGATGAACTTTCTACTTCTTCGCCAGTGTGTGAAGCAGGTCTTTCCTCTTCAACAACATTGGATAATGTTTTTCAGCCTTCGAGTGTTGCTTCTTAGCCCGTATTTGAGGCAACAATACTAAAAAAAACTAAAAGTAGACTTATGGGAGATACATTTGAGTAGTGCTCCAGTATTTTTAGTCTGTATTTCCTCCGTTCTCTTCCTTTTCTTTCTAAATAGCGCACCACTTTCTTTTATTCGTATCATATAAAAAATGCCGTCCCAAGGTAAGTGCCGCCCGGTGCGGACCGCACCCACCGCACCCCCCTAGGTACGCCACTGCCTTCTCATGGATTGAATAATCTGCGGAATGTCATATTCTAATAGTATTTTTTCCCACTTTTCTTTGATGAACTTTACCAATTCGTTTTCATTTGTGGGCGATCTTTTCTTTACCTTTTTCATTTCGATAGGTTTTACATCAGGACTTTGGGCAGGAGTATCAATAACTTTGGTGCAGTAAAGTTACCTGGAGTTACATAAATAAGATTTATTTTAAGGATCATTATCTTGATAGTACTTGTAATTAAATTTATTCGGATTAACCGGGTCAATAAAACCAAATTTCTTAATGCTGGCGATCAAGATGTACTTTCTTAGTCATTATTTCATCCAAAATCCTGATTACACCAACTCCCTTGCTGGATATACAGCCGAATACCATTACAGACAGTTTTCCAAAATTTACTTTAAGAATAAGATTTTTATTTCTAGTGCTTTCAGAGGCTTACGCTAAACTCTTGGCGGTCCGTCATGATAATAAAGCATTATTTTCATCTCATTTGAGAAAATAAGAAAATAACATCGTCCCAGTACTCCAGAGGAAGTGAAATGTATTCGGTGGCAAATCTTAATTTCTTTTCGACATATTGTGCTTACAGCAGGGATTTTTTCTTAGTCATTCTTGAAGAATATTTGTGTTTTTGAAGAACATTTCCAATTGTTGCTTGGAAAACACGTAATCCAACGTCTTTTTGCACTTGAAGAGCTAATCATCTCGCACTGGATTGTGGGCTATCATACACGGTTCTAATAATTCTTCTCTCAACTCGCTACGTCACCTTTTTTAGCCTGTCTGTATATCCCTTTAAGTCCAGTCCTCGTTCTTTTTCAACACGGGATATAAAATTATATGCAGTCCTGATGTTTAGGGAGAATATAACGGCGATTTCCTTTGCAGATTTGCCTTTGTTGTAGTTGAAATAGCCCAATTGTATAAAAATTTTTGAAACTCGTTTCCCTGGCATTTTTTGTATTCAAAAATAAGGACACCTGTTACATAAAAACGATACCTTCGTTACTAAAACCTTATTTACCCCTTTCACATTTCATCTCATTTGTAAAAAAACCAAAATGCGCAACATTTATGGGAAATAACGGCATATTTTTGTAATTTTTTTATCACCTTCAGTCAATATGCAAAGATTTTTTTGACACTTTTTATATTGAGTAAACTGTAATGTGTGTTACTATCAAAACACTATTGGTTGTTATGGTCGTAAACAAGTTCAGTTAAAAATGTGTGTAAAGTTTTTGTTGTTGGAATTCTTGAAAAAAGATCAAATTTTACATTTTTTTGTTCTGTGCAAAGATTTTTTTGACAAACTGTACATGTGTGTGTACTTCCTGTGTTGGCTGGTTAAAATAATGGCAGAATATGTTTTATTTAAACAAAATATTCTTTTTTTGTTTTTATTTTAGCCATGTATGTGCCATGCTATTGTTGGCTTTCCCTTTCCCACCACCCTTCAAAAAAAATAATAAAAAAATATCCTAGTTTTTCTTTTGGTCATGATGGAAAACAACGACAAGATGCCTTTGCCAACAATAGCAACGAAATAAAACAAAAGTCATATGGAAACTAGAAAAAAAAAATAGAAAAAACAAAGCGACAAATTACCACAGAGAATCCATCAAGAGTTGTTGCTATTGCTATTGCTGCTGTACTCTCTCTGTTTTAAAGATAAATGACTTTGTAAATTTAACAAAAAATAAAAAACCCAAAAAAGAAAATTTATTTTAAAATAAAATGAAATTTAAAAAATAAAGAAAAACAAAAAATATTTCTTATGCCAAAGAAAAATAAAAAAAAAAAATTTTCAAGGCTTCTTTTTTTCACTGAAACAGCCTTTTTTAAATTATGAAAAATATTTTCAAGTTAATCTTCACTAAAACAACACATTGCAACCCTTTCTTGGGCCGCCACCGCCGCCCCCCAAAATTCTCAAGTCATTGGCTCCTTTCTGGGGTTAATTAGTGCTTGTAGACTCACACTCTTACACTTACAACTACATTGGCAAACAAAATTTTGAAAATTTCTTACTCATGCACAAAAGCAAGAATTTAAGGATAAGAAGTATTTGATTGCGCTACACTTAAGTTTTGATTGTACTATGTTTACTTAAAGGTATGCTACGTACAAGGCAATATGCATTCCAATGCCTTCTCTTCATACATACATAATTGGCCATTATAATCCCTTTCAGTCAAGGATTATCAACCTAGCTTCTTACAGCCACTATGGTTGTTTAAGTAACTTTTTATACATAAGTGGCACAGCCGACAGTTTAAAAGTCGACTTCCTAAATGAGCAGATTTTGAGCAACTTTCATTGCAATTTAATTTTTTTTCTTCTCAAAGGCCCGGTCTATCCAGGGTCGCTCAGAGAAATATTTCTTCCGATCTTTCAGATTTTGATATCTGTTAAAAATTGCTGAAAGCTTCTCAAAACGTCTTCGGATCGACTCTTAATAGTCACCCACACTCGTATAAATTACGCACACAACACTAGTGGTGTGGACTAGTCGATCGATGAAGGTTGTAATGCCAATATTATGTTTCATTGCAATTTAATCTTTTTCTCTCAAAGTTTTCCCGAAATTCTTTTTTTATCTATGGGGATTTACCCTGATCGCGTCTAATAACTGCCTCTTCAAACTTTTCTTTATTAAAGCTATTTTCGAATCAATCTTCCTTTCGTAATTTTCCATGACTTGCAAGAGGTTTCCATGATATGGCCTTCGTTGTTATGCCATTATTAGGTCTTTCCTAGAGTTTGTTCACTCTCCTATCATTTTAGGTGTTTTATTCCATTGCCCATACATTTTTATTGGCCTGTTTCCATAGCCTGGTTTTTTGGAGGCTTTAATTTACAATATTCTCCATGGTTTAGTAGCTGCACCAATATGCCGGTCTATACCCTGCAATTTCACCGAAACGTTTGTAGTATGACTATCGGTCTTTGAACTGTAAAGCCTATTCGCTTAAAGAGCGGGCGTTAAAAAATATTTGGCAGCTGTTGATATTTCGGCGTGAAAAAGCAGTTCAAAAGCCATGCTCTAGGTCATATTGTGCACGATTCGTACATACCTACGTAACTGGTCATTATAAGCCTTCAGTCACGATTACGACCTAGCTTCTCACGCCACTTATGTTACATACATACATACATAATTGGCCATTACAACCCTTCAGTCAGGATTGCGACCTAGCTTCTCACACCACTTATGTTGTGTGCGTTAATTTTATACATGAGTGGCGGGACCTACAGTTTAAAGTCGATTCCGAACGACAGATTTTTGAGAAGCTTTTCATGGCAATTTTTACTCTCAGAGTCTTTGCCAGAAATCTGCTGAGAGGAAGTCGCCGAAGAAATATTTTTCGTTTTGATGTCTGACCTGGATTCGATCCCGAGCCTTTTGTCTAATAAGCCAACACACTACCCACTAGACCACGGCGACTTCGCCACTTATGTTGTGGAAGTTAATTTTATACATGAATGGCGCAGCCAACAGTTTAATGAAATGATATCGCCGAAGAAATATATTTTTATATTTCGTATCTGTTCGATAATTCTAGACGATTTTCTGACGATAAGCCAACACCCTACCTACTACACTACGGTTCATGATGCTAGTATTGCAGAAACGGCTTAGAATTATGGGTTAGGTTAGGCAGAAGTGGTAGCTCTGATATTACAAAGCTCACTTGAGCACACATAGCGGCCCATTGTGATGCCACGGGTAAACGCAGTCCCTGTATTGACCAAGTTCCACCAAAATCAGGGAAAAGAAATACGTTGGTCAGCGCAAGGGCTGCCCTTAAAAGCATGTGTACTTGCAAAGGGAAATGAAGCTATTGTTGATGTCTTTCAGTAAAATTCTTCGTATAGACACTAGATGGGAGTTTGAATCGAGACCTCACATCTAATAGCCAACGCACTGCCTACTACGCTACGGTGCACGATGCCTAGTATTGCAGAAACGGCTTAGAAGCATGGGTACTTATAAAAGCACTTCAAATCGTTGTTGATCGTTTTCCAATGAAAAGTCTTTGTAGAGACGCAGATGAGGTTTGAAAGGTAGCCCCACGTCTAAGAGCCAACGGAGCTGCGGGGCACAATGCTATTGCAGAAACGGCTTAGAAGCATACATACATAATTGGCCATTACAACCCTTCAGTCAGGATTACGACCTAGCTTTTGTGTGCACCGCTCATGTTGTGTGCGTTAATTTTATACATGAGCGGCGGGACCTACAGTTTAAAGTCGTCTCCGAACGACAGATTTTTGAGAAGCTTTCATGGCAATTTTTACTCTCAGAGTCTTTGCCAAAAATCTGCTGAGAGGAAGTCGCAGAAGAAATATTTTTCGTTTTGATGTCTGACCTGGGATTCGAACCCGGGCCTTTCGTCTAATAAGCCAACACACTACCCACTAGACCACGGCGACCACCTTAGCATGGGTACTTATAATAGCAATTGAAGTCATTGTTGATGTTTTCCACTGAAACGCAGATGTTTCTACACTGCACATGAGGGAATTCGCTTAAGAGGGAGGCCGAAATCGCGAAACTGGTTTCATACAATCCTTCAGAATTTAATGTGAGAAATTGAAGGAAAATTCCAAGCAATTTTCTAATAATTCGGGTTTAAGATCAATTAAAATAAACAAAGTAAACTTCGTTACTTGCTCTAGGCTTTACGAACATATTTTTCCACTCTGTAAAGCACAGTCCAAACACAAACAGGGGTCAGGTTATAGTGTAGCGCACAAATGCCAGTCGACTTCAGTTCGTTTTTAACCTCACACAAGATTTATTTGGTTTTCGTATGAGAGTAAGAGTGCGTTTGTATAATTTCCTAAATGTTTGTTTGCCTGTGTGTATGTGTATGTATATAATGTGGTTGTTGTTGTTGTTGTGTTTAGTCATCAAGGCTCAATTAGGCTTTGAAGTTAACTTTGTGGTTGAATGTCATAAATTTTGACTGATTATACGCATAAATCTATTCATTTTACTCTTTAGAACATGACCCCCAGATAATATTTCATAAAAAATCATTAAAAAAAAATATAAAACAAGAACAAGAACAACAACTCCAAGGATATTAATATTAGAAATGTATGAGAAAATGTGTTGAAATTTTCTTAATTCTGGTCACCTATAAAGGAATTCATGCTTTCAAACCATTTTTATTTTATTTAAATTCGTATCCTTTTGTGAAACTGCGCTCCTGCAGCGTATGGTTTGTCTTTTAGCATTTTAGTTATTTTTTGTTGTTGTTGTTGTTGTTTTTTAAATAATTTTTTTTATATTTGTCTTCAGTCGTTTACGAGTTAAAACCCAATCATCCATCATTTAATTAAAGGAAAATATCAACTTTTGGCGAAGTATCTCTCTCGTTTTCTTTATGACAAATGTTTAATTAAGAAATGGTCAAACATTTCTTTCTTTTTATTTCTTTTCTATCATTCCCTTATCCACCCACACCCATACATATACACTCACATTCACACAGAAACACACACACAGATACGAATACTTGAAAGAAGATACAAAAATATTTGCCTTGCAGGTTGTTTGGGGATCTCAGCTACGAATACGAATTCCCAAATAAAATGACTTTTAACAACGACAGTGTATGATGCAGTTGAGGTCACTTAATTAGAAACCATGCCAGATAGTCATATTAAAATATTGGGTTTAGTTGACGATACCGAATAGATTCTTTTGTGATAATCTCTTACACTGTTGTACCAGCATTCACACTGAAATAATGATTATAAAGACTGAGATCTATGGAGAAACAGAGACTGAAACTCTGTGAAGGGTATAAAGACGATATGTTCAATAAATACCCTCAAATGGGTTCCTGAATTTAAAAATATTGAACGTAAAATAAAGCCGACGTATTTACAAAGATTGGTGCAACGAAACGTGACATTACCATTCCTCTCCAGATGAACTAACAAATGTTCTGACGCCGACTTCACTTATTTTTAAAAGAAAGATAGGATGACGACCTTATTTGTAGAGAGTCCAGACAGATCTGGTGGGCTATGAGTCCGTGCGAGTTCGTCTTAGGAAACATAGCGCTTTTACCATGGGGCAAAGGCCCTTGAGAACACGCACGGAGGCTGGGAATACCTCACAATGGCTGGCACGCTGTGAATAGAAAGAGTCCGTCTTAGGAAACTTTACTATGCAGCAAAGACCCTTGAGAACACAGACGGTGGCTGGGAATACCTCACAATGGCTTCGGCAGAAGATGTAATGCCGAGAGACGGAGACAGATCTGGCTCGCTGTGAATAGAAACTGAACAGATATTGCGTTAAACCTAGTCAAAGTCCGTCTAAAGAAACTCAACGTGTTTGTTATGGGTCGCCGTGGTCTAGTAGGTAGTGTGCTGGCTTATTAGACGTAAAGCCAGGGTTCGAGTCCCAGGCCAGACATCAAAAAAATAAAAAATACAAAAAGTATTTTTTCGGCGATTTCTTCTCTTTCTCTTCTTGAAAAGTTTCTCAAAAATCTGTCGTTCGGAGTCGACTTTAAACTGTAGGTCCCGCCACTTCTGTATAAAATTAACACACACAACATAAGTGGTGTGATAAACTGCGGGCTTCTTGGAGGCGATTGCTGTAGACTGTCTAATGGTGAGGGTATAGCACTGGCCATTTTATAGTCACCAGCAGCAACTCGTTTCCTTACCGTTCGCATCTTCCCTCTTTCCACCTTTCCTAAACCAGCACAATGCACTACATGAGTAGGGGCCATCCCATGAGTGCTGCTTTTATATTTAAAAAAAAAGAACTTGAGAACACGTGAACGGTGGCTGGAAATATCTCATAATGTCTACTGCAAAAGCTGTAATAGCGAGGGAGAAGAGGGAACCACAGGACATTTTCTTTGTCATTAATTGGCGCTTAAGACCCTAGCACAAACATTCTACGGCCTCCGGAATTTATTAACAGAACATGTCTAGCCAACAGTGATTTGAATAAAATTTACATTTTTAGAAGACTATCTCAGTTTGCCTAGGAAATCCCACCCCGGAGTTATCGTTACGGGTATTATCGGAATCTTATAGCAGTCAAATAAGCTACGCTTTTTAGGGAGCCTACCAATCTGCAACCCAGTTAAATTGGCCATTGCGCGGTAATTCTTGCAGAACGCTACGCTATCCTGGGTAAATGACTCACTTGGTCCTCGATTGATAGAAGATGCACCAACCAGTTACTTGGACTTGGTCGTAATGTCATTACGATCATAGTGGCCGTGCTTACAGGTCATTGTGTTATGGAAAGACACGCGGAAAGAATGCAGCTCCCATCTAACGCCTTCTGCCGTGGGTGCAGATCTGCGGAGGAAGACGAGACTGTTATTCACTTTCTCTCTTCCGAGGCGCAAATATAGGTTATTTGACTATCATCCATTGATATCAAGGATATAGCTTCGTTTATCAAACTTCCGGGCCGGCTTTCCAGTGTACAGTAGTCATGTTTTTAATGTGCAGCCCTTCCGCTGATCAACTTCTTTCCTAGTTTGGTGGAATTCGGATAGAACAGACATTCCGTTTATCTGTGGCGTCACAACAGGCCGCTACGAGTGCTCAAGTAAGCTTCTGGGTCCCAAAGCTATCATTCCAATCTACCTATCTGCTCTACGCCAAGTAATCTTTCAAAATTGAAACCTATGGCCCATGTTAGAGGCCTATTACTTCAAGAATCTCTAACAACTACTATCGATGTGTGCAGAGACTACACCTGGCACTTATATATTTAACCCTTTGACGGACACTAACGTCTATAGACGTCATAACAAGGGTTTCTGGGGGGACGACGTGTATGAACGTCATAAATTGTTTCCTTTCCAAATAACAGAGATACAGCAAGTGCTCCACGGGAAGGCCTTCTAAAATTTTGGTGCCCGTCAGAAGGTTAAATTGATGCTATCGAGTTTCCATAGAATTTCCAAGCTTACATACATACATAATTGGCCAATTACAACCCTTCAGTCAGGATTACGACCTAGCTACTCACACCACTTATGTTGTGTGCGTTAATTTTATACATGAGTGGCGGGACCTACAGTTTAAAGTCGACTCCGAACGACAGATTTTTGAGAAGCTTTTCATGGCAATTTTTACTCTCAGAGTCTTTGCCAGAAATCTGCTGAAAGGAAGTCGCCGAAGAAATATTTTATCGTTTTGATGTCTGACCTGGGATTCGAATCCCGGCCTTTTGTCTAATAAGCCTACACACTACCCACTAGACCACGGCGACTTCCAAGCTTAGTTTATATTAAAGTGAAGATTCTTTTCCGCTAAAAAGCTAGTGCAGAGGATCTTCTTCCTGTAGGTATTATTGAAGAGGCATTAAAGCCTCTTCATTTATATTCTCTTCTTGATTTTTTTCTTTATTTCTAATTAGCTGTTATCTGCTGCAAATGCTTATTTTCACTGTATTTAAATGAATATGAAAGAAGAATCATTTCAAGAATTATTGGAATTTTATAAGAAATTCACAAAAGCAAAAAAAAAACAAAACAAAAAAAATGAAAAGAAAGGAAAGGAAAAGGAAAATATTTACGTTTTCCAAGCAATAATTGAATTGAGTTGCTTGTCAACAAAGAAAACGTACAAAACGCACAAGCAATTACACAAAGAATTCCTTATTGTTTTAATAAAAATGAAATGATTTTTAATAAAGAAATCTTAAATCAAAAAAAAGAACAGAAACATACGCATACGCAACACGAGAATATTTTTGGAAATTGACGAAAAAATATATCAAACATGGCAACCATAAAGAAAAGGCACGCGGCGTCACAAGAACTTTGAAAGCCACTCGCAACATTAACCAGGACAAAAAAAATAAAAAAAAGAAGGAAACACAATAAAACGCAACCAGGTACTGACTGTCATGACAATGATTTTTTAATAAAACAACAATGCAGATGAGAAAATAAAAATTATAAAAGCAACAACAACAATAGCACCAATATCAGACAATAAAAAACAAAAAAAAAATCATTCGGATAGTTTCACTACCCCATGACACACGCAACAAATTCAAGCAAAAGGATGCTGTTTCTCAGTTTCAAAGTCATTCACTGACTCATGCCTCACCCATTCACTCACTCACTCACTCTCTGGACACCGTTTAGTACACGTGCCTCAAACAACGGATGTTGAAAAATTCTCTTTAATATTCCCTATTTCACCTGTTGTTGTGATGATTACCTTAAAAGAAGGTAAAGAAGGTGAAGAAATATTAACAAAACAAAAATGTTTGTATTACAAGCGGAATTTATGTAGAGAACGCTTTCAAATGCCCCTTCATTATTTGCAAATGCCGAGCGGAATGGTTGCGGAATCCGAAATAAAACAAAAATATAAAGAAGAATCCCTAAAAGCACAAAGTTTTGAACTCCTCTGTATCTTGATACCAAAACATACTTAATTTTGTATTTAGTGGCCTATTCATCGAGAAAGCAAATCCCTAGCATAAGATCACAAACGATGTTATTCACGACTCTTTATAGCACGTCGTTAGCCGACATCGTCTCTATCTTGTTACAAATTTGTAGTAAGAATATTTGCTTAGTCGTCTGCAATATTCATTCACTTTTTCTGTTCCCCCTCTTTTTCTTCACTTCTTTTCCCATTTCTAGGGCGAACTTAATGAGTCCTTAGACCTCTAAGAGTTCTTGTATTTTCCACTAAGACATTATCGTCCTCAAACCTATCAATCTCGTACTCACACGTTCTACTTGGCTTCTCACGATGTTCTCAGGCCAGTGTTCACATCTGGTACATCAGCTGCAGTATGCGTTAAGCTGCCTCCTGATATTGCCAACAGATTGTCTCTGAATGAGCCGCCGCCGCCTAAATATTGCAGAAACATTTATCTTTGCGGTAAGTCCGACCTAAATACAAGACTCCGTATAGCTTTGTGTGTGTAAACTAATAATAGGAACATTCCGAAAGATTAAAAAGGAAAGTTGAAGTGAGGCTAAGCCCTTTTTCGAGCCTAAACTAAAGTTTAATCGAGTAGTTTAAATGCATCTGATTATGGAGGAGCAGCTTCGAAATACTACTCTTCACTTTGGCTGAGCATTCCCATAATAGAGCACGTCACTATAAAGAATGAGGTTAATTAATCATTGAAAAACATATTTGCTATCAGCATTAATGCAGCTCAGAAGGAAACATCTGGGTAGACTGATAGACGGGGGCACCTATATAGATTGAGAGCGGTAAAATAGAGTGTATGGCCGTTATACTCTAATATCTCTACCAAATTACTCATACGGATGCTGAATGCAAAGTTTCTAAATTAGAAAGGTTTGTCTGTTATTGCCTACGACTAGAGAATATTAGTCTAGTGCAGGTATTCGTTGGAGGTCATTCATTCACTATCGCTTGGAAGACCTAAGTGACTATTGTTATATTCGATTACGTGCGCAGGGAAAGCTACGCATAGATGAGATACGGTGGTGGGATTGAGTGTGAACTCTTCTAGAACAAAAACAATGCGAGAAGACCTCACCATTTCTGATGTCCGTTCCTTCCCTTGCAGAATTAGAGGCATTCATATACAAGTACATAGGGCCTGTCATTTCGAAAACAGAAAAAACAAAATATTCGAAAAGATCACAGATTAACACGTTGTCTTAGGTCGGAGTGGAATTTCACAAAGCTCACTTGAACACGGGTTGTCACAACGGGCCGCTATCCAAGAGATGTCGCCGCACCTAGAGATGTCGGTACAAACCAACTTTTTTTAAATCTAAATCTCTAAAACATAAGTATTGTTGGACAGCGCATTCGAAGGAAACTATTAGGGAATATTATAAGATTTATCACGGATCGGTAGATAGGCATACAGTTAGTGAAAGAAATTTGTTGGGTTGGGTGGATGGTAGCACCATCGCTTGGAATAATTTCATTATGGCCGTAAGGATGTTCGCAAAAGCGCCCTGAAGTTCCTTTTGCTACAAATTCATTATTTTGTTCAGATTGTGGCTTTCAGCAGATTGATTTTCAAATTACTATGTATGTAGCCGGTTGTCAAGAAGTCACGATTGCAATAAATCCAAATACATGCCGAACAGTAATACGAATGAGATGTTAATTGCTGGCAATTTTTGTTTACATCCCTAAATTGGAATAAGAATGACTTTTTATTTGAGCTTTAATCAACGACCAGGTTATTTTGTCTTCAATTAAACAAGTTAACACTCTTCTAGAGGCAGATAACCACTGAACTTGAAACTATCACTGCATACAGTAAGACCCCGCTTAACGCCGGCGATAGGTTCCAATAAGTTCCAGCGCTAAACGAAACAGCGTTAAACGAGGCAACTTAACAGGTACATATAAAATACAGTGGGAATCTTTATTCTAGACAGACTAACATAAGAGCTTTGAGAAGGATACATAGTAAATACCGTCGCTATATAGTGGACCGTTTATAGTTGGCGCATGGCCATTTCATTTGTCTACATATACTACAACATGTATCAATACAGTGTGTGATTTAGGGGAATCCCAATACTATTGCGTAATAGTGTAACAGTGTTAAGCGGGGTATTACTGTATATACAGTAGCGAGCACAAAAAATGCAACGTTGGGTAAAATTATCTTTAAGTGCGATAATTTTAAAAAAATGGTGACCAGTTCAAAATATTTCTTTGGGTTATTAATCCCTACAGTTTTAGATACCCATTATCAGTAACATTATGTAAATATTTTTAATTAATGATAGATTATTTTGTCATTTATTAAAAAGAGTGCGAATTTCTTTCATGGGAGCAATAAAAATGCAACAGCATACATTTTAATGTGTTTATTTAAATTAAATAGTAATTCTTACAAAAAAAAAAATCTTAAATTAATATTTAGTGTTGTAGCCCTTATTTTTTATGACTTCTTGCAACCTAGAAGACATAGAGTCGACTAAAGCTGATATCTTGGAGAATATCTCTGTCCAGGCGGTCTTCGAACAAAATTTATCCCATCGGAGCGAAACAAATTAAATTTGCTTTCATCGCTCCACAGGACTTTAGCCCATTCTTCATTTGACCAATCCTTGTAACGTTTTGCAAATTCCAGGCGCTTCTTTTTATTGATTGCACTGATGAGAGGTTTCTTTGTGGGTCGTCTCGCATGCAAATTAGCCTCTTTCAACCTACGGCGAACAGTGTGAACGCCTATAGAGACTCCCATTTACTCATTTGCGAAATTAGCAACGTCCACTGCGGTCTTTCGTGGATCTTTTTTAACCAGTGCAATCATCTGGCGGTCTTGGCGAGAGGTAGTTTTTCGAGGATTACCACTACCTGATTTCCTTTCCACACTATTTCTCAAGGAAAATCGAGATTTAATCCGACATACGGTTGATTGATTTACACCAAAGAGGTGTCCAACTTCACGCATGGATTTTCCTTCTTCTAAGGCTTTAATGATTGCAGTTTTGCTGTCAGCTGAGAGCTGCTTCTATTACAAAACACATGTTGTATAACTTATTTAAGAAATTTTCAATTATAATTAAATAAATAACTTACTTTAACTATTTTTTTTATTATGTTGCATTTTTTTGCTCGCTAAAAATTTGCACTTTTTTCACTAATTCAAAAATATTTAACTTTTTAAAGCAGAATTTGGAATAAACTGTGGTTACTTTGAAAAACTTATAATTGAAAGAATAACCAGCAAAAGAAAAAAAGATAAATTAGTTACCGTTATTTTGAAACAGATCTTATTAAAGATCATATGGCACAGTGTTGCATTTTTTGTGCTCGCTACTGTATGTACATAATTGGTCATTACAATTAGTCAGCTTTTCACGCCACTTAGGTTGTGTGCGTTAATTTTTCTACATGAGTAATAGGACCTATAGGTTAAAGTCGATTCCGAACAGCAGATTTTTTGAGAAACTTTTCATGGCAATTTTTAATTTACTCTCAGAGTTTTTGTCAGAAGTCTGCTGAGAGGAAGTCGCCGGAGAAATATTTTTTCTAATTTCGTTTTGATGTTTGAGCTGGTGTTTGATCCCGTGCCTTACGTCTAATAAGCCAGCACACTATCCACTAGACTATGGCGAAACTATCACTGGATTTGTTAAAGCTTCTCGGTTTAATTATTTCTTTACTTTCCAAACAGTGTTGCCAATAAAAGAAGTTGACTCCTACAGCATTAGCTACCTAACATGGGTGATAAAACTTGTATTTCGACTGAAATAAGTATGAAACCATGACAGTAGCGTGACATTATACATCCTTTTGCTTTGCTGTATAAGAAATCTAAGATATTTTTGTAATATTTTGTAAATAAATTCATATTTCCCTTCGCTCTTCACGGCATAAGTAAGGTTGGAGTGTGTGTGTGTGTGTGTGTGCGTGTGTGTTGCTAAAACAACAAAGGATTTCTAATATTAAATGCTGGTAATTGAAATGGGTCATCAAGAGATGACAAGACGTTTATACAACCGACAGACACCACTTGCTATGCCCAGGAACAAAATACAAAACAAAAGCAAATGAATGGGGAGTACATACATGCACGCACACAAACAACACCACCCCCCATTTATATGGCCATCTTGTGAAAAATCAATGGAGTCGAGTTGTTTTCAGTTACGAAACGAGACGAGACGAGACGAGACTCGTTACATCTCTGTTGCTCTTATTTGAATGGATGGGTAGGTGCTTGCGAGTCTGTTCGTATATCTATGGAAGAGAGAGAGATTAGTTTTTGGTTTATTTTGTTCTCTTGTTCTTAATAAAGCAACAACAACAACAACAACAACAACAATATGAATAAAAACAATAGAAGTTTATCCAAAAGCCATAAAAAATGATTTTCGCGTATTTCCGATTATCAGGAAAAGCTCAGCCAGCAACAAATGGGGTGGGTTTGTTGTTACCGAGCCCAAAACCATACAACTATACGGACAGTTACGATGCCGTATACAACAACTACTGCTACTACTACTACCACTACGTTGATCAAAAAGGGAGTGTGGGTGCTTGTGTAAAACAAAAATTGTTCTTGCATTTGTCTGTCTGTACAACTGTCTACATGCATGCCTGCGTGCCTAGCTGGCTGCCTTCAACTCCGTCCGTACTAATGCGAATCCGCAAAACGATTGAATTTATTTTTGCGTTTGGGCCACGGATAGAATACGTCGATTGAGGGCTCATCAACGTTTCGATAATTTTTTTCAATTCCTTCTCCATCAAATGCGAACGAATTGTCTGCATTGCGAGTCTAACGCGCGGTTAAACAGCACAACACAAAACACGCATCCATTCGAATGCTCATAAAGTAACCGTAAAACAGAAAAAAAAAACAATATTTAACCGGAAGTGCCAACTAAATTTGATTTCAAAGCAAAGCAAAGAAAAGAAAATAAAACTTTAGTCCCCCAGGGCCAGAAGAAAGCAAAAAAAAACCAAAAAAGAAAAAATTAAAAACGAAAGAATTTTAATTAAAATGAAACAAAGTATACGAATGGATAATCAATAATTTTATAATAAAAAAAACAAATTAAATACGCCAGTATTTCGATTTTAAATTAAAAAAAAAAAATTGATTTAAAAAAAAGTTTTCAAAACAAGTGAAAAAAAGAACAAAAAAAATTTAAAATTTAAATTAAATTGAAATAGTGCTGTTAAGCTGCTAAATAACCAAAATTACACACCCATGCACAGTGTTAAAAGTGATATTTTTTTCTATGTAAGCCCAGCTTACAAACAATACCTTAGACGCCTTCCAGTCTAAACTAAACAAACAAACGAACAACAAAAACTAAAAATAAACAAAAAAAGGGGAAAAACATTAATTTCTTATATGGGAATAAAACATTAAGAAAATGTTCTCTGCCACTACCACCATCATTACTAGCATCCTTTATTTAATGAGTCTCTTTATGGCCATTGAATAACAACACTTTGCATCATAAAATCGAACATTTGATTTAATTTTTTTTACTTTTCCCAACAACTTTTACTTGCTTGCCTCTCTCCCTTTTTACAGACACTCTTCTGTTATTTTTATGGATTTTTGTTTTTGTTTTCCTTTCCAATATGGCTTAAATTGTTTGGGTCATCCATGCGAAGACAGGTAAGTTGTTATTGAAATGCTATTTACTACCGTCTAAGGTGGTCTTAAATGTTCTTTTTTTATTTATTTTGTTTGTTTTTATTGTGTTTTAATTGTGAATTGAATGTGTTCATTTAAATGCCACTATTTTTCCGTGTTAATTTTATTAAAAAAAAAACTTTGGAAAAATACGGCGAAGAAGTATGGTTTCTCCCACACCAAGGAAAAAATTCGTATGCAAGTAAAATAATTTGTTTTGTCGTATATGAAATGAACGGGGAATAATTAATTAACATAAGCTCCAGTAACTACCGCCATATTCCTATTGAATGTGGAAATACTTGATGACTATGAAACAGGAATCCGCAGTAACCTATCTACGGACCATCGGAGTCTTCATTTAACGTCATCAAGCCTTTGACAATCTTACAAATACAAGAGAATTGTGTATTCTTTTTTAAAAGATTTTAAATTGTTTCGATTTTAATGACAAAATTTCCTTTAAATCGGTAGTAAACCGCTCTACCCTAATATTTTAATTTAACCCTGATTCATCCTGGTATCCTCTTGAAAAAGTCTATGAATAAAACCGATACTAATGGTCTAACCATCGGCAGCCATATCTCTAAGGAGCAAAATGAATTCTAAAAGGCTTTATGTTATCACAGGGTAAGAATAACTCAGTTGTGAAGTTGCCGTGGTCTAGTAGGTAGTGTGTTGGCTTATTAGACGAAAGGCCCGAGTTCGAATCCCAAGTCTTTTTTTTTCGGTGACTTCATCTCTTCATCTCAGCAGATTTCTGGCAAAAACTCTGAGAGTAAAAATTGCCATGAAATGGTTCTCAAAAAATCTGTCGCTCGGAGTCGACTTTAAACTGTAGGTCCCGCTACAACATAAGTGGTGTGAGAAGCTAGGACGTTGTACAATGGGTCAATTCGACCATCGGGTACTATACTTATCAGAATGGACAAGTACACGTGCTCTAGCCTAACCTAACCTATAACTCAGTTGTAGTTAATGATAAGCAAATCGAAGTCGCACAAGAAGCAGATTGCGAATGGAAGAATGGATAAAAGCACTACAAAATCCATCATTCGGCCAATTAAGTACATAACTAAGAAGTCGCCGTAGTCTAGTAGACAGTGTGTTGGCTTATTAGACGTATAAGGCTCGGGATCAAACCCCAGGTCAGACAGCAAAACGAAAATATGAAAAAATATTTCTTTGGTCACATCCTCCCTGCATATTTCTAGCAAAAACTCTGAGAGTAAAAATAAAAATGCCATGAAAAGTTTCTCAAAAAATCTATCGTTCGGAGTCGACATTAAACTATAGGTCCCACCACTCATGTATAAAAATTAATGCACGCAACATAAGTGGTGTGAGAAGCTAGGTCGTAATCCTGACTGAAGTGTTTTTATGATCAATTATGTCATGCCCTATTTTTAATGATTCCGTATCTTCAAGTTTCCTGTGCCGCAAGCTAATATCAAAGTTGGCTTAAGTGCTCAGTAGCCACTTCAATGCTCTTTTATGCGCTAGTCTTAAAATAATCATTTAAATATACATTCCACTTTTGAGAGATTGCTGCGCAGCATTTGGCGCGTCAAATATGTTCTGGATTGAATCCATCTATTGAAAGCCATATCTCTGGGAAGGTGAATAACTTTTGAAAGCAGGAACTAAGTAGTCAATTAAATATTGCAACCAAACCATGGGCCTTGTATTACTTAATTGGCTACTACAATTATTTATTCTGGATTATGATGTAGCTTCTAACGCCATCCATCCGTGTAGATTTAATTATATCCATACGTGGTGGAACCTACAGTTTAAGGTCGTCTCTTCATAACAATTTTATTTACTTCTCAACGCATTTTGACAGAATACTTTGGCAGAGAGGAAAGGATTCTTCTAAAGAAATATTGTGTTCATATTGTTTTCTGAGCTGGGGTTTGAACCATTAGCTCACGTCTATGTTGGCTTGCTTGCTACTAGACTAGACTAGTGACTTACAGCCGTTACCATCTACATCAGCATTAACAACGCCTATCTTGCATTATTCCGTAAGAAACAAACAAGCTTCCGAGATCTCAGAAAGTGGTTGTAAATCTTGCCAATAGCCAGTCTTCTGTAAATAGTGGAACAAAGTGTTGTGTGCCGAAAGTTCTCTAACTTTTTGAGTGTGTTCAAAACCAGGCTGCAAAAAAGGCAGAAACCTTACATTGAATATGGTAAAGTCGTGGCACAGTAGGAAGAAATGCAAATATAGTCCTCATAGAAAAAATCATGAATATATTGAGATCGTATAAAAGTGTCTTGTAGTCGCCGTAGTCTAGACGTAAAGCCCGGGTTCGTATACCAGGTCAGGCATCAAAATGAAATATGAAAACGAAAATATTTCTTCGGCGTCTTCCTCCTAGCAGATTTCTGGCAAAAACTCTGGGAGTAAAAATAAAATTGCCATGAAGAGTTCCTCAAAAATCTGTTGTTCGTTGTCGACTTGAAACTGTAGGTCCCGCCACTCACGTATAAGATTATTGCACACAACATAAGTGGTTTGAAAAGCTAGGTTGAAATCCAAATTGAAGGGTTGTAGTGACCAATTATGTATGTATTTGATTTGAGTGAGTGATTTGAGTACTTTAAAGAGAGTTAATGGTTCGTACCGAGTGAACCGAGTAGGCGTGGTAGATTATAATGAATGCATGACTGTTGGTAATCACATCAAACCGATGGAGTATAAGTTAGGTTCTTGTCCAGCTTAACATTTTGGCAAGAGTAAACTGAAATAACTGAAAACTGAGTGTGTACGGCTGAAGTCGCCGTGGTCTAGTGGGTAGTGTGTTGGCTTATTAGACGAAAGGCCCGGGTTCGTATCCCAGGTCAGACATCAAAACGAAAAATATTTTTTCGGCGACTTCCTCTCAGCAGATTTCTGGCAAAGACTCTGAGAGTAAAAATTGCCATGAAAAGCTTCTCAAAAAATCTGTCGTTCGGAGTCGACTTTAAACTGTAGGTCCCACCACTCATGTATAAAATTAACGCACACAACATAAGTGGTGTGAGAAGCTAGGTCGTAATCCTGACTGAAGGGTTGTAATGGCCAATTATGTTATGTAAACTCAAAATAAACTAAGAAGTTATCTACAAAAGAAAGATTCGCTGTTGAAAAAAATTTTATTAGCCCTAGAGGACCAGGATGATAGTTTAATTAAGATAATACAATAAGACCCCGCTTAACGCCGTTTCAGTATTACGCGGTAGTATTAGGATTCCCCTAAATCGCACACTGTATTGATACTTGTTGTAATGAGGGTAAATGAAACGGCTATGCGCCAACCAAAAGCGGTGCACTACAGCGTATACTATCTATCTTTTCCAACGATCTTATGTTAGTCTGTCTAGAATAAAGATTCCAACTGTGATTTCCGTCATCGTGCCTCGTTTAACGCTGTTTAGTTTAGTGCTGGAACTTAATGGAACGTAACCCTCGTGTTAAGCGGGGTCTTACTGTACGTTAATATTGTGTTCTATCGTTAACATTTATTAAAAATATCTTTCGAAAATTTAATTTTTTTAGTGTTTCATCTCTTAAACGAAAAGCAACAATTTTTTTTAATGATCTTAAGAAAGTACTTTCTTTATTCTTAAGTTAATACAGAATACTATGCCATACAGTTACTTGAATAATTTTCTCTCTTTTTCATTACAGATTGCAAATCAATTTAAATATCAGTTTGAATAATAATGGCCACAATAAATAAACTGTGATACTGAGTTATTCGAATCATTTTGCAGCAGAATCCATAAGCATAAGGAAAAAATCTTAGAGAAATTTTTCAATTTAAATTAAACGGCCACGGCGATTACAGCAGCAAACTGTCGACACTATCGATAAGAAATTTTTCGGCAAACATGCTGAACAATCTGGGGGCCAATGTTTTGGGTAAGTCACTTATGCCTCTATATACACTTCTCCCCCTTAATTCTTCTTAAATATTAAACAAACATACGTACGTACGTACGCATTCGCTAGAGTACTTAAGCAATTATACTCGCATACAATAATTATATGGTTACAGTAAATTAATGTTAATCATTAAATAATAATAATATTGAATAATTTAGTTTAATTTAAACTGTTTAAATAATTAAACTAATTTCTTAAATCTATACTTCCGTTTTTGTAATTATTAAGACACACACACATACACACAGACACACACATGTACTATAATAACTGACACTGACAGCTGAGACAACTTTATTTTGTGATGAACGAGGAACGATAATCAAAGCCTTTAATTTATAATAATCAGCATTACAATCACTGAACTGAACTGAAGTGAATGAATGACTGACTGACTGAATATGAAATGCTAAATAGAATAATTGCCTCAAAGTAACGTAACGTATTGTACTGTACCTATAAACATGGGTGGCAGGCAGTGATAATTATGAATTATCAGTGAAATGAAAGTGAAATCGAAAAAAAAAAATGGTGTTTAACAATAATTGTTAACAAAATGTTGAGAATCAAATGGAAATTAAATTAAATTAAATAATTGTTTATTGTTGTTATTGTTGTTTATTTTTAACAATAATTAACTCTTGATTAACTATAATAATTACCCCATAGTTATCGATAATTAAAACAACAACAAACATAAAGAATATAAGTGGAAAAGTTGGTCACTTTAAGGCAAGAGTTAAATATTTATGAGCGATTTAGGGTATAAGAACTTAATGGTTAGGCTGCGAAGAGTGGTTTAAAAATTAACATAAAAAAAAATGAGCAGTAGCCGTAGTCTACAAGGCAGGGTCTTCGGCTATTATACAGCAGATCACAGTTGAACCGAAAGGTCAAACGAAATATGAGGAAAATATTTCTTCGGGAACTTCCTCTCACCAGATATTTGTCAAAAATTCTGAAAGAAAATATAAAATTGCCATGAAAAGTTTCTTACAAACCTGAAGTTCGGAATCGAGGTACCGCCACTCATCTATAAAATTGAGGAGGTAGTCCGTAACCTTATGTATAGAAATAATTTAGAAAAAAATTTCTTTATGCCTTTACATTCGGAATGGATTTTTCTCAGCATTACTTAGTGGCTTCAATATTATGAGGGGTTACCGTTCGAGATGTCACAGCTTCGTTTTGAACTCTCGAACCGTTTTATAACACAGCAATTATCACTAACAGCAATAAAAGCATCATTATCATTACAACTACATATACGTATATACGAGGGCAGTGAAAAATTTTCTGATCGGACGTTTGGCTAAAGGCACTACTAAACTATGGTGACCTTATGATTGGCCATCGCTATAATGTTGTGTTTTGGGCAGCACAGCTTCTTCTCGAATAAATTAATACAAATGGCAAGTCAATTGTAGAAACCGAAGAGGGAGACTATTCGGATGCTGGGACATTCAAGCCTACATAGAAATGAGACACTTTGGAAAAATTAACGCCTCTAATTTAGCATTACTACCAGCTTTTCGTTGCCTTTCATTCATAATTGGTATTACAACCCTTCAGACAGGATTTCGACCTAGCTTCTCTTGTAGCTTTGCTCGTACATTGTAAACATAACTCGGCTTTAGGGCGTTCAAAAATTGTTAAACACTCTGATGAGATGCCTTAGGTTAGGTTAGGTTAGGTTAGAGGACGTGCACATGTCGGTCAAGACAAGCACAGTACCCGGAGGTCGAAATTGACCCATTGTACATTGTCCTTAGGGAAGATACCTGAACGTTGCTGGCTTTTGTTTTATTGCATGCAGAAATTGTGGCATCACTTGCATTTTAGGCGATTGGCAACGTTAATCAAGGACTGGGCTTATACAATTTAGTTTCCGTTAAATCATAGTCTTATAAACGCTTGCTGAGGTCGGCCACTTTTTAGAGGATCTTGTTAGACGCTTTTGTTTTGGTATTTATTGGATAAAGAATTTCATCTGGCAGGTTCGAAGACCTACGCACAACTCAAACTCAAGGTCCAGAAGAATGGATTACGATAAGCATATTAGTTTGCCATTCTGTAAAGCGCACATGGAAGCAGCGTATCAATTTGAATACAATATCATACAGAAAGTCGTTGTAGTCTAGTAGATAGTGTGTTGGCTTATAAGACGTGAGGCAATGGTTCAAATCCCAGCTTAGCTAAAGACAACAAAACGATTATGAAAAACTATTTCTCTAGCTACTTCCTCTCAACAGATTTCTGGAAGTCAAAATAAAATTGCCATGAAAAGTTTCTGAAAAATCTGTCGTGCGGAGTCGACATTAAATTGTTGGTCCCCCGCCACTCATACCTAAAATTAAAACACACAACCTAGATGCTTCTTGGTCGTAGTCATAACTAAAGTGTTGTAGTAATCAAATAAGTATGTATGTATGTAGAAGTCGCCGTGGTCTAGTGGGTAGTGTGTTGGCTTATTAGACAAAAGGCCTGGGTTCGAATCCCAGGTCAGACATCAAAACGAAAAATATTTCTTCGCCGACTTCCTCTCAGCAGATTTCTGGCAAAGACTCTGAGAGTAAAAATTGCCATGAAAAGCTTCTCAAAAATCTGTCGTTCGGAGTCGACTTTAAACTGTAGGTCCCGCCACTCATGTAGAAAATTAACGCACACTACATAAGTGGTGTGAGAAGCTAGGTCGTAATCCTGACGGAAGGGTTGTAATGGCCAATTATGTATGTATGTATGTATCACACTGCAGTTTGCTTTGTTTGACCGCAATCAGAAACTTTACCTTTATGTGTCCTATCTTGTCACATTCCAAAAGACTTCTCTGGAGTTCATTTAACTCAATTCAATTGTTTTTTGAAGTGAAATATTTCAATGGCTCCAAGAAAGAACTACAAAATAAGTGGCGCGTTTAGCCAAACGTACGATCAGACAATTTTTCCTAACGCCCCTCGCATATACATAGATTGGTCATTACAACCCTTCAGGCAGGATTATTGACCTAGTTTTTCACACTACTTATATGTTGTGTGTGTTAATTCTATACATAAGTGGCAGGACCTACAGTTTTTAAAGTCGACTCCGAAAGAAAGATTTTTGAGAAACTTTTTGTGGCAATTTTATTCTACTTTACTCTCAGAGTTTTTGCCAGTAATCCGCTGAGAAATCGCCGAAGAAATTTCTTTTGTATTTTATTTTGATGTCTGGCCTGGGGTACGAACCCTGGCTTTACGTTTAATAAGCCAGTACACTGCCTTCTAGACCACGGCACCTCGTATATGCTTACGTATGTATATGTAGTGGTAATGATAATGATGCTCTTACTACTGTGTAGTGATAATTACTGTGTAGTGATAATTGCTTTGCTCTTTTAAATAATTTGTTTACACTCCTGATGATGATAATGATTAAAATGCTGCACACGCAGATACACACAATAATTATTAAGAAGTTTAAGTTTAATTCGTATTGATTTTTATTGAAATATTTATACTCTTATGCTCTCTCGCTCTTTCTCTCTCTCTCTCTTTAGCCTCTGTTTTCGTTGACGTTGTGTTAATGTGCGTAAATTATGTTTTTCTCACCACATTATTAACATTTCGAATAATTTTTTTTTATTATTATTTTCCGTTTCAAGCACTTTTCAATTCATTTTTTTTTTGTTTGTAACAGATTTTTATTAATTTCGTAAATAAAATAAAAAAGGTTTTTTTTTTATTATTTTTTACTCTCTCCCTCTCCCTCCGTCTCTCCTTAAGAGCAGTGATGGCAAAAGAAATTGCAGTTTTCATGGAACATTGGAGCATTGAAACTGCACGGGCATGAATTATGGCTTTTTATATGCAAAATGTTCGAGGGAAAATTTTTATCTGCATTTCATTTGTGTTTGCGTTTGTTCTATGCTATGCTATACTGTACAGTTACAGCTGCAGCAGCATCACCAGCAGCCATTTCATTTTTACTAGTAATTAATTATTTTAATTTAATCGATTATTAATTTATGGCAATTTTTCACACTTTGCCAATGAATGAGTTGGCTCTACCAAGTCATACACATTCATTGCTGCCACACATATGTACATACATTCAGAGGACTATTACTGATGCTGGTGCCTAGTGGACCTAGTGTTTACAGGGAAGCAGGGATGCATATGCTACACTCATAAATTATTTTGTTGGTGTTAAACTAAATGCGAATTTTTTTTTTTTTAATTTTTCTAAATTTTTTTTTATATTTTTTTGTATTATTTTGTCATAAATCCTAATAGTTTAATAGAAATTTAATAGGAAATGTTCGACAATATTTATTTAAATAAAACAATATTTCAACGAGAATTATTGGTTAAATAAATAGTTTCAATCGTGCTGTAAAAAATATAAAATGAAATTTTTAAAATATCAGCAAAACAAGGCTAGCATCTGGCTTTATCAGGCTATACCTTAAGTTCCAGTTAGTTTTTTTGTCTTTATTGGGGTATATTGGACTTGTAAATAATAGAGGAACTGAATTATTTCAGTTAAACTAAGTAGTAAACTATAGCCCCGTCAGATGCAAAAACAAAACATATTCACGATGACATTTGCCATACAATTTGACTGCTGAAAATTGCTATACAATGTGCTCGTGAGATAGAGTCCCATTTATTTTCTTATTACCTCAAATGGATGTTAAATATTCTCTGAATGTTGCCAGCTTACTCTCATAAATATTTTTGCCTTTTTATTTTTTAAAAGAAATCCACGTTTTTGGGCATGTCATATTAGGGACAGGATGACACTTTCCATAAAATTTGACTGCTGAAAATTGCTATACAATGTGCTCATGAGTTAGAATCACTTTTGCCAGAAATCTGCTAAGAGGAAGTCACCGAAAAATTATTTTCGTGAATTATTTGGGTCAATTCGACCACCGAGTACTGTACTTGTCAGAATTGATAAGTACACGTCCTCTAACCTATCCTAACCTTACCTAGAATCACTTTTATTTTCTTATTACCTCAAATGGATGTCAAATATTCTCTCATAATTTTTTTGCGTTTTTTTTTTTGCTAAGAAAACCACTCTTATTGCATGTTTTTGCAAGTCAAAAAGTAGGAATGGAGCTACTTTGTTTATTAGGAACAGGATGACACTTTCCTTTGAAGTCGCCGTGGTCTAGTGGGTAGTGTGTTGGCTTATTAGACAAAAGGCCCGGGTTCGAATCCCAGGTCAGACATCAAAACGAAAAAATTTTTTCGGCGACTTCCTCTTAGCAGATTTCTGGCAAAGACTCTGGGAGTAAAAATTGCCATGAAAAGCTTCTCAAAAATCTGTCGTTCGGAGTCGACTTTAAACTGTAGGTCCCGCCACTCATGTATAAAATTAACGCACACAGCATAAGTGGTGTGAAAAGCTAGGTCGTAGTCCTGACTGAAGGGTTGTAATGGCCAATTATGTGTGTATGACACTTTCCTGGGTTTATAGACTAAGACGTGTTGTCGAAAATTATTTCGCTGAAGGACTTACTAGGCTGCTGCTACACATAGGCAAGGCAATTATAAAGGAACATACATACATACTAATATTATGAATATAAATGGAGCCTAAACAGGTTCGTCTACTGGCAATCAAAGACATTCATATGACGGATTAAATTTGTCAAAGAAACAATCACCCGTCCATAATCAATATTATTTTTTTTTATGACACGCACTCAGAGAATGGCCCCTATCCATGTTGGGCATTGTGTTGACACTAGAAAAATAGAGTGTAGCAAGCAGGAAACAGGAAGTAGTGTTTATGGACCCCTTTGAATCTCTTTATAAGTGACAGGAAATTCCTCCACATACGTGTGAATCAGAATCAGCTAAACAACGAGAATTATGTTTGTAATACAGTGGACAATCGACCACAAACAGATGTACTCTGTGAGAAAGATTAGTGTTGCGTAGGAATATATGATCTTCGGTATCAAGTAACTTTCATTGTAATTCCGATAGAACAGTGAAAAATAAGCACCATCACAGGAGCGTGATGCGGTCAGAAATCTGCTGAGAGAAAGTCGCCGAAGAAATATTTTTTCATATTTCATTTTGATGTCTGACCTGGACCACGAACCCGGGTTTTACGTCTAATAAGCCAACACACTACCTACTAGACTACGGCGACTTTTCGATCGGATATAAGAGATATAAGTCCTAAGGCCAACAGATGAAGTGATTATGGACTCCATAGAAGATTGTAGAAGAAGATTCCTTCTAAACGATTCTTATTCGTTGTAGTTTATACGGTTTTGAAGATTGTTCCTAGTTGGATCCCAGCTTCCCTTCCGTTGTACCTTCCTCTAAACTTATATTTAATGTTATTCAACAAAACAGCTGATGTCTTTGAGAAGATAGTCATGCTGTTGTTGTTAAAGTCTTCATATACGTACTATTTCCTTGAAATCCATTGGTTCTATTGGCTTTTGGGCCGTTCTTCAGTAGTACATCAGAAACCTACAGGTAAAGTTGCCGAATAAATAGAATGGCTTGTTTGAAAACAATGAAATGAGTCCCTCACTGAACGATGGAAATGATTGAAGTTGACTTAGTTCAAAAAAAATTATTTTAGAAATCTGTACAAAATACTTATCTCGTGTATCTAAATTCTTTACGCTTTCAGACTATTGTATGTTTCTTTAGCCTAAGGTCAACATTACAAACAGAATTGCTGAATTAATAGAGAGATTAGTGGCTATTCCTCCTCCTAAAATGCAGAGTTTTACTTGTTGTGTAAAGAATATAAGAAATATTTACGTTTTATTTCTCCTACATCGATAAAAACTAAGTGATTTGCGTTGCATAGGGAGAGCTTAGTCTTGTAGGGAAATTTTTTAGTATGTGTTCAATTAAGTTCGTCTAAAAACCTTCTCCTCCATGACCCAGCCGCAGCTTCACGTTCGTTGAAAACTCCAGTCGCGAGATGTACATATTTGGGTTACTGTACGCGAGCATCGTTTTCGTTGTGGTTCTGTTATTAGGATCTACAAGTACTCTGTTTTGTAATGCCGTATATTAGATCCTTCTCCAAGCAAGCGAACTTCAGATTTTCTAACGCTTTTGGGCAATTAATGGCGTTCTTATAATTAACGAATACCAAGTATAACAATCTGTTTCAATCTGTGACCGCAATCCACTTTATTATTTCGGCAAGGGACTTTAGTTGCCTTCGGTTTATGTAATTCACTGCCCCTGATTTTTATATTATTTCTACCAATGCCCCTTCCATCCATTTATAGTCGGAAAGTAATCGTCGTTGTTGCTGAAATTTCTGAATAAAGAGAAGAGAACTCGGTTGACAATTTGCTTGCAGAATATATTTATCGCAGTTGCCGTAGTCTAGTAGCTAGTGGGTTGGCTTATTAGACGTAAGGCCCGAGTTCAAATCCCATGTCAGACATCAAAACGAAAATATGAAAAAAATATTTCTTCGGCCTCTTCAATTCAACAGATTTCTGGCAAGAACTCCGAGAGTAAAAATAGAAATTGCTATGCAAAGTTTCTCATAAATCTAACGTTCAGAGTCAACTTTAAACTCTAGATCCCGCCACTCATGTATAAACTTAACGTACACAACATAAGTGGTGTGAGAAGCTAGGTCGTAATCCTGACTGAAGGATTGTAATAGCCAGTTATGTATGTATATATGTAAGTATTTATTGCAACAAAATTTTTCCAATTTTTTCTCATCAAAAAAAAAAACATTTCAACGAATGTACACTGCATCCATCAATAAATTTTCAATTTCTAGAAAACAAAAAAAGAAAAAAAACATACATTTACGTACATGAATATACACTGAGCGCCAAAAGTCAGTAAACACTACTGATATAATTCATTTTCTTAAGATAGCGAGAAAATAAATGAGAATAGTCGCGTAAATTTCTAAAAATAAAAACGTTGATTTATTACTTGAAGTTGCCGTAGTCTAATAGGTAGTGTGTTGGCTTATTGGACGTAAAGCCAGGGTTCGAGCCCTAGGCTAGACATCAAAATAAAATACAAAAAGCATTTCTTCGGCGATTTCCTCTTAGCAGATTTCTGGTAAAAACTCTGAGTGTTAAACCTGCCATGAAAAATTTCTCAATAAAATCTGTCCTTCGGAGTCGACTTTAAACTGTAGAGCCCTCCGCTTATGTATAAAATTAACGCACACAACATAAGTGGTGTGAGAATCTAGATCAATAATCCTGACTAAAGGGTTGTAATGACCAAATTTGTATGCAAAATGTTAAAACAACAATTCAATTATTGTTGTGCTAGAAGTATATTTTTTATAATAGAAAATTTTGAAATTATAGTAAGTGTTGATTTACATATGGCGCCTAGTGTATATGTATATGTATGTAAGTATATTTTGCCCACATTAGGCATTTTCGCGATGGTGAACCGCAAAAACCAAACTTTTTAGTTAGAAATTCGAAAAACGTTTGCAAAAGACAAAACCGCAAATAACAATTGGACAATACGCATATGAAGCGCATATAAAACGCATATAAAACGCATGTAAAACGCATATAAAACGCATACAAAATGAAAGGAAAAAAATGAATGCATTGCCTGAATGCGTGTATGTATAGACCTATGTATGTACCTATGTAGGTATGTATGTATGTATGTATGTAGATATGCATTCATATAATGGCTTGTTGATGCAGATGTGTTTGTGACAACAACACAAATACAAATGCAAGCGATTAATTAATTAAAATTTGCGTAGAAACACAAATTTATTGCCAGCAATTTTAGGCAATTTTCCAAACCAAAAAAACCATGAGAAAAATAAAACTCGGAATCGGAATCGTTAAAACAAAATGCAATAAATGCAGTTGAAATACATACATACATACGTATGAGTGTTTGTATGTGTGTGTGTTTCTGTTCAAATTAAAATTCGCGTTTATTTTCTCAGCAAAAAGTGCCAGCAACTATCATAAATAGGATGGGAATGGAATGGCTGGAGACTACATTCGTAGGAAGAGGCAAACGGACGACTGTTGCGGTGAATATAAAACAAAAGACAATAAATTCGCATACAATGATAATAAAGGATTTCTCTTTATAAGCGTAAATGTGCGTGTGTGTGTGTGTAGAAAGCATATGCAATAAATAATAGTTACGCATACAATTACAATCCAATTTTAGCAATAAATTTTGGAAATTTTACAAACTGTATAACCCATATGGGTCATTTTACATTGTAAAACAAGTAATTAAGACTTGAGATGAAGAGTTTTGCCATAAAATTTTATTTTGTTTTGCGCCATCTTGATTAAAGGAAAAAATAAATAAAAAATTTATTTTTAAAACAGTTTGTGAAATCACCCATATACTCTACGTAAACAATTTTATTTCATTTAACTTTTTATGGCATTCTTTTTTTTTTCGTTTTTCTTTTACAACATTTTGTTGTAAGTCACATGGTTTTAGGAAATTCTGTGTAACCTGGTGTAGTGGCAACATTAAATTACGAATGCAATCGTAAAATTAATTTAATTAATCCTTGCGTAAGCGCGCAACACAGACAGGATAGAAAAACTTTTTAAGCCTTTGAAAATAAATGTCGACACTGTGTGATATACAATACAACACTTAGATGCCAGTACATATAGGTGAGTGGGGGTGAGTGAGTGTAACTCCTTGGCAGCATTTAAATTGTTGTAATAGTGGCGGCATAAATTATTAGACATTCTAATGATTGTACGGACGGCATTGTGCGTTTAGTGGCAACAAATTCCATTTCATTCAATTCCATTTTGAAAATGTTCCAGAGCGGTTTTTGAGAATTTGTTAATATTCGTTGGCAAAGCCTTTTAAAAATTGTAAATTGTTTGATAATTGCCACCAAAAAACAAAAAACAACAAAAAAAACCAAACAAACAAAAAAAAATTTCCCGTCAAACAAAGAAACAAGCATGGAAGCATGGTTATAATGGTTGGTTGGGTTGGTTTATTCGCTTATTTCTAGTGAAACGTACAGTGAATGGCAAGGCAAACTCATATAAAAATATGCAAATTCTTCTATAAATGTTAGTGAATTTTTGTTTCGTGCGCAAATTAGTTTTTTGCCCCCCCTTTTTTTGGAAGGAGAGGGTTTTTGGTATGCCAACAAACGTAAAAAGGATTAAAGAATTTATTATTTTACTGTTATGCAGTGTAAATAAATTCTCATTCAAATGCAAAAACATTCAGCAAAACATAAGAAAAATAAAATTTAAAACTAAATGGAGCTCATGGAATTGATTTTCTATGTAGCATTTGCATGGCGCAGCTAATAAATTAATTTCGCATAACAAAACATATTTAAAAAACAAACAAAAAAAAAATGGCCACAGTTGTAGAGAGGTTAGGTCAAGGGTTATGACAATTTTAGCAAATTCCCATCACCCTTCATTTGAATTCCTAGCAGCCGCATATGTAAAAACAATGATTTGTTCTTTATTCGTTCAAATATTGGTAAATTTACCGATCGCAACGTCCATGTACAGTAAGACCCCGCTTAACGCTGTCTCAGTATTACACGGTAGTATTGGGATTCCCCTAAATCTCACACTGTATTGATACTTGTCGTATATGGATGTGTGCAAATAAAACGCCCATGCGCCAATCAAAAGCGGTGCACTATATAGCGACAGTGTATATACAACGTATCTCTTCCAAAGATATTTTGTTAGTGTGTCCAAAATAAAGATTTGATATGTACGTGGTCCCAGGTCAGCCATCAAAACGAAAAAATATTTCTTCGGCGACTTCCTCTCAGCAGATTTCTGGCAAAGACTCTGAGAGTAAAAATTGCCATGAAAAGCTTCTCAAAAATCTGTCGTTCGGAGTCGACTTTAAACTGTAGGTCCCGCCACTCATGTATAAAAATTAACGCACACAACATAAGTGGTGCGAGAAGCTAGGTTGTAATCCTGACTGAAGGGTTGTAATGGCCAATTATGTATGTATGTACGTGTTAAGTTGCCTCGTATAAAGCTGTTTCGTTTAGCTCTGGAACCTATTGGAACGTATCCCCTGCATTAAGCGGGGTCTTACTGTATATGTGGATGTAGGAAACATACAAAATAGGAATAAAAATCTCCATAGAGCATCCTGCAATGCACAAAATAAAATTAACTTTTCAGATCCCAAAGTTCTAGATCGATGGACGACTAACAAGGACATCAAAGTATCAAGAAAACATAGGTCATCTGGATTCAGTTAGAATTTTCTAGATAAAATCATGGCTAATATCCTGAATGTAAAGCTTGTTGATTCTCTTTGTAATGAACTAAGACAGGAGATGAGAAAATCTTTTCAACTAGACTAAGTAATTAGAGTGAATAGAACAGCTTGCAGGCGACATTTTCTTTCAAGAGAGGAGCCATTCTTTAGTACAGGGTTGTACCACGGAAAGCTACTACAGTACAGAAGTGAAATGTACAGAAATCAGAAGCAAATCGAGGGTATCTTTCAAGCGGAAGTTTACGCAAATAAAAAAGTTCTCAATTCTACTTGGAAAGGCCGCACAAAGAACATGAAATAACAATACCTTCAGATAGTCAGGCCTCCTTATGAGCACTCGGCTCGTATGCGATAGCCACTGGAATAGTATGGAAATGTCTGGGAATGGTTGATTAGCTAAATAGAGGGAATATGGTACCCAAGGCATGTGGGAATTAACGCCAATTAACATTCAGATAAGTAAACAAGAAGGACAGCTTGCCAGGAGAAAAGCTTGCAACAAGGAGAACTTGCAAGAAGACAAGCTTGCCAAGTGGAGAGACTTGTAAGAAGGTGAGTTTGCAAGGAGAAGAGCTTACAAAGATTAGAAACTTGTAAGAAGGAGGGCTTACAAAAGGGAGAGCTTGCAAGGAGTAGAGCTTGCAAGCAGGAGAGTCTTGTAAGGAGGAAAGCTTACAAGAATTAGAGTTTGCATGGAGAACCATTTGAAATGGAGGAGAGCTTGCTAGAAGCAGAGCTTGCAAGGAGGAGGACTTGCAGAGAAAAAAGATTGCAAGGAGGAGAGCTTGCAAGAAGAGCAGCTTAAAAAGAGGAGAGTCTACAAGGAATATATACTTGCTTACAAGCCGCTGATAGGGCCACAATTTCTCTGTTGCGTGCGAACGAATATTTGATATAAGAAGAGCTTGCCAGGAGCAGAGTTTGCAGGAAGGAGAGTTTGTCAGGAGAAGAACTTGCAAGAAGGAGGAGAGCCTGCAAGAAGGAGAGCTTGCAACGAGGAGAGACTTGCAAAGAGGAGAGACTTGCTTACAAGCCACTGATAGGGCCACAATTTCTCTGTAGCGCGAGAACAAATATTTGAAAAGAAAAGAGCTTGCAAGAAGGAGAGTTTGCAAAGAGGAGAGGCTTGCAAGGAGAAGAGCTTGCAAGCAGGAGGACATACAAGCTGCTGATAGGGCCACAATTTATCTGTAGCGTGAGTAGAAATATTTGAAAAGAAAAGTGCTTGCAAGCAGGAGAGGCTTGTAAGGAGGAAAGGAGGAATTAGAGCTTGCAAGGAGAACAATTTGAAATGGAGAAGTGCTTGCTAGAAGGAGGAGGATTTGCAGAGAAAAAAGCTTGCAAGAGGGAGAGCTTGCAAGGAGGAGAGACTTGCAAAGAGGAGAGGCTTACAGGGAGCAGAGACTTGCAAGGAGAAGAGCTTGCAAGCAGGAGGACATACAAGCCGCTGATATTTCTCTGAAGCGTGCGAATGAATATTTTGAAAGGAGAAGAGCTTGCAAGGAAGAGAACTTACAAGGAGGTGAGATTTGCTTACAAGCAGCTTATAGGGCCACAACATCTCTGTTGCATGCGAATGAATATTTGAAAGGATAAACGCTGCAAAAGGGAATATGAAATAAAAACCAAAGGCTTTTCGCAAGCCAAGTAGGTTTGTGGCAATCGTAACTTTTGCTAAGTAATTACAGTAAAAAGAGATTTATGCTATGCGTCAGACTATTCAGAAGTAGCTGAGTACTCACTTGCTCAGGATAGGAATTACTTGTAAGTCCGTCGGAGCAAATATTAGACCCAAGTACAGGCCCTTCCTTATTTATCTCACTGCCGTGTTTTAAGACGTGAAGCAATTGATTTTTATTTTTTGTTAAAAGAAGATAAAAAGCTTATTCCTCCCTTGTGGGGTCTCTGATTAAAAACCATATTATCTGCCTACCGATGATGGAAACCACATGGGAATCATATTTGTATTCCTTCCAAGTGCACCTCGTTTTCGCGTGGTTGCCTTTTGTCAATTCTTGCTTGAGTTCAGCCTCCACAGTCTGTACACCTTCGTGGTCCGTATTTTTCTGCCCTAAAGAGCGTCAAGTCTTTATTTATTATTTGCCAACACAATCTAAACGATTTTCTCTCTAAAAATTGTTTATTTTCATAAATTTGATTTCAATTAAAATTAAAATTGAAATTTGTTTTCTAACCCCACATTATGAACTCATTTGTTGACGTACGTAAAGCAGCTTTAAAATAAAACACGTTTGTATGGGGTAAAACAGAATAAAAAGCCCGCGCAAATTGGAAAAAAATGAAAGAGAAACAACGGAGAAAAAAATCACACCTAACACCGCACCTTTAATTTGTTAATCACGATCTCTGCTTGGAAAAGCAACAAACAAAGTCATACGAAATAATATTGAAAACGTGGTGTAACACAACAACAACAACAATATGAAACGGACAAATTAAATATTGAAATTCCCACATACGAGGGCATGAATAAATTCATATGCATGGCGACGAAAGTTAGCATAGAAATATAGATGCCAGTGACTAGTCACTAGAAACTAATCCATTTGGAATGGTTAAGGATAGACATTGGCTTAGATGGCTTAGATTAAATGACATTTGTTTGCTTTACTGTTTGTTGTTGTTGTTATTCAATAACTATTGTCTTCCTTGATCTGTCTGTCTGGCTGTCTGCCAGTAAGACAGTAATCTCCTCTGAAGTTAGGCAAAGCAGGCAAAGCGGTTGAAACGACAGAAATTTTTTTTGATTTTAAGGAAGTGGAGAAGGAGTGAGACGCTAATTAACAGTAGCCCCTGTTGGTGATGTGTAAAAATTAGCACTTGTCTGGCAAACAGACAGTTTGAAACACTCATTTCGGACAAAACTTTGCCAGCAAAGTTATGAATATTCGTTCAATCAGTGATCGGTGATCACTGATCACTGATCTACTCTTTCAGGGGTAAGAAAATGATAATTTTGAAGAAGTGAAGTTGTAATCGCAATATTTACATTAGAAATGTTATAAATTCGTAAGTAGAAGTAGTCGACATTTGAATGGAAAGTTGCCATATGTAAAGTAGTTGACAAAGGAGTGTAACTAAATGGTCGTCATGAATCTAAGAAACAAGTTTCTTAGACGTTTGAAAAAAAAAAACGCAAATTAGTGCTTATAAATAAGGGAATAAAGGAGATCTTGAATCACTATCAGCATACCGACAATCCCATAAGCTGCATACACCACGAAAAATTATTGAAGAGACCAATACAGTCACGTCTAAAAGTAAACGTATAGGCAATAGAAGTACATTCTGAAACACAAATGCAATTTAAAGCAGGCTGGTTTACAATCTCTCCAGGATTGCGATTAATTCTTTATAATTCTTATTACGATTAATTTATCTTCTAATTGTAACACAAAAAAGGAAAGATGCAAATACAGTTTCAAACATCATTCTTCTTTTATTCCGTAATTAAACAATAAAAATCATATGATTTTTATAAACATTTCAACACTCTTTTGCCGCCTTGATCATGCCGCAAAGAAACACCGAAATGCCGGCAAAAGAACACAACGCATCTTACGCCAGCACAGTGAGAGATTTTAACAACAGTTTGTGATCTCGAAAAGCATATCGTAAAATAAAACAATGGCCACGTTTATGGCACCCCCCATCATAAACAGTAGTCGTGAGTATACGACAGGTAATTCGTCATAAAAAACAAAACAAAACAAAACAAGTATTCAACTCAACCGGCAGAAGCAATTGAAAACACTTTTTTTCTGTATTTTTGGAATTTAATTTCGTTTCTTTTCTTTGCCTCTTTTATTTTATAAACGGTTTTGGTAGTGTGAGACCTTCGATCCTTTTCAGCCGGTTTTCAACCATTTTACGAACATTTTTGGCGAATACTGTATGGTAAATGCTTCAACGTAAGAGGACGTAGACCCACAAAAAAATTAATGGGCGACAAATCGGTCGTGTTGAGTGGCTAGCGAGAGATTATCTCACGGCCTTAGCTCTCTAATTTAACGCTGACGTTTCTTTGAGGATGATTTTCTAGAAAATGCTACTCCATGCCATGTCATTTCCACACCACAATCCACACCAAAGAGTTACTTATTACGGATAAAATGAATTTTACGTTTTCATTGACTGAAGATAATTTTGCTCGAAAAACTCGAATTGAAAATACTTTCGGTTCTGGTCAGCTGATTTTAATTGCTGGTGATAGGGAACCCGATTTTTATCATTTTCAATCAGCCGTGCCGGAAGTTCCGATAACACGATCCTCACTAATGGATTGTTCAACAGCTTCATGAGCATATTGACGCCTCCGTTCTATAACATTCTAAGTCGAAAAAGACCGTTTTGAGTTATGAGCTCTCAAATACGACGTGTATTCTAAGTAGATTTTTCCCTTTAACATCGGAACGGATCGGCGCATCTTAACTAAATTTTGACAGTATTTGCAAGAACATTATAGAATGGAGTCATCATTGGCGCTCAACTTCAGACATAGACTCGCAAAACTTGTAAAACATTTGGTTTTTGATCATATAATTTGCGTCATGCTGTTCGAATCACATGTTTTTCAGTACAATGCCGTCCATTTCATGTATAAAGAAGTCATTGAATATGGCTCTGCATCGCTCGCCATTCAAAATTATTGTTAGCCCTATGCCTTTACCGTAGATAGCACATCATATAGTAAATTTATGCGGTTATGATGTCTCTTTATATGCTAAACGCAGTTCTAAGGATTATCGAGCATCACCCGTGATGATTTGAGGTGTCCACGAGTTGTCTTTCTTATCGTAAAGATTTAGGATCATTCAAGCGTATGTTATACGCGTTTAGCTCATATTGTTTGTATGTTTTGTAGGAGAACCCACTTCAATTCTTTAACAAAATTTCTGTGTAAAGACAAAAAATTGATAACTAAGGCATAGAATGTCATTTGATCAATCTGCCAGAGTCCTTAGCGATAGCTGTCTGCAACCAAAGTGTTAATATTGTCAGCAGAATATCTAGCGCGGGATCTGCTAAACCGAACAGCATCTTATGCTTTCCCCATACTCGTCTTCCGTAACAGCTAAATATTGTAGGGTTTGTACTGCCGCATGACGGAAAAATTTACTTCTAAACTGCAATAAAATTTTCTTTAAAAACCATCGATTAATAATCACAGTTCCCTAGGGCATCTTCACCAATTTTCAGATATTCCGTTTCCTATACCTATTTAAGGGACGAATATATTCGTTTTTGTTTTTGACGAATATACTCGTCTCTGCTGAGAAAGATTTTGGTAACAAAATTAAATTGTTAAAGTTAAAAGTTTTGGCTTCAGCCTGTGAACTAAACGATCCTCAAATATGTATGATTTGAGTTGATTAATCGTGTCCTGATGTATCGAGTTTTGAAGTCGCCGTAGTCTAGTAGGTAGGTAGGAGGCTTAGTAGACGTAAAGCCAGGGCTCGAGCCCTAGGCCAGACATCAAAACAAATTATAAAAAGTATTTCTTTAGCGATTTTCTCTCAACAGATTCCTAGCAAAAACTCTGAGAGTAAATAAAATAAAATTGCCATGAAAAGTTTCTCAAAAGTCGACTTTAAACTGTAGGTCCCCCACACTTTTGTATAAAATTAACACACAGAATATAAGTGGTGTGGGAAACTAGGTGAATAATCTCGACTGAAGGGTAGTAATACCCAATTATGTATGTATGTGATGTATCGACTAAAGGGTCGGTAATCTTAGCAGAATATCTACCAGATCTCATCTCAAGGTTTCCCATACTAGTCTTCGGTAGATTTTGCCCACTTATTGCCGCATAAAATAAAATTAAAATTTCTATAAAGGCGGTGATGAAAAGCCTCATTAAAATTCTGTTCAATATTCCATTGTCTTCTATGACATCTTTAGTTGTATGGCTGCGCTCATTTTCAGCAAAACAACAAGTCTGAGGCTATTCATTCATGTTTTCCTATACCTTTTTAGATTAACTGCTAAAGAAATAAAATCAATTTTTAAATTGGGTTTTGACGAATATACTCGTCTCTTGGAAATATAAGTTTTTTTATTACATTATGTGAACTAAAGATCATCAAATACGTATGATTTGAGTTGATTTGTCGTGTGTTCAGTATGCCATAGTCTTCTGCGACTAAAGTGTCGATTTTCTTAGTAGAACATCTACCAGATCTCACAGCATATCAAGGTTTCCCATATTCGTCTTCGGTAGCAGCTGTAACTGTTATAGTTTTTTCCCAGTTAATGCTGCATGACTGAGAAATTTACTTCTAAATTTATTAAAATTTCTATAAAGACGGTGATTAAAAACCCCATCAATATTCCATTGTCTTCTAAGACATTTTTAGTCGCATAGCTGCGCTCATTTTCAGCAAAACAACAATTCTCTGGCTTCCATCTATCTAAGGGAACTGCTAAAGAAATGAAAACATCTTTTAAATTGGGTTTTGACGAATATACTCGTCTTTGTTGGTTTAAACTTTAAAAAGGCTTAAAAGTCTTTGGGAATAAAAGTTTTTTTACTACATTGTGTGAAATAAATGATCATTAAATATGATTTGAGTACATGTTAGCCCAGGTATTTTTGTATGAATGAATGAAAACAATTTTTTTTCTTTTTTTTGTTTTTGTAGATTTATGAAGATCATGTTAAAATTTTTGTTAAGTTTTGTAAACAATTTGCATTTGTTGTTGGGATTTCTAAAAAAAATAAAATAAAACAAACTGAGCTTCTACTGTTTCCCTAAACAGCCAACCGACATTGAGTCCAAACGAATAGAAGAGGACGGAACAGAATCCTATTGAGATGATGATTGAATTTTGCACCTACACTTAAAGGCAAATAACGAATACAAGTTAAAACTGAAAATATTACTTGAGAAATATTTTTATTTGTAATAAAAACAACAACAATCAATTGTTAAATCATGAATAATGAATTTTCTTTGTAATTTGATCTTTAATGTGCAACGGAAACCCAAAAAAACAAGCCAAATACGCGTTGATCAAATCCGTTAAGAAGAATCTGTAACTGTAGTTGAACCTGGGAGCTGAAGCTGTGTATACGTAACTGAATGCGATCATTTTGATTTTACAAAAAAGAAGAAGAAGAAGAGAAAAATAAAATATTGTTTTTGTCGTCATACGGGCGTGAGTTCACAACTACTAGCGATGAGTAAATGTTTGATTTTGTTTTACAAAAAACAACAAAAAATTTATAAATTTTGTTACAAGTGCAGGCATGTAGCATTGTTGTTTTTGTACAACAAATTCAAAAAAAAAAGAAGATGAAGAAGAAGAGAAAAAAAGAGTTGAAATGCAAACAAAAATAATTGTGAAGTTTTTTTTTTAATTTCTTTCTTACTTCTTCAGTTTTGCTTGTTGTTTCCTGTACCGTTTATTTGTTGTTTTGGTTGTTTGGAAAACATGAAAAACAGAAAAATTAAAAAAAAAACAAAATTGTTATCACATGTATGTGTTAAAAATTATTCCCGGCTTGGCAAACTAAACTCAATGAACAGATATGATACAGCGATCGATCGATTGATCGAGTCAGCCAAATAGCCAGCCTGCCAGCCAGCCAGCTAACCCAGCCACCAACAAACGATCTTTAGATACACTTGGCGTTCTGGTTGTTACTTTTTGTAGATTTTTTTTCGTGTTTATTTGTTTGTCTTGCTTTGTTTGTTTGTATTTGTTTTCACTAAATGTTTTAGTCACTTCACTTTAGTTGCACGTAGATGTCAGCGTGAGAGTGTGTGTGTGTGTGTTAACAATGAATTGTTAAATTCTTCTTCTTCTTTTTCTTCTTCATCTTCTGTTATGCTACAGCATTTGTTTTTGGTCCATATTCGTAAGAAAAACTTTGCTTGGATGGATGCTGTTTGATGGTGTTTGTTTAGAAGCAAAGCAGGCCTTATATAGTGGCAGTTATTGTTACATAAAAGGGTCCGCCAAATAACTTTTTTTTTGAAAATGCTTTAAAAAAGTACAATACATACATACATAATTGGCCCTTCAGTCAGGATTACGACCTAGCTTCTCACACCACTTATGTTGTGTGCGTTAATTTTATACGTAAGCGGCGGGACCTACACTTTAAAGTCGACTCCGAATGACAGATTTTTGAGAAGCTTTTCATGGCAATTTTTACTCTCAGAGTCTTTGCCAGAAATATGCTGAGAGGAAGTCGCCGAAGAAATATTTTTCGTTTTGTCTGACCTGGGATACGAACCCGGGCCTTTTGTCTAATAAGCCAACACACTACCCACTAGACCACGGCCACGAAAAAAAAGTACAATCCTTCCGGTTAATAATGGAAATTAATTTCTTTCAAATGGCTGCCTCGGCTGGACATGCAGCGGGCTACATGATCGGTTCAATTTTTAAGCACATTCGCGATTGTGTGCAGCTGTATTTCAACAATGGCTTCACGAATATTGTCCTTTAAAGTGTCAATCGGTCTCTGGCTTGTAGGCATAACACTTATCTTTGTCGGCACCCCACAAATAATAGTCCAACGGTGACAAATCGTAGCTCCGAGGTAGCCAAACGATATTAGCTCTGCGGCTGATAATGCGATCTTCAAAAACAGGGCGCAAAACATCGAGTGTAGCTTTGGCTGTGTGGCACTTAGCGCTGTCCTGTTGAAACCAAATGTTGCCAATATTCTCCTCCTCCTCCTCTTTAATTTTTGTGGACAAAAATTCGTTCATGATAACGATCGCGTAAGTGTCAAAGTAACGGCCACTCTTTTATCATTTTCGAAGAAAAATGGCCCAATTATGCCTCTTTATCAAAATCCGCTACAAAAAGTGACTCGTTTTAGGTGCCTGGGCTTTTCAATTTATGCGTACGGGTTTTCTGTGTCCCAAATGCGACAATTTTGCTTGTTTATGTAACCGCCCAGATCAAAAAGAGCTTCATCTAAAATGCACTTTATTTTTGCCAAAATCGGCATCTTCCGTAAGTCGATCGCAGTCTTAGCGAACAGAGATTAGCAACGAGTATTCAAAACGAAATTCTGATACTTATACGCATTCATATTTATTTTAATGATATTTAAACTACTCATACTCAAAGTTGGAAGTACTTGTCGTATTCATACATAACAATACGCATGATGTTATTGACTTTGACTCGTTTCTACTTAACATTTACACGAAGCTCAAAATAAGTATGATTCGAGTAAGAGCACTGCAATACTCACAAGAAAATTGCGTGTATGCTTTGCTTGTTGTCTTTGTCTTTCCTTTCTTCTTTGTTTGTATATGGAACAACAATAAAATGCTGTAAATTTTGATGAAAGATTCGAATCACTCGAATCACTTTTAAGTATTATAAGTACTTTTCCAAATTTATGAATCAGAATGAGTAGCCGTATGAATCAAACATATTTCGAATGTTGTGAGTTTGATGTCAAAGTTGTACTCATACTCATTGCAACCTGTAGTTATAAATCAATGTTGTTGCGAGTATGAATGAATCAGAATAGTTGAATTTCAATTGTGTTTCATTCACTTATACTCCAAATTGCCTGAGTACTTATGAGTAGAGGAAAAACGATTCATTGCAACAACAAAAGGCTGTAAAGTTTTATGAAAGATTCGAATCACGCGAATCACTTATAAGTATTATAAGTATTTTTTGTGAATTTATGAATCAGAATGAGTAGGCGTATGAATCAAACATATTTCGAATGTCGTTGTACTCATACTCATTGTAACTTATACTTATAAATCAATGTTGTAGCGAGTACGAATGAATCAGAGTGGTTGAATTTCAATTCTGTTGATTCACTTATACTCCAAATTACCTGAGTACTTATGAGTAGAGGAAAAACGATTCATTGCAACAACAAAAGCCTGTAAAGTTTGATGAAAGATTCGAATCACTCGAATCACTTATAAGTATTATAAGTTTTTTTTTGTGAATTTATGAATCAGAATGAGTAGGCGTATGAAACAAACATATTTCGAATGTCGTTGTACTCAGACTCATTGTAACTTATACTTATAAATCAATGTTGTTGCGAGTATGAATGAATCAGAGTAGTTGAATTTCAATTCTGTTGATTCACTTATACTCCAAATTGCCTGAGTACTTATGAGTAGAGGAAAAACGATTCATTGCAACAACAAAAGGCTGTAAAGTTTGATGAAAGATTCGAATCACTCGAATCACTTATAAGTATTATAAGTATTTTTTGTGAATTTATGAATCAGAATGAGTAGGCGTATGAATCAAACATATTTCGAATGTCGTTGTACTCAGACTCATTGTAACTTATTCTTATAAATCAATGTTGTAGCGAATACGAATGAATCAGAGTATTTGAATTTCAATTATATTGATTCACTCGTACTCAAAATTTCATGAGTGCTTATGAGTAGCGGAAAAACCATTAATTGCTGAACTCTGTTAGCGTATACACAACCATGTTCGTTCAGGGGAACGTTAAAACTAATTAACAGTCAAATCAGACCATTCACGAAATAAACAAAAAACGTTAGATGGCGGACCGGGTATAAGTATGTGTGCTTGCGTGTGTATGTAAGTGTCTATGTATTGTTGACTGCAAAACTAACCCCCTTTATTTTCCAACAGTTTGTGAAATTACACAAATTCTAAGTCTCACCTTTATGAAATGAATGTAGAACATGGTGTAGCAAAGAATCATCGCTTTACCTTTGCCTCTGGCTTCGGCTGTGGCTCTGACTCTGACTCTCTGTCTGTGTGATGTTTCTTCTTCGTCTTTATATTTATTTTCTTATTGTTATTGTTTTTGTTGTTATTTATTTATTTTTGTTTGAATTTTACATTTTATTTTATAGCGAGATTTTATTTCATTTCATTTGGATTTTTTTTACTTCTTTTTCTCTCTCCTTCATTTTTTGATTTTCTGTTTCACATTCAACATTTCTATGGATGAGTTACGTTAAGTTAACAGTAGTAGTAGTGTGAGTGATATACATATGTATGGATGTATGTATGTATGTATGTGTTAGTGTGATTTGTTATCCACTGTATTTTATTTTTTTTTTTTGTATATTTCTACTGGTGTTTTTGGCATCTTTTTGAATGACAGGTTGTTGAAAAATTCAATTTACTTGAACATTTCAGTTAAGTGGGAAACATACGCGCGACGGCTTCACTCCACAAAATAATTTTTTTTCTCTTTTTTATTGACGGATTTCCAAGTTGAAAACAATAAAAAAAAACCCAGTAAATAAAATAAAAATCAAAATAAAATCAACGTAATCCGTGAGAATTAAAAAACGTATAAAATATTGTACATACGTACGTATGTATGTATGTATGTACATATGTATACAATTTACATGAATGTGTGTGTGTGTGTATCTAAGTTGTATGCTGGAGAGTGTAATTTTACAGTGTTTCGTAATCTATGTAAATATTGAAGGAAAAAAAATCAAGCAAAATAATTATTGCTTCAAGTGTTTATAGCAATACCAATACATACAACGTTCCTAAGAGTGTAAAATATTAAAAAAAAAATTTAATTTTTTTTTATAAAATTAAAAACAAATTAAGTCAACATTGTTGTTAAATTGTTTTGTTTTAAAAATTAAAGGTATGACTAAAGGCATTAAAATTTAGAAAATTTTGTTTAAAAAAAAAAGTTGCACATAAAATTCAGAAAAATTCTTGAAATCTTTATTTGAATCGATAATACGGTCCATCTAATTTAATGTTTAAAGACTATTTCATGCAAATGTTGATCGCTACTGCGCCTCAAATGGTCCATCCGCTTAGTCCAATTTTGGCATACATACATACATACATAATTGGCCATTACAACCCTTCTGTCAAGATTACGACCTACCTTCTCACACCACTTATGTTGTGTGCGTTAATTTTATACATGAGTGTGGCGGGACCTACAGTTTAAAGTCGACTCCGAACGACAGATTTTTGAGAAGCTTTTCATGGCAATTTCTACTCTCAGAGTCTTTGCCAGAAATCTGCTGGGAGGAAGTCGCCGAAGAAATATTTTTCGTTTTGATGTCTGACTTGGGATTCGAACCCGGGCCTTTTGTCTAATAAGCCAACACACTACTCACTAGACCACGACGACTTCAATTTTGGCATACTCTTTCCAATATTTCGGCCGGTATCTCACGAATAAATGCTTCAATGTAGTCTTTCAAAGACGTCATTTGAAGCGGGCTTGTCTGTATAGACATGAGCTTTAACATAGTCCCACAAAAAATGGTTTAAAGATGTTAAATCGCACGATCTAGGCGGCCAATTGCCTGGTCCCGAACGTGAAATAAAATGTTCACCGAACTCTCCTCCCAATAAGACCATTGTCACGCGTGCTATGTGGCATGTGGCACCGTCTTGTTGAAACCACATGTCATGGAAGTCAAGCTCTTGCATTTTGGGCAAAAAAAAGTTAGATATCATCTCACGGTAGCGGTCACCATTCACAGTTACGTTACAATTCGCAGCATCTTTGAAGAAGTACGATCCAATGATGCCCACCGGCCCATAAACCTTACCAGACTGCGACTTTTTCTGGATGCGTTGGTAGCTTTTGCAATGCTTCTGCCGGATCTTCACTGCGAAATCAACAATTCTGCTTATTTACGTATCCATTGAGCCAAAAATGAGCTTCGTCGCTGAACATAATTTTCCGATAAAGAAATGGATCTTCGGCCAACTTTCCAACTGCCCATTCACTAAAAATTCCATGTTGCGGTAGATTGTTCGACTTCAATTCTTGCACCGGCGGTATTTTGAAAAGACTTCACACCTAAATCCTTCCGCAAAATTTTCCACGTTGTTGAGTAACACAGGCCCAATTGCATAAAACGGCTACGAATCGATAATTGATGGTTATCATTAACACTGTCCGCTATAGCTGCGATATTTTCTTCAGTTCACACTCTACGTAAGTGTGTTGGTGGTTTAATGTCCCACAATGTGGGTTAAGGGACGTGCGCCTGTCGGTGAAGACAAGCACAGTACCGGGAGGTCGAAATTGACCCATTGTACATAAACAACAACAATGTAAATTTGGTGCGAAATGTAGTCACAATAGCCCGAATAGCAGCTTCAGCAATTCGATTAAACTCACCGTAAAATGGAAGAAGCAGAGCTCTAGTTTCTGTGATATTTTCACAGACCTGGAGTCTTTCATTTAGGAAGTTTTCTCCTCTTTTGTAAATGGTAGTAATGTGGTTTTGGCCACTGTCATGCATCAATGATTTACAAGCCCAAGGCCTCTTTAAGTGATATCACAGGGTCTCATGACATTGTCCATTTGTCATCTTCATCCGCAGCTGGTCTCCAAGGTGAAGAGTCTCTAGTCGTTAGAATAATGCAGGAAAGTCGGTAAATTAGATCCGTAAGTTCGGGATAACGATTGGCTCTGCAGCCTATGCCCGCCTCAGATTCAGTTTCGTTAGGACTTCAACTACAACCACGCTTCTCATAAGTAGTGAAAGAACTCCACCGTGAGCGTATCACCTAGCTGTGTAGACTATGCCCTAGCTTCATAAAAATAATGCCTATTCACCTGTCACCTGAAGGAAATACGCATCAGATTGTTTTACGATGTTGTTTATGGATTGCATGAGGATTTTTGATTTGATTTTTGTGCGGGACCTACACTTTAAAGGTGACTCCGAACGCAAGATTTTTGAGAAACTTTTCATGGCAATTTTATTTTAGTCTCAGAGTTTTTACCAGAAATCTGCTGAGAGGAAGTCACCGAAGAAATATTTTTATATTTTTCGTTTTAATGGCTGACCTGGGATTTGAACACGGGTCGGTAGTCCCTGGCGACTAAATTTCGCGTATTTATTTCGCAATTCAATTTTTTTCCAAAAATTTTTACTGTTTTCACTTTGCTTCATTTACCTATTAAACGAATTGCCGTCGCTATTTGTGATCTGCTCATTGTGATCCTCTGTAAGCTGAATTTTGTATGGATTAAGGTAGATATCTCCTGTCTAAGTTGCGCTGTAGTGCTTCCTGAAATTTGAAAGTTATTGAAAACCATGTTGATAGTTTTAGGTTTTCGGCGTTACTCTCGTTTACAGCAGGAGTGTTTTCAAGAGAACATCTGGCATGTGAGGGCACAACCAAAAAAGTTTCATCAAATTCGATGAGCTATCAAACGAAAGGTTAAGTCATTTGGTACACTTTCCCAACCGATAATTCATTATCTGGACAACTTTGCAATATTTTTCGTAATAAATGTTTGTAATTAATACGTCGTATTGGTCTTTTGTAAAGCGAATGTCACTTTCACAAAAGAAAATATCACACATACAGAGACACAATTTTTTTTTTTATAATTCTAAACAGCATAAATAAGGCTTAAACCAACTAAACGTTTCTGTTTTAGGTCCTAAAGATTGTGATTTACCAAAGGCAGCCTTGTCTGCCTTGCATGCTGGTGTCAATAGTTTTGGCCAATTGACGAATGGTCCCCATAATGGCCAGGACATCTCATTGAATGGTGGTGGCAGTGCTGTGGGTACCGGCGGCGGCGGTATTGTAAGTGCACGCTTGCATGTTTCAAGTAATTTGTGTGATACACAGAATTCACTTGGCAATAATAACAATAACAACAACAATAACAGCAACAATAACAGTATGCAACAACAAGATCAGGTGAGTTATGAAGCTTTACACATGAAATCTTTTACTTTCGCTCTCTTTCACAAGCTCTCTTACCATTTAAAACAGAATTTAAAAAACAAAAAAAATATCCTTCCATCCTTATGGTTACATTTTTTATTAATTAATGTTTTTTCTTTTTTCTTTTTCGTTTCTTTTTTCTTCTTTCTTGGTGTGTTTTTCAATATACAAAACAAAAAAAAATCGAAAAAAAATTTAAAAAAAAATTTTTAAAAAATTTTAAAAAAAATTTTAAAAAAATTTTAAAAACATGAACATGAATTTTCATTGTGTTGGAATATTTCGTATAAAAAAAAATTCAATTCATAATAAATGTAAATGTGTGTGTGTAAATATATATATTATGCTGTGCTGTGTGGATACATAAAATAATAAATGTTTTATAATTATGACTGCTTGCCTCCACATCCCCCTCAACCAAATCAATCAAATCGAATCAATCAAATCCAATCAATCAAAATCTACTCTACTATTCTAATCATAATTCAAATTGAATGTAAAAAAAAAACGAAAACAAACATCATAATAAACGAATAAAATAAAAATCTTGAAAACGAAATCTAAAAAAAAAATTAAAATTGAAATCCATAAAAGTAAGTGTAAAATTTTTCTCTTACCATAATTATTGTAATGTAGTGTATTGTTGTTGTTAATGTTTTATGTCCTATGTTATGTTATGTCTTACTAATCAAACAGCACACTAAATCATTTAAAATTATGCACCAAATTAACAAAAAATTATCATTTAATATCCATCGCATGCATATTCCTTAACCCTTTAACAGCTTAACATTTCTTTTGTGTGTCTGTGCTTAATTATATATTACTGAAGGCCTGTTTACATGACGACTATCAAGAAAAAATTTTTTGCCTTTAAAATTAAGCAGGAAGCTTTGATTTCATATCTAATGGATCTTTCCATAGCATACGTACGTCAGTGATCAGCAATAAGTATTCAAAACGATGAGTAGGTTCGAGTCATACTTATAATATCTGATACTTATACGCATTCATACTTATTTTGACATCATACTCAAACTATTCATACTCAAAGTTGGAAGTACTATTCGTATTCATACTTAACAATACGCACGATACACAAAATAAGTATGATTCGAATACAAACACCACAATACTCGCTAGAAGGTTGTATGCTTACTTCTACATACTTACTATAAAATAAGTATAATTCGTATTCGTACGAGCACTGCATACTCACAAAAGGATTTTGTATATGCTGTATTTGTCTTTTCTAGCTTCTTTGTTTGAATATGCAACAATAACAAAGACTGTAAATTTTAATGAATCACTTGAATCACTTATAAGAATTATAAGTATTTTTCTAAATTTATGAATCAGAATGAGTATACGCCTACTCAAATCAAACATTATGAGTTTAATGTCAACGTTGTACTCATACTCATTGCTACTTAAACTTATTAATCAATGTTTTAGCGAGTACGAATGAATCAGAGTAGTTGAATGTCAATTCTGTTGTTCCACTCATACTCAAAATTGCATGAGTACTTATGAGTAGCGGAAAGATGATTCATTGTTGATCTCTGATATGCAGTATGTGGTTTTATTAGACTAGAGCATGATGTTCAATACCCAGCTTAAATATCTTGAGCAAAACGAAATATGAAAAAATACTTCCTTTAGCAACTGTCTCTCAATAGACTTCTGGAAAAAAATCTGAAATAAAATGGCGTATGAATTTGACAATCCCGCCAACGGGTATGCAACGAGTATTCAAAACGATGAGTAGATTCGAGTCATACTTATAATTGCTGATACTTATAAGCATTCATACTTATTTTAATATGATACTCATATTACTCATACTCAAAGTTGGAAGTACTAGTCGTATTCATACTTAACAATACGCATGATGTTATTGACTTCGACTCGTTTCTACTTAACATTTACACGAAGCACAAAATAAGTATGATTCGTGTACGAGCACTGCAATACTCACAAGAAGATTGTGTGTATGCTTTGCTTGTTGTCTTTGTCTTTTCTTTCTTCCTTGTTTATATATGCAAGAAAAACAAAGGCTATAAATTTTAATGAATGATTCGAATCACTCGAATGACTTATAAGTATTTTTCTAAATTTATGAACTCAGAATGAGTAGGCGGCGTATGAATCAAACATATTTCGAATGTTGTGAGTTTGACGTCAACGTTGTACTCATACTCATTGCCACTAGTACGAATGAGTTAGAGTAGTTGAATTCTGTTGATTCATTTATACTCAAAATTGCTGAGCGCTTATGCGGAAGAACTATTCATTGCTGATCTTTGACCTACATACATACCAGAGATCAGCAACGAGTATTCAAAACGATGAGTAGATTCGAGTCATATTTATAATTTCTAATACTTATACGCAAGCATTAATTCTTTTGAGGTAATTTTCGACCACTTTTTGACACATATTGGGCGGTATCTCAGCCATAACTTGACGAATGTTGGTTTTTAAGTGCTCAAGATTTGAAGGTTTATTAGCATAAACACGGCCCCACAAAAAAAGGTCTAATGGAGCCAAATCGCCTGATTTTGGGGGTCAGCTGATATCGCAACGGCAAGAAATTACGCGACCAGAAAATGTTTCTTGCAATAGAGTCATATCTGCTCCAGTTGTGTGGCATGCGGCACCGTCTTGTTGAAGCTATATATTCTCCAAGACGTATTCTTCAATAGCAAATAAAAAAAGTCTGTTATCATATGACCATAACGCTACGAATTGACGGTGACAGTCGTTCCATCATCGTTTTCGAAGAAACAAGGTCCAATCGCACCAAACAGTGACTTTTTTCTAAATGTAATGGCCTCTCTTCAATTACTTCTCAGATTCTCAGAACCCCAAATACGGCAATTTTGTTTATTAACATACCTACCCCGAGTGGGAAATGTGCTTTATCGCTGAAGAAAATTTTGTTCGAAAAATTGCCGTCCACCGCCTGTTGTTCAAGCACCCATACCACGAATCTACGACATTGTGAATGGTCAGCTGGCTTCAATTGTTGCGTAAGCTAGACTTTATATGGATGTAGGTGTAGATCTAAATGCAAAATACGCCATAATGTGCCGTAAGACAGTCCTAATTCCTGAGAACGACGAAGAATCGACACATTCGGGTCTTCGGCAACACTTTCAGCGGAACGAGTGAAACGTTGATACACAGGCCTTTCAATATTTGTAGCCACTCCAGTCTCTTCAAATTTCTTCACAATTTTGCCAATTGCTTGCGTAGTTGGACGATTATGTAAACCATAATCTCCTCCTAAAAGCACGATGCGTGGCTGTGGTTGAATCTCCATTTTTGTAGTAGATTTTGATAGTTTTTATGCCTTGTGTGGTAGTTAAGCGATCCATTTTCGTAAATGTCAGACTTTCAACTGAAAAGAAAAAAATTAGTTTCACAACTTAATTTGACAGATGGCGAATTCCAGTCTCATACTTTTGAAACCACGAAATGGATAGCCCTTTACAATCGATTTATTAGAGGAACGTTTGTCAGAACAAATTTTCTCAAGACATGCTGATGTCAATTGGCCAACACATACATAATTGACCGTTACAACCATTTAGTCAGGATTATGACCTAGCTTCTCACACCACTTATGTATGATGTTTGTAGTAATTTTACACATAAGTGGCAAGACCTACAGTTTAAAGTCGTTGCCGAATGACAAATTTTTTTTGTGAAACTTTTCATCACGGCAATTTTATTCCATTTACTCTCAGAGTTTTTGCCAGAAATCTGCTAAAAATCTGCTGAAATTTGCTCACAGTTTTTGCCAAAAATCTGCCGAAAGTAAGTCGTCGAAGAAATATTTTTTCAGACTGGGATTTAAACCATAGCTTCACAGCAAATAAGCCAACATACCATCTACTAAACTACAAAGTCTTCAAATTATCGCATTAATTTGTTTAGTCTCGATGACTACTTCTTACTCTGAAAAATAGAATATTCCAGCAAATTCTACGGTCGTATTTAAAAAGTGAGCTGAGACACCCCTTACATATTTACCTATTAAAATATTTCGTAGTCTTTTTCAAAATTTATGCAGAGATTCAATGTTTTATTTATGCTTTAAGAGTAGTTAAGCATGCTTATGTGTTGACATTTGTTTTTAATTAAGCCAATAAAAAAAAACGCTTTTTTTAAATTAAATTTTTTTTAATTTTTTCAATTCAAAATAATTATTTCGTTTGTGTGTGTGTTGTCTTTTAGAATTCGGATAAAAATAACAAACAGAAACGTCATCGGACACGTTTTACACCAGCACAGCTAAATGAACTGGAAAGATGTTTCTCCAAAACCCACTATCCGGACATATTTATGCGCGAAGAAATTGCAATGCGCATTGGATTAACCGAATCAAGAGTACAGGTAAGTCTCTTGCCCCCCAAATTTCTGTAAACCTCACTCGTACTTTGTATGCTAAAGGTGTATAGAGAGAAAGCCTTTAAATAGTTCCAAATGTTGCTTTAATATGTTGCCAGGCAATGGCTGTTAATCCTGGTAGATTGATTTACAGCCATGGCCATGTACATGTACAAGCATACTAATGAGATGATGACATTACCGGGCCACCCTATGAAAATCTAGTGAAAAGGCTTTCTTAAATAGAAAAAAAATTTCATAACCAAATAACATGGCTTTATTAGATGACAATAGCAAAATAAAAAAAAAACAAGCCGGAAAAATTGGAAAAAAGGATTAGAAAATGACATAAAATTCATGCCAATAATGACTTTTAGCTATTGTTGTTGCTATTGTGTCGTTGTTATTGTTTTTTTGTTGTTTTTTTCTGTTTTTTGGTTTGTTTTAAATAAACCACATCCATAACAATAACAATAATAGAGTAAAAACACGATAAAGTTAATTTATATGCTAATTTTATTAACAATAGCAATAGCAACAACAATGTACATAGATTGTGCTTTTCCCCCGTTTGCTTTAAGGATAATACGCTTAAAGCCTTTAGAATGACATTTTAAGCCTAAAATCAAACATATTTTCTGTCTGTCTTTTGAACGCCATAAAACGGCCAATAAACACCTTCTCTCTTCTCTCTCTCTAGCCTCCTTCCTTCCTTCCTTACCTCCCCCTCGTTCATGTTGTTCGCTGTTGCACGATGTTAACACCCTGTCAGCAGCAGTTTCTCAGCCCAGTAGAGAATGTAAGCCAAAGGGAAGCATACAAAAAAAAAAGAGAAAAAAAGGATGTGGGGGTTGTCAGTGACCATTATTAGGATGTTTTTGTTTTCATTATAGCCTTTGTTGTTGTTGTTGTTATTGTTGTAGATTTGAAATTAACATTGATTTACAATTATTAAAAACCATTTATCAATTGCAAAATCCAAATGTTCACTTTAATTTTATTCCAAGAAACGCGGAAAAATTATTTGCTGCCTCTTTATGTTGTTTTTTTTCTCTCTCTCTCTCTCTTTGGCTGCCAGTCAAAATATTCTTCAATTAATTTTGAATTTTATTGGGAAAATGTTATTTAAAACACCAGATTTATCATGGAAAATAATAGAAGGCCTGCGATAGAACGTCTGATATGGCATAAACGATTTCCAACTGGAATCTAATAAACTTAACCAACGTAATACCCATGAAGTTTCCGTAGTCTAGTAGGATTGACAGCCACTTCCGCCTAACTACTTAACTATAGTCGTAGTAGTCTAGTAGGTAGTGTGTTGGCTTATTAAACGAAGAGCCCGGGTTCGTATCCCAGGTCAGACATCAAAACGAAATATGAAAAAATATTTTTTCACGACTGCCTCTCTCAGATTTCTGGCAAAAACTCTTGAGAGTAAATCAAATTGCCATGAAAAGTTTCTCAAAAAATTTGTCCTTTGGAGTCAACTTTAAACTGAAGGGTCCCACCCTGCACGTATAAAATTAACACCCACAACATAAATGGGTTCCCTGATTTGGCGGAACTTGGTTAGTACAGGGACTGCGTTTCACCCGTGGCATCACAACGGGTCGCCATGCGTGCTCAGGTGAGCTTTGTGATATCAGAGCTACCACTGCGACCTAACCTAACATAAGTGGTGCGAGAAGTTAGGTTGTAATCCTGACTGAAAAGTTGTAATGACCAATTATGTATGTACGTAATACCACCATACTGAAATAGGGTTACTTTACAAGATATTTCAAAAGCTAGTATAAAGGTGACTTTACTTGGGACGTACTTACTTACTTAATTGGTCTTTATCTACTAGACTAGGGGAAACGTCACCAATTTGTGGAATCTGTCCCTTTTTTTAATAAGATATTAACTGGCTAACTTCAAAAGCAGCTATTCGAGCTGCTAAGATAAATACAGTAATCCTTCAATTTATGTCGCCTCGATTAACGTTGTTTCGATTTAAAACTTTTTGCAAAATTTTTTGTTCCTTATAACTTCAATTTGCTTTGTCACTGGATTTAAGTCACCTTTTTTTTTGGAACCAATTGTGACGTAAATCGGGGGATTACTGTACCGCAAAATCTTATTCTGACAAACTATATGCATTGGTTAGCTGCAGATGGATGCGTGAGTTAGATAAAATGAAAAACATTTCGAAAAAGGATGCTTATGTATTATATTTTAATGGAAAATTCGTCTCAGAGAAGGCTATAAGCGAGATTCTAATAGTTGAGGGATCCACAGTCAAGGCATTGGTATAGATGATAAAGAGTGTGACCATACACACATACATAATTGGCCATTACAACCCTTCAGTCAGGATTACCACCTAGCTTCTCACGACACTTATGTTGTGTGCGTTAATTTTATACATGAGTGGCGGGACCTACAGTTTAAAGTCGACTCCGAACGACAGATTTTTGAGAAGCTTTTCATTGCAATTTTTACTCTCAGAGTCTTTGCCAGAAATCTGCTGAGAGGAAGTCGCCGAAGAAATATTTTTTCGTTTTGATGTCTGACCTGGGATTCGAACCCAGGCCTTTTGTCTAATAAGCCAACACACTACCCACTAGACCACGGCGACTTCAAAATAATTTCACTTACTTTACGTAGCGTTTTTGGTATATGCGTAAGATAAGTTTTATTGACTGTCTTCAATGTCTAGCACTTCTACGACGTTTTAAAAATTTGGTCGGCTTTAATTGTAGGATAGACATGCAAATCCATTTTCAAAATATGCCATAATGAGTCGTAAGATAGTTGCAATTGATAAGAATGCCGTGAAATTAATAAGTTCGTCATATCGACGCCTCCATTCTATAACATTCTAAGTCGAAAAAGTATGTTTTGAGTTATGAGCTCTCAAAGTTTTCACGCGACATGCGACTACGACGTGTATTCTAAGTAGATTTTTCCCTATAACTTCGGAACAGATCGGTGCGTCTTAATCAAATTTTGACAGTGTTTAAGTTAGAGAACATAGAATTCTATGTGTACTTAGAACGCTATAGAATGGAGGGGTCGATATTTGCACTAAGAGAAGCGATAATTTCAGCTGTGCATACATTGCGGTGGTACACAGGCCTTTCCCTATATTTGATGCTTCCAATTTTTACAAATTTCTTTATAATTTGACCAATTTAATGGCTATCAGGGCGACTATGATCCCTCCGTAATTCTTGCAAGGTGTCACAATGTTTCAATCGCTAAATTTTTTAGAAAGTTTTAACTACGCAACTTCGTTTCCTATTTACAATAAAAGTATGGTGAATTTAGGCTTGGCATCTTTAATCTTCAAGCCTATTTTTAGGTGCCATGATATCAACAATAATTCTGTAGAAAAATTTTGACTTTAAGTTGCTTCCGATAAGGTTTTTGCCTTTCGATTTAAAAGAAAATCGTTTTCTTCGTCATTTTAATTACATATTTACACAGAAAAGAATGTTTCTGTATGGAATTGTTTAACAGCATTTTGTTTAGCAAAGTTTTAGGCTTTCAAAATTAGCCACCTGTTGGCTTTTACAACAGACTAGAAAAGAGAGAGAGAGAAAAAGAGAAGGCAAAACTATTTACCCAAATAATACAAGCAAAACTTTGGACATTTATTTAAGCCACACAAGGAAAATATTAGACTCCCACTTACACATTTGCACACACACACACACACACTTTTGGGGCCATTAACATCTTGTGCATTGAATTTATGAAGCCAAATAAAATTTCTATAAAGTCCCAGTGACTGTGTGTAAGAGTGTAAGTATAAGAATATCAAAGATCAGACCAAGTTAAAGTTGTAATGGCCCCCTCTCTGGCACTCACTGTACAAAGGAACGGAACAAACAAAATAAATTTAATGAAGCAGTAAATTTGATTGTCGCATAAAGTAAATCTGTTGTATAGCCAGTATGCCAGGCTTCCAGACGGTATGTGCTGCAGCCAGCCAACCAACCAAACATTTCGCCTTCCTTCTTCTTGGTTTTCTCTTTTGGTGGCAAAAGAGAAAAAAAAACAATTTAGTTGTGCTTTGCTCTTTTGCTTCGTTGTGTGTGTGGATGGTTAAATTTGTGTTTATGTGATGTTCATAAAGTACAACCAACAGTTGTAGTAGCATACATTTAGGCTTTAAATGTAAAATATGTTTAAAAGCATATTTTATTGGGCTGCCAGCCAGGATATTATTTAAATACATTCCTTTTCATTTTACCCACAGAAATATTTGGAAAAAAGCAAATGAAATTTAAAAATCTAAAATTTATAAAAATGACAACAAAATTTTATTGTTATTTGTGCATGTGGTTGTCACGTGAATTTCTGTCTAACAATGATTGCCATGATGTTTGACAAACATTGTTATTGAGATTGCAATTCATGTCGAACTAGAATTTGGTTTGTTGCACAATATTCTAACAGACCAGAGAAACAAAAAAACAAAAAAAACAGCAAATTGTGGTTAAAAGCTATCAAATGACAGTTTTTAGAAATATTTTGAAAATTTTTCGTTTGAAACGACGTCGGTTGTTGGCTTGACAAGCGTTCGTTGGTCACATAAAACATGAATAAACATTAAAGACAACATGTCAATCCCGTATAACATCAAATTTAGTATTTATTGATGGTTTAGTTTAGTTGGGTTTTTTTTTTTAAATAAAATTTTGATTTTACACTTGCATGGGAGGCCTCAGGTCTTACCATTCTAATGCAATTGACTTTTCTATTCACTGTTCCCTTTAGGAGATGATTTCTCTACCATATGATTTCATAAGGCATCTGCATCTTACCCAGTTTGCTATTGAAATTTTTTAAATTTGCCTTGTGAGGCTGTACTGTTGAAGTTCCCGGAATGCCCTGTGCATCTTCAGCTGTTTATTTAGTCGTTTACAGATGCTTCTTCTGCCGGTGGTTGTTGCAATTTAAATGTCATTCTCATTCATGTTAAAAAGAACTGTTGCGCTGCTGAGTGTTGCCACGAAGTTGCCGTAGTCTAGTAGGTAGTGTGTTGGCTTAAGAGGCGTGAGACCATGGTTCAAATCCCAAGCTAAATCGAAATCTGAAAATGTATTTCTTCAGCGATTTTCTCTTAGCAGGTTTCTGGCAAAAACTCTGAGAATTTTTTTTTACGTCGAGGGGGTAGATTTACCCCCTAACCGCACCACAGAGGAAGTCGTCATACCCTCCATGCGTGGGGCCCTCACCCACTAAATCCCCCCTTCGTCTCATGGACTGTTGTGACCAGTCAGGAACTACGGTGGTATTACTTCGGTTTTGGAATCCTTATGGCCCTGTGTCCCCAGCAAGCTCATATGAGGGTGAGGAGACTATTTCTTCCAGATTGGTTGCTGACTGGAATTTCATTTGACACGTGTGCCAGTGTCATCTATGCCGTCATGCCTACATGTTCTGCAGCCTCAAGATCCCTCTTCTTCAGTCGTAGAATGCGCTCCACGTAATTTGCCACTGAGAACCAATTCTCCCTACTCGTAACCATAACCCCGACAATGTTAGCGGCCGTGATCGTTACATTTACTGATGTCAGTGTAGAGCGATAGCTCTGCCAGCATGTACATTCGAAAACAGTGTGCTCTGCATTATCAATTACTTCCCCTTCCTCGTAAAGACAGTAAGGGAAGGCAGTCTTGCCCAGTATGTGCAGAATATCCATGACCCGATAGCATCTCTATAACGTAGTAATTTACCTCTCCAAATTTCCGACCAAGCCATGGAATAATGTGCGCAATAAGTCTCGCCGTGGTGTAGTAGGTAGTGTGTTGGCTTATTAGACGAAAGGCCCGGGTTCGTATCACAGGTCTAGACATCAAAATGAAAAATATTTCTTCGGCGACTTCCTCTCAGCAGATTTCTGGCAAAGACTCTGAGAATAAAAATTGCCATGAAAAGCTTCTCAAAAATCTATCGTTCGGAGTCGACTTTAAACTGTAGGTCCCGCCACTCATGTATAAAATTAACGCACACAACATAAGTGGTGTGAGAAGCTAGGTCGTAATCCTGACTGAAGGGTTGTAATGGCCAATTATGTATAAGTCTCGCCGTCCACCGTCCGCTATCTTCATCCTTCTATCGCCGTTGTCATTCTGAAATGATGTTTTCCCTGAAGTGACCGGTTATGTGATTTCCAGTCGATTTCGCCTTATAAATCTCCATCCGCTCTGCTGCCAGCAGATCTACAGGGATTGTACCTGCTATCACTAATATGGCTGGGGCAGTCACTGTACGATATCCCGACGCAATATGCAATGCAGCCGTTCTCTGTATCGATAAAAGTGATTTTGCTCGTTTTTTAACATCTAGCATTTCGGCCCAAATTTCCTTCGCATAGAGCATAATGCTGTTTTTAACCTCCATTAGGAGTTTCCGTCTTGTCGGTAGCGGGCCTCCAATATTCGCCTATTAATCTGCTGAGCTGTCCAACGATCTTCTGGGAGAAGTTAGGTTGTAGTCCTGACTAAAGGGTTGTAATAATGGATTATTGTGTGAATGTATGTATGTTGCTACTGATAACATTTTGTTTTTTACGGCTCAGTAATGTTTATCTTAACCTAACCTAATTAAAGTGTTTTAAATTTGAGCTACTCTATAATTTTTTTATTGGCATCATTTTTATGTTTTTATTTTTATTCTGTCAGTGTCAGTTTCATTAACCAGCTACGCCGGAGATTTGGTTATTGCAGTGGATTCTAGAATAATAGGGTTGCCATCTATGTTTGCCTTTTAAAATGTATTGTGGGTTGGTGTTAGTGGGTGTAGAGAAACTTCCATTTTTTGCAATCTTCCTTATAAGATTCAGGATTTCTTTGGCTTGTTGTCGTGCACTTTGGCGTACTATAACACCTCAATGGCTGTTATAAAGCCTGAAATGTTAAGAATTTCTTTCAACAAGCAATTGCTATTTAAAAATAAAATATTTTCCTTTACTTTACTTTATTTTCGTTCACCTTTTTCTTATTGCTAACAGGATAGGATACTATGACTGGGGTTACCAAGTGTATGTATGGCTGATTGGGTTTGGGGTAGTTTTGTCTGTGGGTTAAATAAATCTATCAGTGATTTATGGTTGGCACAAAATTAGTCTATTAATGTTACATTAAGACAGCAATGAATGCCAGTCATTTATCATGTCTTAGGCTGAGGAGGGTGGCTAATGAACTATAACAACAACAACTAAAACAATGAGAGGAAAAATAACTTTTTATGACTTTTCATATGAAAAAAATCTTTGAATCTTTGCAGTTTTTAACACTTTTCTCTGCGCAATAGTTTAATAAGAGTTTAGGGAATAAAAATAATCATAAAAAAATCATCATATTCGTATCACATTCTCTTGTTTATTTGTTTTGTTGTCTTCCATGGATATTCAATTAAAATTGTTTGCGATAAAAACAAATGCAAAAACGCAAAATTAATCATGAAAAATTCATAACGTCTACCTGTTACAGGCTGGCCATACCATACACGCGTTGTGAATTCTTTAGGCACGTGACAGTATTACAACAACAGTTTCCCCAGCAACATGTTGAAGGGCAAATGTATGGAGAAATTCAAATTAAAACAACAAATTTTTTTTAAAAAATTTATTCGAAGAAAATATTTGAAAATATTTTTTGGTGGGCCACTACAAAACTAAAACCGAAATTAAATTCTCAAATCGAGTCACACAAAAAAAAGTTAAATTTTTAAGGATTTAATTGCTATTGTTGCTATTGTTACAATTCCATCAGACAGATACACACGTTAGCGTATAAACCGCTAAACATAAAATAATTTTAATAAACAAGGCAAGGCCTTTCAGCTTTTTCAAATAAGGAAGCGTTATTAGCTTTGTCTACCACCACTAACTGTGCATCAACCGATTAACTCACGTGTCAACACTGTCAACAATAAGAATTTCTATATGCAACATCGCCCCCCTCCCTTCCATTATTGTAAACCCCCCCTGTTTTGACTTATTACAAGCTAAATTAAGTTTTCTTACGCTCACTTTCCTTTCCATTCATTCTCCGTCACTGGTTGTCCCATGCATGTAAGGCTGTCAAAGGGAAATGTATGGAAGGTAGGAAGGGGGTGGAAGTGTGGATGTTGGTTTTAAATAAATTTTTACAAATTAAATCTTTATAATGTTGTTGGTCATTTTAATGTTGCCACGAAAATGTTTATTTTCATTTCGTCATCCAACTGTGCACAGTGGGTGCTATTGTGTGTTTAAGACAAACACAGCCTTAAGCGGATTTAAAGGCAGCCTACAGTGTGATGTGTTTGTCTGGAACAAATTACGAGATTTATTTTATAAATAGATTTTATTTAAGATAGGCTGAATGGCGTTTTCTTTAAAATAAATCCTGTAACGAATACAGCAAAAATATCATTAACGATGGAAATTTCCATTTAAATAATTTGTTGCAACTTCTTTAAGCAACTCTAGTTAGAATCAACAGTTTTATGTTTCCCAAGGTTACATACATACATAATTGGCCATTACAATCCTTCAGTCAGGATTATGACCTAGCTTCTCACACCACTTATGTTGTGTGCGTTAATTTTATACATGAATGGCGGGACCTACAGTTTAAAGTCGAATCCGAACGACAGATTTTTAAGAAGCTTTTTTCATGGCAATTTTTACTCTCACAGTCTTTGCCAGAAATCTGCTGAGAGGAAGCCGCCGAAGAAATATTTTTCATTTTTGATATCTGACCTGTGATACGAACCCGGGCCTTTTGTGTAATAAGCCAACACACTACCCACTAGACCACGGCGACTTCAGTTACTTTAACAATTACTTGCATTAACTGGCTTTAGTGACAAAGTTGAAGAAGGAAATAAAATACGACGCTAAAGGATCACAGACAGGATCTTGCTCTCTGTGTATGCAAGTGTAAACAAAACCGAACGAACCCTCACAACCGAAGAAATCATGTAGAAAGTTCTCAATCCGATTTCTATGATACGGGGTTAGCTAACCAGAGAAGTGGAAAAATTGTTAACAAAGAATGTTATTGGAAGCCATGTTACCGGAATATCAACTACGTTCTGCTTTAAAAATTTAGGAAAGGCAATATCGACGCCTCCATTTTTTTAATGTTCCTGCATTTTTAAATTCTACGTTTTCTAACTTAAATTCGATCAAAATTTGATTAAGATAAACCGATCCGTTCCGAAGTTATAGGGAAAAATCTACTTAGAATACATGTCGTAGTCTTGTGGCGCGTGAAAACTTTGGGAACTCATAACTCAAAACACACTTTTTCGACTTAGAATGTTATAGAACGGAGGCGTCGATATATTCTACCAGATACCATCCTTGTAATGCATTAACCATGCATTCTTATAAGGCGAAAACCTTTAACAAATTTTCATAAAACAATTTACGGACAGTATTTCTGTCGTTGTAGTCTAGTAGGTAGTAAGTAGACGTAAGGCCCGAGTTCAAATCCCAGGTCAGACAGACATCAAAACGAAAATATGAAAATATTTCTTCGACGACTTCCTCTCAGCAGATTTCTGGCAAAAACTCTGAGAATAAATAAAAAATTGCCATGAAAAGTTTGTCGAAAAAATCTTTCGTTCGGAGTCGATTTTAAACTGTAGGTGCCGCCCGCATATATAAAATTAACGCACACAACATAAGTGGTCAGTGACCGTCTCTTGCTAGGTGTAGATATAGGTTATTTGGCTCACCATTCCTTGTCAGCATAACGGAGCTATCACCTTTCATATCAAGGATATAGCTTCGTTTATCAAACTTTCTGCCTAGTTTTCCAATGCAGCCCATGCGCTGACCAACTTCTTCCTATTCCCTGATTATGGTGGAACTTGGTTAGTACAGGGACTGCGTTCACCCGTGAGATCACAACGGGCCTCTATGCGTGCTTAAGTGAGCTTTGTGATATCAGAGCTACCACTCCGATCTAACCTAAACTAACATGGTGTAGGAAGCTAGGTCGTAGTCCTAACTGAAAGGTTGTAATGACCAATTATGTATGTATGTATGTATGTTTGAATTAGGGATGCCAAACGGGATCGATTTTTAAAAATCCCGATCCCGAAATCCCGGGATATTTCGGGATCCAAAAATCCCGAAAAATCACAGGAAAAATCGTGATTTTCTCTTAGTAATAAAAATATTTTGTTGACAAGATCATTTGTATTCCAAATGTCACTGAAAAACACTTCTCTAAATCAACATTTGTTGGTAAAATAGTTCCAAAATAGCTGTATGCAGCTTTAAGTATTAACCTCTACCACCACCTGGTATAAATAAATCTATTTCTTTGGACAGTTGAGTATCAAAATCAGTTACCCTTCTAATTCGTTTTATAGGGCTTTTGCATCCTTCGATGCCATCAAATAATTTTTTATCACTGGAAGTAGGGTTTTCCTCATCTAAGATGCTATTATCGAAGTCAAGTGATATAGAATTTTTTCCATGACCTTTTGTAACGTCAAAATACATATGAATTCACAATCTCGAAAATCCCGAAAAATCCCGGGACAAGTTTTTAAAAATCCCGGGATTCGAGATTTTGTGAATCCCGAAAATCCCGGGATTTTGGGATTCGGGATTTCCCGATTGGCATCCCCAGTATGAATGTATTACTCCTATACAGATGGAAAAGTACACCAAGATCTTAACTGTTAATCGTTAAAAATTCATAGCCTAATAGAACAAATATGGTTGATATTCCCCGTCCATGCTAATATTCGATTCGCATTTGGCTAGACTTTTTTGTCCCACAAATTCTTTCTTCTTTAGTTGCCGAGTGCCGGTTAAAGACAGGGAAGATGTTATCTGTGATCTCCTTATGTTCCTCGTCGTTACAACTTTCTTAAAAAATCATTGCATGGTATTACCATACTTTGCCCGTGTGTACTCAGAAACCAGTTTCCCATTATTACTGCTAATAAAGTTCCTACGTTAGACTTGGGATCTATTTTTTACCCCACTACATTTGAATTTTTTGTTAAAACTGTCCTTGCTTCCTTAGAGTCCAGTAAACCACCCTCAATAGAACAAAGTTAATCGGGTAGTCGTCGTAGTCTAGCAGGCAGTTTGATGGTAGAGGTCGTGAGTTCAAACCTTAAAAAAGAAAAATAAAAAATGTTAACATATGCGTCTTCGTATCAGTAAGAGCTAAAGCTCTAAGCATACATAATATTGATTTCAAAATCTAGCACTCAGAATTGCCATCAAATAGGGAATTTAATTAGTAAAATTAAGACACACTACATGGGTGGTGTAAGGAGCTAGGTTGTAATCCTGGCTAAGGGAATATAATGACCAGTTAAATAAAAGAAATCCATTGGAAAGGTTTGGCACCTTTGGTGTTAAAGCGAAAAGCCTTTGTTGGATAAACTTCTATTCGCGAAGCAAATTTGCAGTTTGCAGTTTGTTTATCAGTCGTTTGCAAAACCATCAAACTAAAGAAACTTTGAAATTCCCAAGAAGTCATCTACTACGAAATGCGTTGTTGCTGTTAGACTCTTAATTTATAGGGCTGTTGCAAAGCCTCTCCACCACTCTTCAAAGTCGCCGTGCTTTATTAGGCAGTTTGTTGTTTTATTAGACGTGAAGCTTCAATTCAAACCCGTAGATAGGCACCTCCTCCTAAACGAAATTTGTACCATAATTTCTTCGGGGACCTCCTTTAAGCAGATTTCTGGCAAAAACTCTGAGAGTAAATAAAATTGCCATGAAAAGTTTCTCAAAAATCTTTTCTGTCATTCGGAGTGGACTTTAAACTCTAGGTCACGCCATTCATGTATAAAAATTAAAGCACACAACATAAGTGGTGTGAGACACTAGGTTGTGATCCTAACTAAAGGGTTGTAATGATCAATTATATTCTGTGTATGCATGTATGTATGTCTGTGGAAAGGTTATGCAGGACCAACAAATGCGACAACTTCCATACCACTTTACCTGATATAATTTAATGTATTGCCACAAAGGGCTATCTTTCGAAACAACGACTGATGGTAACCCTATCGTACTAGAAACTACTACAATATAAAATAATTGAGAGTTATTTTCCAAATGGCATACATTATATGGTATGAACGATTGTAATGACCTTCTACAATGGGCCAAAAAAAATTCTCGCCTGCCCTTGGACCTTTTTTTACCTTCTTTGGAAACGATTCTTCCAGTTGAATACATTTATTTGGCTGTTACTTTACCCAGATAAAGGGTAAGGCAGCTGTGCTTCATATGTGATTAGGATTTGGTGCAGAATCTCAGCTTTAACTGAGAATCTATGAAATCTTCTTCACGATATTGTGTTTGCTTTACAAAAAGCAAGCTTGAGACCCATTATGATTAAAGTTTTTCCATCTCCAAATTTTAGGACCTTAAGAGGTGTATGCAGCCTATTTTGAAATGCAATTTTAATGCAAAACTCTAAGACAGTAGTGGAAAATCTGAAAATAATTATTTTCTAATTAAAGAAGCAACGCAACTATTCCGTATTATGAGGGCTGTTGGATTGTTGGGTAACGTTTTTCTTCTGCTTATTAATTGATTACCTTGACTACAAAAATACTAAGCACTGAACAGTGCATACCTTCAATATTTCAACAAAGAAACTTGAATTTTCCCCAGAAATTTTGGATGGTTTGGAGTTTGGAGAAGGTGGTGGTAGGTGTACAGAATAAGTCTTGACAAGTAGGATAAACGCTGTTTCCGTTGTTACAGTTACCGTACCGTTACCGTTACCATTACAATTCCTGTTACAAATGCTTTTGACGTGTGTTTAGAGTTTAGAGATACAAAATAAAAAAAAAAAGCATACCATTTACAATAACAACAACAACAACAACAATAATAAAGGAAAACTAAATGAAAATAAAAACAAACAAAAATAACAGAGATATTGTACTCGTATGTAGAGTTGATAGAGAGAGAGAAATATTCAGTCATTCAGTGACTGAGGCATTCATCTTCAAAGGCTGGTTGTTATTGCCAATGTTTTTGGAATTTTCAATTTTGGCTACCGAAGCTACGAAATTCAAGTTGAGCATCATGAATGCATGGTTACGCACACGGATACTGGAAATATGTAAGCATGAGTATGTGTACGGGGAAAATGCATTGTCAGTGGCAACCGGAAGTGAAATATTTTTGTAAATGTATTGCGTACATGTTTGTTGTAGTTGTCTTCTTCTGTTTATTTTTTTTTTTTATTTATTTTTGGCATATTTTGTGTTGTTAATTTTGTATACCAATGAGGGAGGAGTAAAACAGTTTGAAATTGTTTTTGTTGTTTGAAATTCCTTTCAATATATTTTTACTAAAAGACTGAGATAGATAGAGAGAGTCAAAAAATAATTCACAATAGCTTTCAACCCCTCAAATGCTATTGCCAAAATAGACCTGCGCCGATATCAGTTCTCAATTTCATGTAAAAAAAAAGAAAAACAGAAACGAATTCTTGTTTCTTTGTCTTGTTTTTTTTATAAAAACTTTTATTTTTGCTTTCTTTCTCATAAAATTTACAAGTTATGCCTCCTCTTTTTTGTTAGAAAATGAAGAATTTGTTTAGAAAATTCCATTTGAAAACAATTCAAGTAAATATTTTGCCTCAACTCTTCAAAAAAAAAAGCTGGCAATTGTTTCGTTTCGTTGTTTTTTCATTTTCTTTTCTATTAGCTCAGAGCTCTGTGCTGTGCTGTAGTAAAATGAAAAGAAAAGAAAGCTTTTTAATAAAAGAAATTTAAAAAAACTAAAGTTTTCATTTAAATTTTTATTTTTCTTGTAATTCTTGGCTAACAATCATCGCCATCTCTGCTACTCGGGCAGGACTTTGCCTGGGATTTCAGTTTAAATAAATTCCTGAAGGAAAAATTTTTTCATTTTCATTTTCTTTATTGCTTCAAAGCCAAAAAAAATTTAATAACAAAATACAACATTTTATTGACAACAACAACAACAACAACTCTACTAAACAAAAGCAGGGGAAGAATAGCTATCTAACAATACGTAGTAAAAACATTATCTTTTATGTTGACATTTAATTTAAAATTAAATTAAAATACGATGTCATGGATTTCTTTTCTTTCTTTCTTTCTTTTTATTTTGTTTTCCATTCCGTTTTTTTTTTAACTCCACTTTGTATTTTTTTTTTTTTTTTTGTGGGGAAATGCTGCCCCCTTAGTGATTGCAACACTGCGTTTGTTCCTTTATTGTGTGTTACGCTGTTTGGTTTTATTTCTATTACAACAACCACTACTATTTTATGTCCTTCGAGTACGATAAACCAATGAAATCTTATGGCGAAATAATAAAAAAAAATTTAATTCTTCTTCTTGCTACTTCTATTACATGGAGGGCATGTGACCTTTTATTGCGACGGGTTCAGAATTCTAATGTTCATCAAATTATAAATTAAGATTCGTGGTAAAACGTGGTTTAAAGCTATGGGTACGGGTCCGTTGTAAGGTTAAAAAGGAGAAAAACGTGGGCACCTTATAAGCATCCGAGACTTAGGTTGCTTAACAACCTTTAAAATTATAGACTACCAGCCACTGTTTCCGCTATCTGCGTAGCATATTTGACAATCTTGACGGCTCCAAAGCAGTTGTAACAAATCCCAAGAATCCAATCGAACTAAACCAGTATCGAAATCATCGTATATACAGTAAGACCCCGCTTAACGCTGTTTCAGTATTACGCGATTGCAAATCCGGTGTATATTATGTAGGTTTCTCAAAGCTTGTTTGTTAGTCTGTTTAGAAAAAAGTCTCCAAATGTATTTTCCAAAGTCGCAATCACAGCACTAACGCATCTTTCCTGCATCACAGTTGATTTATTAGTTGGTATCACACGTTACTAGGTGTATACATATGTACATGCTAAGTTGTCTCATTTAATGCTGTTTCGTTTAGCGCTGGAACTTATTGGAACGTAAACCCCTCACGTTAAGCGGTGTCTTACTGTATTAAGTTTATAGCGACTAAGTAAGACTTGAGCAGTCAGATTATCTTGTCATTGTAATTACATTGGCCTTGTTGGTAGTGTGCTGGCTTACATGACTTGAGGCCACGGTTCAAACACCCAAGTCAGACATCTTTTACACAACGAAATTTGAAGAAAATATTTCTACGGTGACTTCCTCTCAGCAAAAGTAAATAGAATTTACGACGAAAAATTTTTAAAAAAATCTGTCGTTCGGAGACGAATTTAAACTGCAGGTAATGCCGCCACTAACGTATTAAAATTTATTTAAGCCTGAATAAAGGTATGGAGGGGTGTACACTAGAGATCAGCAACAAGTATTCAAAACTATGTGTAGATCCGAGTCATACTTATAATTTCTGATACTTATACTTATTTTAATTTGACACTCATACTACTCATACTCAAAGTTGGAAGTACTCGTCATATTCATACTTAACAATACGCATGATGTTATTGACTTCGATTCGTCTCTACTTAACATTTACACGAAGCACAAAATAAGTATGATTCGCGTACGAACACCGCAATACTCACTAGAAGATTGTGTGTATGCTTTGCTTGTTGTGTTTGTCCTTTCCTTTCTTCTTTGTTTATATGTATATGCAACAAAAACAAAGGCTATAAATTTTGATGACTGATTCGAATCACTCGAATCACTTATAAGTATTTTAAGTATTTTTGTGAATTTATGAATCAGAATGAATAGGCGTATGAATCAAACATATTTCGAATGTTATGGGTTTGATGTCAATGTTGGACTCATACTCATTGCAACCTCCACTTATAAATCAATGTTGTAGCGAGTACGAATGAATCAGAGTGGTTGAATTTCAATTCTGTTGATTCACTCATACTCAACATTACATGTGTGTTTATGAGTAGGGGAAAAACGATTCATTGCTGATCTCTGGTGTAGACCATAATTTTCCTGGCAGAAATTTTTGGCAATGAAAGAAGGCACAACATGACTTGAACACTAACGTCTATTCATATTTTTATGACTAAATCCTAGATTTGAGCCCCAGGCCAGACATCAAAACAAAATACAAAAAGTATTTCTTCGGTGATTTCCTCTTAGCAGATTTCTTGCAAAATCTTTGAGAGTAAATAATATTGCCATGAAAAGTTTTTCCGAAATAAGTTCGGAGTCGACTTTAAACTAAAGGTCTCGCCACTTATGTATAAAATTAACACACGCAACATAAATGGTATGAGAAACTAGGTCAATAATACCTTCGGTACGAATTATGGCCTTCAAATGGCCGACAAAGCCATCACAGGCTGCACAAAAGTGGCTCTGCTGTATTTTGGCCCATTTGCGACAAAGCGCCGTCTTGAGATGATCGACAGTTTGGTATTTTTTAGTGAGAACCTTACTCTCCAAAGTACCCCAGGCGCAAAAGTCCAACGGATTGAGATCCGGAGATTTTGGTGGCCAATGTGCGGTAGAAATGAAGCGAGGAACCCCCCTTTTTAAGCCATTCGTGCTGAGTCCTGTTTGAATGTCCATGGCCTGCGGCCGAAATGTTTGTCTGCGCAGAGCTTTAACACTGTCTTTAAGACATTTTCCGGATTATATTCGGCATTTGTTTTGACCCCACGGTCGGTGAATACGAGCGGGGAGCCACCAATCGCAGCTGTAAATTTTCAGCTGACCTCTTTGGCAAGTAAACTCGATCATTTTGTTTGTTCACAAATTGCTCAATTTGGAATGGCTGGCCACTTTCGTGCAAGCGAAGTAACTCCTAGGCTCTTTTTTTTTGTCCATCGTTAATCTCTTGCACTTTTTGGAACTTTAATGGCTTTAGTCCAAGCTCATTTTTCAATATGTGTTGGATCCGTTCTCGCGATATGTTCAGCTCACGAGCAATTTTTCTCACCACTGCGGCGTGGATCATTTCTGGTGTTTGCTACCAGTTTTTTTTTCGTCCACTTTTTGGACGCGATGCAACACTGCCAGTATCACTGGTAACGAGCAATGGTATGAGAAACAAAAGATTTATTCACATTCAAATGCTGGAGGGCTCTAACGATAGCAGCCTGTGGATTTCCAGTCAAATATAAAGCAATCACACTATCACGCTTGAATTCCATCACGAATGACCTTTTTTCTGAATTGCAAGTAGATCAAAATGCTTTTGTAAGGCTTGTAAATAATAAAATGAACTGTCACAGGAATAAATCTGTCAGCTGTCAGATGAGTGGTTTACAAATGATAACAACCTGAAGTTGGTTGCAATACGAATCAGTTACCCTGTATTATGTATGTAAATCCTAGAGGCCTGCATGGAACTGCCTGGTAAAGAGTATCAGATTAGCATTGGAGAACTCATGGCGGAAGCCCTGTGATGGCCTTAGATAGTGCCAGAGTCAGTATGTGGAGTAATAAGAAATGTTTAAAAGAATGTACACGACTAAAGGGAAACTGTTTAGAGATGAATGCTCTTCTGAAGCTTTGTTAGGTAATTACAAAGTAAATAGCTTTGAGTTGATGCATCAAACCTGTATGCAAGGCATTCGTTAATAGTCCCTAGCTATTGTAGAAGCAAATATTTACGTCTAATAATTGATTTATTTAAGTAATGCTGTCCGTAAAACCAAAAGCCATTGCATTTAATACTTATTTTAGGGGAAAACAAATTGGTTTCAAATGGCTACTGGCTAAGCATGAAGACTTGAAATCAAACATTTTTTTTTGCAAATTGAATACAATGATGAGTAGATTTTTATGTTGAGGTTGGCAATTTCAATAAAGATTCGATTAGTATTTGGGATGGGATGGGATTGGCAATATAAGCAAACGTTTTCAATGCTCTCATCAGGTCATACAATTTGATTTGAACCAACATAACAAAACAAAAAAAAAAAACAATCAAAAGAAAACTGTAATAAAAGTTCATAAAACGTACTAAAGTACTCTTTTATTTCGTACTTTATATGGCAATAATCAATTGAAATTGTGTTTTTGTAATAAAAAAAGAAACAAAAAAAAAACGTTGAAATCAAAATGATATTTTTGTAACATGACAGCATATAGTAGAGTAAGGAAGACAGAGAGAGGATGTCAAATAGGGAAGGTATCCACCGAAAAAAAAGGGAAATTTGAAATGATTTTTAATTTTGTTTTGTTGTAATATTTTTTCCCCTTTATGAATGGATGGCCATGCAACACAGAAATATTGAATATTTGAAGAGTAGCATTTGATGTTACTTTTTGTAATTTTATTAAAAATTCTTGGAAAAAAAACGCAGTCAAGGCAGCAATCAAATTTCAATTTAATTTTACAGCAGCCAAAAATTCATTGGGGGTAGGTGGAAGAGTGGTCCAGTATTCCAACAAACAAATGCAGCATTTGTAGCCAGTATAATGGCTATTAGTTTAAGCCAGATTTGATTATGCAGCCACATTATTATTATTTTTGTGGCATCTCATCTCATCTCAGCTCTTCTCTTCTCTTTTTTTTTTGTTTGCTGGCAATGCCTGAAAGTGTCAATAAAGTTTATGATTTTAACAAGTGCTAAACGCCAGCCAAAGAACAACAGCAACAACAACAAAACGTAGATAAAATTATAACACACAGACAGCATTAAAATCCTGAATACACAGAAGAAGAATGAAAAAAAAAACACAAAAAAATGTTCATTGAGTGGTTTATGAAAATCGCTTTTTGGGGCCAATATCTTTTCATTTGCTAAAGGATTTTTTCATGTTTATGTTTGTAACATAAAAATGGTCGGCGACAACGTGAGTTGGCGGCGTGTTGAGTCTCAATGGTTTGTATGTGTCTGTGTATGTGTATGTGATATGCCATGCCAGTGGCCCACAGTGGCAAACGTTAGTAAAGCCTTTTACTGGGCAAAACGATTTATTTTATGTTATCCTTTAAATCCTATTTTACGACAGAATGCATCAGCATCAATAGCACTAGCACTAGCAAACGCAGCATGGCTATAGAAATACTACAAAAAAAGGAATTCAAATTGTAGTTGAAATAACACACAAAAAAAATAAAAAAAAAACGAAGGAAAAGTGATGGCAAATTGTCTACTGGCTGGTTTGTTAATGTGTTCGAATATTGCCATTGACAGTTTTGTTTCAATTTAATACGCCCTCTCAATAATATTCAAGCTTTTTAAGCCACTGCTTCCACTATACATACTGTCATTGGAGGTGGAGTTTGGTTAGTAGGAGAGAAGGTGCGGCCATCTGAACAACGTTTATTTATTTCTAAATCCAAGAATTTTTGTATTAAAATCGAAAAAAAAATTTTTGAAAAAGAAATTCAAGACATGTGCATAACATTACCTTGACGATTATATTGTCCCTTGCAACACCTTCAAAGAAATTTCAGGGAATCAGTTTTAATTTGTATTCAATCATTACAAACCTTTCTCTCTCTCTCCCTCTCTCTGTCTCTCTTTTCATTTATTAGGAAATTTTCGCAGCAAGAAAGAGATCTTGGAAAATATTTCTCAAAAACTTACTCAAAAGTTATAAGAAAACACTAGATGACCCGTGCGAATATTTCGCACCGTTAGTTGTCATTTTTGTAACATAAAAATAATTGCCAAAACAGCTTTTTACAACTTAATATGCATACTATATACAAACTGATTTAGTAATAAACGGCATTATAGTAAATAGCGGTATTGCCAGAATGGATTTTAATACATTCAATATTATGTAGAATTGCATTACTATTAAGAGACCCTGTATTAGCACACTTGAACAAAAAAATTGAAATCACAATGACAACAGTTCTATATAAAATATAATTTTTATCAATGAAAATATTAATTTTTCAATTTCTAATTATTTTTCGCCATTAGTGTTAAATATAAGCTTTAAAATGAGATATCATTCATTAAATTTGATGCGGTGGTATGGGAGATATTTGCAACCGACAAAAAAAGTGCTTTAGAAATAATATATATGATACTACTCGGTGTCAACAATGACAATTTTCTGCCTAGCATCACATATCCACCCATGTGTTTCCTTTTGGGATGCATTTAATACCACACAAATAGCGGTATTGCCAGAATGGATTTTATTACATACTATATTATGTAGAACTGCATAAGAAGAGTACCAACCACCGACTTGATTAGGATGGTAGGGTATATCGCTGTCACTGCAATGGATAGACAGGTTCAAAGACTTTGCATATCTCCAAATGAACTGCTAACTTGTTAGGCCGCAGCTCATGGTTCAACACCTGGCTTAGGAATCTTGAACAAAATGAAACATGAAAAAATATTTCTTCGGCAAAAATTCTGAGAGTAAATAAAATTTTCATGAAAAGTGCCTTAAAACTTTGTTGTTCAGGATCGGCGTTGAACTATAGATTATCACAAACATTATGGGTGGTTGGAGAAGCTAGGTTTTAATCCTAACCAAAGGTTTGTAATGACCAATTAAGTCAGTAAGTGTGTATCCACTTTATTTTCCAATGTCCGTCTCTAACTTCTGTCATTTGGCTTATCCTTCCCAATAGTCAGGCTTTAAATGTGAACCTCTGATACTGATTGAGAGAGTCAGGCTTGTAAAGCGAACTTTTGATACTGATTGTGAAAGTCAGGCTTTAAATGGCAACATCTGATACTATTTGAGAGAGTCAGGCTTTAAATGTGAACCTCTAATATTGATATAGATCGTCAGGCTTTAAATATAAACATTTTATACTAATAGAGAGTCAGGCTTGAAAAGCGAACATTTGATACTGATTGTGAAAGTCGGGCTTTAAATGCCAACATCTGATACTGATTGAGAGGGTCAGACTTAAAATGTGAACCTCTGATACTGATTGAAAGTCTCAGACGTCGAATGGCAACATCTGATATTGATTGAAAGACTCAGGCTTTAAATGCGAACCTCTGATACTGATTGAGGGACTCAGGTTTGAAATGGTAACATCTGATACTGATTGAGAAACTCAGGGTTAAAATGGCAACATCTGATACTGATTGGTAAGCTTAGGCTTTAAATGCGAACTCCTGATACTGACTGAAAAAGTCTGGCTTTAAATGCTAACATCTGATACTGCTTGAGAGAGTCAGGCTTTAAGTGCGAAACTGTGATACTGCTTGAAAGACTCAGGCTGTAAATGCGAACCTTTCATACTAATTGAGAAACTCAGGCTTGAAAAGCGAATCTCTGGTACGATTTGAGGGACTAAGGCTCTAAATTCGAACCTTTGATATTGATATAGAAAGTCAGGCTTTAAATACGAACCTTTGATACTGATTGAGAGAGTCAGATCTTAAATGCGAAACTCTGGAACTGATTGAGAGAATCATGCTTGAAATGCCAACATATGATACTGATTGGTAAACTTAGGCTTTAAATGCGAATCTCTAATACTGATTGAGAGAGCCAGGCTTTAAATGCCAGCATCTGATATTGATTGACATCTGTTACGGCTTGAGAGCTTCAGACGTCGAATGGGAGCATCTGATACGCATTGAGAGACTCAGATTTAAATGCGGCCTTTTGATATTGAAAGTCAGGCTTTAAATGCGAGCCTCTGATACTGATTGAAAGACTCAGGCTTTATATACGAATCTCATCGCTTTGTTTTTCTTTACTTGGAGTCTCTAAAGCTAAATGATCTCAGTGTAATAAGTGACCCTCATTAATACTTTCAGTTGCAAGGTCTCAGACCAAGCAATAATGAACTCAAGCTAGATCCGAGTAGTAATAGAACTCCGTTTATTAGAGGGTAGAGACTTATAAAGGCCCATACGAGACACTATGAACTGGCAAACAAACATCAAAGTGTTCAAGAAATTCAGACAGCAAAGACTGAAAAATCTATATTCCGGATGCATGGCTGATTTGCCTGTTTGTTTGAAAAATGTTATCAAAATTATGACTTGGACTGATTTTTATTCCCCACATGCTATTGTTTATTTCAGGAGTATCGTTTTACGAATGATGACAGGTGTTTAATGCGTTATTTTCCAATTGAAACGCACAATTAATGTTGCCCGACGAACGTTTGTTAGACACAAAAAGAAATCATAACGCATTATTAACAGCCTTTAACCCACTTGCCACCCTCTGAAAGTGTTACAGCACACAGTATTAAATATAGCAGTCTTCAAATGATAATGATCATATTAATATCATTATGATGATAATCATCTAATAATTCTGTAAGAAAAACAAATCAAATGGCAATATAATGCCATCCAGCAGCAGCAGCAACAACAGCAGCAGTAGCACACATTTATTCCAAATTCAATACACAACAGGTTCATTGTATTCCCAAACCAAACATTATATGAGGATGCTGGTGTTAGAAAGGAAGTATGAAAGAGAGAGAGAGAGAGAGAGAGAGGAAAAAATAAACAACAACAATAACAATAACCGGCATAAAAATCCGTATACCACAAGCATAAGTTTCTCATTATTTTTGTTGTTGGTGGGGGGGGTTTTTTTGAACAGATTTTTTACTTGTTTTATGGTGCGTTTACGTTTGTCTGTCTGCCTGCCTGCAGCAGCAGCATTCATTATACGCACCCCAGTAATTATTGTTGTGGGAAAAATATCCTCCCTTAGAAGTGACGTTTCATTTGTTTGTTTTTGTTTTGTTTTCGGTTTTGTATTCAAGGCCCTGTGGTTTAACGCTTTAAGCGTTAAGTTACATAAACAGAACTGGAAAAAAGTGTCGTTTATGAACTGCATAAACTTGACTTTTGTTTATTAAAAAGTTTTTTCTGCTTCTTCTTGCCCTTCTTTCTCTTCTTTTTCGTTTTTATTCGTTTTGATTTGTTGGTTGTTTGTTGTTCTTGTTTATTATAATCAAGGTTTAGTTTGGTCTTTTTTTTTTTGTTTTGAAGTTACAAATCAAAACCAAAAAAACTGTTACGGTTACATGAAAAATGCTTTAAGAATCGTTTTCAAGGCAGGCGAAATATTTTAAATATTCACAGCCTAAGAAGTTGCCAAGTTGACAAACATACAGTAGCGAGCGCAAAAAATGCAACGTTGAAATGGTGACCAGTTCAAAATATTTCTTTGGGTTATTAATCCCTACAGTTATAGATACCTGATACCTATTATCAATAACATTATGTAAATATTTTTAATTAATGATAGATTATTTTGTCATTTATTAAAAAGAGTGCGAATTTCATGGGAGCAATAAAAATGCAACAGCATAAATTTTAATGTGTTTATTTAAATTAAATAGTAATTCTTACAAAAAAAAAATCTTAAAATTAATATTTAGTGGCGTAGCCCTTATTTTTTATGACTGCAAGCAACCTAGAAGGCATAGAGTCGACTAAAGCTGATATCTTGGAGAATATCTCTGTCCAGGCGATCTTCGAACAAAATTTATCCCATCGGAGCCAAACAAATTAAATTTGAAGACTTTAGTCCATTGTTCATTTGACCAATCCTTGTAACGTTTTGCAAATTCCAGGCGCTTCTTTTAGCCGCATGCAAATTAGCCTCTTTCAACCTACGGCGAACAGTGTGAACGCCTATAGAGATTTCCATTTGCTCATTTGAGTAATTAGCAACGTCCACTGCGGTCTTTCGTGAATCTCTTTTAACCAGTGCAATCATCTGGCGGTCTTGGCGAGAGGTAGTTTTTCGAGGATTACCACTACCTGGTTTCCTTTCCACACTATTTCTCAAGGAAAATCGAGATTTAATCCGACATACGGTTGATTGATTTACACCAAAGAGGTGTCCAACTTCACGCATGGATTTTCCTTCTTCTAAGGCTTTAATGATTGCAGTTTTGCTGTCAGCTGAGAGCTGCTTCTATTACAAAACACATGTTGTATAACTTATTTAAGAAATTTTCAATTATAATTAAATAAATAACTTACTTTAACCAATTTTTTTATTATGTTGCATTTTTTTGCTCGCTAAAATTTCCACTTTTTTCACTAATTCAAAAATATTGAACTTTTTAAAGCAGAATTTGGAATAAACTGTGGTTACTTTGAAAACTTATAATTGAAAGAATTAACAGCAAAAGAAAATAGATAAATTGGTTACCGTTATTTTGAAACAGATCTTATTAAAGATCATATGGCACAGTGTTGCATTTTTTGTGCTCGCTACCGTACATACTCGATTTCCTTCACAACAATTCAGTGTTTAATCGAATAAATAAATCAGAGATTATTTTTTTTAACACAAGGACAAATAGCTGGCTTAATAAGGTACCAAGTTATCCTATGAGGAGCAGCTTACTTCTTCAGCTTATTCCTTCAATATCCTCGAATTCTTCACTGTCCAATAGTAACTCTTTTACAGTGGAACTTCGACAATCCGAACACATATAGTTTTAGGCATGTCCGGATTATCAAGTTGTCCGGATTATAGTATGTAGAAGAGCATCCACCTCTAAACAGTTTCTCTTTTGTCGTGTACATTCTTTTAAACATCCCTTATTACTCCACATACTGACTCTGGCTCTATCAAAGGCCATCACAAGGCTATCGCCATAAGTTCTCTAATGTCCAGTAGGAGCTGACACTATTTTCCTTGCTAATCAGATGTTCTTTACCAGGCAGTTCCATGCAGGCCTCTAGGATTTATATTAATAATATGCTTGGAGGCTGATACGTATTGCAACCAACTTCAGGTTGTTATCATTTGTAAACCGCTCGTCTGACAGCTGACAGATTTATTCCAGTGACAGTTCATTCTATTATTTACAAGCTTACAAAAGCATTTTGATCTATTGCATTCAGAAAAAAAAGTTATTCGTGATGGAATTCAAGCGTGATAGTGTGATTGCTTTATATTTGCCTGGAAAACCGAAGGTGGCTATCGTTAGAGCCCTCCAGCATTTAAATGTGAAAAAATCTTTTGTTTCTCATACCATTGCTCGTTACCGTGATACTGGCAGTGTTGCATCGCGTCCAAAAAGTGGACGAAAAAAAATGGTAACAACACCAGAAATGATCCGCAAAGTGAAGGTCAGATTTGATCGAAATCCACGCCGCAGTGGTAGAAAAATTGCTCGTGAGCTGAACATATCGCGAGAACGGACGCATCACATATTGAAAAATGAGATTGGACTAAAGCCATTGAAGTTCCGAAAAATGCAAGAGCTCACCAATGGACAAACAAAAAGTTAGACTGGAAAGAGCCAAGGAGTTACTCTGTTTGCACGAAAGTGGCCAGTTACCGAATTTGCTTTTCTCCAATGAGAAGCCATTCCAAATTGTGCAGTTTGTGAACAAACAAAATGATCGGGTTTACTTGCCAAAGAGGTAAGCTGAAAATTTACAACTGCGCTTGGCCACCAGAACTCAAGCGCCGCCGATGGTAAGGGTGTGAGCCGTCGTAACGGCCAATAGTCGCTCCCCGCTCGTATTCATCGACCGTGAGGTCAAAATAAATGCCTAATATTATCGGAAAAATGTCTTAAAGACAGTATTGAAGCCCTGGGCAGACAAACATTTCGGCCGCAGGCCATGGACATTCCAACAGGACTCAGCACCAACGCATTCAGCATGCGTTAACTCATACATACATACATAATTGGCCATTACAACACTTCAGTCAGGATTACGACCTAGCTTCTCACACCACTTATGTTATGTGTGTTACTTTTATACATAAATGGCGGGACCTACAGTTTTAAAGTCGACTCCGAACGACAGATTTTTGAGAAGCTTTTCATGGCAATTTTTACTCTCAGAGTCTTTGCCAGAAATCAGCTGAGAGGAAGTCGCCGAAGAAATATTTTTTCGTTTTGATGTCTGACCTGGGATACGAACCTGGGCCTTTTGTCTAATAAGCCAACACACTACCCACTAGACCACGGCGACTCACGGCGTTAACTCAGAATGCCTTAAAAAGGAGGTTCCTCGCTTCATTTCTACCGCACAATGGCCACCAAAATCTCCGGATCTCAATCCGTTGGACTTTTGCGGCTGGGGTATTTTGGAGAGTAAGGTTCTCACTAAAAAATACCACAGGTTCGATCAAAATACCGCAGAGCCACTTTCGTGCAGCCTGTGATGGCTTTGTCGGCCATTTGAAGGCCATAATTCGTACCAAAGGTGGCCAATTTGATCAGATCTAAATTGATTCTAAATTCTGATTCTTTTGAACAATAAAATTAAAAAAAAAAAATTAAAAAAATTTAGCGCTTTACTGTGTTGCATTATATATCAGCCACCCTGTATAGTATGTATGTACGTAGTATTGTATGTATGTACGTATTCTTATAATGAAGTTTGTGGATAATATTTTGAAAATATTTACGATTTTGTTTTTGTTGGTAGTTCTTCTCTGAAATTGAAAATCATTACTCATAACGACCCAATGATTGCTTTTTCATGTCCTTTTAACTTTAACTGACTTTTTATTTTCTTTTTTTTTTTTGCCATCTCATCATTCTCATTATTAATGCATGGTGGGGGAGGGGTTGTAGAGAAAATCTCTACCAAAATATTGAAGAAGAAGTCAAAAAGTATCTATTTTTGTATCTGTTACAGACAAAATGATACAACAACAACAACAAATATAATGAAATCAAATAAATATTCGTATTATTTTCCATTAGGGTGCCGGTTATTTGCAGTAATAAAATTTTATTTTAGTTTTCTGTATTTCTTAAAAGATTTCGATGGCACCCTAATGTATACGCTCACAAATGTTAACAGTTGTCTGACAATTTTCAAAATAAACAACGACAAGAGACGGGAAAGTTTTGTAACAAGGCAACAAAGAATATGTAGCACCCTAAGTGCATTGTTTTTTTTAAGTTTAAGGAAGGTGTAGCAGAAAGAAGGACATTATTTTGATATAGAATTGCAAGCTTGAATTTAACATCATTAAACTGGTTTCATGACTGTTTTATTCGATAAATTGTAGTCACAATGAAGGTAATTTCATTATGCTTTTGTAGTAGAAACCCTTAGCTCTACTTGTAAAGTATTGGAACAAATAATTCCCATGGGAATTTTATTCTTCCAGCGTACATAGGGTCATAACAAGGTTTCTCCGCATGGTCTGCATGGCATTTCACTTCGTTCTAATTGAGTTGAGTATTCCAGTAGCCCTGATATTAGTCGGTATTTCCAAGCATAGATCTCTAAACCATTTCCATTTAATTATTTTTATTAATTGGCTGTTCATTGACTATAAGAAATAACTTCAATGTGTCAGTGTCTGGACACTATTTTTGTCCAGAAGATGTGCAAGTTTATCCGCAGGCACGTATTCATGAAGTCGCCGTGGTCTAGTGGGTAGTGTGTTGGCTTATTAGACGAAAGGCCCGGGTTCGAATCCCAGGTCAGACATCAAAATGAAAAATATTTCTTCGGCGACTTCCTCTCAGCAGATTTCTGGCAAAGACTCTGAGAGTAAAAATTGCCATGAAAAGCTTCTCAAAAATCTGTCGTTCGGAATCGACTTTAAACTGTAGGTCCCGCCACTTACTATGTATAAAAATAACGCACACAACATAAGTGGTGTGAGAAGCTTGGTCGTAATCCTGACTGAAGGGTTGTAATGGCCAATTATGTATGTATGTACGTATTCATGAACACATGCAATCTGTTTGAAGCACCCCAGCTGACATGTTCCAAGCTTTATATAAAGGACTAGAGTTTATGTTGCCACTAAGTATTCAGAGTTTATTCGTTAACGATAAGTTTAGCGGTAGTCTAGTAGGTAGTGTGTTAGCTTATTAGACGCAAAGCCAGGGTTCGAGCACTAGGCCAGATATCAAAACAAAATACAAAAAGTATTTCTTCGGCGATAACCTCCTCTCAGCAAATCTCTGAGAGTTATAAATAAAATTGCCATGAAAAGTTTCTCAAAAAATGTGTAGTTCGGAGTCAACTTTAAACTGTAGGTCCCGCCACTTTTGTATAATATTAACACACAAGTGGTGTGAGAAACTAGGACAATAATCTTTCTTCGGCGATAACCTCTCAGCAGATTTCTGGCAAAAACTCTGAGAGTAAAATAAAATAAAATTGCCATGAAAAGTTTCTCAAAAAAATTTGTCGTTCGGAGTAGACTTTAAACTGTAGGTCCCGCCACTTTTGTATAAAATTAACACACACAAGTAGTGTGAGAAATTAGACCAATAATCCTGACTGAAGGGTTGTAATGGCCAATTATGTATGTTTGTATGATAAGTTTAGCCAAGATCAGACATATTTTAGCTAGGCAAATATGTTATTTGTCTTATTAACTTGATGGGATATGTTTATCAGTCAATGGCTTATCCGATTTATCAAGACCTTTTAAAAAGCTGACCGCAGGTACTTTCTTTATAACGAAATTTCACATTTAATCCAACAAATTCTGCAGCATCTGTTACAGTACGCCTCTAAATAGGAGAAGAATGTTTGCCTTAAATACCACCTGCTTAGTCTAAGACTGCTAATCGTGTTTCTAGTCCTCCACAAAATTTGACTTCTCTGTCTCACGCAATTGCCTAGTAAAAAGGCACACAACTCTGTCTAACTTATTTTATGGCTGCAATGGCGGTACTTGGAGGTACTTACGGCCCTGGAATACATGCATAATTGGTCATTACAACCCTTTAGTCAGGATAACAACCTAGTTTCTTACACCACTTATGCTGTGTGCGTTAATTTTATACATCACGGGTGGAACCTACGGTTTAAAGTCGATGCCGAAAAACAGATTTCAACTTTTCAGAGTTTTTGCCAGAAATCTCCTGAGAGGAAGTCGCCAAAGAAATATTTTTTTTCATATTTCCTTTTAATGTCTGACCTGGTCATCGTAAATGAATTCCGCTGTTTTTGATTCTGAACTGTGTTACAAACGCATGGTTGAACCCAACGTATACCTTCCAGTCGACCATTGTGCAATAGTGATGAGTATAAAAAATTCAACATAATTGAGGCGATAAAAAAAGGCGCGTACATTATTAAAATACATTAACCTTGTAAAAGTTTTTTTTTGTATTCACACAATTCATTTTTTGTTTCAAAAAACACCCTCTTAACACTAGACAGAAGAAAGGGAAAGAGAGAGAGAGCGAGCCATACAATATTAAAGAAGCGATAATTTAATGTTTTGTGAAACCACCTCATTTAACGCCTATTTGTATGTATGTACGTTTAGCTGTATGTCTGTTTCCCTGTAAGTATGCAGCATGAAGCGTGATATTCAAAATTGTTAGAAACAACACACGAGAAAATTGTAATGTTATGGCAATTTATGACTATGCTTTAACGCCTTAAACAAGGCAATGATTTTTAGTGTACGTGTACGTGAGCCTGTATGTATGTTAGTTGATATTTAAACGGAAATTCACACCTAAAAGTATGCATGCAAATCACGTTTTTATAACTGCTTATAAAAAATCGATTTTCTTAATAATATTTCTGTTTAATAAAATATTAAAACAATATTTTTTTTATTCTTTTTTTACCAACAAAAGTCCTGGAGCGGGTTTCCAGCTTAAATTTTTTGTTTTTGGTGAACATAAATAAAATCAATAAAATTTAAATGTTTTTATTTTAAATATTGTAGAACGTAAAAAGTTAAAGAAAACAAACAAAACCTGACAAGGTCGTTTCAAAATCTGTTTGCCATTAAATTTTACAACGAAATACTTTTTATGCAACCCTTATTATGAAGCAACTAACCAATGCGAATTGTTTGTTATTTTGTGGCACTTTCATGGTAAATTTTCATTTTTAAATAAACAACAGCCGTTGGTGATAATGCATTACAGCAGTGGTGTTTTGATTCTTTGAACCTTTAAAATAGTTAGACAATGTCATTCATTCATATACGACGTTTGACGTTGAACACCAGCAAAAAAGCAAACACCAGAGAGATAGGCAGACAGGCAGGCAGGGCAAACAACAGTTAAAAGACAGTCTCTTTACATTTAACAAGTGATGATAAATTCCCGTGGGACCATCATCATCATTATCATCATCGGAATACAAGTAAAGTTACTTAAACTGAAAATATTTTTGATACAAAAATTTCTCTTCCTTTTGGTTAGAACAGATAAAGTTTTGTTTTTCACTTTTCACACACTAGAAGAGGGTGTTAAAATAATTGAATCCTATAAATATCCTTAATAAATAAGCAGCAAATTTATTTTTTATTTTCTTAAAGCTGTTTGTCGAGAACTTCTAGAGTTAAATTTTTTCTGTATTACCTTTAAGGCAATAAGCCTGAATTTTTGAGCCTGAGACTCTCAATCATTATCAGAGGTTGGCTTTCCAAGCCTGACTCTCTCAATCAGTATTAGATGTTTGCATTTAAAGACTGAGTCTCTCAGTCTGTATCAGAGGTTCGGTTTTCAAGCCTGACTCTCTCAATCAGTATCAGAGGTGGGCTTTTCAAGCCTGACTTTCTCAATCAGTATCAGAGGTTCGCATTTAAAGCCTGAGTCTCTCAATCCGTATCAGAGGTTCGCTTTTCAAGCCTGACTCTCTCAATCAGTATCAGAGGTTGGCTTTTCAAGCTGACTCTCTCAATCAGTATCAGAGGTTCGTATTTAAAGCCTGAGTTTCTCAATCAGTGTCAGAGATTCCCATTCAAAGCCTGACTTTCTCAATCAAAATCAGAAATTCGCTTTCAAAGCCTGACTTTCTCAATCAATATCAAAGCTTCGTATTTAAAGCCTTACTCTATGGCTGTCAAAACCAGTCTGAAAGTTTAAGCTTTCTTAGGCTATCAAGAAGTGTAAGTCAAACGGTAGAAGTCAGAGACGGACGTTGAATGATAAAGATTAACCGATCTACACTTACTTATAGAATATTTTGTAGAGAATATAGTATTACGAGTATGCTCTTACTCAAAACGTGTTACTATCTGAACTCCTTATGATGTTTATTTCTCTTGTTATTCCCTCAGAGAAGTTAGTGTTCAGAGGGCTTTCTGGACAGATTATTTAGAGGAGTTTGAAGCATCCATACTTACTTACTTAAATAGCCATTAACAACCTGATTAGCGGATTTCGGCTTGCCTTAACATATCCTTCCAGGCGCTTCTGCTTCCTAAACGCCTACGCCAGTTGGTCATACCAAACGATGACCATGACGAATATTTTTTCATGTTCTTTGATATTCGAAATGTGATTGTTTGGGCTTATAGTAAGATTACCTGGAGCCCTATACCTACCATGTCATTTTAGAATTATTATTACAGATGTGAAGTTGTTGTCAATTCGAGAAGATAGACACGCATTGGCTACTCGTAACCCATTGTGATACCATAGCTTTCCATATCTCTCTATATACTGAAACCATTCTGAACTTCTGATGAACTCATTTAGTCTTTCAATGTCGATCTTTGATTGGTTATTGTAATTATCAGCATGGCAAGATACCCAGATTTTTCCTTCCGCTACAACATAAGGCTGAGCAAGAGATTGTTATGAATGCACACTTAGGAAATCATTTTTCTTAACCCGAAAACCAATTACTGATTAAACCATTTACTTTATTCTGCCAATAAGATACCCCACATGTTTTCTTTTGCTGCAACATAATGCTGGACAAGTGCCTAGGGAGATGGAGGCACAGTCTCCTTCTCTACTTATAAACGGAAAACCCATGCCTCTCGCCTGAGTACTTAGAATGCAATGTTCATTAATGACTTACACAGCTAAGCTAAGTGTGAGGTAAAACCGTTTAAACTCTGGCCAGATTTTCTGCGCTACCTTGCCCATTTCCGAAGCCTTTCATAGTGCGTTTGATAACAAAAAAATCGTGCATTTTGCATATTATTCCTCAATTACAAACTAAATGAGACAGTCTGTTCCAATTTTAACAGGAATAAAGTGACTAAAACCTGTTTACAGAACAGTGGTCATGGACTAGTTAAGCCACGATTGTATTTCTTGAAGTCAGGTTTCTAGAATCGAATGAAATTTTAAATCTTTTCCATATCAAAATGGTTGGTTTTAAAACTAATTTTCAAATGTTGTTGTTCGATCCACAAAAATTTGTTTCAAAATCTTCTCACGTTTCTTAGAAATCTGAAAATTGAATAGAGAGAAGACCCCTAAAGTTTGTTCCACTTTTCTATGCGGCCAGCAAAAACTGCAAACACAACAGCACATGAACAATTATTTCCACACAATGAATGCTACACTACACCACACTACACTACACATAGAAGAGGAAAATCAAGAAGAAAACCTTTTTAAAAATTTGTTACGTTGTAACTGTCACAGAGAGAGAAAGAGAGAGAGAGAGGGAGAAAGAGAGAGTGCTAAAGAATCTGACACATATCGTAGCAGTAGACACTTTACAAAACCCCGCAGCACTCAATCAATGTCTTCACTCTTACATGCCTTCTGTATGTGTTACTTTCAACTAACACATGCAAATACAATGCTTAACCATTTCACTGACACTGACACATACACATACATACACATAGGATTTGTTTGTTCATAAATCTTAAAGTCCTGGTATAATTTGTACAATAGAAATAACAAAAACAAACCACAATTATTGATGAAAACTTTTTTAAATAAACAATACACACATGCATACACCTATACCAGTATAACATGCATAACATATAGGTATGTATGTATGTGTATGTGTGTGTGCAGTGCTGTTCTAAGAGCAGATATTTGTTATTGTCATTATTATTAGTATGAGAGTAAGTGTGTTTCAAAGGAAGTGAGTCAAGAGAAAGGAGAGAGAGAGTATGAGAGAAAGACCATTAACTTTACAATATTCGTACATGTGAGTACATGTTTTTTGTTTAAGATGACGACGGATTCAAACTACAACTATAACAACAATAGCAACAACAACAACAACTACATGTTTAGACCACAACAATAACGATTGCATACTTCTAAGGTTTGAATTTACAAGACAAGACAATAATATGCTGATTTTCTCTAAACAACAACAACAATCACAAGAACAATACAATGAAACATGGTATTGTATTGTTGTTGCTGTTGTTGATGGTATTGTTGTAGTAACGGTAATTGATCTTGTAGAAAATCATGTTCCGGCATGTTTCATTAATAAGTCTTATTAACAAATATTTGCCAAAGGATGGATGGCGTACAGCAGACTCAAGTCAAGGAAAAAACACTTCAAATAAAGGCTTTAATTGAAGTGGCGGTGGAGAGGGGGGGATTTAAAAATTATTTTAAATTACTTGCATAAATAAATATTTTTAATTGAATTTCGGTTTTACTTCTTCTTCTTCTTCTTGTTCTTCTTTAAAGGTTTGGTTTCAAAATCGTCGTGCCAAATGGAAGAAACGCAAGAAGACCACAAATGTATTTCGTACACCAGGCGCCCTACTGCCCTCTCATGGTTTGCCACCGTTCGGTGCTAATATAACCAACATAGCAATGGGCGAAGGTCTATGCGGTACAGGCATGTTTGGCGGTGACCGCTGGAGTGTTGGCGTTAATCCCATGACAGCTGGTAAGTAAATTGGTTTTCATATCTCTTTTTCTCTATTATTATGGTGTGTGGTTATTCTCTAGCTAACATTCGTTCTTTCTATCTTTCTCTCTCTCTCTCTTTCTTTTTTTTTTTCTTTTTGAAATACTAACCTAACTTAAATAAATAATAACAATTAACGATTAAATGGTAAAAAAAATAAAAAAAATAAAAAGGTTTCGGCCAACTGAATCAATCTTCTTCGCTTTCAAGTTCATTGAATAGTGGTTTAAATTCTGGTATTAATTTAGGTTCCGCTATGGGTGCTGGTAGTTATCAACATTATGGATTAAATGCTTTAGGTATGTTGAATTTCCAAAATATAATTTTATCATGTCTTTTCTTCACACACATATACACACACTCACATACACACACTTAGGCATTTATAAAAATTTTCATTTACTTACTTAAACTAATAAAAAATTAAACGTTAATGAGTAGAGAATTATTATGTTAACGTAAAGGATTAATCGTAGAGAATAATTTAATGCATCAAGGGAGTTGGTTTTTGTGCTGACATATGGTTAAAGTGTGATTGATTTCAAATCCAATCATTCCAGTGGCGTATTCTTCGAATTCTAAACTGACAACTAACTTTAGTGTTAACGAAGTAGCCCCCGACTTTAGCCGTCAAATTAATTAATACAAAAATTTCTTGTATACAAACTAAATTGGCTCAGGAATGCATAATTCCGAATCACTAACACGTCCCCTATGCTGTATTGGAGGTATTAACCATACTCAAACCCTCTCTATTATATGGGGCTTGCAATTTAGGGCTTAGCTTGGAGGGAAAGAAGTTAACAAACTCGAGGAGGATTTATTTTGCAAATAAAGGCATTATCTGCTAGCCCTTATTGGTTTCTATTAATAAAGTTAGCGAAACAATGTCTGTGAACACAACAAGGTAGCAAAGAGCTCCTGCTGACAGACTACTCGATACCTGGAACGTTCTTTCGGAATTGGCTGTTTCTTATGAAAATATTATACGTCCTATTATCTTCAAATATTTACTGACAACTAAAGCGGCCATTTGATCTCTTTGGAATGTGTACACTACATCTAAGGTTGTACGAAAATACTGGGTACTCTAGGGCATTTAATTTCATGAAATTATCAGAGTAGTTGGAAAATGCAACTCAAAGATTATAAATATGCGGCGAATCTAGTATATTTGGCATCATAACGGAATGATTTAAGGGTAGCATCCAAATTAATCCTGATCTCCTGGCAATTTATCTTGGAGTCGAGTTGACCCACTGAGAGATTAGCATTATAACAGACAGCGTAACGTTTTGAAAAGGAGTACGATTTAATGATCAAAGTTCCTCACAATTATATGCAACAGAATACTCCATTAAATTCATATAAAGATCGGGAATTCTACAACCCATTACGGTATATCAAAAAACCTTGTTTTGGTTTAATGGCCTGAAGTAGTGGTTAAGATTAAAAAAAACATAGGCAAACCTGATGAGAATCAGTCGGAATGTAATAAAAATTTCGACATTAAGAGGTTTCAATTCTTTCCTCAGTACTTTTTGTAAGAAACGCCCTAAACGCTAGGAGCAATTAACAAACATTATGGAATGGTCGCTGTGGTCTAATAGGTAGTTTGTTGGCTTATGAGGCCTTGGTTCAAACTCCACGTCAGGCATCTTTAACTAAACGAAAAAGTAATATCTACGGCGACTTCCTCTAAGCAGATTTCTGCCAAAAACTCTTGAGAGTAAATAAACAAATTGCAATGAAAAGTCTCTCAAACAAATCTGTCGTTCGGAGTCGACTTCAAACTCTGGGTCCCTTCACTCACGTATAAAAATTAACGCACACCATATAAGTGGTATGAGAATCTACGTCGTAATCTTAAGTAAAGGGTTGTAATGCCTAATTACTATATGGAAAGGTTAGGGAAGACCAACAAATGCTGCAACTTCCTTACGACTTTACCTGACATAATTTATGCAGTACATTAAATCTATCTTTCGAAACAACGACGTACGATGGTGACCCTATCGTTTTAGAACTTGCTACAGTAGAAAATAATTTACTTTATCAGGAGAGATATTTTCCAAATAGCCTACATTATATTGTATGTACGATAATGGCCACAATTGTAGACGTCGTAGTCTAATAAGTAGTGTGTTGGCTTAATAGATGTAAGGCCTCGGTTCAAACCCTGAACCCTGCTGAAAAATATATCTGCAGCAACTTCCTCTTAGCAAATATCTGGAAAAAACTCTGAGAGAAAATAAAATTGCCATGAAAAGTTTCTCAAAAATCTTTTCTGTCGCTCGGAGTCGGATTTAAACTGTAGGTCCTTACACTCATGTATAAAATTAACAAACACAACATAAGTGATGAAAGAAACTAGGTTGTACTCCTGGCCTAAAGGGTTGTAATGACCAATTATGTATGTACGATAATGGCCATTACAAACCATTTTGTCAGTTTGTCACATCACACATGTTGTAAACGATAATTTTATCATGGCAGCCCTACCACTGACCAATTTCATCCTCTTTTCTTGATGGCAGAACTTGGCCTGTACAAGGACTGCGTTCACCTGTGGCGTCACAACGGGAAGCCATGCGTGCTCAAGTGAGCTTTTGATATAAGAGCTACCACTCCGACCTAACCTAACCTGCAGTTTCAACGTTCGTTTCGGATGGCTTATTAGTCATTATTATCAAAGCTTTTGCTCAATGACTGCTGAAAAAAACGAATGGCGCCCTAAAATTGTTATCATTTTCATCAGAATCAGATTCATTGCCTCAATAATAATTTGTATGCGATGATGTCAAATTGTAAAACCGTATGAAATCAGCATGAAAAGTGTGATTTCTAAGGTATTTCTCTGTTTTATGATCGTTTATCACGTGTTTTAAGTTTTTTTTTTTTGTTTTTTTTTGAAAAATTTCCATAATTTAAAAAGGCGTCATAAAGATTGGCAACAAAAGCAACGAAAAGAGGAAAGAAAATAAAAAAACAGAAGAAAAATGTGTGACAAATAAAAGAAACTTGTAAAATCATTAACCCTTTAAGGTGGGGCTGTAAAGACTATATCGTTGGTCTCATGTAGAAAGGCCCTAACTCACATATTTTTTTTATTAAATTTTTATGAGGAGGTGTATGTATTTGTGTTAATGTATTGGAATCCAAAAAAAAATCAACTCCGAAAAAAGTGTGAGTTAGGGTTTCTCTACATGAGACCGGTGATATGAAGGCATGGTAAAGGAATTACGTTTTGCATCATGTATTGGCCAACAAGGGGTTAAACAATAGACTTGATTAAATTCCAGTCCTAAAATTAAAATCGATTTTTTGTGTTTTTGGACAAGATTTAAAAAAAATAATATTTTTCAGAAAATTATTTTTTCAAAAAATTTTTTTTTTGTTTAAAACGGTGTGTTATTTACTGGCTTTAATATTTGCTTAACTAATTAACATTGTGGTGTAGATAGAGTTTAAATTGTTTATTAGCATGATGAAATTAAAGGAAAAAAAAATTTGTATCACAATAACAGAATTAAATCAAGTGAAAAATCAAAATAAAATACTTGTTAATTAGAAATTCGGAGACAAAATACACACAAAAAAAAAAAACAACAAAAACAAAACATAACACATGAGAAAAATAAAATCTAGATTATCTTAACCGAATAGCTGCTTATTACAAGAAGAAGAAAACAAAAAAAATAAAATTAATTTTTGTTTTTTGCAGGTGATTCTATGATGTACCAGCATAGTGTGGGTGGTGTTGGTTGTGGCGGTAATGGTTCACCCACGGCTACTACACCACCGAATATGAATTCGTGTTCTTCGGTTACACCGCCACTAACAAATCAGCCGAATCCTAGTCAAAATGAACTCAATGGTGATATGGTGAGTACAGAGAGAATCGCAATACACAACACAAAGGACATTTAGTCGAGACAAAAACCTTTTTAAGAAATAAAGGAAATTAATCCTTGTTTTCCTTTCCATTTTTCTCAACAGAGTGCACAACCACATCATCAACAGCAACCACCACCGTCTCAACAAAATCCTCAACAACAACAGCAGCAACAAAATCACCAACAGCCACAAAATCATCATCAACCACCACCACAACAGCAGCAGCAACAGCAACAACAGCAGCAGCAACAACAACAGCCACAACACTCTGATTCAAATCCTGGCAATAGCAACAATCAATCGCATCAACAACAACACCAGCAGCAGCAGCAACAGCAGCAACAACAACAACTTTTACCACATTGCCATCAGTCCATGCAATCGCCAACAGATGGCTCCAATGAAGATGATGTTTGGCGTGGCCATAGTATAGCTGCTCTAAGGCGGAGAGCTTCCGAACTGAATGCCTCAACGGGTATACCAACGTATTTGCATCATGCTGCCGCCGCCCATAATAGCTACGAACATCATAATTCGGTCTACTGAAATTTGTTGAAAAGCTTTGAAAGCTTTTCTGATTATGGTTTTCCACAGCAGGATTTTTGAAATGCCAAACGAACAACAAAAATTCTTAACAATACCGTTACAATAGAAAAGCTTTCAAAGCTACTGGCCAGTTCAGTTGGAAGTGCAATACAACGTTATTTTTATGTTTTTTTTTTTGGTTTATTATTAAACAAAGCATGCAGCAGAGTGCAGTCTGTAAAGGAGTGCTTTGTTTAAGAATTTTCATTATTTTCTTTATATGTAATTATTTTTTTTTATTTTATTTGTAATTTAAATAATTGTTATAATTTTAAATTCTTTTTTTATATGTGTATAATCATCGTATATATTTTCTATATTATAAATCTAGGTAGTTGTGAAACAATAATTTTTTTGTAAAAATTTTTATTTTTTTTGCGATTCAAAACTATTTTTTGTTTTAAAAATTCAAAAATTAAATTTTATTAAGGTTGTTTATATATGTAACAGTATTTTAAGTTAAATTTAAAACAAATTTCAGAATAAAAAGCCAAAAAGAAATGGAGTATCTGGAGAATATTTTTGGTTTAAAAATAAAATTCGTTTTTTAAAAAATTGTTTTAAGCTGCTTAATAATAATTGTTTTCGTTTGCTTATACATTTCCAAAATTTTATTTAATTTTTTTTGTTGTTTTTTTTATTTTCTATTTTTTTTTTTATTTTCTATTTTTTTTTATTTTCTATTTTCTTTTTATTTTTAATTAAATTTTTTTTTTTATTCTTTCAAGCTCTTCATAAATTGTTTTCGTTTGTATAAATGTTTCCATAATTGTATCTTATTTTTTGTTGTATTTTTAATTTTTTTTTATTTTTTATTTTTATTATTTAAATTTTTTTCTAAAAAACTGCTGCTTAATAAATTGGTTTTCTTTGTTTATAGGTTCTCATAATTTTTTTTCCTTAATTTTTATTTTTTTTTTTAAGTTTTATTTCTTTTTATTTTTAATTTAATAAAAATTTATTTCAAAAAAATTGTTTTAAGCTGCTTAATAAATTGTTTTCTTTTGTTTATAGTTTTTCAAAATTTTATTTAATTTTTTGTTGAATATTTTTATATTTTCTTTTTTTTATTTTAAATATTTTTTTTTTTAATTTAAAAAAAAAATTTTTTCTAAAAAATTTTTACTAAAATAATTTTTTAAGCTGCTTACAAAATTGTTTTCGTTTGTTTATATGTTTCCATAAATTTATTTTATTTTTTCTTGTATTTTTTAATTTTTTTTTTTAAATTTTAATATTTTTTTAATAAAATTTTATTCTAAAAAACTGTTTAAAGCTGCTTAATAAATTGTTTTTTTATTTGGTTATATATTTCCATAAATTTGTTTTATTTTTTCTTGTATTTTTTAATTTTTTTAATTTTTAATATTTCTTTTTAATTTTTAAATTTTTTTTAATTTAAAATAAAAAAAATTTAAAAATTAAAAAAAAATTTTTTATTTGGTTATATGTTTCCATAAATTTATTTTATTTTTTCTTGTTTTTTTATTTTTATTTTTTTAATTTCTAATATTATTTTTTATTTTAAATTAAAATATTTTTTTAAAAAACTGTTTTTTATTTCTTTTTATTTTTAATTAAAAAATTATGTAATAATATATTATTATTATTTTTTTTTTTTGGATTATTTTTTTATTTCCTTAATTTTTTTTTAAATTTTTAATGTTTTTTTTTAATATTTATGTTTTAAAAAAATTTTTTCCTTTAACTCTTTGTAAATAATATGAAAACCCTTTTTAAAAATAATATTAAAAATTTTAAGAAACGCAATACAAGACTATAAACACGAATTAAAACAATGTATACGAAAACATTTAATGAATTACTGATAAGTATTACAACAAAAAAAAAAAATAAATAAATTTAAAAAAAAACTATTTTAGTGTAATAAAAATAAACTAAATGAAACGATAAGTTTAAAAATTAAAAAAAGAAAAAAAACTTTAAAATATATATACACACCAGTATACAGAAACTTAATAAAATTAAATGTTTAGCAATTAATAAATATTTTTTTTTTTTGCAAATTATTATTAAAATATAAAATAAAAAATATTAAAAAATAAATTTAAATTAAGGCATACAAAAATATTTATATACACGGACTTACAAACACACATAAATGTATAAATATAATGTAATAATAACGATTTAATAAAACAAAAAAAATAAAAAGAATTAAAAAAATTATATTTTAACTAAATAAGAGTGCTAAAAACATTAAAAAAACTAAATAAAATATAAATTCAATATAAATACGAGTACTTTTAAAGAAATCAATTAAAAGAGAAGAGTTTGAATAGCTTAGTTTTAAATGATTGTTAAGGATACTAACGAAGCAACTTCAAGTATACGAAATAAAAAATTAACAATAAAAAGAAACAAAATAAAAACAATTTCAATGAAGAATTTTATTTTAAATAATTTTGTTTAAACGGTTTATAATTTTGTTAAAAAAAAAAATAACACAGAAAAATCTTGTATTTACAAAACAACAAATTAAATAAAAAAAATTTAAATAAACAAATATAAATAAAAATCCTTTAACACAACTCCTATGAAAAGCTGATTTAAACGTGTATTAAAGAAAACTAAAAAATTAAATTTAAAAAAATAAATTAAAAATAAAATAAAAAAATTAAAAACAAACAATTTCTCTTCCTTAAGATAAAATAAATAAAAATAAATTTTATTACAAAAAAAATTAAATTATAAATTAAATAATAAATTAATGTATTGTAGTAGACTATATTGTAAAGAAATTATAATTATAAATATTAATTTAAAATTAAAAACAAAAACTACAGAAATATAAATAAAAAAAAGCATAAGCGATTGTATTAAAAAAAAAAAAAAATAAATTAAAAATAAATTGAAATAAAACTTTTAAAATAATTTGTATGGCAGTGCAAAAGAATTCTTATAAAGGGTCCGTCAAATAATTTTTTTTTTTTTTGAAAATGCTTTAAAAAAACTAACGAATATTTTCCGGTGAATAATGGAAAATAATTTCATTCAAATAGCCGGCTCTGCTGGCCATTTTGTAGCCCATACGATCGGTCCAATTTATAAGCACACTATCGATTGTGTGCACCTGTATTTCACCAATACACGTCTTAAATAGATAGCTGCCCCTAAACAAACTAAACAATCTCTTTACTTTCTTAGTCTTGGTTTAAAGGCTTTCATATTCTTAGAAATTTCTCTGTAACTATCAGCATGAAATTTAATTAAAAATTCATTTTGGTTGCAGTCATGGCAGAAAGTTTAAAAGAAGAATGAAAAGGACTTCAGTTAGGAGAATTTCTTAATAGATTTATTATAGTTTTAAGGACAATTTTTAGTAATCGTTACGAAATTTATTCAATGCTATATTAGTTTTTATATTTACTTTAATATTTTATACAAATAACATGACTTTCTCCCCCTTTAAACCTCGTGTATATAAATGATGCCACAATCCATGCCGTACTTTTGATTTAAAACCACATTTATTAGTTAAAAAAGAAAAATGAACTTAAATTTCTTTATTAATAGTTTTGGCTCACATAATAAGATCAATCAATATCCTGTAGTATGCCAGTGTAAAACAAAGCATAACTGACCCAGTCAAACAAATTCAAACACTCCTTCCTTGTTCATGCAATCCTGTAACAGCTCTGTTGGCGGCCTCACCTAAAAAGGAAAAGAAACATTAAAACATGGCCAGAACAAAAGAAAAAAAAAGTAACACAAGACAAGACATGAACGAACACTCCTTAATTAATTTCCATACGTTTTTGTTTTATTCAATTTTTCTTTTTATTTTTTTTGTAAAAAGAGACAAAAAGGACAAACAGAATAGAATAAAATGGAATAGAATAGAAGATAACAATAATGGCAAAACTCTACATGATGTTTTTAATCTTTTATACATATTTTTTAGCTTCATATTGAATTAACAGTGGTGTGAGAATAAATAGCAAAGGGTAAACTATAATCACCCTCATAGTCAAAGCCACACTTAAGTACGCTATTAAGCCTCGGTTAGCCAAACGTCCACGGTACGTAATGCAACGTATGCTCATTTTTAGAATAAGAAAAGCAATGAGAGCCATAACCGAACCATAATGTAATTTCGATACGCATTTACATTCCTTTTCATATGCTGAAAACAAACGTACGTCCGTTACCTTTCGTGGACGTTTGTCTAATCAGGGCTTTACTTAGAGCAGTGATTAGGTAGCTAGGAACAGGCTCTAAGGTAAATACAGATGAATTTGTATTTACAATTTTGAACAGATTTTTAGATCCTATCAGAGATAGAATGCAACTATTATTGTAGGATCATTTGGTCGATCGGGAACACACTTGCTAAGTCTTATTTTGGATTAAAACCAGTTACGAGTGTAATGTAAACATTAGATTACCTAAGGTTTCCGTTGTTGTCTTACCTTTCAACAGCTTATTAGGAAGCAAAGAGGTTACAAATCACTGAATATTCATTGCAGTAGTCAGAAGGAAGGAAAAGAGGTCACAAAAGAAGGAAAAGGGTGGTCAGAAAAAAGGAAAAGGTGTCACAAATCAAAGAAGACTCACTGAATATTCATTGCAGTGGTCAGAAGGAAGGCAGAGAGTTCACAAATCAAAGATGACTCACTGAAAATTCATTGCAGAGATCAGAAGGAAGGCAGAGAGTTCACAAATCAAAGAAGACTCACTGAATATTCATTGCAAAGATCAGAAGGAAGGCAGAGAGTTCACAAATCAAAGATAACTCACTGAATATTCATTGCAGTGGTCAGAAGGAAGGAAAAGAGGTCACAAATCAAAGATGACTAACTGAATATTCATTGCAGAGATCAGAAGGAAGGCAGAGAGTTCACAAATCAAAGAAGACTCACTGAATATTCATTGCAAAGATCAGAAGGAGGGCAGAGAGTTCACAAATCAAAGATAACTCACTGAATATTCATTGCAGTGGTCAGAAGGAAGGCAGAGAGTTCACAAATCAAAGATAACTCACTGAATATTCATTGCATTGGTCAGAAGGAAGGAAAAGAGTTCACAAATCGAAGATAACTCACTGAATATTCATTGCAGCGGTTAGAAGGAAGGAAAATGGGTCACAAATCAAAGATAACTCACTGAATATTCATTGCAGTGGTCAGAAGGAAGGCAGAGAGTTCACAAATCAAAGATAACTCTCTGAATATTCATTGCAGTGGTCAGAAGGAAGGCAGAGAGTTCACAAATCAAAAATAACTCACTGAATATTCATTGCAGTGGTCAGAAGGAAGGAAAAGGGGTCACAAATCAAAGATAACTCACTGAATATTCATTGCAGTGGTCAGAAGGAAGGAAAAGGAGATCACAAATCGAAGATAACTCACTGAATATTCATTGCAGTGGTCAGAAGGAAGGAAAAGGGGTCACAGATCGAAGATAATTCACTGAATATACACAGCAGTCATCAGAAGGAAGGAAAAGAGGTCATAAATAGAAAATAACTCACTGAATATTCACTGCAGTGGTCAGAAGAAGGGAAAATAAAAGGTCACAAATCGAAGATAACACACTGAATATTCACTGCAGTCCTTAGAAGTAAGGATTCCAGAATTGATGGAATTTGCGATGTATAACATATTCCTTGGAAACGTTATCGCTTGAATCTTTCTAATGCTTTCTATATTGGCATGTGTCTTGAAAAGTAGGATCCAAATCACTCTCGGCTTAATACGTTCTGTCAATGAATTCTGGATGACCATGAGTACTTCGTTTCAGATTTCCCAGATTTCCTTCCTCAATATTTAAGTTTCTGCAGAAGTCGTTAAGAGTTTTTCCTGGCCTCTGGACTTTGTAGTGAGCAACAGCTACAGCCTGATCTGGATAAAAAGAGAACTGTCCTTGAATAGCATGGCTATCTACCGCACTATTGGGGTTCTCTTAGGCCATTGTCATATTGGAAGCAATGCCTGTAACCTTGGCCTGCCCTAAATGACTTCTGCAGAAGAAATGGAAGTGAGAAAAATAACGAGACTCTTGTGTTAGAGTCTTGCTTTTGTAATAAAAAGGTGAAGGTTCTTCACTTATCATTTGCAAGCATTTTGCAGAAGCAAGAAATTCCCGACCTTTTCTTACAAAAGTTCGTTTGTAAAATTTATTTCTGCTATAATTTTACTCTTTCAATGTAACATGTGATTTGTGGTTTGTCAGTAAGCGTTTGTTTCGAACACTTACACGCACACAAAGTGGCAAAACTTTAATAAACAGGAAAAAAAAATATGAAAAAAAAAATGGAAAAATTAAAATGAAAATAAAAACGTTTGCAACAAACAAACAACAAGTAAAACGAACCGAGAAAAATTTCAAATAATTTTTCCACACACAATATTTGTTCAACTCCGGGTTCAGTTATAAAAAAGTCACGGTAGGATATTGTCACTTTTTGTTTTCCTTCGTTGCGACAGTGAACAAAAAACAAAACGAAACGCAGTATTCGATAAAACACAAAGTCAAACAAAAATTACAAATATTTGCTTGTACAGGGTTGATACGGCGGATTTGTTTTTTTTTTTTGTACTTTCGCGGGTATAAAATCAATTTGTAAAATAGTTTTTTGCAAAATTTTACTAAAAAAAAAACCGAAGAAAAAAGATCAGGGGAAAAAAATTAAATTTTTTTTTTGATTTTGTTTTTTTTTCAACACAAAATGGGAAATAAAGTGGTTACATTTACTGAACAACAACTAGATGATTATCAGGTACGTAAATATATACGTACGTACGTACATACATATGTCGACTGACAGATAAAACAATAGCAAACGAATAAAAGAATGAAAAAAAAATTTGTTTTTTTTGTAACAAAAAGCGTATAAAATTAAAAAAGTTTTGTTTAAAAAAGTGAAAAACAAAATGAAACTTTTCTTTCTACATTTTTTTTCTGTTTATTTTTCGTTTGTTTTTTCCGAATATCGAATGTGACAAATGGCTTCAAAATAAATTCTGAAATATGAAATCATTGGCCCTGTTTGTTTATTTGTCTGGCTGCCTGCTAATTTTATTAAGTTTCTGCAGAAGTCGTTAAGAGTTTTTCCTGGCCTCTGGACTTTGCAGAAAGCAACAGGTACAGGCTGATCTAGATAAAAAGAGAACTGTCCTTGAATAGCATGGCTATCTACGCACTATTGGGGTTCTGTTAGGCCATTGTCATATTGAAAGCAATGCCTGAACCTCGGCCTGCCTAAAATGACTTCGCAGAAGAAATGGAAGTGAGAAAAAGAACGAGACCTCTTGTGTTATAGTCTTGGTTTTGTAATGAGGTCTCTACTTATCAATTGCAAGCATATTTGCAGAAGCAGGAAATTCCCGACCTATCTTACAAAAGTTCAAATTTGTAAATTTATTTCTGCTATCGGATTTTTTATCAATCTTTCAATTGTAACGGGTGATTTGTGGTGTGTCAGTAAGCGTTGGTTTCGAACACTTAACCGCACACAAAGTGTGCAAAACTTAATAAACAGGCAAAAAAAATATGAAAAAATGGAAAAATTAAAATGAAAATAAAAACGTTTGCAACAACGAACAAACAACAAGTAAAACGAACCGAGAAAAATTTCAAATAATTTTTCCACACACAATATTTGTTCAACTCCGGGTTCAGTTATAAAAAAGTCACGTAGGATATTGTCACTTTTGTACTTTTGTTCGTTGCGACAGTGAACAAAAAGCAAAACAAAACGCAGTATCGAAATAAAACACAAAGTCAAATCAAAAATTACAATACTTTGCTTGTAAAGCAGGGTTGATACGGCGGATTTGTTTTTTTTTTTTTACTTTCGCGGGTATAAAATCAATTGTAAAATAGTTTTTGCAAAATTTTACTAGAAAAAAATTTAATTTTTTTGTCAACAAACAAATGGGAAATAAAGTGGTTACATTTACTGAACAACAACTAGATGATTATCAGGTACGAAATACATACGTACATACATACGTAGATTAATCACATACATATGTCGACTGACAGATAAAACAATAGCAAACAAATAAAAGAATGGAAAAAAATTTGTTTTTTTTGTAACAAAAGCGTATAAAATTAAAAAAGTTTTGTTTAAAAAAGTGAAAAACAAAATGAAACTTTTCTTTCTACATTTTTTTTCTGTTTATTTTTCGTTTGTTTTTTCCGAATATCGAATGTGACAAATGGCTTCAAAATAAATTCTGAAATATGAAATCATTGGCCCTGTTTGTTTATTTGTCTGGCTGCCTGCTAATTTTATTAATTTTTGGAAAAAGTGTTAAACAAACAAAAACAAACACATTTTAAATTTAAATAACAAAAACAAAAACAAAAACTAAAAAAAATGAAAAATTTTAACTTTTGTTTATAAACAACACAAACCCACTCACATATAATATAAAAAAAGTTAAAAAAAATAAAACAAATAAGCAGACGTCATGTTGACAAATTAAAATATAAAAAAAAATAAACAAAACAATTTTTTTTTTTAAACTTGTGGCACACCAATTAATTATTTGATTAATTTGATTATTTCTACACTCTACTAACTGCTGACAAGGATTATAAAAAATTTCAAATTCTTTTCAAAATAAAAATTTAAAAATAAATGCTTTAAATGGAGACAACAACTGGAACTAACCACTTACTACACCCGAGCCCAATATATTTTCAGAAAAACAATTAATTAGAGACAAAGGTTAGAGGACGTGCACCTATCGGTCAAGACAAGCACAGTACCCGGAGGTCCAAATTGACCCATTGTACCATTAGAGACAAAAAAAAGATGACAATTTTATTATACTAGGACAAGCTACAGTAGACTAAAATGTGAAAAAATAATAACAAGCTGGTTAGACGGCCTTTTGGCAGCCTTGTATTCCTTAGAAGGACTTGGAAAAAATATATCAAAAGAAGTCGCCGTGGTCTAGTGGGTTGTGTGTTGGCTTATTAGACAAAAGGCCCGGGTTCGAATCCCAGGTCAGACATCAAAACGAAAAAATATTTCTTCGGCGACTTCCTCTCAGCAGATTTCTGGCAAAGACTCTGAGAGTAAAAATTGCCATAAAAAGCTTCTCAAAAATCTGTCGTTCGGAGTCGACTTTAAACTGTAGGTCCCGCCACTCATGTATAAAATTAACGTACACAGCATAAGTGGTGTGAGAAGCTATGTCGTAATCCTGACTGAAGGGTTGTAATGGCCAATTATGTATGTATGTATATCAAAACAATACATAAGAATTTTATGGTTTAAATTCCATGTCTGACATCCCTAGGCCAGATATCTGCATCAAATTATGGTACTCTTAACGAGGAAGTATAGGCCACCGCCGATTTGTCCTCTGATATTTCCAACAAAACCGATTTAGAATTTGGAAAAAATATATCAAAACAATACATAAGGATTTTAGAATAAAGTTCTAAAGATTCGTTGTTGTGGGTGATGAAAGGTTGTTGGTTAGATTAGGTTAATTTAGATGGCATCAGCAAGTATAACAACATGTAAGGGGTATACATCTAGGTCAATATATTATTCTTATTGTGCTATCATATACCATTAACTTTAAAACATTCGCTGCCAAGGACGACTATACTCGTCTTTGATAGGTTATCCCTCACTGTCAAGACGAGTATACTCGTCCTACTTTAAATATATTATAACATGCAGACTTGAATTAGGAAATTTTTGTTTTTGCCAACCGAGAATAGTGAATTTCTAAGTATGTGCTGCCAATTTTCGCAATGAGTCTCGTTTTATTCCATTTTCTTTATTTTATCCAGCTGCGTGATTTTTTATTTGATTTTCTACTAAAACGTTTGAAAATACGAAAAAGGATATTGAGTCCTTTTGGGATCCTATAGACAACGGCGAGTATACTCTTCTTTGGTTTTCTGCTTATTGTATGATTATGTATGATAATATATGTGCCCATACCAAGAAATAACAGGGATTTGGTAAGCAATAGCACTTAAAATATAAATGCCAATGGGCATGACTTCATATAATTTAGGCTTGGCAGCGTATGTGTTAAAGAACGGCAACGTCTATCATCAGAAATCAGCCAATCACTAGTCTGCTGGATTTATACAATCTTTTCAGATATCAAAAGTATCATGATAAATTGGAATTTGAAAATAAAAATAAACTTTTACTTCCTTCCTAGCTATACACCTCAACCAGGGCAAAAAGTTTAGTTTAGGGAGAATGCAAGCACTCAAATATTTCCTTACAATTTCCTTACAGGAATGTGTTCATTCTTACATCGTTACAGAGTACATATGGTCACGTTTTTATCCTTTTAAAAAAGTTTAAAATTTGAGTTCGTAGATTGGAAAGAATCTAAAAAATATAATTTGTGTTTAATTTTAATTTAAATTCTTTATTGTTCGCACAATTTTGTGTGCCACTGTTTGCAACTTGCTGTAAACAACAGCAATTTACTTTGTTTGCTATTCTTCTTTACAATTTTTTACGTAAACACTAAAATAGCCCGATCTGAACTGATTGTTTACTGATAAAAAAATCATTATAATTGTCCAGTGGAGCGTATGAGGAATATTGTGACCAGATATTAATCACAGCGTATGAGGAATATTGTTATTCGTATATTGGATATTAATCATACGCAACATATGACAAAATTTTACAAATTTCTCAAAACTTATTTAAATTCTAATAAAAAAAATGTTTCTTTTATTTCATATATTTCATAAGGATTGTACATTTTTTACACGCAAAGAGATTTTACGGTAAGTATTTTGAAATATTTCATCGGCATTTAATTCTTATAAACTGGCACAGTTTCGTTTTCTTCCCATTTTCATTTTAATTTATAGAAAATTTGCATAAAGTTTTGGAACTGACATACTTTTTTATTTAATACTTGGCATACTGACTGTGTTTTATTTCAATTTCTTCTTTATATTTTCAATAATTTTGTAACAAAAAAGAAAAAAAAAATTGCATTCGAAAGATGTAAAAAACACTTTCATTTTCAAAGACTCACTTACACATTCGTTTGGTTATTTCACAGGGTGATTTTTTTATAAGTTCGAATTTTGAAAAGCAGAAAATCTCTGAGAGTAAAAATTGCCATGAAAAGCTTCTCAAAAATCTGTCGCTCGGAGTCGACTTTAAACTGAAGGTCCCGCCACTCTTGTATAAAATTAACGTACACAACATAAGTGGTGTGAGAAGCTAGGTCGTAATCCTGACTGAAGGGTTGTAATGGCTAATTATGTATGTATGTATGTATGTATGTAGAAAATCTTGCAAAAGTTTTTATTTCATAGGCGGTATAGTTTTCTAGAATCCTTAAACTCCTTCAATAAAGTTGCCTCCCTGTACTGTGCTCCCCCTTGGAACCATATCGTAGAAATCACCGTAATCTAGTAGGCAGTGTGTTGCCTTATTAGGCATGAGGCCACGGTTTAAACCCCCGGTCTGACATCTCCAAAAGACGTAAGGCCTGACATCTGCAACAAATTATGGTACTCTTAACGAAGAAGTATAGCCCACCGCCGATTTGTCCCCTGATATTTCCAACAAAACGAATTTAGAAAAAATATTTCTTCTCGACTTTCTCTCAGCAGATTACTGGCATAAAACTTTGAATATAAAATAAAATTGCCATGGAAATTTTCACCAAATTCCCAAGTAGCAACCGGCACTTCTAGATGAAATCAACCCATACGATGTATATGGAGTCACCGCAGTCTAGTAGGTAGTGTGTTGGCTTATTAGATGCAAAAGCACGGGTTCGTAACCCAGGGCAGGCATCAAAATGAAATACAAAAAATATTTCTTCAGCGATTTCCTCTCATCAGCAGATTTCCGCCAAAAACAATGAGAGTAAATAAACCTGCCATGAAAAAGTCTCTAAAAAATCTATCATTCAGAGTCGACTTTAAAATATAGGTCCTGCCACTCACGTATAAAATTAACGCACACAACATGAGTGGTGTGAAAAGCTAGGCCGTAATCCTGACTGAAGGGTTCATATATACATAATTGGCCATTACAACCCTTCAGTCAGGATTACGACCTAGCTTCTCACACCACTTATGTTGTGTGCGTTAATTTTATACATGAGCGGCGGGACCTATAGTTTTTAAAGTCGACAGCGAACGACAGATTTTTGAGAAGCTTTTCAATTTTTACTCTCAGAGTCTTTGCCAGAAATCTGCTGAGAGAGGAAGTCGCCGAAGAAATATTTTTCGTTTTGATGTCTGACCTGGGATTCAAACCCGGCCCTTTTGTCTAATAAGCCAACACACTAACCACTAGACCACGGCGACTGAAGGGTTGTAATACCGAATTATGTGTGAATTATGTGTGTGAAGCTAGGTTGTAAACCTAGCTGAACGCTCGCAATAATGCCAGCTTATAAACTGATCCAAAGAGCACATCTCCTGGCTGTTCCTCATACAAAATTCCGTGGTTCTGTTTACTTATGTAACCATTGAGCACGAACTAATCATCGTGACTGAAAATAGAAACACATTTCCCATACAGTTCCGTGGTTCTGTTTTTTTTACGTATCCAATAAGCACGAAATAAGCTTCGAAATAAGCTACCCAGTTCCATGGGTATGAGAAATGTTTTTCAATATTCAGCCACAAAGCTTATTTCGTGCTCAATGTAAACAGAACCACGGAATTTTGTATAAGGAATTGTGCTTTTGTTATGTAACCATTGAGCACAAAGAAAGCTTCGTGACTGAGTATAGAAACACATTTCCCAAACAGTTTGAATTTTTGTTAATGAAATTCAATGATTTATAAGCATTCCTTCTTTATTAGGCTATTCATGGTGAAAGTCAGAACTGCCAAAGTATTCTTAGCATTGTCACATGTCACGAATTATTATTTTATACTGAAAAAAATTTTTTTTTATACAAAATTCAAATCACCCTCATTACCATTATATTCAGCGGTTGTATCATTATCAGCATCAAAATGTTTCAAATATTTTCGGGCCTTGTTTTTATTTCTTTTCCATTTTATTGTCACGCTTTTCTTTTGTGTTTTCATTAGTGTTCATAAGAGATTTCGTGAATTGCGACCAGATTTGGTGCCACGCCAAATGACCGAGGGTCAGGCGTCTAGTGTCAAGGTGCCCAAGGATTGTATTGAAAAAATGCCAGAGTTAAGGGAAAATCCATTTCGTCGGCGTATCTGTGAGGCATTTTCCCGTGATGGCCAAGGCAATTTGTCATTTGAAGACTTTCTTGATGCGTTCTCCGTATTCAGTGAACAGGCACCCAGAGATATAAAAGTTTACTATGCGTTTAAAATCTATGGTAAGTAAGGAAATGCTATTGATTTGCAATCATTTTTGGTTTCTTTTAAGTAATAAACGATAAATGGACGGGACATAAAACATAATATTGTATGTGATTGCATATTTATTGTGAAAGTGATGTGATGTTACATAAAACAGAAATTAAATTGAGCCTTAGAAAACCCATTTGGATTGCAGCCAACGTCATGTACTACCTTTACTACACATAAGTATTTAAATGAGTGCATAAATATAAAGCATATCAAGCTTATGAATTTATTGTTAAAGATAAAAGAGAGAGAAAGAGAGAGAGAGAGAGAGAGAGAGAGTTATGATATCATATGATAAGCCATAACAAGAGAAGCCAACAAACAATAATTTTTATTTTATCATCCATCTAGCATATGTTATAATGCATAAATGCATAAATTTGCATTTATGCATGCATATACGAGCATATACTATGCTATTGTAATATAAAAGCATATGCATATGCATTATTAGCATGATTCAAAGTCAAGTGCATACTGGGGGGGAGAGGGGTTTCTTTTCTTTTCTATTTTTCTTTGAAGTTCACAAACATTGAATAAGAAAGAAATCAAAGCATTTGCTGTTTCGAATGCAACCTAGTCTCTTTTGGCTTATATGTTATGCATGAATACGTTGTTAAATTTAAATTAAATTCGAACAAGTAAAGTTTATTTGTAGTGCTTATGATTTCATTACACATACAACAACAATTCCTTGGAATGGAAATGGAAAATAAAAAATAAAAAAGAGAAATAAAATGAAAAGAAATAGAGAGAAAGAAAAAGAAATGACTACAGAACTTAACAAATGAAGCTTAAAATTGACTTGAAAATGAAAAATGCAAGTAAGGACTCGTTACATGTGATTCTTATGACATAAGATTTACACATGCAGGCCAGACAGAAGGAATACTTACAGGTGCACCAACAACAACTTGATGACATTCATTGGGCATGACTTTTAATCATGTGCACATGCACACACACACACACACACACCCAAAATCCAATCAAATATAAATGGTTTGATGATAACATCCAGGAAACCATATTCATCCTTGCTCTCTCTCTCTCTCTCTCTCTCTCTTCATTACCTTCATTACGTATACATTTTATTTTTATTTTGGTTTTTTTTATCATTTACAGATTTCGATCGGGATGGTTATATAGGTCAGGCTGACCTTTTATCGTGTTTAACCACAATGACCAAAAATGAATTAAGCCCTGAGGAACATCAACAAATAGCCGATAAAGTCATGGAGGAAGCTGATGTTGATGGTGATGGTAAATTGTCCTTTCTGGAGTTTGAACATGTGATTTTAAGGGCACCCGATTTTCTTTCAACATTTCATATCAGAATTTAAAAAAGAAATGACACTGAGAGACACATGTATGCACACACACACACACATTATCCTTAAAGGCTTCGTCTTGCTGTTACAAATCCAAAACCAAATGCATTAAAATTCTAGTTTCTTTCTCTCTCTCTCTCTCTCTCTGCATGATGCAACATTCCAAGAAAGTTTTATTTGCTTTTACATAAGTATTGAAGTATATACGTGGTGAGTGTGTGTGTGAGTGAGTGTGTGTGTGAGTGTATAGTAAGTATGTGATGCATTTGCAATATGAACACAAGTATCATCAAAATAAATAAAAATGAAATGAAATAAATTTTTAATCTGTGACCAATAAATCTTTTTGAATTTCTTTTTTTTTTTTTAAATTTATTCAAGTTTTATGGTGATGTAGAAATAATAAAACGATAAAAATCGTTACTTATCGATAAACACAATTTTACACTCACTTACTATACTTTAATGCATCTGCGTAGGGTGAAAATTATCCGCTTAAATACAGGCTCAGGCAATCCAGGTTACGGACTTGTTTTAGGGTTTTAAAAATTCAAAAATCTTCCAAATAATACATACAGGAAGTTAAACTGCCCTAAGAGAAGAACAATAACAGCGAATACCACGAAAAAGTCAACCTGACATATAACAATTCCAATACATACGGCAACCCTATCATTCTGGAAGTAGCTAGAAAGACTAAAGTAATGATACTGAAATAAAACAAAGGAATAATAAACTAGGAAAGATGTCTCGTGATAGCCCTTTGTTCCAGATTTCGAATAAGTAAAGGGTCCGCCAAATAACTTTTTTTTTTGAAAATACTTAAAAAAACTACTGAATACTTCCTCAAATTTCATTTTTTATTTGAAAGTACAATCCTTCCTGTTACTAATGGAAAATAATTTCATTCAAATGGTTGGCTCGGCTGGCCATGCAGTAGCCTACACGATCGGTCCAATTTTTAAGCACATTATTGTGCAGCTGTATTTCACCAATGGCTTCACGAATATTGTCCTTTAAAGCATCAATTGTCTCTGGCTTGTCGGCGTAACACTATCTCCACAAATAATAGTCCAATGGTGATAAATCACACTGGGTACATGAGATCATTCTGACAGTCTGCACACCACTTTCGAATATTGTCATTTAAAGCGCAATGTCTCACTTGTGCGCGTCACTTAATCTTTGATGGCAACCCACTCAAACAAAATTCAAATGCAGCTCCGGTGACAAATCGCACCATGGCAAAGACTCTGCGGCTGATAATGTATCTTCAAAAAACAGTGCCCAAAACAATCGAGAGTAGCTCGGCTGAGTGGCATGTAGCGCGTCCTGTTGAAACCAAATGTTGCCAATATCCTCCTCTTCAATTTTTGTGAACAAAAATTCGTCTAACATGTCTCGATACGATCGCCATTGGAAGTAACGGCCATTACTTGCTCATTTTCGAGAAGAAAAATGGCCCAATTATGCCTTGGACCAACATCCGCATCAACAGTGACTCGTTTTGGTGCGTCGACTTTTCAATGTATGCGTGCATGTTTTCTGTGCCCCAAATGCTATAATTTTGCTTGTTTACATACCCGTCAAGATCAAAATGAGCTTCATCTGAAAAGATGATTATTTTTTTTGCCAAAATCGGCATCTTCTGTAAGTCGATCGCAGGCCCACTGATTGAAGCGAAAACGCATTGGAAACGCAATATTAGTTCAGCGGAAGCATAAAACTAATTATCTGTCAAATCAGACATGAGATAAGTCTTACCACTCAAGAAATAAGCACTAGTTGAAAAAAAACGTGCCCCAAATGTGACAATTTTTCTTGTTTACATACTTCACCAGATTTCTGAAAAAAAAAGAAATCTGGGAGTAAATAAATTTGCCATGAACAAGCTTCTCAGAAATCTGTCGTTCGGAGTCGACTTTAAACTGTAGGTCCCTCACACTCATGAATAAATTTAGAAAGGAATCAGTCGATACATCAGACACTAACTCTAAATGCACTGCTTTTGAAGTGAAACACACGAAGACCGCTATATACATTTTCAATGGTGGTCGACCTTGAATTCTCAATGAGACATTAACGGGACCACAAAAGTCTACGCCGAAAATAAGAAAGGGCCGTGTAGCTCTCACTCTATTAGTGGGCAAGTTTCCCATTATTTGGGACATAAGTTGTGGTTTATAGCGGAAACAATGCTACTGCGGACAATTCTACTGCACTCTTCCTTGGCGTTAATTAGCCAGATCCCTAGCGAGAGCAATGAGTGCGTTTGTGCCAGTATGGCAATTCTCCAAGCTAAGGCGTCATCCTAACTGAAGGGTTGTAATGGCCAATTATTTTATGCTTATTTACGATTTTTTTTTTATGCTGGTGTTTGTTGGTATATTTTTGTTTACTTGTTTAACATTTTTGTAAACAAGTTTATTGGAATTATCCAGGCTATGAAATGTCCTTCCAAATTCGATTATTTTGTATTTTTGTATCCTTAACCTGTCCAACACTATTCAAAATATTAGATAAGAAAAAACGAAAAGGTTTTCCATTTTTTTTTTTGTGTTGTTGTTCAGAATATTATCCACTACGAAGTGAATAATTTATTTTTACAATTTTTTTTCTTTGCTTTTTTTTTATTTTGCTCAAGATTGTTGCACAAGAGTCTGGTAAGTGCTGCAAAAGTCTATTGCATGTTCCCAAGGGAAATATAAAGAAAAAATTCACAATTTTTTTTCTCTTTCTCACTCTCTCTCCCTGTCTCTCTCTTATTTGCTTTGTGGTTTTGTATAATAAATGTAAGTGTATCGGTGTGCTTGTCAGTGTATGTGAGTGACCTTTGGCATTTTATGCAATATTGAACATACAAAGAAGATAGAGATTATAATTAAAAGAACAACAACAACAACAACAACAAATCCAAGAATACCTTATTCAAACAATCAAATCAAGACTACAAAACCAATTGAAATTGAATTCTCTGTTTATGGGGGCACTTTAACACAATTTCAATACGAGTTGTTAAGAACATTTCTGGGTCTTTTTTTTTGGTTTTTTAATTACAAAATAAAAATTAAGAAAAAACTTCTTCTCCATACTTACATAAGATCCTTTAAGGCTGCTATGATTTGTTTCGTTTGCTGACAATATTTACTGAAGTGGGCATCAGGCTTGGGATCCAAATCCAAGAGAGTGACTTTTGTTAAAAAACTTTTGCCGCACAAATGCACCACAGATCGATAATGGTGGTCACTTAAACTGCAACTGAAAGAGGAAGAGAAGGAAGGATTTTATATATTGTAAGGCATACAAACAAAGAAGAAGAAGAAGAAGAAGAAGAAATAAAAATTCACCTTTCTTTTGGAACATTTTCAATTTCACAAAATGTTATCATTATGGAGCAATCCAATGCAGTGGCAGCCAAAATGTATTGTTCCTCTGGCGTTAGTTGCTCAACTGTTAGTTGATTGTGTTGCTTTTTGAATTTCTCAAGCAATTTCCAAACAATATTGTATGTCTTCTCCTTTTTAACATCGTAACCATGGTCAAGCATAAATTGCAAATTAATCTGTTAAACGAATAAATGGAATTAAAATAAAACAAAAATGAAAATGAAAAAATGAAAAAATTGTGAGAAAAAATTTGGTAAAGAAAAGAAGGACAATCTTTTAAAGGACACATGCAAATCACTTTCTTTTCTATTTGATTTTCCCCAAAAGCTTCATTCACTACAGCACGTACGTACATATGCCAGCAAAAATCACTTGAAACAAATCTCTTTTGAGCAGTTGCTTCAAATAGAAACGAAAAACAAAAAAAACGGAAAACGAATTTTATTTTTGGAGGGTTTTTTTTTGTCTTCTTTTCTTTAGAAAATATTTGTTTTGTTCATTTTCAAATCCCTAAACAGTGTCAGTTTAAGGGATATCGAAAGCAGGTGAGTTAACAAAAAAAGGGGACCCTGTCAAACACTTGTCAGTTGCCATTTGATCCTTACAAAAACTCGGTCATTTTGTTTGTAGTTTGATGGCAGAACTCTCTCCGATTTGAGAAAACCAAGAAAACCAATTTTTAGCTGCAACCAAAACTGCTTGCGGACTCTATTATGCACTGATGCAGCAGTTCATAGTATTCGAGAGAAAAGTCCTACGTAAGATCTTCGGTCCCGTGCGAGTTAGCGATGTTTTCCTCATCGGATCCACTAGTAAACTCTATGAGCTTCTCAACGACAAGGACGTTTTTACAGCGTATTAACAAATTGCTGATCCCAGGTCAGACATCAAAACGAAAAATATTTCCTCGGCGACTTCTTCTCAGCAGATTTCTGGCAAAGACTCTGAGAGTAAAAAATTGCCATGAAAAGCTTCTCAAAAATCTCGTAAAATGTCGTAATCCTGACTGAAGGGTTGTAAAGGCCAATTAGGTATGTATGTATGTAACATATTGCTGATGGAGGAGAATTCAGACCTTCACACCACGCCACATCCTGGAAAAGACCCACGAAAAACAAGTCGAACCATCTTTTTGATAGTCCCATGAGGGATCATGTTTTTGCCGCAATGTCTGAGCTATGCAGAATGGCATTGAGCAATTTCTGCAGTTCCGTCAAGGTAGGAATGAACCTCTGCGAACCTTTTAATCTTTTCCATGGAGAGTGTTCTGCGAAAGGTGGCTGCGCATCGCAATGGCACCATTTTTCAAAAATGTGTCCAGTTGCTTGCGTACGCTGAAGACATCGACATCATAGGGCGTACCAAGTGAGATGTTACTGCTGCCTTTAGTGTTATTGAACAGGAGTCTAAGAAGACGGGTCTGGCAGTAAATGAGGGCAAAACAAAGTATATGTTATCGACAAGTAGATACGTACGGCGTAATAATTCTCAGATTACAGCCGACAACTATACTTTTGATACAGTCAAGGAATTCATTTATCTTGGCTCCACCGTTAACACCAAAAATGATGTCAGTCTGGAGGTCAAGCGCAGGATTACTCTTGCCAACAGGTGCTACTATGGTCTCAATAGGCAATTGAGTAGCAGAGACCTCTCTCGTAAGACAAAACTAATACTCTACAAGACGCTCATTCCACCCGTGCTACCTTATGGCGCACTTTTCGAGAGAAAAGTCTTACGTAAGATCTTGAAGTCGCCGTGGTCTAGTGGGTAGTGTGTTGGCTTATTAGACAAAAGGCGCGGGTTCGTATCCCAGGTCAGACATCAAAACGAAAAATATTTCTTCGGCGACTTCCTCTCAGCAGATTTCTGGCAAAGACTCTGAGAATAAAAATTGCCATGAAAAGCTTCTTAAAAATCTGTCGTTCGGAGTCGACTTTAAACTGTAGGTCCCGCCACTTATGTATAAAATTAACGCACACAACATAAGTGGTGTGAGAAGCTAGGTCATAATCCTAACTTGAAGGGTTGTAATGGCTAATTATGTATGTATGTATATAAGATCTTCGGTTCAGTGGGAGTTCACGATGATTTCCGCATTCGATCCAACAGTAAGCTGTATGAGCTCCTCAACGACAAGGACGTTTTGGAGCGTATTAACATATAATGAATGGAGAAGGAAGCGCACGCGAGAGTGGTATTAGATGCGGTTATCTACGAAAGTTGGCGAAGAGGACGACCTTATTTGGGTTGGAAGCACTAGATCCAGAAAGTTCTGTCATCGATTGGCGTGACCAACTGGCTTAGGCGCGAAAAAACCCGAGGCGCCTGAAAGAATGTGTTAAGGCAGGCCGAAATCCCTTAATTGGATTGTAAATGGCCAACTAAGCAAGTAAGTAAGGATGTGTTCGATAGGTAGGAAAGGTAGTCAGATCTGAATATTGTCTGTGACAACAGGGAGTTTTAAACTACAAAGAAATATTTTTCCAAAGTAAACAACTTTCTTATACAGAAAGAGCCTGATATTCACAGAGTAGACGTTCTATTGTCTTTAATTCTTCCTTATCTCCACATACATACCTTCCAGAAGTTCTGATGATGAGGTATGCCCTTTATTCTTGATAGCGATCATATGACATGTTTGGTAAGGAACTCAGTCACCAGTGCCACCTTGAGTCATAGGCTTAGCTTGATACGATGGCAGCATTAGTTTAAATGATAGAAAACACAAGGGCCCTATGCAAGGACACATTGTTGCTTTCCAGATTTAGCCTCCCAGGCCTATTTATTGCCTTCAAATTTCCAATAGTGAGCTGTATGAGCTTATCAACGACATGAAAATTGTGCAGCGTATTAACATACAGCGGCTACGCTGCCCCGGGCATGTTGTCCGTATGGAGGAGGATACGCCGGCATATCACATACCACATACCTTCCAGAAGTTCTGATGATAAGGTCTGTAGTCACCACTGCCATGTTGAATCAAAGACTTAGCTTGATATGATGTCAACATTAATTTTAATGATAAAAAGAAGGAAAGATTTGCAAGAAAACACATGAGCCCATTGCTGCTTTCCATGTTTAGCCTCGTAGGACTGTTTCTTACCTTTGAATTTGGGGAAATAAAACGGCCTTAAATAGTTTGTGGAAATAAAAATTAAAGACAACTTTTTCCTGGACAATGTATTCCTTATCCCCCTTAAATACCATGCTCCTGACTTTAAAATTTCTTCCTTTTTTTCGCTTCTGTTTTCTAAACAAACACATGGCGTGTGTGTGTGTGTTGTTTAACAAAACCTGAATATTTTTTTACAGTTTTTTAACTGTGATTTAACCTAAGCAAAGTGAAAACACCCCTTATTTGACACTCTATTAAATGGTATAGTCAGCAAACCGTTTCAAAGGGATATCCCTGTAAAATCCCTATGAGATCTTTGGTTTAGGTTGGTATTTGTGGGAACAATGGGGGGGAGGGGGCTTGGCTTTCTTTACTCACCTTGGCTAGCAATTGTAAATTTAAAATTTTTTGCAAGACACAATTCCTCGGTAAGCAGGTCACTTCCGCTTTGTTGATTTGCTCTAGACGTGGTATATTGTGTGATGGTGGTGATGTATGGGGGATGCTGGTAGCAAAGATTGGTTTTGCTAAAGTCATTGTTGATTTAACTGTAGTCACTTCCGTTTCCGTTATTGTCGTTGTCGCAGCAGCACAAGGAGTAGTTGTAGTTGTAGTAGAAGTGTTTGTTGTTTTTGGCATTGTGTTGAATTTTTGTTTTTTACATGAAGTTACACTTGACTGTGGTTGACCAGCTACACTACCAGCAACATCAACACAAGCAGCATCAACTTTAGCTTCAGTTTTAGCATCAGCATCAGCCATTCCCAAATCAATTTCCCTTGCTATTGCAGCAACTGTAGCAGTTTCTTTAGCAGTTGTCCGCTGTTGTTTGCTTTCAGCATACGTTTCATGTCTTTCGTTGGCATATTCCCTTAGCAGACATGTTACCAGCAAATGCTTTATAAGCTGCAGTTTGTCACTTAAGGATTTTACGCCAGACGCCAGAGTTATAAACATTGAATACCAGTTGAGATTTTCATTTTTATTTATTTCATATGTATGCATGCATGCATGTGTATGTGTATGTGTGTGTGTATATGTAACAGGAAGTGAATGTGTTGGTTGGTGTTGGTGTTGATATCGGTTTTTCCATTTCCATTTCCATTTTAATATTTTTTTTTAATTTTTTTGGTTAGTTAGTTGTTGTTTATTTGTTTTGTTGTAATATTATTTGTATTTGTTATTGTTGTTGTTGTTATTATTGGTATTATTGTATATTTTTGGTTTGCAGAAAGACATTAATTTTATTGGTTTTTGTTAGAACATGATAACCATCATCATCGTATGCCGTAGTATATAGTAGGGTAGTGTAGTGTAGCAGTAAACGTTTACAGTCATAGTGTTCGTAAGCATGGTTACCGAGAAAGACAAAAGAAATCAAACGTGATTCTATCTCAAGTTCTCTATAATTTTCTATTTTTCTATTTTCCATTTTCTTATCCTTATTATTTATTGTTTAGTTTTGCAAATTTTGTATTATTTTTTATAAAAATTCGAAATTGCATTGAAATTAGTTTTTTTAAGGTTTCACCCCACCAAGCAAGGAATCATGGTATGGAATTGAAATCAAAGAACATTTATAGGGCATCCAATCGCTTATACAGTCCTGCATGGGTTTTTCAAATAAGATGGTTCCAGGCTCCATTTTGCGAGCTGAACACGAATCAAAAACTTTCCATCTCATCAGGTTTTCGAGAAAAAGAGATCTTCATTCAGTTAAAAAATTCAAAATGGCGGATACAATTTTCAAGTAAATTCCTTTAATTTTTATAAACCTAGACCGCCATTTTGAATTTCTTAAATCTGAATAAAGATCTGTTATCAGCGACCCCAAAAACCCCCAAGTAACACTTTTCAACTAAAACTGCTTAATTTTTAAGGACCTCCGTAATCTGTTTCTTTTTCTTTTGCATCCCTTGACCCCCTACTTGACGGGTGCATACGATCAATTTGGCTTTGGTCTTATTTTAAAGAGCAAAAATCAATTTCTGACAATAGCAATGGTTCTAGCACGTCAGTGTTTAGCTTTACAATTTTTCAAAAATGTTCATAAACAATAATTTTAGGGGTTTCAACACCCTTTTTCTCGAAAACTTGACGTGCAGGAAGTTTTTGATTCGCGTTCAGTGCGCCAAATGCCTTTGGAAACACCTGGAGCCATTTTATTTGCACAAAAAAGTCCAAATTTCCAGGGTTGTGTTATTATTTATAGAAACACTTCTTTCTGTATTGACATGTGACTTCCCAACTACACGTTTATAGATGCAAACATGAGCCAATAAGTTTTGAATTTCCCGCTTTCCAACACTGTTGCTGTGTATAGCGGTCTTTTAGTTGACATCTGTCAAAATTCGAAGAATAGTGCAAGAGATTTCAACAGCCAAAGCATGAGTCTGTTGTTTCAATTTTGTTTAAAAACTTTGGTGTGAAAAAACTTCGAAATCGAATCGAAATTTCGATGATGAATTTACTTACAAAATTTTGAACCTCTTCTTCCCTAAGAATGGCAAACGATGTACTTGAGGGACACTCAAACAAAATGTTATTCGGGTTGTTGTTTCTTTTTTATTTGAAGACATGCATTCTGAATAGTACTCCATAGGTACGGTGGGGAACTTTTAAGGCGGACTCGTACGAGATCTTCCTCAAAACTTTTAAAACTAAATTCGAAGGCTGCTGATTATTTTTAGAATCATAGATACATACTTACATACATAATTGATCATTATAACCCTTCAGTCAGGATTATTGACCTAGCTTCTCACACCACTTATGCTGTGTGTGTTAATTTTCTACATAAGTGGCGGGACCTACAGTTTAAAGTCGACTCCGAACGATAGATTTTTGAGAAACTTTTGATGGCAATTTTATTCAACACTCAGAGTTTTTGCCAGAAATCTGCTGAGAGGAAATCGCCATCTGGCCTGGGGCTTGAACCCTGGCTTTACGTCTAATAAGCCAACACACTACCTATTAGACTATGTCGACGTTATAATCACATACTATAATTATCGCTTCTGCCAGGTAGGAGCTATTCCTGAATGCGATGGATCTTTACGTAATTTTCCTTAATAGTCAGGCTGACATAAAAGCGATTGGATCAGTAAGATGTAAGTTGCAATGAGTCAATGATTGCCACAACCTTCGGAAAAAGAGCGACATAACTCCATTGGACACCAGAGTATAGTGTTATACTAGCAAAACAAATCTCTGTTACTTTGCCTAGTCCAATATCTCGATCTGTGCTTGAAGTGGTAGATGATATAAAGAAAAGGAGCAGAAGCGCTAGGGGGATGGATTTGGACTTTGCGTTGTTTGGAAGATGATGAGTAACTTGAGAAGCTAGGTCGTAGTCTAGCTGACTGAAGGATTGTAATGGCCAATTATGTTATGTTATGTACATGGAGAAGTGTAAACATTCATACATACATACATAATTGGTCATTACAACCCTTCAGTTAGGATTACGAACTAGGTTCTTATGTTTTCCAAATAAGTGACTGGACTTACAGTTAAAACTCGAATCCGAACAACACAATTACAACTTGCTCGGTAATTGTCCAGTATTTGAAAGCTTTCAGTGTATTATGCGAGTATTTGAAATCACTACCGGTAGCCAAGATTAAAACCTTTCTGAGGTTTGTAATGACATTGAACTGGCTGAGGTATGTACCAGAGATCAGCAATGAATCGTTTTTTCGCTATTCATAAGTACCCACGAGATTTTGAGTATAAGTGTGACAACAGTTTTGAAATTCAACTACTCTGATTAATTCGTACTCTCTACAACATTGATTTATAAGTATAAGTAGCAATGAGTATGAGTACTACGTTGACATCAAACCCATAACATTCGAAATATGTTTGATTCATGCGCCTACTCATTTGGATTCATAAGTTTAGAAAAATACTCGAATCATTCATCAAAGTTTACAGTGTTAGTTGACGTTGCATTTACAAAAGAAAACGAAAGAAAAGACAAAGACAGCAAGCAAAGTAAACATACAACCTTCTAGCGAGTATTGTTGTGTTTGCACTCGAATCATACTGTTACGAAAGTGGAAATGGTGTTGTTAAAATAATAAACAAAAGCTCCAAAAACAAAACAGCGCACTGTTCACGTGATCAATGAATGAGTAGAAAAATATACCAACAAAAATAAAGCGCTTGTTTACAAGATCGATGAATAAACAAGAATAAAGGATAAAAAGACGTAAATAACCAACAACAACATGAAGGGAACAAAGAAGTAAACAAGAAACAACAATGTGTAGCATAAACTAGCGGACAGAGAAGTAACCTAACAACAACTAATCTACCTGCTCGAATGTAAACAAGAAACAACAAAAGTGAACATAAGTTGTTTACATTTTTAGATTGTTCCCGAAGGACGTCATTGTCCTTCAAGGGCATTCATCACACTAAAGATCCAGTGATATAAAAGGCAAGCCAAAGCGAGCATAGAGGATTCAGAGTTCGGAGTTTGAATTGAATTAGTCGTGTGTGCAGACAGCACGTTGTATTCGGAGTTTGAATTAAGCTAGTCGTGTATAACGACGTTACGTTGGTTGAAGTGATAAATCAATCGGTTGTGTGCAGACAAGTTGCGTCTGAAGGAAGCAGTTGTTAGTGTTGTGCTTACAAAAAGGTTGTAAGCGAGGAATAACTAACAAGTGTTGTTGCTTACAAAAAGGTTGTAAGCGGATAATTATCACGAACAAACACAAATTGTGAAAATTATCGTTGTATACGGGGAATAAACTGGAACAAAGGCACAAAAGCTGTGCAAATAATAAAGGAATTGATTAAAATCAAACACATTTTTCTTTTTTACTTTACGAACTCAGATTTTTAACGTTTTTAAAAGATAAAAACGTAACAATACTTATTTTGTGTATCGTGTTAAGTATGAGAACGATGAGTACTTCAAACTTTGAATATGAGTAGTATGAGTATGACTCATTGCTGAACTCTGGTATGTACCTTTGTCCTCGCTTAACTGATTGATTTGTTCTGTGTTAGTTTAACATGCTTGAAACGCTGCACAAGTCCTTAAACAGAAAAGTTAGTCAAGTTTGTAAGCATTTTTCATTTTTGTGGTTGAAATTTCGAGCCACCACAACACACCAGCAATTTAAACGCCCGCCAAAAGGTTTCTCTGATCGAATAATTTTGGGAAACTAATTGGTTTGATTGGATACCCTATAAAAAGTAAACGAATGCTCAAATCCAATGCAATTCCATTAATTTTAAGGTGTTAACTATTTGGTTTTGAATTATTTTTGTATTCATTTTAAGTTTTCTTTGTTTTTTCTTACCTTGAAAATAAATCCTCTACTGTAAGTGTTTGACTTAATTGATCATCAAATATAAGGCGGCCATTTTTGAAAATCCTTAAATTATTTTGTGGACAGGCGAAAAGTGATTCCAAAGCGTAAAACATACGCGAAGGACAACTTAAATTTAAAAAATAAAAATAAAATTCAATTTCCTTAAGAAAATATAAGAAAAAACAAAAAAAATTAATACGGAATTTACCCCGAATATAAATCAAATGGACAGTATTTGCTGCGTTGATTGATTTTATTTTGCTTCACCTGGAAGATAAACAAACAAACACAAGGGAATTGAATTTATTTTTACAAAGTTTTCCTTTAAGATTAAATTTTTTTGTGAGCGATTTCGAAAGGAAGTAAGGATAGGCAATGGGAAAAAAACGAAATTCGTTTATATGGGTTGGACAGTGAGTGGTGGACAACAACAAACAACAAGAATTACCTTTAAAAACTGCATACAACAATAACGACACCTGGTATCCACCTGGTCGTAAAATGAATGTGATATTTTAACATCTCCACTGGTCATTGCTACCGTGAGAACAAAAAAAAACAAAAAAAAAGAAGCAAAATCGCCATAAAAAATGATGAAAAGGTCCATTCACAAAGGCTACACGATGAGTACATTTAACCAAACAACAACAACGATAACAATACCACCATTAAACAAAAACAAGAAAAAGCAACGCGAGAGAGTAACAAGGCCTCCAACGACATGTATCCGCGTGAGGCATGTGACTGACTACATACAACAGCACCAGCACCAGCATAATATTTTTATATGGAAATGATGCATGCATGTACGTACGGATGGCATGGATGGCTTACAGATTTTGGACAAGTAGAACCATTTGTTGTTGTTGTTGTTTTTATTTCATTCCCTTTATGGGGCCCCTTTTATACGAGTTATAATTTTTACAAAAACATAATGTAATCCCCGATTGAGTGGATAAGGGGTTTGCTTATATACTTTATTTTTGTGGCTTGGTTTCCCAAGGATGTTCCCTTAAAATACATACGTTATGGGGCACAACAACAAAAGTCTTACAAGCCTGGCTATGTTTAAAGCTTTTCGTATTACAAAGTTTTATTGCAATTAAATTGAAAGAGAAGGAAATTATGAAAATAATTTTGGAATTTCCTTGGCAAGTAAGATTTTTGTTTTAAAAGAAATTGAATTTCCTTTTTTTTTTGTTTAAATCAATAACATTCACTTACTCAAAGGTACTCAGAGAAGGATGTTATCAATGGATTGTAATAAAAAGTTGTTTTGTAATCCACAAAATTGTGTTAGATAGTCGTGGACTTAAAGTGAATAAGCCATCCTAAGTGGTGAACATTCGAGCAGTGCTTTATAATTTGCGCAATTGGACCCAAGTTGGATGCCTAATTTAAAAGTATCGTGAAGATAAGTATATCAACATAGTGTTTGACCATATTTCTTCTCAAAAACGTCGATTTATTAGCAACGTTTGCTAACTACGATACAAATAATCAGTCAAACTAATGAACACGTTCGAGAGAACTGTATTCTAAGAACATACACTGCATATAGAGAAGATATATTGCATATATTGTGAAGTCGCCATGGTCTAGTGGGTAGTGTGTTGGCTTATTAGACAAAAGGCCCGGGTTAGAATCCCAGGTCAGACATCAAAACAAAAAATTTTTTTTGGCGACTTCCTCTCAGCAGATTTCTGACAAAGACTTGAGAGTAAAAATTGCCATGAAAAGCTTCACAAAAATCTGTCGTTCGGAGTCGACTTTAAACTGTAGGACCCACCAATCATGTATAAAATTAACGCACACAACATAAGTGATGTAAGAAGCTAGGTCGTAATCCTGACTGAAGGGTTGTAATGGCCAATTATGTATGTATGTATATTGCATACGACTATTTTTTAATCAGGTTATACCCTTAGTGGTTTTAAAACCGGCAGTTTGGTAAACTTGTTCTCTAAAGTACCATTAACTGTAGGGGCGTGGCTAGACAATGGCGTGGATCAGGCATGATCAGACACTGATCTAGAGAAATTTGGTATCGAGTTATGACTTCTCGATGAAATTCAAGACGACCATCCCGGCTAAGGAGATATGGAAGAATGGTGCTGAACACCATCTTCACTAATGGATCCAAGTTGGGAGGAGCCGTTGGTGGTGGAATTTTCTCGGAGTCATTAGGTATAGCCAAATCTATAAGGCTACCAGATTACTGCAGCGATTTCCCGGCGGAAGTGTTGCCAATACAGGCTGTGGTAAGGATTATTTGGAGTCGTAACGGGTAATTGCATTATGTGTGTCCACGCGAAACGTATAGATCTGGGACACCTCGCTAACGATTTTTGTAGAAGCTGCAGGGACGAAGAGGAGGAAGAGACGGCTCTTCATCTACTGGTAACATGCCCAGCATTATAGCAAAGGAGGAAGAGACATCTTGGTGTCTACTACGTCAATGATCTGAATGATTAGTCGAACATTGAAGTCGGCAGTCTGAGTTGCTTCATTGTAAGCTCTAGGTAGTTTCAGGATTAGGGGATAGTTAGCGCGAACTGTGGTATTACAATGGCCGCGAAGGAATCTAAGTGCGTTCGTCCAATTCATCGTCCAATTCATTTGGACGGCCACTTATACCTGCTTACCTATCTACCATGTTTGTTATTTACAAATTTAAAACATTTAATAACCAAAGAAAGCATAAAGACAGTTGTAAAAAGTGGAGCGCACAATAAGTCTACTTAAACTCCAAGGAAGCACGCTTAGTATGGTTGTTGGAGTCATTAAATATCATCGTATTATTAGCACGTATGCTTGAAGCTTTGGCCTTGGCCACTGCAAATGATTTCAGAACAGAAGTTGAGGTGATGAGAGAGAAGAGATTATTGTTCTTCACCTAGTGAATGCAAGCCTGGCATTTTGTTAGAAGAGAAAAAGGCACCTTAGTACCTACTATATAGATAATCTGGAGGAACTTTTACTTTTTAACATTAGTGGTCTGAATCCCTTTATTAGAAACTCTAAAGGGATTCTGGAACTAGGGCATAACAAAAAACTGAGGTATCACAATAGGCGCTATGTGGACAGCGACCCTATCTACCTGCCTACCTACTACAAAAATGATGATTCAAGTGTGGCCACGTTTCAAGCTTTACGGCGGGGTGTTTTGGCCACAATAATCGAGATTGGAGTGAAAGGAATTGACAAGTTTATAAAGCAACTTGAAGGGAATGGAAACATAATATCTCATTATAAATAAATTTAACTGCAAGCACACCGAAATAAATGGATTGCCGAAAGTATCGCCTCTGTTAGTGGAAGTATAACGATCAATCTGTTATTGTCAGTTAGACAGTATTCGTTCATAATTACGCATTTTACATTTGGATTTAGGACTCCACCATGCACAACGAGGCTGTTGATATGATAAAACGGTTCTGGAGCAACAGATCTTCAATGCAGAGTTTCGAACAAAATTTTCTTCAACAATGAATTTCATTTCTTAATAGATGGTGACGTATACAAGCAAAATTTATCGATTGTTTGTCTTGGAAAACTTCGAATTAATTGTGGAAAAGGCATTGCATTTGGACAATGTTGCTGGTTATTGCAATTATGGTCTGGAGTTTCATTGGGAGGCTGAACAAGTCGGTACTCTCAGTTTAGGCCTTATTTAAAACAACTTTCTTGGGTTGCAATTAAAGTTTTAACAGAACTTTATTACGAATCACAAAACCAATTGATTTTGACTTTATTGCAACGCATTGAGACTCTAAGCCATTTGAAAAATATGGTACTGGTGTGGTCTAATACAGTGTTGTCAAAGGAATGTGGTAGACAAGCTCAACATAAGGTTAGGAAGTTAAAAAGCAAACGATCTTGGATAAAAACAAGAAAGAGACTTGGGTATGAAACATAATTTTGAGCACTACTTGACATTAGTTGGGACTAAGTTTTGTTAACCGCATGAAATTCATATTGTTATGGTTGTCTACTTTTTGCAATCACTGTAATAAGTATTTTTCGGTGTAAATTTATTTAATAAAAATTGAAATTTAAATTTTATAACGAATTAATTCAGTGTTTTTGTTTCCATTCTTAGAATATTTGTTTCATGATTTCCTTTTTTTCTTTTGTTGCTGCTGCTGCTCCTGCTTGTGTAAAACCCAAACATTATTGCTCTGTTGCATGCCCGTTGATGCTGCTGCTTCGCTAGTCCTGCAACTCTATAAAACATGATTTTCTTTTACGTTTTTTCCGTTTTTTTTTTGTTAGAAGCCATAAACTAAAATTACATTGAGCTTCACAAAAACATTTAACGAGAAATATAGAAAAAATAAAAATAAAAAATAAAAACGTTAAACAACAACAACATGCAGAAACTCAAAAGAAATTACTGGCATGATTTATTATTTTCTAAGGAAATAAACAAAAGACCATCGCATCTTTTGCTTGCTTGCTCTTTATACTCCATACTTCACTCCACTCCATTCCATTCCAATGAAATGAAAAGAAACGAAAATAATGAAAAACAAAAACAAAAAAAAAAAAACCAGGAGTTGTGCTAAAATATGTTCAGTTTCTTTGCTTTTTTTTTATGAGTTTCTTGTAACAATTTTTGGAAAATGAACGAATTTTTCCAGTCAACATTGGTCGCTTATAAAATTTTTTTTTTGGTATGAACGGACTAAAGGAGCAGAACGTGGAGAAGCAGATGAAATTTGTTTGTTTTACCTGTTCGTTGGAAAATAAAGCATCGAACTCTGCAGGCAATTGGGTAGCATCTGGCAGTAACAAACCGAAATGGCCACCAAATTCTTTATCCAAGCGATTAGCTAAAGGGAAACAAAATAAATAAAAAAACGAAAATGAAAATGAACAAAAAAAAAAAACGTATAAAAGAGATACAAATTGTAAAATAAAAATTAAAACCACGTATGATGGAGAAGAACAAACTAAAAAAAAAACGTACAATAAAAAAGGAAATGCAATATTATTTAATAAAATTCATAGAGAGAGAGACATACATGCATGCATACATATGATGCATGCAACACGAATATTTTTAAACTTTAAATTGCAAAGCATTACCAAAGTTTATGATTTCATAGATCTAAATAAGATAGAATATAAAGGGTACGCAAATAACTTTTTTTTTTGAAAATGAATTTTCACAAATTTCTTTTTTCATTTGAAAGTACAATCCTTCCGGTTAATAATGAAAAATAATTTCATTCAAATGGCTGCATCGGCTGGCTATGGAGTAGCCTACACGATCCGTCGAATTTTTAAGCACATTATCAATTGTGTGCAGCTATATTTCACCAATGGCATTCACGAATATTGTCCTTTAAAGCTGTCAATTGAGTCTCAGGCTTGTCGGCTACTTTGACGCCACCTCACAAATAATAGTCCAACAGTATCAAATCGCAGCTCCGAGGTGGCCAAACGACATCAGCTCTGCGGCTGATAATGCGATCTTCAAAGATAGGGCGCAAAACATCGAGTGTAGCTTCGGCTGTGTGGCACGTAGCGCCGTTCTGTTGAAACGAAATATTGCCAATATCCTCCTCTTCAATTTTTTTGCGAACAAAAATTCGTTCAACATGTCCCGATAACGATCGCTGTTGACTGTAACGGCCACTCCTTGGTCATTTTCGATAAAAAAAAATGGCCCAATTATGCCTCTGGACCAAAATCCGCACCAAACAGTGACTCGTTTGGGGTGCGTCTGCTTTTCAATGTATGCGTCCGGGTTTTCTGTGCCTCAAATGCGACAATTTTGCTTGTTTACACACCCGTCCACAATCAGCTGCACACAATCGATAATGTGCTTATAGCGGAGGTAACGTGACAATCCCCTTTCTACACGATGCTGACTTATCAGCAGTATTCAGGAGCTTTCGTATCTTGTTATATAATTTCTAAAAATGGGCTTCAAACACAACCGTCGGCCTCTTCATTGTTGGAAACTCTTTAAGAGTTTGAAAATCGAAAATAACACAGCCCTGCAAATTTCCGTGCTTCCAAAGGCATTTTGCGCACTGAACACGAATCTGGATTGGATCCGCCATTTTGAATTTTTAAATCTGAGTCTAAAAACCTCCGAGTAACAATTTTCAAGTAAATCTGATTAATTTTTAAGGACCTCCGTAATCTGTTTCTTTTTTTCTTGCACCCCTTCTGACATAACCCACCCCCTACTTTAAGGGTGCATGCAATCAATTTAGCTTTGGGCTCAGTTCAAAGACCGAAGATCAATTGTCAATTTCAGACAATAACGATTGTTTTAGCACGTCTGTGTTTTGCTATACAGTTTTGCAAAAATGGTCAAAAACGTTATTTTTAGGAGTTTCAACCCCCTTTTTCTCGAAAACCTGACGCGATGTAAAGTTTTGGTACCCAGATTCGTGTTTAACGCGGAAACACCTGGAGCCATTTTATTTCCTAAACCCATGCAGGGCTGTGTAATCGATGAAAAGGAAATCCTTCAGAGTTTAAAAAGTGAAAATAATCGGAGAGAAGAAAATGTGAAGAGCGAACTTTAAATCCTTGATTTTAAACTACCCGTTGCCACACTTTTTTCTGCCTTATGTCATCTTAGCTTTCGTAACTTCATTACTTTAACTTCGTACTATATCCCTGTGTAATGGAACTCATATATGAGTTACCTGCCAATGATCCCAAATTGCCCTGAGAAATCTCTGGCATTTATGCACGAGTTCAGACGATAGGGTGAGCTTGCTGAGAAAATAGATCTTATTAAAAGATTTTGAGGAGGTAAAATCCCATTAGTCAACAAGCATTGCTTGGCTTTCAATAGGGCCACGATCTATGGTGGAAAAACACTACAGTATCGGGCAGCTCATATGAAAGTTTAATGTTAAAACCCGGAAGTTTCTAGTGGGAATGCTTTTAGCATTAAGTCTTCTAAAGAGAACTGCTCTAAGCTTTGCTGCTTAGGCCACTGATTCCGTATAGTAAATAATACCCTAGTTGTGGTGAGTCGCCGCAGTCTAGTAGGCAGTGTATTGGCTTATTATAAGTGAGGTTTCGGTTTAATCCCCAGGTCCCCAGGATATCAAAACGTAATGAAAAAATATTTCTAAAATTGCCATAAAAAGTTTCTTAAAAAAAATCTATTGTTCGGAATCGGTCCTGCCAGTTATGCCTAAAATTAACACCTGCACTATGGGTGGTATGAGAAGCTAAGTTGTAATCCTGACTGAAGGGTTTTAATGATCAATTATGCATGTATTTATGTAGTGAAAAAGATACACTAGTTATCGGAACAGCTGATGGCTTGAGCACATTATCTATCAGTCTATAATGCATTGGCTTGCTCAAAGAGAACCTCAAGTTCATAACTCATATCGAATGCCATGAAAAACACGAAACGTAAAACGAAATATTTCTTTCGTCCACAAACTCTCAGCAGACTTCTGTTAATAGTTCCGAGAGTAAATATTTCCATTAAAAAATTCTCAGATCTGTCGTTCGTGCTTGATGTCAAACTGCGGGTCCAGGTATGAATTAACAAACACAGCCTATGGGTGTTATGAGACGCCTAAGCCACCCTAAAGAGTTGTTATTGTTTCTATTGTATTCGCCGATGTATGCTTTTCGGTTTTAAAGATTTTTAAAATTTCTTTGCGTTTCTTTAAGAGATCGAGGCTTATGACAAGGCATTTCTGTTCCATTTTCTTATTATTTCTTTTAGTTAAACAGGCGATTGGTTTACTGCAGCCGGTTATAGAATGATGGGGTTGCTATCTATCATTGCCTAGTGGTTACGTCTAGCCTGAAAACGTGAGGGGCTGTTCATTTTTCATGATTATCCCAGAGCAGTATATGCCAGAGTTTATAATATTGGTTGGACTTAGACCTTTCAAATGAAAGTATTGAATTACGTATACAGTGCCCAATTGTTTTTTCATATTCCCTTTCGTTCAGTGCATAATTGCAATGATGTTGCACGAAATAATGGCTAAACATGCCATCATGAAAGTTAGTTTCCATTACATCCCCGTATTATCTGGGAATTTTGTTTAGGGAACATAAACATCATGAGATGGAATGAACGATTGAATGGAACTTCAAAATGAAATGTTGCAACATTATGATCGATTGCATGGTATTATGTTCCTTTACTTGTTCTTTTTTTCTACCAATTTGTTGCTATTTTTATCCTTTTCCGTTGTATTATTTCTACAATTTTTTTCTCTTTTTATTTTTTTGACTTTAAAGTTTCAAAAAAGAGAAACAAAAAAAAATAATTTCTTTTCCTTTTTATTTGTAAAGAAGCAGAAATATTTGTTTAAGAATTTATTTTCCAAACAGACATATAAACACACTGAAAACCATACAAACAGACATACAAACCCAATTGCAAGTGTACAAATATAAAGATAAAGTTCAAAGTAAACAATCTAAACGAGTAAAATAGAAGCCAAAAATAGACAGAGAAAAAGAGAGAGAGAGAAATTCCAAGTTTTTCTTTGTCTATGTAAAATATCCATTACGTTTGCATACATTAACCCTAGTACGGAATGATAAAACAAAAATTAAAATGTACAAAAACTCCATTCAGAAGTAATCATTATGTCCTGTAGACTTGAGAGAATATTTTTAGACGATAAAAATATATTCACAAGGGTTCCAGCTGATTCACGCAAAGATTAAGTGGCTTGCAAGAGAGAGAAGACGACAGTACAGTGTACATTACAAAACAATTTTGATGATCTGGCTTGCTTTGGAAATAGAAGGAATCACAGCTGATTAGGCTCTACATAAAACTTAAAGTCCTTGAGAGTGTAACTACTGTACACTGTATGATTGGAAGTATGAATTATCCGCATAACTATTATAGCAGTTATGGGAGGAAAGAAAATCAGTTTGAAGGGCCTGCCTTATGGGAGACACATTATTGGAAATATCACTGTCGACTCTGATTAAATTAATCTAAGCTAGAATAAACATTTTCAAAGCATTACACTGAGCCGAAGGGTCTTGTAGTGTATTTGAAAGGTGAACTGGAGAGCAACACGTGTACCCAAAGCCAGCCAAACCCACTATACTATAACTCCTACTACTATTGCTGTTTCTACAGCTGCAACTGCTACTACCGCTGCTAGTACCACGAGTATACGACTACTACTACAACAACAGCTACTACTGCTATTGCTACTACTACTGCTACTTTTAGAGCTACTACTGCTGCTACTATTACTACTAGTACTAAACGACCACTACTACAGCTACTTCTGTTACTATTACTGTTACTACTATAACTACTATTGCTACTACTACTGCTATTACTACAGCTACCACTGCTGCTACTATTACTACTAGTACTATACGATGCTACTACTATAGCTACTACTGCTAGTGCTATGCGATAATTGTTGCTACAACAGCTACAACTCCTGCTGCTGTTACTATTAGTAGTATACGACTACTACTAGCTACTATTACTACTACAACTGCTATTGCTACTACTACTGCTACTTTTACAGCTACTACTGCTGCTACTATTACTACTAGTACTATACGACCACTACTACAGCTACTTCTGCTACTATTACTGCTACTACTACAACTACTATTGCTACTACTACTGCTATTACTACAGCTACTACTGCTGCTACTATTACTACTAGTACTATACGACTACTACTACAGCTACTTCTGTTACTATTACTGCTACTACTACAACTACTATTGCAACTACTACTGCTTCTTCTTCAGTTACTACTATTGCTACTATTACTGCTAGTACTATACTATTACTGCTACTACTACAAATACTATTGCTACTACTACTGCTATTACTAAAGCTACTACTGCTGATACTATTATTACTAATACTATACGACTACTGCTACTACTATAGCTACTACTATATGATAATTGCTGCTACAACAACTACTACTGCTACTATTACTGCTATTACTACAACTACTATTGCCAATACTACAGTTACTTCTGCTACTATTACCGGTACTACTACACCTACTATTCCTACAAGTGCTACTTCTACAGCTACTACTGCTGCTACTTCTATAGCTACTACTGCTGCTACTATTACTGCTAGTACTATACGACTGCTGCTGCTACTATAGCTACTACTGCTAGTGCTGTTACTATTAGTAGTATACGACTACTACTACTACTGCTACTATTACTGATACTACTACAACTGCTATTGCTACTACTGCTGCTACTATTACTGCTAGTACTATACGACTGCTGCTACTACTATAGCTACTACTGCTAGTGCTATACGATAATTGCTGCTACAACAGCTACAACTCCTGCTGCTGTTACTATTAGTAGTATACGATTACTACTACTACTGCTACTATTACTGATACTACTACAACTACTATTGCTACTACTACTGCCACTTCTTCAGCTACTTCTGCTGCTACTATTACTGCTAGTACTATACGACTGCTGCTAGTACTATAGCTACTACTGCTAGTGCTATACGATAATTGCTGCTACAACAGCTACAACTCCTGCTGCTGTTACTATTAGTAGTATACGACTACTACTACTACTGCTACTATTACTGCTACTACTACAACTACTATTGCTACAACTACTGCTACTTCGACAGCTACTACTGCTGCTACTGTTTCTGCTAGTACTATGCGACTACTGCTACTACGATAGCTACTACTACTAGTGTTATACGATAATTGCTGCTAGCACAGCTACTACTCCCGCTACTGTTACTACTAGTACTATACGGGAACTGATACTACTACTATTGTTGCTGCTATTACTGCTAATACTATACGACAATTGCTACTACCAATGCTGCTATTACAACTACTACTGCTGCTACTACAACAGCAACTACTTCTGCTACTGTTACTCCTAATCCTATACGACTACTGCTACTACTACGACTATGCTACAACTACTGCTGTTACTACTATAGCTACTACTATTGATACTACCACAGCTCCAACTGCTGCTAGTACTACGCTGAAAAAGGTGTTGTCAAAAGAAATTGACTTTTTTGCATTTCTTTTTTCAAGATGTCAGATTGGAAGTTTAATCTTACAGCTCTCAAGAAAGCCAACAGACTACGCGTTGAATTAAGGTGACCATATAAAGCCTTTTTAATAAAAGCGCCGTAATAATTCAAAATCGCACATTACTTAGAACAAATTTAATGTCTATTCGTTCAGTATGAGGCGCACAAAAACTTGTTTAGAATACTGTAGGCTTGGTAGATCAGTCAGTAATTAGTTCCTTTATTCTTTTTGGATTTGAATTCATTTGAGAAGTTTACATTTAGCAAGCCATAGTGCTGCTTCGTACAAAAAGAATTTCAATATTTTTATGCAAAAAACAAAGAAAAAAAAATTAGAAAAAAATTGTAGTTACCGTAACCAAAAAACGAAAAAAAAAACAGAAAAGAAAACGAGGGCAATATATTTTATTGTTTTTATAGTATTTGTAACGGATATAGTTTTGAGACAATTATTCTCGTTTAGGACAATTGTAAATGTATTCCGATTGTAACACAAGTTTTATTAAATTAAATTCCTTTTGCAAATAGTTTTACGAAAATAAATTGAGTAGATGAACACAATTTTGTTATACATACACTCAGACACACTTACACTCTACTCCTGCCACACACCATAAATGTTGTCTATTGTATTGGCTGGCCAGTGTGAATACATTTTCAATTCTAGGCAAATGAATATATTTTTACAAGCTGTGACCAATTCCAACAACAATATACAACAAAATAAAAAAACGAAACCTTTACGAAATTTATTTAAGCAGACAGAGAAACACAGAGGGACAGATAGATAGACAGCCAGATACGTATACTAAGTTAGACTTACTTGTACTCATGCAGTCATACATACCTGGCCTATAAGGCTTAATGTGCTCATTTATCCAGTGTCTGTCATTGGGATTTGGCACTGCAACAATATCCGCTTCAAATACAAACTCATTTCCCACAAGACAACGTATGATACTAATATAAGCCACATAATGGTCCATTGTCAAGATTCCAACATCTGTTGGAATGTTTGAAAACCAAATATTCAGCCAGTCAGCCAACAAACCAACCAACCAACCAGCCAACCAGCCAGTCAGCCAGCCAAATAACCAATACAGCCAATACACGCAGAGAGATGTACGTACACAGATACAGGCCATATGTGTGTGTGTTTGTGTGCATAAAAATAAGATGAAACAAAAATAAATAAAAATTGTTATAAAATATCATGGTATTCTCATCCTGTATACACACATACATACGTACATATGTATGCACATACATACATTTATGCTACATATACTAAGCAAATGAATTAGCAAAATAACAACAAAAGAAAACAATTGGGAATACGAACGAACAACACGAATAAATGAACGAAACGAAACAAACCAAAACAAAACAAAATAAAATGGAAAATGATTTAAGCATACACGCATACATACATATACACATGCATACATCCATACATATGCCCATTTACATTGCATAGTTTTAGGGAATTTGAAGCCAAAAACCAAAACAAATCAACAAATTGCAAAAAAAAAAAACAAAAGAGGAAGAAAAAACAGGAGAAGTCGAACAAAACCGTAACGAAAATCATTAAAGTTTTCAAAAATAGCATCTCCCAGTCATTTTCAACACAAATATTGCATCAAACAAACAAAATAATTCCAGTTAGCCAGGCCAAGGAATGCTGTATATATGTATGTATGTAGGTATGTGTAGATGTATGTATGTATGTGTATTGATTGTTATTTCAAAACTAAAATGTACCGTTTCTTACCGTTTTTACTGTTTTTACTTTGCTGTTGGCCGGTAGCTAAAATCTGGTTTGGCTCCTGTTGTTTCTCTATATCCTGCTGCTTTTCCCGCTGCTGTTGCTGTTGCTCCTGCTGCATTTGTTGCTCTCCTTGCTGTGAATGTTTTTGGTTACATTGGTTCTCCTGGTATTGGACTTTTGGCAAACGTAAAACTTTTTTAAATTGCGGCAATGCCAGCACCAAATTTGCATTACCCTCTGCCCGATAGATCAGCTCAATTTGGCTCAATTCCATTTGTTTGCTAGTCTGAGACTGAGCTTGAGCCTGAGCCTGAGACTGAGACTCTATCACTTCTGGCATGTGGAAGTGTTGCTCTTTTCTTGCCTTTGCTTTATGCTTTTCATTTAAAGTATTCAAAACGAACAACAATTCCTGTGCTGCAACCACTACTGATTCCTGTGATGTTGAGGCGTATGATGATGATGCCGAAGCTGATGCTGATGCTTCAAAAGCCATTATGAATAGAGTTTATTTTCAATCTTTCTCCTTCAATGGTTTTGGGGAATTCTTGTATCTTAAAATAGAATACAAAGCAACAAAACAAAATATGAAATTCAAGTTTAATGACTGTAAACGAATGCATATTTTATAAAAGCACAAAAAAAAAATTATAAACCACAGCCAAGAGAGAAACTACTTCGTGTACAGACTTTATGCTGCATTTTTGTAAAACTAAAACTTTCTCTTAATATTGCTCAAGTGAAAGTACGAGGATGGTAAAAAATTTTCCTAAAATGTTTAGAAGTTGAAGTGGACTTTGACTACAAACCCCGAAGAAATCGAAAAAGTAAAATTGATTTGGAATATGAAAAGTTAGGCAAGCTCCATTTTGTAGAGCAATCTGTAGTCTTATAAGCAACAGGAAACACTTTTAATTCTGGTTAGCGATTCTGAATCACATCCAGGTTATTTTGCATTAGCAACACTGAACAAGATACACATTGGTGAAGCAAATTAAATGTGGCACTTAGGGAATGATCGGTCAAATTATCAGAAGGAAGATCGTTACTATTACAAGAAAGGCATTAGACTGGAAGGCTTAAGAAGCCATAGCATGCCGAGGAAGAACTGAATGTGAGCTATACTCCAAAAACTAAGAATAGGAGCCACCACTATATAGAAAAGTTCCAAATACAGATGCCTAACGAAAGCCGTAAACCGCCAAAAGGGTTAAAAGCTTTGCTAGACGAATAAAGAAATTTTTTGAGGACCAAACGTAAGCCTGGAAATGATTTTCAATTCCACACCGAAACACAATAGTGTGACACACCAAAATATAAAATACAATAGAATAGAAGAAAAGAGATCAATACCTAGCTTCTCACACTACTTATCTTGTATGCATTAGTTTTGTATATGAGTAGCAAGACCAATAGTTTAATGTCGCATCCAAACGTGAGGTTTTTGAGAAATTTTTATGAAAATTTTATTTACTCTAGAAATCTGCTGAGAAAAATACCAGGAAAAAATATCTTTTCTTTTTGTTGGAGATTTATGATCAAAGGTTCGAAACGTGGCTTCACGTCTAATAAGCCAACAAACTACCTACTAGACTACGGCGTCTTCTTAGGCAGGAATAAATCATTTAAAATTGAAGATGAAAGGAAAAAAGGAAGAAAGAAAGGCAATTATCCTACATGGAAGTCTTGTGACAATTTTGAGTCTTCACCTCTGCATGATATGGCAGAAATCTGGACTCCGATACAATACGACCAATCCTCTAGAAAGCAGGCATACTTCTGTTTCCTTTCTTAATCCTTGCCTCATAAAAATAAACTTTAATTAGTTTTATCGCAGTCTAACCACCACAACAAACCCATGTTTTATGTCTATTCGTTATCATGACTAAATATAGGTCCACCATCATGCACCAAAGCTCAAGAGCGATAATTCGATAATATGGTTTTCGCTAGGTATCTGTATTTGGAACTTTTCTATATAGAGGGTGACTCTGTTCTTCTCTCCAGTTATTCTTTGACATGGTACGGCTTCTTGAGCCTTTCAGTCTAGTGCCATTCTTGTAATACCATCGAACTCCTTTCAGATGAAATGACCGATCAAAACTTCAATGATCCAGAATATCCTTGATATGGTTCAGAATCACTAACAAGTTTTATTCCCGTATGCAAAAGTATTTCCTTTTGCTAATACTACAGATTACACAAAAGAATGGAGCTTGTATCTTATCAGAAACATGCCTATTCATATTCCCAATAAATTTTACTTTTTCAACTTGCTCGGGGTTTGAATCTCGACCGATTGTGTATGCAGTCCAGCTCCAGTCCAATTCCTAAGCATTTTAGGAAAATGTTCCATCATCCCTTAACTTTCACTTGAACATTATTCAAAGAAAGTTTTATTTTTACAAAAAAAAAATGCTGCATAAAGGCTGTACACGAAGTAGTTTCTCTATTTTTTTTTGTTCTCTTAAGGAATTTATATTTTATTTGAATATAATATCGCTTAGTTTGTAAGAGGCTTAAGTATGTACTAGGGATGCCAATCGGGAAATCCCGAAACCCGAAATCCCGGGATTCACATATTCCCGAATCCCGGGATTTTTAAAACTTGTCCCGGGATTGTGAATTCATATGTATTTTGACCCTAGAAAAGGTTTTGAAAAAAAAATTCTGTATCACTTGACTTCGATAATAGCATCTCAGGTGAGGAAAAACCTACTTCCATTCCTAAAAAGTAATTTGATGCCATCGAAGAATGCCATATTCCTATAAAACGAATTAATAGGGTAACTGATTTAGATCAGGAGGTTGTAGAGGTGAATATTTACAAGCTACATACGGCTATCTTGGAACTATTTTTCCAATAAATGATGATTGCGAGAAGTGTTTTTCAACGGCAGGTTATGTTGACAACAAAATTCGTTCAAGCCTATCAGATCACATGTTAGATGCTTTAATCTTTTTTTGGAATCCAAATAATTTTCTTTATATGTGTGAATAATATTTATTTTTGTTACTTTTTGTCTTGCTGTTTTTATATTTCATTTTTAATGAGATATAATTCTGATATAATTGGAATAAATATGATTTTTTCAACAAAATATTTTTATTATTAAGAGAAAATCACGATTTTTCCCGTGATTTTTCGGGATTTTTGGATCCCGAATTATCCCGAAATATCCCGGGATTTCGGGTTCGGGATTTACAAAATACCGAATCCCGGGATTTTTAAAAATCGATCCCGTTTGGCATCCCTAGTATGTACCCTAAACGGCTACCAATAATTTCATTGCCATCCCTCGTATCACTTCACACATGCAGAGATTTACTCTATTATTCATTCCTTCATTCATTCATTCATTCATACTTACATTACGTTCATGTACATTCTGTATTGGCTATTAGAACATAAAGTTTTGATTTTATGCTCTTCAACTAAAATTTATTATTTTTATCAAAAGAGTTGTAGTTCTTTCTATTGTTGTTGTTGTTTTAAAAGTGCTTATCTTGTAGATAAATAGATTACAACAAAGTTGATGGCGACAAGACAACAAAAAAATCCTCTTTTTTTTACTGCTACTGCATGGCTTCATTCACTTTTTTGTGGAACGTACTTTCTAACCTACAGCGAGAGTTGTTGTAGGAGTTTTTGAAAAGGAAATCCATATTGCCTGCCAAGTTACATACATACATACGTACATACACGTTGAAGTTGTTGGTGTTTTATATAGAGAGTACAGGATAAAATATTTCAAACTATTCAAGGATAATTGTAAAACGATAAGTGTGTGAGGGCAATAAATTTTATTACACTTTCCAACATGAAAAGCATAAAACAGGATAAAATTTATGATCAAATATGTATTGGCTTGGCATGTATTTGCCAAAAACAAAAAACAACAGAAAAAAAAAGATGTTTGCGGCAATTAAAATTAAATGATAAATTGACTTCGTTTTGTAAAGTGTTTCGATTATTTGAAATTGAAATCTGAATGATAAGGACGAGAAGGAAAGAACTTAGGCCATATTTTCTTTTACTAAATGAGAAATGCTTCTTGTAGAGTATCTTAAATCTTGGACTAAGATTTTTAAATTTTAAAAAATTCAAAGGAATTTGATGGAACTATTGTAGGGTGTTAAGGGCTATCCTTTAGCTAGTCAGGCAGTGTGATTTGTTGTTACATTGGAAGTAATCCTCTTTCTTGATTAATGATAAACCCAACGAGATTCGTAATGTCTGCTACCAAAAAACCTGTGTCTGTGTTCTTTTTACTGCGGCATTTAGCGAATATGTTGGTAAACATATGAAGTCGCTGTGGTCGAGTATGTAGTGTGTTGGCTTATTAGACGAAAGGTCCGGGTTCGAATCCCAGGTCAGACATCAAAACGAAAAATATTTCTTCGGCGACTTTCTCTCAGCAGATTTCTGACAAAGACTCTGAGAGTAAAAATTGCCATTAAAAGCTTCTCAAAAATCTGTCGTTCGGAGTCGACTTTAAACTGTAGGTCCCCGCCACTCATGTATAAAATTAACGCACACAACAGAAGTGGTGTGAGAAGCTAGGTCGTAATCCTGAGTGAAGGGTTGTAATGGCCAATTATGTATGTATGTTTGTAAACATATAGACGAGAAATAAATATGATAGGCTTATAAGGCAACCGTACATACATACATAATTAGTCTTTTTAACCTTTCAGTCAGGATACGACCTAGCTTCTTACATCACTTATGTTGTGTCCGTTAATTTTATACATAAGTGGGGGCACCTACAGTTTAAAGTCGACACTAAACGATAGTTTTTGAGAAGCTTTGCATGGCAATTTTTATTTACTCTCAGAGTTTTTTGCCAGAAATCTACTGGGAGAAAGTCGCCGAAAAAATATTTTCATACTTTCGTTTTGATGTATAATCTGGGGTTTGAACTCGGGCCTTGGAACTAATAAGCCAACACACTACCTACTGGACTTGGCAGACATATTGTGAATAACGAAACTCTAATGATACTTGTTTTGTTTTTGTGAAGCAGAAGCAACAATGAGCACATCTTGCCCAAACAAAGTCGAGGGAATGTTTACTATGTGTGCCCTCAAAGCGGGCAAGGCAGTATCCGTAAGGGTTTTTTGGTAACGCAAACAAAGGGAAGACTAGTGAATGCATACCCCAATTGACCGTTTTTGCTAAGTGCTACGCAATGCCATTGGTAAAATACCCCGCCCGCAATCAAAAATGTGCTTAAAAATTGGATCAATCATGTAGGCTATAGCATCGCCAGCCGAGACAGCCATTTGAATGAAATTATTTCCCATTATTAACCGAAAGGGTTGTATGTACTTTCAGTAGTTTTTTTTAAAGCATTTTCAAAAAACAAAAAAAGTTATTTGGCGGACCCTTTATTATTAGGTATGTCTGCCTAATAATTGCACCACATCTTTCCTTTGTTTACCCTTATGAAGTCGCATAGCAAGTATTCATGCGTAGAATTCAATTTGTTGAGAATTCAGAACGCTAATTAAGATCAGTCCATCCTGATGATCAATTCATCCAAATGTCTTGCCAAACTTAATGAGGACTTAATCGACTGGTGTATTTTGATATGTAGACTGTTTGGAGAATTGATGCAACAACGGTGTATTCATATTGAAAATTTATCGTAACCAAGACGTTTTCTTGTTTGTGCAGTCAGTGATAACTACCTTATGGGACTCATTCCCCCCCAGACTGCAGCAAGCAAAATTGTCGCATTTGGGGCACAGAAAACCCGCACGCATACATTGAAAAGCCGACTCACCCAAAATGAGTCACTGTTTGGTGCGGATTTTGGTCCAGAGGTATAATTGGGCAATTTTTCTTCGAAAATGAGCAATGAGTGGCCGTTACAGTTAATGGCGATCGTTATCGGGCCATGTTGAACGAATTTTTGTTCCTAAAAATTGAAGATGAGGATATTGGCAACATTTGATTTCAACAGGACGGCGCTACGTGCCACAAAGTCGTACCTACACTCGATGTTTTGCGCCCTGTTTTTGAACATCGCATTATCAGCCGCAGAACTGATGTCGTTTGGCCACCTCGGAGCTGTGATTTGACACCGTTGGACTATTATTTGTGGGGTGCCGTCTAAGATAAGTGTTACGCCGACAAGCCAGAGACAATTGACGCTTTAAAGGACAATATTCGTGAAGCAATTGGTGAAATACAGCTGCCCACAATCAAAAATGTGCTTAAAAATTGGATGGATCCTGTAGGCTATTGCATCGCCAGCCGAGGCAGCCATTTAAATGAAATTATTTGCCATTATTAAGGATTGTATGTACTTTCAGTAGTTTTTTAAAGCATTTTCAAAAAACAAAAAAAAAAGTTATTTGGCGGACCCTTTATTATTAAGTATATCTGCCTAATAATTGTACCATATTATCTTCTCTTTCAGAGTGTAGGCTCCTATTCCTTTACTCCCTGGGATCTGATTTGTAATTCAAGGTATTCGTTCGACCAACATTGGCAGTAGACGTTATCTCTTCATACTGACTCCTGTGCTACTATCTACAGAAGGCTTCAGAGACGTTTTCTTCGGAAAATCCCGCATAGTTGTTTTCAGAAGACTGCACTGCACTGCTTTTCATAGAATACTTTTTACCGCATACCTTAGAAGACTCTTGTAATGATTTCTGCAGAAGACTTCTGTACCACTTTGTAAAGGATTTTTCTGACTACTGATGTTTTCAGTTTTTTTGGTTACGTTGTAGGTACTACCTAAGCTAAGTGTCCTTAAATGTGAATGTAAGCTGAGAAGGACCAAACAACGCTTAGAAGACTCTTGTAACGATTTCTTTAGAAGACTTCTGTGCCACTTAGTTTAGAAAACTCCTGTTGTAACGATCTCAGCAGAAGACTTCTGTACCACTTTGTAAAGGATTTTTCTGGCTACTGATGTTTTCAGTTTTTTTGGTTACGTTGTAGGTACTACCTAAGATAAGTGTCCTTAAACGTGAATGTAAGCTGAGAAGGACCAAACAACGCTTAGAAGACTGTTGTAACGATTTCAGAAGAAGACTTCTGTGCCACTTAGTTTAGAAAACTCCTATAAACCCTTCTACAGGCTACTTATGTATGAAGTTTTTGTTGGTTATGTTGCAGGTATCCAATAATAACTAAGAATAACCAACCAACAGTTTCAAAAATAATTCAATTATTTCCCTTCAATTTGGATAACATTGGCAGGACATTAATAAACAAACAACAACGATAATAACATTCTTTATAAGTGAACAATCATCAGCGATTTTCCTTGTTTAATCCCGGGCACTTGTAATACAATTTTATACACTTTATGAAGCACTTACTTACACTCTGATTGCAAATAGAAAAGAACAAAACATTTCGAAACGAAAAATGAAATTACAGGTAAGAGGGAAAAGCAAATAAAGTTTAAAAATCGCTTCAAAAAAAAATGAAAACGATGAAAAAAAGTGGGAAAACGACAGTCAACCAAATGACTAAGCATTTCTAAGCAAAAGCATATACAGACGAGGAGAGGAGAGACAGGGAAGGATATCCAAAAGAGAAAAAAAGAAAAGTTTTTGCATTTTCAATAATAATTTTTCCATTCAAATTTTCAATTTCAGACAAACAGAATAAATTGTTAAAAAAAAAGAAGGAAAATGGAAAAAGTAACAAGTAAACTACATCAGGACGAGTAAGCAAGCGAAAGAAAAGTTCAAAAAAAAAAAAAAAAAAGGAATACGAACAGAGCACAAATACTCAAAACGTGATTGTAATATAATCACCAATATTTTGTGGAAGTGGGGTTGAATGCTCAGCTCAGCTCAGTTCAGTTCAGCTTCGTACAAGTGAAGTGATACCTGGAATATCTTACAGATGAAATACAATTTCAGGCAAGCGGTTCCAAGCAGAGAAAAGCAAACAAAAAAAACCGACAAAATATTCTAAAAAAAAATAAATCTTGCTTGTATTATGCAAAGTACACACACACAGAAAAACAGGGGAAAAAAAAAGAAAAAGAAAAGGAAATAAACAGAACAGAACAGAGCTGGGAGTACGAATAGAAAGAACTTCAATCGTTTTGTTTGTTGCAACAGCAAACCATAAACTTGAGTGTCAATTTTCTGTAATCAAAACAAACTTTATTAAGACTCTGCCATTTCACTTCGCCTTTACAGTTCGTGTTGTTTTTCGAGTCATCTCCGCTTTTATTATTTTTAAAATGCTGATGCAGAAGCTAAAGGTGTCGACATTTGATTGTCGGATTTTGACAAACATTTTTAAATTGAATAAATCATCAGTTTCCGTTACAATACCATACTGGATATGGTATGGAAAAACGAGAGAGAGAGAGAGAAAGAGATAAAAAAATCTGAAATTATTCTGAAATCAAAATAACAATGTTAATAACGAAAAGTCATTGCATTATTATGCCACTTAAAGTTAAATGAATACGAGCAAGTTACAGGCCAGAGATCAGCAACGAATCGTTTTTCCGCTACTCATAAGCACTCATGCAATTTTGAGTATGAATGAATCAACAGAATTGAAATTCAACTACTCTGATTCATTCATACTCACTACAACATTGATTTATAAGTATAAGTAGCAATGAGTATGAGTACAACGTTGACATCAAACTTACAACATTCGAAATATGTTTGATTCATACGCCTACTCATTCAGATTCATAAATTTAGAAAAATACTTATAATACTTATAAGTGATTCGAGTGATTCGAATCATTCATCAAAATTTACAGCCTTTGTTGTTGTTGCATATACAAACAAAGAAGATAAGAAAGACAAAGACATACAATCTTCTTGTGAGTGTTGCAGTGCTCGTACGCGAATCATACTTATTTTGTACTTCGTGTAAATGTTAAGTAGAGACAAGTCGAAGTCAATAACATCATGCGTATTGTTAAGTATGAATACGACGAGTACTTCCAACTTTGAGTATGAGTAGTATAAGTATGATATCAAAATAAGTATTAAAATGCGTATAAGTATCAGAAATTATAAGTATGACTCGAAGCTACTCATCGTTTTGAATACTCGTTGCTGATCCCTGTTACAGGCAGCCAATAAATTGAAAATTGTGTGATTTTTTTATGTCGAGTTTATCAGTTAAACTAAAGGAAATTATACGTTGGAGAGAATAGATATCACAAATAGGGCAGGAGTTTAAAAGAAACGTCCTAGAAAGTTGAATCCTTTAAGAACAATGCCCTGATCTCCCTCAATTACCCATTACGACATTATAAAATGATGTTAGAAAGCAATAGTTTCCAAAGGTGCTATTGATTTACGTTATTTAAAGAAATCCACGACACTAGCTTTCCACGAAATGACATCATCAATAAGCTGAACTGCTGACGGACACTTTCAATTTCACAAATAGTTTTAAAATTGAAATCCCGGCAATGAACGCTTTCATCTCTGCCAACAGTATGGGAATAAATCAGTCGAACGGTCTCATTTACAACCTCGCCGTTGTTCTTTTCAAGTTTCAATGAATTTAAATAGATTGCAGATGAGTCACTGGGCCAGAAAATAACAAAAATTCCAATTACAGTTAACCTACTTGCTAGGTTCTAATGAAACGCTGTAGTATGCAAATATTCATAGGGAATACTTTACAGAAACTTTTCGTTGCAACAAAGCTGCTGACAACGCTGATTATAACAGGAGAAATGGCTGATAGAAATTATTTTAGACAATATAAGTCGTGATGCGTATACATTAGTCTTCTTGCAAGAACACCAATGAAGCCGTAACCAGTACACAAATCACTAAGAGCCGACAGTACGTGAGAATTCTGGCCAAAGCAGATGATCTCTTGTCCTCTTGTCATAAAAGGCCGGCAAGACCTAAAGCGTTATAAAACAGTCCTAAGGCTTGTTAGTAGCTCCAACACCCTTTCGCTCAATAGTTTCCGTGAAATGAAGAGTAAGGTATACAAGTTATGTGGTCCGAAATTGTTTGTTTAGTACCTGTCCACTAGCCTCTAAGCTAATACTGTTCTCCGAAAGCTTCAGTGCCTTCAGGGGACTTCTTTACCACTTTCTTCAGAAGGCTCTTGTTTTGCTTACATTAGAGCACTTTCTTCGGAAGAGCCTAGAACCACTTCCTTGCATAGACTAAAGGGACTAGCATCGTAATTGCTTGTTTAGTAAGTGTTTTAACTACCGTTGCCTTTAGATGACTTCTGTTCAACTTTTTTCAAGAGATTGCTGTAACGCTATGCCTCCTGAAGGCTGTTATAAATCTGAGGCACTTACTTAAGAAGGCTCCTGTATAGCGCTCATTAGAACACTGTACCGCTTTCTTTGTAAGATGCCAGAAGTGATTTCTTTAATAGATTTCTGAATCGCCGATTTCTTTTGAAAATATTGCAACTTTTCCTAATGGAGGGGCTAACGCTACATATACTACATACAGACATAATTGGTCATTACAACTCTTCAGTCAGGATTATTGATCTAGTTTCTCACACCACTTATGTTGTTTGTGTTAATTTTTTACGTGAGTGGCGGGACCTACAGAGTTGTTGCTAGAAACCTGCTGAGAGGGAGTCGCCGAAGAAATATTTTTATAAAATTTTTATTTTGATGTCTGGCCTGAGGCTCGAATGTCTGGCCCTGGCTTTACGTCTAATAAGCCAACACACTACCTACTAGACTACGGCGACTTCAGAAGCTAACAATGCTTTCTTCAAAACAAGCCTGATTTGCTTATTACTTGCACACATACATAATATATAATTGAACAATTCTTCAGTCAGATTTAAGGCCTAACTTCTTACACCACTCATGTTGTGTGTGTTAATTTTATACGTGAGTGGGGGGACCTCCAATTTAACGTCGACCTTGAACGACCGATTATGCTTTTTACAGCAGATAATTAAGCCACTTTATTCAAATGACTTTTGTATTGTACTTTTTATTTAATCTAGTAGGTGTGTGTTCTAGCTTATTAGTTAAGAGTCGATGGTTCAAAACCCAGCTCAAACTTCTCGAACAAAATGAAATTCGAACAAAAAATTTCTCTGAGGAGTCCTTAGGGGCAAAATCTCTGAAACTCTAAATAGAAATTGCCACGAAAAGTTGCTCAAAAATCTGTTGGTCGCTGTTGAACCTAGATCGTGACCCTGACTAAGGAATTGTAATTAGCAATGTAAATTGAAGTTGCCGTAGTCTAGTAGGTAGTGTTTCCGCTTATTAGACGTAAGACCATGATTCGAAACCCAGGTTAGACATAAAAACGAAAATTTTAAAAAATTTCTGGCAAAAACGCTGAGAGTTAATAAAATTGTCATGAAAAGTTTGCCAAAAATCTGTAGTTCGGAGTCGACGTTAAACTGTAGGTCGCCCCCACTCATGTATAAAATTTATATACACAACATAAGTGGTGTGAGAAGCTAGGTCGTAGTCCTGACTGAAGGGTTAAAATGACCAATTATGTATGTATGTATGTATGTAATGTCCAATTAAGTAAGTACGTTAGCTTAAGTATTTCCATGTGGTTCTGTACTAAAAGAAGATTTGCTTACAAAAGAGAACGAGAAGAACATTTTTCAAAAATGTTACAACGAAATACTAAAGAATACTTTTTATTTATTTAACCAAAAAGGTAAATTTAAAAATGTTATTGAAATTGAATTCATTTAAACATTTGGTACTAAAAAGGTTTACAAACAAATGAATAAATCGGAATTTTATAAAATTAACTAGAAATTTTTGATTTAAGAAAAACTAAACTGATCCATTGATACAGTTTGAATCTGTATTTAGAAGATGTAAATTTATTTCAAATTCAATTTCTATGGATTTTAAAAAGAACAATTTTTCATTTTAAATTCAGAAGAAAAAAGAAAGAAAATATTTTTCTTAATTTCATTCAAACAATTTCTGTTGAACAAGGTAAGAATGTTTCGGATTTTATGAAATTTTATACGTTTTTTTTTTCCTTATACAACTCAACTACAAAACTTTCGTTAGAAAGGAAGACACAAAAAAAGTTTCATTTCTTGTTTTCTATCAGAGAACATATTTATTGTTTAAAGTCAAATATGCATGAACCATTTATTCAATTTTATTTAATTTTATTTTTAGTTTTATTTTTATTTTTTATTCCTTTAAACTCAATAAATATGTTTTAAAACAACAACAAAAACAATACAATAAAAAATGGAAACAAATATAAAATTAAAGTGAAAAAGGTTTGTTTTGTTCATGAATTTTTAAAACAGCAAAACCCCAAAACAAAAAAATCGAAATCTAAATCAACTTTCTCATCTCTTTCAACTCAATTCAACAATTTCAAATGCCTTTAAGGATATTTATTGTTGTTGTTATTGTTATTGTTGTAAATTGTTAATATTATTTACGCAGTTTACAACAAATGTTATAAAATTTTAATTTTTTTATTCAAAATTTTCATACTTTCTTTTGTATTTTCTAACAAAGTCATTGGCGCCCAACTCTATTATATTTTTAATGCTCATTGCAGCAGCCATTCTTGGTAGAACAAAACAATAAAAACAAACGAAGAAAACAAAATACAAAAGAGAGAAAGAGAGAGATAGTGTGAGAGAGAAAAGAGAAAAATGAATAACATTTAAAAAATAAATTGAGATATTTGTTTAGAAAAATAATTAAAATTAAACACCTTAACATGCCATACCAAGTTACCAAAGACCAGATACTGGAAACCAGATGCCAACAGCATTGGCAACAGCCAACAATAACAATTATTTGTAAAAAGTAAACCAGCCAGCCAACCAACCAACCAGCCAACCATCTAACCATCCAACAACAACAAAAGCAAACGTATAACAAGATATAAAAGATTTCAATCTCAACTTCTTAATTTTATACTTTGTAGTTATTTTTACTCGATTCGTTCCACACAACCACAATCGCACACACTCACACGGACACCTTTTGCTCAGCATATCCTGCTGCCCATAAGATGCCTACTTTCTTTTCGAAACTTTAACTAAATTCCTAAGTTTAAAGCCTAAGTGTGTGTGTGTTCGTTTTCTATTCAAAAAGAAATTAAAAAGAACAAGCAAAACGAAAATTATTGCCGGTCAAGGTCGACAACATCAAACGTTAGGGGAAATATCCGTTATGAACAACCACACAATAATTAAGGAACGGGCTTCAAAAAAAAAAAACATTTCCAGACATAAAGGACAGCTCCCCGGTATGGGCCTTAGTTGTTATTTAGGTTAGCAAAGCAACAAATTCTATTCATTCTGGCTCTAGTGAAATAAGGAAATTAGTTCCCTAAAAAACATACACAATTGGTCATTGCAACTCTTCAGTCTGGATTAAGGCCTAGCTTCTCATACCACTCGTGTTGTGTCGGCTCATGTCTTAAGTAGACTCCGAACGACAGATTTTTGAGCAAACTTTTCATGGCAATTTTATTTACTCTCAGAGTTTTTGAAAGAAATCTGCTGCGAAAAAGTATTTTTTCATATTTCGTTTTGATATCTGGCCTGAGGCTCGAACCCTGGTTTTATATCTATTAAGCCAACGCACTACATACTAGACTACTTACTCTCAGATTTCTCTCTTTAATCTTATATTTCTTTCATATTTCGTTTCGTTAGAGATGTCTGAGCTACGATTTGAACCAGGGCCTCATGTTTAAAAAGCCAAAACACTTACTTACTAGACTACGGCGACTTCAGTTCCCTGACATCGAATATTATAGTGTACTAAACATCTGAGTCAAGTTAAGCCTATCCATTCATAGCATATATGCCAGTGGATCAGACTATTCATTCTTTGTTCACACAATTCGCATGTACATACATAATTGGCCATTACAACCCTTCAGTCAGGATTACGACCTAGCTTTTCACACCACTTATGTTGTGTGCGTTAATTTTATACATGAGTGGCGGGACCTACAGTTTAAAGTCGACTCCGAACGACAGATTTTTGAGAAGCTTTTCATAGACATTTTTACTCTCAGAGTCTTTGCCAGAAATCTGCTGAGAGGAAGTCGCCGAAGAAATATTTTTCGTTTTGATGTCTGACATGGAATTCGAACCCGGGTCTTTTGTCTAATAAGCCAACACACTACCCACTAGATAGACCACGGCGACTTGGTGGTCCTGACATCTGCATGGTGAAATGGTTGGTCTTCACATCCCTTAATTGTGTGCCATTATACTCATTTGAGTCTTTCAAAAATACAATTCGCATGTAGAATGCTTTAAAAGGGCTGCTTCCCTTCCAAAATATGTTACAAAGGGCCGTGAAATGACATAGGTTCCAAGTATGCCGTCTGATCAACTGCACAACAAAGGCACGACTACCGTACTGGAAAACCAGCCAGGAGGTTTAATAAACGAAGCTATATCCTTGACATCAATAGATGATAGCTCCGTCGTCAAATTGACAAGGAATGGGGAGCCAAATAACCTATATCTACACCTAGCAAGAGACGGGCACTTACAAAGAAAGTGGATAACAGTCTCCTCTTCCTCAGCGAACCTGCATCCACGGCAGAAGTCGTTAAAAGGGAGCCTCATTCTTTCCGTGTGTCTATCCATGACCTGTAGTCGAGATAACGTCACAACCAAGTCCAAATAATTAGTTGGTACGCCTTCTGTCCATCAAGGGCCAGGTAAGTCTAAAAGGGGAACAGGACTCCTCATTGACCTAGGATAGGTTAGCGTCCCCGAAAGAATTTCTGCGCAATGTCCAACTTGACCACGGCAAGTGGCTTACCCAATTCAATAAAAGTTGATTCTAAAAGGAGCGCACCAGCTCCGGCGAGCTCGTCGGCCTTACAATTTCCCGGAATTTCACTGTGCCCGGGGACCCATACCAGTGCGACACTGGTGAAGCGCCCCAAAAGAAGGTCGAGACAGCGGCGACATTTCCTAACGATACTAGAGTTATTCACGAAACCCGATAGAGATTTTATCGCGGCCTGACTATCAGAAAAGACCGAGACGCGAGTGAAAGGAGCATTGTTGATGAGGATCCATGGAGGAGAACGGTAAATTGACATCACCTCCGCCTGAAATACGCTGCAGTAGTCCGACACATGGAGAGAAATGTTCAGGTACAGTTTCCCAGAGTAGACACCGCTTTCAATACCATTATCGAGTTTTGAACCATTGGGATATACATCCAGGACTTCCGAGGAGGCGACCATATTAGGATTCCAGGATGGAAGATACATACATAATTACTAATTTAATAACTACAACCCTTTGGTTAGGATTACAACTTAGCTGTTGTGTGCGTTAATTTTTTACTTGAGTGGCGGGACCTACAATTTATAGTCCTCTCTGAACGATAGATTTTTGAGAAACTTTTCATGGCAATTTTATTTAACACTCAGAGTTTTTGCCAGAAATCAGCTTAGAGGAAGTGGCCCCAGAAATATTTTTGTATTTTCGTTTTGATGTCTGACTTGGGACTTGAGCCGACGCACTACCTACTCGACTACGCCGACTTAACTTGGAAGATACCTTAAATTTGTCGATGAACCCATAATATTTTGGTCTAAAGACAAATACCTCCTATCGCGTTTCTATTCCATTATTTTTCCTATCACTAACTGATCCATGTCGCCGTGGTCTAGTGGGTAGTGTGTTGGCTTATTAGACAGAAGGCCCGGGTTCGTATCCCAGGTCGGACATCAAAACGAAAAAATATTTCTTCGGCGACTTCCTCTCAGCAGATTTCTGGCAAAGACTCTGAGAGTAAAAATTGCCATGAAAAGCTTCTCAAAAATCTGTCGTTCGGAGTCGACTTTAAACTGTAGGTCCCGCCACTCATGTATAAAATTAACGCACACAACATAAGTGGTGTGAGAAGCTAGGTCGTAATCCTGACTGAAGGGTTGTAATGGCCAATTATGTATGTATGTAACTGATCCATGTATTAAAAGAGCATGTGACTTAAAAATTGTTTCATTCACTCTTATTACTTAAAAAAAATTTTTTATGGAAAATTTTCCCAATAAACATAGAGTCTGTGATTCTGTCCAATTCTGGACAATTAAATAGGCCCTCCGTCATGCAATCGTGTTTTTAGTTCACAATGCTAGACTTCTCTACCCATATTCCAATCGAATTCAATTGGAATTTCTATTTCCTTAACTCCTCTAAGCTACAAAACATCAATGCAAACCGAATATACCTTGAAACTCTTATGTGGGTGTAGGAAAATTTAAATTGAAAAGAAAGAAGAAGAAAAAAAGGAGAAAAAAAAGAAGAGGAGGAGAAAACAATGAAAGAGACTTTGTGAAAATTGTTGTGGTTAAACGTTTGCAATAATTGTTATTTAAAACGAACTCAATATCATCAACAAATTTTATTTCGAAAAAAACAAAAAAAAGCCAAAGAAAAAAATTTTTCTTATGAAACAACCACAGCAGTCTACAATAGGAACAACAACAAAAAGAAAAAAAAATATTAGAAACTGGTAAAAGCCAATATTTTCCCTTTTCACCTATTGTGGGCTTAAGTGTAAGACAAAGTACGTGGGCGGCTTTAAAACTACACCAATAAACAAAGAAAAGAAAGCAAATATTTGGGGGCGATACCATCGTTTTCTCAGAATTAATGGAGAGTTTCTCGTATTTATCCATGTTCAGCTTAAGTTTTCTGGCCAAGGGTTATTAAAGGTTAAACAGTAATACGACCACTCAGCGAACAAAATTGGCATTGAATTGGACACACTCTCAGAAGAGATCAACTAGACTTTTCAAAAAATGCCAGAGAATGAACTCTGGCAGTTGAAATTCGAGAAACCAAAAAAAAAAACCCACATAATCGGCATGTCTGGGATGGAGGTGAGGACAATGGCCCAGAATATGGATAATGGTTACACGATTTATTAAGCCCCTAATCTACTTAGAGGATAAAGAATGTGTGAACTGATACATTGTCCTGAAGAAACAACAATTGCTTCTTGCTACCATGAGCAAAAAAAGTCGGGTATCGCTTTCATATTGTGGAGACAGAGATCTTTGATAACATGACGTTTAAAAGTTCACCAGAAATCGATTATTTTTAACCCAAGTTTTCGCATTTAAAACGTTCTCAAATCGCTTTGACCATCTGTAGCCAGATTGGTTAATTTGTGTGCTGCCCTCGTAAGGCCCTGTGTGTTTTAAATTTAACGGACATTGTATTAGAACTGAAGGCAAAAACAATAACACTCGCTTAAATAGCCAGAGATGAAGGGATTCGTAAAATAGGCTTTAGTTTTTAAGGCCTTTCTTGCTGAGCGGAAACGTTACTTAAGTGCATGGGTATATCATTTCCAATTAAAATTAAGATGGGCTACTATCTAATTCTTAACATTACCTTGAAGTAGCGTGATATAGAGATTAAACTGCAAAATTATGACAGGAAACTTCATGCACCTTAAGCTCCGAGAGAGATCCATAACAAACTCAAACAAATTAAAGAAAGACCATGCAATCCCACCTTTAGAGAGAGAGTGAGTAAAATTCAATGAGCATGGTTCCTAATCACTGCAGCATATACAGAGAACCAATATATTTTCGCAGAGGGTGATATTACTAGGCAAAGTCATAAGTCCACGCAGTTATCCTAAAACCTGATACAGTAAACCTATCAGCCATCTCGACTGTAGTGGCCGTGCTTACGGGTCATTGCATCATGGGTAGGCACGCCGAGAGAATGCGGCTCGCTTTTAACGACTTCTGCCGTGGATGCAGGTCCACTGAGGAAGAGGAGAGCGTTATTCACTTTCTTTGCCAGTGCCCGTCTCTTGCTAGGTGTAGATATAGGTTATTTGGCTCCCCTTTCCTTGTTAGCTTAACGGAGCTATCATCTATTGATATCAAGGATATAGCTTCGTTCATCAAATTTTCTGGCTGGTTTTCCAGTGCGGGGTAGTCGTGCTTTTGTTGTGCAGCCCTTGCGCTGATCAACTTCTTCCTTTCCCTGATTTGGCGGAACTTAGTTAGTACAGGGACTGCGTTTCACCCGTGGCATCACAACGGGCCGCCATGCGTGCTCAAGTGAGCTTTGTGATATCAGAGCTACCACTACGACCTAACCTAACCTAAACCTATCAGCAATTTACTGGAAAACTTGAGTAAGAAAACTAAATAAGACAATCATTTTTAACATCTCAGTGACCAATGTCCCGCAGGGGAAGATCATCTTCGGCTTTTTACACACATAGGGCACGAGCTTCAACAATGTTCGTTAAAAAAGCGTAAAAATGCATTCAGTCGCATGTCAGCTTTCAGTTAAGCAGGTTGTCGTCGCTTCTTTTTGAATTTTTTTGTGTATATCAATTATACACCCAAAGAAAAATTACAGTAGGATTCATTACTTTCTAATGAGCTTCACTATTTTAGGAAGAATATTTGTCAAGTTAAATACACAGTCTTTAGAGATTTGGCACTGTACATTTTCCATTTGCCACTACATAAACATATTATTAGGTTACACTTGAAAATATTACTAACAATTTTCCTCTGGGTTATACACATGCCACTCACAAATACACTCACATTTTTATTATTTTCTCTTTGTTCTGGCGTCTGTTTAAAGTGATGGTAAGTATTAAATAAAACCAACCATTTAACGGCAAGAGAGGGTAACTAGTGAAGTCGCCGTGGTCTAGTGGGTAGTGTATTGGCTTATTAGACGAAAGGCCCGGCTTCGAATCCCAGGTCAGACATCAAAACGAAAAATATTTCTTCGGCAATTTCTGGCAAAGACTCTGAGAGTAAAAATTGCCATGAAAAGCTTCTCAAAAATCTGTCGTTCGGAGTCGACTTTAAACTGTAGGTCCCGCCACTCATGTATAAAATTAACGCACACAACATAAGTGGTGTGAGAAGCTAGGTCGTAATCCTGACTGAAGGGTTGTAATGGCCAATTATGTATGTATGTATGTGAGGGTAACTAGTGGTTGCCGTAGCCTCTTTTAGACATGAGGCCACGCATCAAACTCCAGGCCAGACATACCCAAGAAAATGAAAAACGATGAAAATATATTTCAGGCGACTTCCTCTTAACAGAATTCTGGCAAAAGTAAATAAAACTGCAATGAAAAGTTTCTCACAAAATCTGTCGCACGGAGTCGACATTAAACTGTAAGTCCCGCCACACACGGGAAAAGTGGTGTAAGAAACTCTGTCTTAATCCTGTCTGAAGTATTGTAATGACCAATTATGTTTGTATGTAGGAGAGTAACTTTTTTAAAAGGCTTTCAAGACTTATAGCCTTGCCTATTCACCACCTTAAGTTACCATTTTCAAATTGTGTAAACAGGCCTGTATGTATGGTTAGGTATTTGTAAGGAGGAGTGTGTAGTTATAATACACAATCCGATCCATTTAACTTCTATTGTTACATGACTTACAGTTGTTGTTGTTACTTTAATAGTAACTTTTACGTCTCTTTATTCGAACAAAGCAGAGAAGGATTTCATTCTGTAACCAGTTTTCCTTTTTTTCTTCACTTTTTTTACTTTCTAAACTTTAAATCTACACTGTAAATAATAAGTCCTTTAAGAATCAAGTTAAGGGAAAAAGGAAACAAATCGTTTATTCCTTAAGGTTTGAAGAAAGTTTAATTATCTCCTTGAGATAATGGAGAAAGGTTTGAATTTTTTATTGCTTTAATCTCTAAGAGAAATTTCCTCTTTATTTGTCTTCCTTCCTATAATTTCGTTCAGTGTACATTTCTGTTTGTTCTGATTAAGAATACAAAATTGTAAAACTTTACGAAAATATGTAAAAATAATTTCAATATAGTTTGGCTTCAATCCTTTATTTTTGTACCCCTTTCTGGTTCAATATGAAATCGGGTTTTTTTTTCTTATTTATTTTTGGCCTCCATTTTGAAAACGGAAATTAAATTTCTATTCATATTTTCTTTTTTTCTTTATATATTTTTTGTTGTTGTTATATAAGTTTGTAATTATACACAAGCCTTTACATTCCTTGCTTGCTTATACTCGTACTCGTATTTCAAATCCTTTTTAATAAAAGTTACAAAACTTATAGCATGAGAGAGAGAGAGAGAGAGAGAGAGAGAGAGAAAAAAATACAAAAAATATCTTGAAAAAGAAAGAAAAAAAAAACAGATTTGTTAAGCTTTAAATAATAAATTAAAACAAAAAATTTGCCAGAAATTGATACAATTACAGTAAGACCTCGCTTAAGGCGTTCAAATACGTTGCAATAAGTTGCAGCGCTAAACGAAACGGACATATGCTTCGGAAAATACAGTTGAAATCCTTATTCCGGATAGGGTAACAAAAGAACGTTGAAGAAGATACATTGTATACACCATTGCTATATAGTGTCCGACAAGTATCAATACAATGCGCGATTTAGGGGAATCCCAATATTACCGCGTAATTCTGAAACAACGTTAAGCGGGATCTTACTGTACTTGAATTTACATTCCTTAACAGGCATTTAATTTAGCAACGCCATCTAAATGTCATTCGTTAAAGGACATACTCTAGTCAGCAGTTTTAATTGGATAATTCTAATTGGAAGCAATTCAATTCCATTTGGAAACCTTTTATTATTTTCCATTTGCAACGTCATACATCCAACTCAAACTACTTATTGGGTTGGTTGACTACAATTCCATGTTTTTGTAGTCGTGTTCTTGCAAATTATTTCGCTAACATATTTGGTGACAATCAGCTAAGGATTGTATTGTTATAGATGCAGTGTCCAGATGTGTAAATATTTCATGCAGCCTAATAGAAAGCTTCGATTGCTTGACTTAAAAACTAAAGTTAGGGTAACCAATTATTATGGCTTATAATCAAGCTCCTTTTACAAAAATTTCTTGGGTTTATAGAGCCTATAGTGTTAGAAACGTTGGCCGGCGTGTGAAGACACGTTTGAAAGGATATGCTGTGCGAAAGGAAAGATCAAAGAGCCAGAAAGTCTTCACAAGCGGAAGAAGTCATACATAATTGGCCATTACAATCCTTCAGTCAGGATTACGATCTAGCTTCTGACACCACTTATGTTGTGTGCGTTAATTTTATACATGCGTGGCGGGACCTATAGTTTAAAGTCGACTCCGAACGACAGATTTTTGAGAAGCTTTTCATGGCAATTTTTACTCTCAGAGTCTTTGCCAGAAATCTGCTGAGAGGAAGTCGCCGAAGAAATATTTTTCGTTTTGATGTCTGACCTGGGATACGAACCCTGGCCTTTTGTCTAATAAGCCAACACACTACCCACTAGACCACGGCGACTTCATAATAGGATTAAGGAAACGATATTTAGATTAAGGTTAGTACTATAGTCGCCGTACTATCGGGTCCGCCAACTAACTTTTTTTCCAACTAGTGCTTATTTTATTGTAATACTTAGCTCATGTTTGAACGAATATTGTTGTGTATACGCTTTGCTAAGTGGGCCTGAGATCTATCGAGTCATTGTTTGGTGTGGATTTGGGTCCAGAGGCATAATTGGGCCAATTTTCTTCGAAAATGAGCAAGGAATGGCCGTTACAGTCAATGGCGATTGTTAAGGGGTACATGTTGAACGAATTTTTGTGCACAATATTTGAAGAAGAGGATATTGGAAACATTTGGTTTCAGTAGGACTGCGCTACGTGCCACACAGCCGAAGCTACACTCGATGTTTTGCTCCCTGTTTTTGAAGATCGCATTATCAGCCGCAGAGCTGATGTCGTTTGTCCACCTCGGAGCTGCGATTTGACACAGTTGGACTATTATTTGTGGGGTGCCGTCAAAGATATGTGTTACGCCGACAAGCCAGAGACAATTGACGCTTTAAAGAACAATATTCGTGAAGACATTGGTGATATACAGCTGCACACAATCGATAATGTGCTTAAAAATTGCATCGATCGTGTAAGCTACTGCATGGCCAGCCTAGACAGCCATTTGAATGAAATTATTTTCCGTTGTTAACCGGAAGAATTGTACTTTTAAATAAAAAAAGAAATTTGAGAAAATATTTAGTAGTTTTTTTTAAAGCATTCTCAAAAAAAAAAAACAAGTTATTTACGGACCCTTTATGTATGGCTTTATACAATCAACAATAAAGAATTATCAATTGCATTGGAATCCTGCAATTCATCAGGGATGGAGATGTATTTTATACGATTTCACAGAGACTGTTGTTGCTAGATAAGGAAAGATGGCAACCCTATTATTCTAAAACATGCCATAGTAAACGAATTACCGAATTAACTAAAAAACTTGACTAAGTAATCTACAAAAAAAGATAAAGATTACTATGAAATGGAAGAGTAATACCAAAACCAAAACGATTCGCATGGAGTTAGCTGGCAAGCTAAGGATGAAGAATAGCAAAGCCTTGTGTAAATACAATATCCTTGAATAATTATGCAAAATTATTTTTTTGTGCCACATTTTAAATTCCTTTAGGGCAATTATTACAACTTGCCGTTAACTAAAGGGAGGATTTTAACGGAGAGATAAATTGTTTTTCATTATTACGAGCACCCAATAAGATAGAAGTGAGCGTTTAGCTAAAGGGAAGATCATTCTAATTTTAACATTTAAAGGTTACTTTATGTTTGAACTTACCATATCATATACTATTTAAGATAATGCAATTTGAAACTTAAACAAAATGAGCATATACAATAAAAAAACGAAATTTGGTGTTGCCACTGCGTTGAAAAAAAACTAGTTTAATTGAGCAAAGTAAGTTAAAGGTAACTTTACCGTTCACTTTAGCTAAAGGTACCTTTAACTAACGCTAACTTTAACGCGAAGTTTTAATAATGGTCCTTAGAATACTTTAATCAATTGGCTGCTGCATATAAGCCACGCCTGTTTATTTAGCCGCTTTATTTATTTGCAATATTGTGCCGTAATTAATTGATTGCAATAAATTATTGCATAATTTGTGATTCAATAAAATCTCTATTTCAATAGAAATATTTGTTGCATTACACAACTACTTTAGAGGGTACACCGAATAGGGCATCCGGTTTAATGCCCGAATAATTTCAGAAAGGATGAGTACTGCCGGAAGACAACTTTATTTATTAAACTAAACAAAAGCAAAACAAATTTTTTTTCTTAATTTTATTGGAATAAACGTAAAACCCTTTAATTTAATGCTTTAATGCTTCAAAGTTAAGCATTTTGTTTGTCTAAAAGGAATTTCGGGATCATAAACATTCCCATCCGGCTGATGTACATATTAACGGGTATTTATTTGGCTACACAAATAGTATAATGTCTGCATAAAAGCTTAAGAAGTTAAATACGTCTATATATAGCATATCACACATACAGTACAAATATTCTCATGGTCTAATAATCACAAGTCCAAACACTCTCCAGCCGAAACATCCAATATCCTTAAGGTTAAAACTCAAACTGAAACTGGCAAGCAGGCAATGCAAGGCAAGGCAAGACAAGACAATGGCCTGTATAAGAAGAGGGGGTTTAGGGGGCACAAGTAACGGTATTTCATTTTAAGTTGTAAATTAAAAGTTTTAATTTAGAAATTTTCCTTAACTTGGCTTAACTACAAGCAAAAAAAGGCAATAAATGCTGAAGCAAGTTGCGTATAATTTGCCGGTTTCATGGCAAATGTTTCTTTAGGAGATTTTTTTTATTTTTTGGTTTTCTTTCTGTTTCATAGTCTGCTGCCTGTTGGCTGTTTTAATTTAATTTCTATTCTCTCTCTCTCTTGGTGTTCTTTTTTTTCTTGATTTGTTGGTTAAAATTTAAAATCTCATCCTGATTTTTTTTTCTTCTAAAGCCCTTAATTGGCTACTTTGCTTAAAGCCTTGTCTTCATTTCATGTTTTGTTTTGTTTTTGTATTGGAAAACTTAATATTTTTGAAAAATACTTTGCACCAGAAACATGTCCTTTTAGTATCTGTCTCCTCAAGAAAGAGTTAATCATCGTATTGTATTGATGTATTGATAGAGGACATCATGATAAAATTGATTCGATAATGAAGCAATTGTGTTGGCATTTTAAATTCATTGACTCTTCCAATAAATATGCTCACACAGGTTGGTTTTGTTCTACGTGTTTTTGTTTTTGTATCCTTGTACATGACAATGTCTTTTAGGGCCAATACAATTACTAGACGACATTCCTGTGCCCCAATGCCTAGGACTTTATGGTCAATAGACAAAACGAAATACGTGTTTAAAATATCAAAAAACAAAAATGAAATCCTTCATATTCCAGACAAATTTCTTCTTTTTCATTCATTGGACAAATAGTTGAACTAACAGAGCACAGAGAGAGTCCAGCAGCTTAAAAGGCTGTTTTTAAAGAAAATTGAAGTGAAACGAACGTGTTTTTCAAGTGCCAGTTCAAGTGTTTATTTATTTTAATGTATGGCTGACTAACTCTGTTGGCAATTTAGTCAAATAAATTGTTTTTGAATGAATGAATAGAGATGTACGTGATCTGTTTTGAATATGAAAATAATGAAATAATTACCCAAGATTAACTGATAATTGGTTTAATTGTTATTCGACATTTTAATAATTCAAAAACTAGACTCAATGACAATAATTTTTGATTAAAAAATGTTCTTTTTATAACAATAAGAACAACACTGAAGGTGTTTAAGCAATTTGTATTATGTTACAATTAGTCTGAACTAGGTTAACCTCAGACCTAAGCAGTAATATTGACATGCTAAAGTCTCTGTAACCGATTATGTGATTCTCTTCCATCATCTGAACAGATGTTTGGACATTATCAGTCTAAATACAGATTATTGGTGTACGAAACCACATCTAAGACGGTGGAAGTATGCTTTAAATGCCAACTGAAGTCGCCGTAGCCACCACACTACCTAAATAGATTATTAGACGCAAGGCCTGAGTTCAAATCAGGTCAGATATTAAAACGAAAATATGAAAATATTTCTTCGGCGACTTCCTCTCAGCAGACTCCAGGCAAGAACTCTCGAAAGTAAACAAAATTTGCCAATGAAAATTTCCTAAAAATCTATCCTTCGGAGTCGACTTTAAAACCGCAGGACCCGCGAGTCATGTATATAATTAGCGGACACAACATAAGTGGTGAGAGAAGCTAGGTTGTAATCTCTTGACTGAAGGGTTGTAATGACCAATTATATATGCACACATCAACTGCTCTGAACAGATCATTGGACACTATTATTCTAATTACAGATTACTGGAGTACAAAACAAAATTCTTCTCCTAATACTGTGGACATATTCATCAACGACTCGAAATTGTTAGGAAACTAAATATTGTAGACGCAGACTGCCAACCCAACACTACGTTAAATTGGCATCCTGGAATAGCATTGAACTCTTGCGGCGAGAAGATTGAACTCGGTAAAGAAGGCGTTAATCCTAAGCGGTGATTAATGATATGGTCCCTTTACCATGTACACTATCATACATACATAATTGGCCATTACAACCCTTCAGCCAGGATTACGACCTAGTTTCTCACACCACTTATGTTGTGTGCGTTAATTTTATACATGAGTGGCGAGACCTACAGTTTAAAGTCCACTCCGAACGATAGATTTTTTGAGAAGCTTTTCATGGCAATTTTTACTCTCAGAGTCTTTGCCAGAAATCTGCTGAGAGGAAGTCGCCGAAGAAATATTTTTCGTTTTTGATGTCTGACCCGGGATACGAACCCGGGCCTTTTGTCTAATAAGCCAACACACTACCCACTAGACCACGGCGACTGCTAACCTAACACTACGTTAAATTGGCATCCTGGAATAGCATTGAACTCTTGCTGCGATAAGATTGAACTCGGTAAAGAAGGCTTTATTCCTAAGCATTGATTGATGATATGGTCCCTTCACCATGTACACTATCATCCCCTAATAATGATTAATGCAAAGCGAAGGTAAATCCTTCCTTGAAGATTTACATTGATGGCTTGAAGTGATTGAGCGAATGAATGGCAGTGTGTATATAGAGGATTTGAATATCAGGAACTCATATAAACTCCCAAATTACTGCCGTATGTTTCAGATGGAGGAAACGCTAATGAAGGTTAAAAGGCTTTTAATGATGATTAAAAGGCTTCTAAACAGTGAAATATTGCCTGAGAATAAACTGGCTTACTCAGACCACCAGGCTGTCATATCGTCACATCGACATCGAAGATTTTTTAGAAATGTCGCCTGTTTCTCAGGGAAATGGCTTATTCTGAAGTCTGTAACTGTGTTCCAGCCGTACTGCTTTAAAAGGGTACTGCACCAGAAAACTCCAAAGGTGATCCGCGTGGGTTTCTCTTGGCTAGGCGGCAGAAAATTACCTATAGAACGTCATATCAATAACCAAGTTTTTACAGGAATGTCGACTATTTCTCAGAGAAATGGCTTACTCTGAACACTCCATACAATAACTGCGTTACAGCCACACTGCCTAAAACGGGTACTACACCAGAAAACTGCAAATGTGATTCGCACATAGGGGTTTCTCTTGGCCACGATTAAATTGGAAGTTAGAAAAAAACTCAACTCTTTGACTAAAGTTTCTGGGACAACTGTTCGATTACCAGGTTGAGCACAATTTTTCTGATTTGACATTTATTATGTGCACTCTGTTTGGACGGGTAGCCAAGCCTTTTGTTTAAAAAAATTTTGGAGTTGAAAAACACGTTCGAACTTGAGGACATCTTTACATATGTTTATGCATACATAATGGGTCATTACAACCCTTTAGTCAGTAAAATATACATAGCTTCTCACACCACTTATGTTCTGTGTGTGTTAATTTTATCCATAAATGGAGGCACCTACAGCTTAAAGTCGATTCTAAACGACAGAATGAGAAACTCTTCATGGCAATTTTATTTACTTTCGAGAGTTTTTGCCAGAAATTTGCTAAGAGGAAGTCACCGAAGAAATTGTTTTCAAATTTCGTTTTGTTGGAGATAACTGACCTGGAGTAAGACGCTTTTTAAAGTGAGTCCCCTTATCTTCTGTATGCAAGAATTTTTAACCCCGACTGTTGCGTATCAATACGTCAATTATTTTAGTAGGAGAACGTGTTCATTTCTTTAAATGAACTGTGTGGTACGCTGCCTAAACATAATTTATGGGGATAGTTTGCACCTGGTTTCTTCAGAACTTCAGCCGATGACTTATTGACTGATTTGGTGTCTAGTGAATTGCGATCACTATACTCATGCTTAATGGGAACATTATGAACAGTCCGACAAAAGGCCCGGGTTCGAATCCCAGGTGAGACATCAAAACGAAAAATATTTCTTCGGCGACTTCCTCTCAGCAGATTTCTGGCAAAGACTCTGAGAGTAAAAATTGCCATGAAAAGCTTCTCAAAAATCTGTCGATCGGAGTCGACTTTAACCCTTTGACGAACACCAAAATTTTAGGTGGCTTCCCCGTAGGACAGTTGCTATATCTCCGTTATTTGGCAAGATACAATTTATGACGTGTATACACGTCATGTCCCCCCAGAAACCCTTGTTATGACGTCTATAGACGTCAGTGTCCGTCAAAGGGTTAAACTGTAGGTCCCAGCCACTCATGTATAAAATTAACGCACACGACATAAGTGGTGTGAGAAGCTAGGTCGTAATCCTGACTGAAGGGTTGTAATGGCCAATTATGTATGTATGTATGTAACAGTCCGAATATTCTGGTGGCTGATGAAAACAGCTGAGCAACTGTATGAAGTTCAGCTTACAGCAGATGCAGCTATATATAGCGTCTAGGCACTAATTTTATCGTTTTTTTTTAATTTTAAACTACATTTGAAAGCCGTTGGTTAGTGAATATATAACTATGTAAACTATTTGGAAATAATATTTAAATACGTTAAAAACAAGTGAGAAGGTTAGAGGACGTGCACCTGTCGGTCAAGACAAGCACAGTACCCGGAGGTCGAAATTGACCCATTGTACATAATCAAGTTAGAAGCAAGCTCGTAATCCGTACGTCCGTCCGTAATTTCAAGCAATCTGCGATATAGCATGTAGCGGTTGTAAGTTTAACGAGCTTAAAATAAAAAAAAAGGAAAACTCTTTCGCTTAATTGCGAATTTTAATAGGAAAGAAATCCTATTGCAATCGCATTCTATCTGTTAAACATCCTTCCCGTGATCCATTAATATTCTTAGAAAGCAATAGAGTTTTGCCTGCAACAAAACAAACACAACGCAACGCTTAAAGGATTCTTATTTTTTCTTTCATTTCCTTCCTTTTTTTTTGTTCTATTTTGTTGTGATTCTGATAGGCTAGGGATAATCGTCGTTGCTTGCTTTACACGTTTTGCCTCTTTTGTGCTGCTTTACTTTAAAGCCGACATAATCGCTGGGACTAAACTGCTTTAAGGTTGTTTTAAATGAATTAAATCCCCCGTCCGTTTCAAAATAGTACCGCGGCACATAAGCTCGTATGCGTTTGAACTCGGCGGGTATGTGTAAGTGTGTGTCTCTGTGAATGGGGATATGTGTGTGTGTCTCTGTAAAAGTTGCAGGAGTTTCTACTTTTTAAGCTGATTATGTAAAACTGTATGCAAATCGTACACAAAACTACTTATGAAGAGATTTAAAAGATTGCATACACCCACACACACACACCTACACCTACAAAAGCAACAACAACAATAACAAGTGAAATGAAACGAAATTTTTTAAATTCAAAATTAAACGTTTTAACAATTGATTTTTAATTTCTCAACAATTGCAGACTAGTTGAACGGACTCTTTTTCGTTTTTTGTCTTGCCACAGAGGTAGTTAGGATCCAAAACACAAAAAAGAAAAAAATTCAAATTATTTTCAATGCAAAACAGATTTTTCTATTGGTTTTGTTGCTTCATTTAGTTTTTCGTAATTTGTTAAAGATTTTCTATTGTCACCGGCATTTAAAAAATGTTTTTTTTTTCTTTCTTTAATTTTCTATTTTAAGGAAAACCAACAATAAGACTTCAATTCCAAAGACTTGTATTTAAAAGAGAAGGAAGAAAACATCGTTTGTATCTGTTTTATTTGTTTAGAGTGTATTATTAAGAAATGTTTTGTTTAACATTTGTGTCCTTTAAAGGTTTCAGTTCAGTTTATAAACAATTTCTGTTGTGTTCTTTTATTTCATTTTTGTATTGCAGTGCTAGTCTTCCATGGAACATTTATTTTCCAATTCCATTCTCGATTAAGATTCATTGACTTTATTACTGCCCTTGCTCTCCTTTACATTGTCAATTCTAAATGAGAATTCTTTTGTTAAAACATTACACTTTCAAATGCTTTTTCGATTTCAAATAAAATCGGAAAATAAATGCACAGTAGACCGTATGGGGAAAAGAGAGAACTTCAGTTTAAAAAAAAAAATTAATCAAAATTTCTTTCCCAGATGATCTTATGCCTAAAAAGTCCAAGGTTCTACGTTTTTCAGGTTAGATTTTAGGGCCCTTATTGATGCCAATCGGTAGAGCTTGCGTCATTACTTTCGAAACTAGCCTGGTTTGCCTTGTTAAAGGCGAAGTTTGCTTTTACCGATTGTAATTGGTAATCTGTTCTTGCATTGGCATTTGTTGTCACTGCAAAATATACAGTAGCGAGCACAAAAAATGCAACGTTGGGTAAAATTATCTGTAAGTGCGATAATTTTAAAAAAATGGTGACCAGTTCAAAATATTTCTTTGGGTTATTAATCCCTACAGTTATAGATATCTATTATCAATAACATTATGGAAATATTTTTAATTAATGATAGATTATTTTGTCATTTATTAAAAAGAGTGCGAATTTCTTTCATGGGAGCAATAAAAATGCAACAGTATAAATTTTAATGTGTTTATTTAAATTAAATAGTAATTCTTACAAAAAAATAGCTTAAAATTAATATATAGTGGCGTAGCCCTTATTTTTTATGACTTCTTGCAACCTAGAAGGCATAGAGTCGTCTAAAGCTATTAATGTGTTAATGGATATTTTCTCCCATTCACTTTTCAAAATTTCTTCTAATTGCCTCTTATTTGACAGATGTTTCCTCTTAACTTCCCGATCTCATAGCTCCCATAGATTTTCTATGGGGTTTAGATCGGGAGACTGTGATGGCCAATCCAAAACATTGGCATCATTGTCGCTTAAAAAGTTTCGAGCTAAACGACTTGAGTGCTTTGGATCGTTATCCTGTTGGAATATGCTACCAGGAGGCATTTTTTCCCGCAGATGAGGAAGCATGTGTTCTCCAAGGATTTCACAGTACTTCTTGGCGTCCATTTTTCCTTCGATTTGAGTTAAGGGACCTACCCCATCACGGGAAAACGCACCTGTAAATACGTGACGTAAAATCAATAATTTTTTTTAAACATATCGTTCCTTACCCCACACCATTATTGATCCACCGCTATGTTTTACGGTTGGAAGTTGATATCTTGTAGAATATCTCTGTCCAGGCGGTCTTCGAACAAAATTTATCCCATCGGAGCCAAACAAATTAAATTTGCTTTCATCGCCCCACAAGACTTTAGCCCATTGTTCATTTGACCAATCCTTGTAACGTTTTGCAAATTCCAGGCGCTTCTTTTTATTGATTGCACTGATGAGAGGTTTCTTTGCGGGTCGTCTCGCATGCAAATTAGCCTCTTTCAACCTACGGCGAACAGTGTGAACGCCTATAGAGACTCCCATTTGCTCATTTGCGAAATTAGCAACGTCCACTGCGGTCTTTCGTGGATCTTTTTTAACCAGTGCAATCATCTGGCGGTCTTGGCGAGAGGTAGTTTTTCCAGGGTTACCACTACCTGGTTTCCTTTCCACACTATTTCTTAAGGAAAATCGAGATTTATTCCGACATACGGTTGATTGATTTACACCAAAGAGGTGTCCAACTTCACGCATGGATTTTCCTTCTTCTAAGGCTTTAATGATTGCAGTTTTGCTGTCAGCTGAGAGCTGAGAGCTGCTTCTATTCAAAACATGTTGTATAACTTATTTAAGAAATTTTCAATTATAATTAAATAAATAACTTACTTTAACTATTTTCTTATTATGTTGCATTTTTTTTGCTCGCTAAAAATTGACACCTTTTTCACTAATTCAAAAATATTTAACTTTTTAAAGCAGAATTTGGAATAAACTGTGGTTACTTTGAAACTTATAATTGAAAGAATTAACAGCAAAAGAAATAGATAAATTAGTTACCGTTGTTTTGATCAATCTTATTAAAGATCATATGGCACAGTGTTGCATTTTTGTGCTCGCTACTGTACATACATACATAATTGGCCATTACAACCCTTCAGTCAGGATTATGACCTAGCTTCCCACACCACTTATGTTTGCATGCGTTAATTTTATGAATGACGTGGGGGGGGGGGGGACCTACAGTTTAAAGTCGACTCCGAATGACAGATTTTTGAGAAGCATTTTCATGGCAATTTTATTTTTACTCCCAAAGTTTTTGCCAATAATTTGCTAAAAGGAAGTCGCCGAATAAATATTTTCATATTTTCGTTTTGATATCTGGTCTAGGATTTGAAATCGGGCTGTTCGTCTAATAAGCCAACACAATATCTACTAGACTAAGGTGACTTCTTCACTGTAATGGCGCTGTCTATTCCCTGCAGCCCTGGGCAATTATTATCCTCTGAATTCAAATGTTAAAATTGGCATGAAAGTCTCCCTGTAATTCCTAATCTCTTTGACCAGACCTTGCTTATATTCGCCTACTCGGTGTTATACAATTGAGGTGATAGAGGATATCCTTACTTTACTACAGAGTTGGTATGAAATGGTCGGTTTACAGCCAAAACGGCATTTCATTTCGAATCAATTCTATGACATGGTGTCTCCCAAAGATCCATTTTATTAGAATTTGTACTTCGAAAATAAAAGCCGAGGAAGATTCCAATACAGACATCACTAGGGCCTTGTGTGGTCTATTTGAAGCATTTCCTCTACGAATTAGTTCAATTGCTTGTTTCTTTCCATAAGAATTTTGAATCCAGTGTCAAGAGGCACAAAATACATAAAGTCTTCCATTTACTCCTCGACTTCCATATCACATAAGAGGAGCGTTGACTCGAATGCAGATGCGCTTTAGGCTACCTTCATATTAGCGTAGATCTCCAGCTGAATATTACTCGTTGGAAGACACTAATGGAGATACAGGTTAGGTTAGGTTAGAGGACGTGTACTTGTCAACTGTGACGAGTACAGTACCCGGAGGTCGAATTGGCCCATTGTACAACGTCCTATCTTCTCACACCACTCGTGTTGGGACCTACAGTTTAAAGCCGACTCCGAACGACAGATTTTTTTTCTGAGAAACTTTTCATGGCAATTTTTACTCTCAGAGTTTTTGCCAGAAATTTGCTGAGAGGAAGTCGCCGAAGAAAATATTTCCATATTTTCGCTTTGATGTCTGACCTGGGATTCGAACTCGGTGCTTTCGTCTAATAAGCCAACACACTACCTACTAGACCACGGCGACTTCTGAGAGAGATGGAGATACAAATTACTTGTCAATCTATCGACCATAATTAAGCTTGGATTAGCGACTTCATTCCTCATTGAGTTTCGGAAAGGCAGTTAACATAGAATCCATCGGGGAGTACTCAAGAACTCCAGCATGATCACTTGCTTCAGTTCAACTTGCTTCAAAAGGTGCATGCCTTACTGGATGACCATCACTGCAGTTATTCTGATCCCTGACGATCTTTAACTTTACCCGGACATTACAACAAAACAAGTGTTAGTCTTATACGATCGATGAGAGCACATCCAGAGTACGATTTTAAGTTTAAGATTTCCATTTTCCATCACTACCCATTAAACACCCCTCGTATGTAAAGGCATTTTAAGCCATTAACTGGATTTTATGCCTGATTTCGATTTAAGAACTTAATTCTGTTGTGCAATAAATTTCCAAGTGATTGCTAGAATACAGCAGCAGATTACAAAGACGCGCTTAATTAGCAATTTTGCTTCACTGTTGTCATCGTTGCATCAAAGCCAATTGAATGAAGTGAATGGCAAGACAAGGGATATTTTACTTTTCATTAGAAACAGAGAACAAAAACAAAAACCAGTTGATCAAATTTCACTGCAACTGCTTTAACTAGTCTCTGCATCTAGTCATCTTTGCTAGAGCTAAGGCTGGGTGGGCATTTGATAAAGAAACAAATGCCAATGAATAAATGGATGAATAAAGGGGAATAGAAGAATGAACGTTTGTAGACCATTTTATCAGGCCACTTGTTACACCGTCAGACTCATCAACAACATTTTTGTCATATGAATACTTGGACACACAGACACACACACATACAGGCATGAACTGAATAAAGATGAGAGTTAAACAGAGTCCTTCATCCTCGATAAAATTTCATGCATTTCAAATACTTTTTGACGCGACTGGCTAATACGTGTGAGTGTGTTGGAAGTGTGTGTGTGTGTGTCTGATTAGTAAGTGCATGTTTGAGTCAGGAACGTACATTTGATAACCTTAAGTCAGGATAACATAACGACAATGACAACGACAACTACGACTACAACATCAACCAGAACGACAGCATTCAACCGAGATCTTTGGGAGCATAAAAAGCTTTACATTATGACCGAAACCAATGAACCAAATCTCCTCTTTCACAGCAAAAGCAGCAGCAGTAGCAGTAGCACCAGTTTCAACGGCATCAGTAATAACAAAACCAGCAACAGTGTAAAGCAAAAGTTTTTCTCGTGTTAACAAAAACGCTACGCTACTCAACGAATTAAAATGCACCCTTTCAGAGCAGCAATAGTTTGAAAGCAAAAAAAAAACTCTGCCTAGGCATATAAATTTTGCTCTTGAATTTGACAAATCATAAGGTCTTAATAATTTCCCCAATAACTTGGAAATTATTTACTTATCAAACGATTTCCACAAACTAGTTGATTTACAATGATTCAACAACAAACAAGAACACCAGAGTGAGTGAATCTTTTTTAATATCGCTTGGATACGCTTCATTTGTACTTGGAAATCATATCGTACGTAGTACGTGTCGTTCTACCCGGCTACACTTGTCGTTGATATCCGTCTGCGTACGTGTACGTATGAGTGGGGTGTTTTTTTTTCTATTCAAACATTTCTACTCAATTCACATACTCGTACTTGAATTCAAATACTTGGTACGAGTATGACATCAACTGGCATCAAAGAAATGCGCCAAACAATGACGACAAAAAAAAAACCAGGAGCAGAGAAAGGAGATGAGATGAGATTCAACACTATGCGGATATGCTTTCATTTTGCTATGTGTGCCTGTACTATATGTGTGAGTGTATATTGGAGTACTCGAACGCTTTGTATGAATGCAACAATGTTTTGTAAAGCGGTAAAAATCATACGATGATCATGATGATGATGATGATAATGATAAAAGATGTACAATTTCCCCAAGATTCAAAAGCCATTCACTGATTGAAACGGATTTTGATGTAATGTACACGCACACACACAAGCACAAGTGGATTTTCATACATATAGGACTTATGCTAACCCAATGAACAATTTTCCAAAAAATAATAGGATTTTCAGTAAAAAAAATAAAGCAAAAAATGTTCCTTTCCTCCAAATAATCCATCCAAGAATCCATCTCTGACTTACCGTATGAGATAATAGCAACAACGAATGATATGCTAAGTAAGACGTAATTAGGAAATCAAGGCCGAATATTGGTAGTCTTCTGTTTGAATATGCCCACCAGAGCCTCCCAAATATGAGAGGTAATTCCCGAACTTGACATTTAAGCACAACTCTCTAGCAAGCCTTCTGATGAAAATCGCACTGTAAATAAGCTTCGTGCACAACTTATTTTGTGGTGTGTTAATTTCAAATATTCTGGAAGGTCTTCTGATGAAAATCACACTCTAAATAATGCCTTCGTACCTATGTACATACGTACATAATTTGTCATTACAACACTTCAGATAGGAATACGACCTAGCTTCCCGCAGCACTAACTTATGTTGTTTGTGTTAATTTTACACATGACTGGTGGGACCTACAGTTTAAAGTTAACTCCGTACGATAGATTTTTGAAAAAGTTTTCAGTGGCAATTTCTATTTATTTTTAGAGTTTTTGCCAGAAATATGCCCGAAGATATAACGGGTCTATGCTTATATCCTCTATTTCCTTCCTCCCTTAAGGACAATGTACAACGGGTTAATTTCGACCTCCGGGTACTGTGCTTGTCTTGACCGACAGGTGCACGTCCTCTAACCTAACCTAACCTATAACGGGTCTGCCATCTAACTTTTTTTTTTAACTAGTGCTTATTTCGTGAATTGTAACACTTAGCTCATGTCTGATTTGACAGATAATTAGTTTTATCCTTCCGCTGAACGAGTGTTCACCATCCAATGCGTTTTCGCTTCGCTAAGTGGGCCTGCGATCGACTTACAGAAGATGCCGATTTTGGCAAAAAATCATCTTTTCAAATGAAGCTCATTTTGATCTTGACGGATATGTAAACAAGCAAAATTGTCGCATTTGGGGCACAGAAAACCCGCACGCATACATTGAAAAGCCGACGCACCCAAAACGAGTCACTGTTTGGTGCGAATTTTGGTCCAGAGGCATAATTGGGCCATTTTTTCTTCGAAAATGAGCAACGAATGGCCGTTACAGTCAATGGCGATTGTTATCGGGCCATGTTGAACGAATTTTTGTTCCCAAAAATTGAAGATGAGGATATTGGCAACATTTGGTTTCAAGCAGGACGACTTTCCTCCTTGTTTTTGAAGATCGCATTATCAGCCGCAGAGCTGATGTTGTTCAGCAACCTCGGAGCTGGTATTTAAAACCGTTGGACTATTATTTGTGGGGTACCGTCAAAGATAAGTGTTACGCCGACAAGCCAGAGACAATTGACGCTTTAAAGGACAATATTCGTGAAGCCATTGATGAAATACAGCTGCACACAATCGATAATGTGCTTAAAAATTTAACCGATCGTGTAGGCTACTGCATGGCTAGCCGAGGTCAACCATTTGAATGAAATTATTTTCCATTATTAACCGGGAGGATTGTACTTTCAAATAAAAAATAGAAATTTGAGAAAATATTCAGTAGTTCAGTTTAAAGAATTTTCAAAAAAAGGGCATTTGGTGGACCCTTTATTTTTTTCATATTTCGTTTCGTTAGAGATGTCTAAAGTGGGATTTGATCTCACGGTCTCACGTCTATTTAATATTAATAATTCATTACAAACGATTGAATGAGAATATCTCTCCAGCTCCACCCCACATTGTAACCGGCTTATATGCATGGAGTTTTAATTTTAACCCTTTTCGCCTTAAGGATCGAAGTTTCCTCAATAAAATCAATCAAACTGAGTAGATTTTACTAGAAAATGTTTATTGGGATGCCTACAATGAGATTCATGCACGAGTCTTTGTTAGCGTATTGGTTTCATCAGGCATAAAATAATGTTTATAAGCAGGGAAGTACGAGACGGTTAGTCAGTCATGTTCACATGAAACCAAAGGGGACTTAGACAATAAGGAAATTAATAAAGTCAAGTGTAGATAGAATACATCACTATTTGAATGTGAATGTGATTGTGAATGAATTTATATGGGTCATGCATATAGCAACATGAACTGAATTGTTGAAATTTGTTCGATTTGTTTGGATTTTCATATTATTCTGCTGCTTTACATTTAAGGTGACGTTATGAATGCGTAAGCAATTCTCTATTGATTCGTTTTCGTTGGATTTGTGAAAGTGTGTCAAACTTTAAGGAAATTCTTAAAAATAAACTTAAAGTGTATTGAAGTTTTTCAAACTCATGTTTATGCTTAAGTCGAGGAAACAAGTGAGGGTTTAGAATTATCTTAAGAATGCATATGGACTTGCTGCAAGCCGGGGATAACTTTGCAAAGAAGTGAAGATTTTCTATCTTTTTGTTCTTCTGCATATTTAAAATGCTTTCTGAAATTATTTTCTAATGTTGACAATAACATTATGAGTTCAATAATGTAACGACGGTTGCTGTTAATATTTGACGTATTGCTGTCATGCATTCACATGCTGGCAAACATTTGAATGACTTTGAATGGCAACATCATTATGTAACAGCGTGTCAAGACGTGGTATTAATGAAATTACCCGAAGGGTTAGAAACAAGATAAAATCAAAAGCTTTGCGGTGGCATTTGCTGGAGGCATTATTTACAGTCTCTCACTCTCTCTCACTCTCTCTCGCTCTCATTACACATACACAATTGCAACTAAAGTGATGATGCTTCCTGCTGCAATAGATTTCATTGGCATCCTATACCAGCCGCCCATCCCCTACCAAAGTGAACATCCTTGCAATTTAAATTATTTCATTTGAAATCCCACCCAATGTACCCCTACTCTCCCGTATCCTATATGTGTGAAATGTAGGATTTATATAAACAATTACACATGTAAGTATGTATGGGAAGGCGTGTGTGTGTGTGTGTTTGCAAGGCGTAGCGAAAATAATTTTATACTCTCGGGTACAAGGTGTTAATCTTATTGCCAACAATTTATACAAGATTTAATGCATTATGGGTTATTACATTACTCCCTTTAGCAAGGATAAGAACCATGAGAGAGAGAGAGAGAGAGAGACCGGGAGAGGTGTATGGGTGTATGTATAGTTTATTTATTTATTAAACGACTAATTATTACATCCTCCATTCCATAGACATAGCATGTCGCACAACATCTTGGTGTAAATTACGTTTACAAACATTCCCACGTTTACTTATACCACCCCAAAGGGAGGTACGGAATAGCTTTGGATTTGTATTTTGTTATGGGAATTAGAATACCTAATGTATGTATGTGTTTGTATGTATGTATGTATCTGTGTATGTATAGTTTTGTATTCCAATAAATTAACATGAATAGTTAAATGCAGAAGTAACACACATGATTTGTTGTACATCAGCCGTTAATCAATTATTAAATTAAATGTTTCTTCTTCTTCTTCTACTTTTCAGCGATTATTTTTTGATTTAATTGACAGATTAAATATTAATCGATTACTTGTACAGTGATACTTCGATTTACGTCGCCTCGATTTACGTCGTCAAATTTTTTCAACTTCAATTTGCGTTGTCATTCGATTTACGTGCCGTTTTTTGGGAACTAATTGCCTTATAAATCTAGGGATTACTGTAAATTCATATAATTTTTTTAAGTTGCTTGTTAAAAACATACTCATTCGTTTACATTGTTTCGGTTTACGTTGCCTTTTTTTGGAATCGACTGTGACATAAATCGAGGGATTACTGTATAGCTATTTATGAAATGTTTTTTTTTTTTGTAACGCATGCATATTAAATAATTTGCTGGCTGTATTCTAAGGCGAAATGGGTTCATAAAAGGCTAAAAAAAATTCATTTTTATTCTTATTATGCTATTGGGGCCCCCGGTCCTAGTGAAATGCATGTCGCTAGAATTGTTATTCGCTCATGTGAAAACTCATAAGATGTGGGTTTTAGTAGGTTAGGTTAGGTTAGGTTAGAGGACGTGTACTTGTCAATTCTGACAAGTATAGTACTCGGTGGTCGAATTGACCCATTGTACTACGTCCTAGCTTCTCACACCACTTATGTTGTGTGCGTTAATTTTATACATGAGTGGCGGGACCTACAGTTTAAAGTCGACTCCGAACGACACATTTCTTGAGAAGCATTCCATGGCAATTTTTTACTCTCAGAGTTTTTGCCAGAAATCTGCTGAGAGGAAGTCACCGAAAAATTATTTTCAAATTTTCGTTTTGATGTCTGACCTGGGATTCGAACTCGGGTCTTTCGTCTAATAGGCCAACACAGTATCTACTAGACCACGGCGACCTCAAAAGTTTAGTAGGACAAGGAGATTTGGCAGGTAGCTGTCCTCCCAAAGGAATTCAGATGGAGCCACTTAAGCCACATAAGGCCCATCGTGATTCAAACTGTCGATGTGAATGTTCAACGGATCGCCAAGATCATTAATAATGTAGTAGGCACCAATGCCTCTTTCTAGTACCTATTGTGATAAAATAGTTGTTAACGTTCGACAGATCTCCAAGATCATTCTTGGTCCATTGTGATATAATAGTTTTCATCACCAAACTTCTTACGTCAACGTTCGACAGATCATCTAGATCATTAATGTATAGGCACCAAGATGTGTCTTTCTCGGCTTATTGTGATAAAATTGTTTTCATCATTAATCTCCTAGTCCTGGAACCACTTAGAGCTTCCAATGAAGTGACTCAAACTGTCGATATACATACATAATTGGCCATTACAACATTTCAGTCAGGATTACGGCCTAGCTTCTCACACCACTTATATTGTGTGCGTTAATTTTATACGTGAGTTTAACGTCGACTCGGAACGGCAGATTTTTGAGAAACTTTTTCATGGGAGGTTTTATTTACTCTCAGAGTTTTTGCCAGAGGAAATCGACGAAGAAATATTTTTTTCATCTTAATATCGTTTTGATGCCTGAGCTGGGATACGAACCCGGGCTTTACATCTAATAAGCCAACACACTACCTACTAGACTACGGAGTGATTCGACTTATCACCAAGATCATTAATACAGTATTCTCTCGATTTACGTCGTCGCGATTTTCGTTGTTTCTATTAACGTCGTCAAAAATGTTGTTCTCTTCAACTTCGATTTGATTTACGCCGCCTCTATTGTTTATAAACAAAATCAGGGGAATTCCCTCTTTAAAAAAAAATTCAATACTAAGAATAAAAATTTAATTAATTTAGTTTTGTTTTTGTAAAATGTACATAAATAAATGCATCTGATAATGTGAGTTATTTGAAATACGATTTACGTCGTTTCCATTTACGTCGCCTTTTTCCGGAACATTCTACGACGTAAATCGAGGGAATACTGTACTGTAGTAGGCACCAAGACGCCTCTTTACCCTTTGCCATAGTGCCGAGCATGTCCCCAGTAGGTGAAGAACAGTTTCATTCTCCTCCTCATCTCTGCAGCTTAGAAGTGAAGAGATAGGTGAAGAATAGTTTTATCCTCCTCCTTATCTCTGCAGCTTCTGCGCCAGATTAATGCGCCTCGCATGCGTTTAAATGCAATGCAATACCCCGTTGCGACCTCGTTAATTACACAGAGCATGCTTCTTTGGAGTTTAATCAGCCTTGGCCAGATTTTCTGCACTGTTCTGTTTGTATTCTAAGCCGCCCTCCTAATTTTGACGAATTCTATGGCCACATTGTTAAACATAAGCTTACAGGCCTCCAGAGGGAGTCCTGTACTCGAGAATTCATCAGAGAATTCGATGATTGTGCTTTAGCTTGCACGAGGAGATTATCTTTCACCTCATAAGTCAAAGCCTGGCATAAAACATTTGTTGCTCCCTGTTAACAGATTCCAAATGGAAATGATTTTAAATTAATCTTTCAACTAAGCCAAGTTAAAATATTAAATTCCAATGAAATTTCTTCCATATCTTAAAGAAATTTCAGTAAAATTTTCTTTTAATTGTAATTTTCCTCAATTATAATATGAAAAATTATAAAAAAAAAATTTATAATCTTCATGGAAAACTGTCATTACAAATTAAGGTCCAGTTTAAATGGCATTCACTTGACAACAAAAAAGAATTTTTTTTTTTTTGGACAGAGGTCAGGAAATAAAATGTTAAATTGAATGGCACAAATGCTTCTTGATAAACGTAATTCCCATAATTTGCTAAAGTTTTTTAAATTTAAAACTGGCTGAAGTGTACAACAGGAACGTTTCCATTTTAAAATTACGAGTATTTCGTTTTAACAACTGCCTTAGCTTATGGAACGCATTTAAAATGTGAAAGAATATTATTTCCTTGAGTACGTAACGAGAGAATCAATCTTACTTTTGATTCGCATCTCATTAATGGTTTTTTACCTAAAGTAACTCAATGTTAAGTACATCAGTACATCAGTACATTACTGTTTACCCCAGTGGATTTATGAACGTTGAGTTGCCAAACGTTAATGTTCGTTCATTCAGCTCCAAAGGATTTCTTTAATCATTTGCTTCAACAACTGTGATGTCAGTCAGTGAGTGCCATTAAAATGTTCTCATTTTTAAATCTGAAATGTGTTTTGTATTGTGGCTGAAGTTGAAGTTGATGTTGATGTTGTTGTTGTTGACTTGTTAACGAAAGCTGGAAGTTGTGTTGCGAGGAAACTGTTAACAATGAAATGATTTTGTGCAAACTGTAAACCTATGCTGCTGGCGCTCAGGGTTTCGATATGATACGCTACATACATACATAATGGGCTATTACAACCCTTCAGTCGGGATTACGACCTAGCTTCTCACACCACTTATATCGTGTGCGTTAATTTTATACATGCGTGGTGGGACCTACAGTTTAAAGTCGACTCCGAACGACAGATTTTTGAGAAGCTTTTCATGGCAGTTTTTACTCTCAGAGTCTTTGCCAGAAATCTGCTGAGAGGAAGTCGCCGAAGAGCGATTTAATTTCGATATTATAGGACATGGCATGGCCATATATTGGGTAGTGAGTTTAATGAAGAGTATAACAGCCTTTAAGTAGTCGCCGTAGTCTCGAAGGTACAGTATTTGCTTGTAGCGCGTCAGGCAACACGGTTCAAATCCCAACTCATAAAACTTGAACAAAACAAAATATGGAAAAATATTTCTGCGGCGATTTCCTCTCATCTTAGGGATGACTGGAATCCTAATACGGTCGTCGCCCCGGAAGTCCTGGATATGTAGTATATACCGACGGTCTAAACCCGATAATGGGGATGAAAGCGGTGTCTAATCTAGAAAAGTAGATCTGAACATTTCTCTCCGTCTGGCAGACTACTGCAACGTGTTTCAGGCGGAGGTGATAGCAATTTACCAATGAATTCTCGTCAACAGAACTGCTTTCACTCGCGTTTCGGTCTTTTCGGATAGACAGGTTGCGATATGATCTCTACCGGGATCGTTAGGGAATGTCGCCAATGTCTCGACTTTCTTTCTGGGCGCTTCACCAATGTCTCATTGCTGTGGGTACCCGGGCGTAGTGACATTCCGGCTCGATAGAGCTGCTGCGAACCTTCCGGAATCCTCTTCTATTGAATTGAGTATCCCATTTGACTTGGTCAAGTTGGAGATTGTTGGCGTCCCAACCTATCCTGGGTCAATGAGGAGTCCTGTTCCACCGTTAGACCACCGTTACTTAGTGTTGGTCATGAAGTTATCTCAATTAGCCGTGCTTACGGGTCATTGCGTCATGGGTAGACATGCGGCAAGAATAAGGCTGCCATTAAACGGCTTCTGCCGTGGATGCAGATCTGCAGAGGAAGAGGAGACTGTTATCCACTTTCTTTGGCTGTGTTGTACTATACCGAATACATGTCACAATTACGGTTCTTCCAATTGGTTAGTTTATGTTATATAAACGCTGCAGATTCTGGCCTACTTGTGTAAGAAGTTTCCGAGAAAATAATTTCACGTTTTGGTTACATCAGCAGGCCATTAAGAGCATTCGATTTGATGCGAATAGACTCTTTAGGGGGGGGATTATGCCTAAGACCTTGTCTATAAGGATAAAAGCCTTACGTTGGAGGGTTTGAAAAACAACATTTCTTATGTTATTGCAAAGATACTAACTTCTTCGAAACTTCAGCTGAAGAATCCCTTTAATAACTTCCATTAATGCTTTAATAATTTTTCATTCTCCACCTTAGTTAGTTAGGAAACGCTTTAGAACTTTCTACTCTTAAATTGAGGCATTCTCTTCATTATTCTCAATCCTCCTGAGATTCCCTAATATTTTAATCATTTCATCTTGCTTTTGCCACGAACTTGCCGCGTAAAGAAATTTAAGAATTCCCAGCAAAAACCTGTTCGAATTTAAAATCACTCCAACTCCACACACTCCACAACAATTTTCCCGAGAGAGAGAGATGCTATACCATTCGGAACAGAGCAAAATATAATTGACAGAAGTAAAGAAAACGTTAACCGCTGGACAAGTTAAAAAACAAAATGAACATGAAAATTATGATTCAAATTATATCTGCCATCCTAAGGTATGGGATCAGTTCCTATCTCATTCTGCTTGCATTTGCTAAAGAAAATCAAGGAAAACACAAGGAAAATGTATTTGTAAGTCGTGTTGTCTCTAATAAGCAAATGGTGTGTCTGCCAATCAAGGGAGTTTGTCTGTCTGTCTGTCTGTCTATCAAATGGCCTACGTTGGATAATGAAATTGTTAATGATGTCTCATTGAATTTGCATGATTATCACGATGATGATGATGATGACAACGACAATGACAATGGCATTGTTTTTGGTTTATGGCCATAACCATAAAGCGCAGACAGATAAACCCCCTGTGGAGACTAAACCAGGAAACGGAAAATCTAATTTAGAAGTTGTTAAAATCAACTTCATTTTCTACATTTTCTTCTTTTGCGTTGTACATTTTCCATTCTTTGCTCGTTGTTTTATGGCTCCTTTAGCATTTACGATTCCATTTGAAAAGAATTATTGTGTGTGTGTCTGTTTTTTTTCATTCCTTTCCTTTTCTTCTCTTTGCAGATCCCTAATTTCCTTTCCAACAAGCCGGATAAAGATTGTAAGAAGGCCAATACCCATAAACTTTAACTAAAGTGGAGTTTATGTTTGCCAATAAACTCTCTCTCTCTCTCTCCCTCTACCTCTCCCTGCATCTCTTAATTGATTAATTTCTTTTAAACTTAATTTTGTCTTAAATTTCTCATTCCATTTTTTCATTCATTTTTAAATCTATTTGTCTGTCTATCTCTCCAATCTATGAAGTTCACAATGGTTCTTATAGCACAGTTTTTATAATTTTGACTATCCCTCATATGTGCAGATATCCTGTAAAACGAAACGTAAGTGTAATTACAATCCATATAACCGAGAAATATTGATGCAAAGCTACATAACAAATGTAATTCACCTTAAAGCTGTATTAATACATACACTCAGAGAAATATTGCCGTCCAAAAAAAAAAAAAATAAATAAATTCTGAACTAAAATGGAAACTTCCATCGTATAAGAAAAGCAAGTTATTTCCATTGTCTGGCAGAATAGAATTTTAAAGAAACTAAAAAAACGAACAGGAATAAATAAAGATGGAACACAAGAAAATGAAGAACGGAAAGAAGGCAGTGGGAAGGAAAAAACAGGAAAACATATTGAAGCGGCATAGATACATGAATGAATTTTTTAAGAAACAATTTCACATACGATTAAAACAACAACAACAATAACGACAATAAAAACTTTTATGGAAATATCAGAGATTCCCAAAATTGTTTCGTTAGAAGTAAATTTGAAACGAAAGCTATCAAATCAGGCTTTTGGTAAAGGAATTCAAGTTTCAAACCATTTATTTGAAGCATAGCTAGTGGGTAGTGTGCCAGGTCAGACATCAAAACGAGAAATATTTCTTCGTCGACTTCCTCTCAGCAGATTTCTGGCAAAGACTCTGAGAGTAAAAATTGCCATGAAAAGCTTATCAAAAATCTGTCGTTCAGAGTCGACTTTAAACTGTAGGTCCCGCCACTCATGTATAAAATTAACGAACACAACATAAGTGGTGTGAGAAGCTAGGTCGTAATCCTGAGGATTGTAATGACCAATTATGTATGTATGTATAGCAAGGGGATTGACTATAGTCGCCATAGTCTAGTAGGTAGTGGGTTGGTTTATCCGGTCAATATCTTCAATATAAGGTAACATGAGAAAATACTTCTTCGGCGACTACCTACTTCTCAGCAGATTTTTGGCAGCTCAAAAATTTATCGTTTGGAATCGACTTCAAACTGTAAGTGCCGCCACTTATGCCATCACTTATCTGGTATCAATTTTAAGCATTTTTTCAGAATTCTATTGTAAAGAAACAAACAATAAGTAACCCTAGCACTTGCCTTTGATTCTTTGCCCTTTTTTAAATTTCAAGAAACAGATGACATGACATACAATCGCCATAGTCTAATAGGTTGTGTGAGGCTTATTTGGCTTAGGAGGCCACGGTTCAAACTCCAGCTCGGACATCTGAAAAATATTTCTTCGGCGACTGCCTGGCTTGCAGCAGATTTGTGGCAGCTTAAAAACCTATAGTTCGGCGTCGACTTTAAACTGTAAGTGCCGCCACTCATGCCATCACTTGTCTGGTATCAATTCTGAGCATTTTTTCAGAATTCTAAGGTAAAGAAAGAAACAATAAATGAGCCTAGCCATTACAACCCTTCAGTCAGGATTACGACCTAGCTTCTCACACCACTTATGTTGTGTGCGTTAAATTTATACATGAGTGGTGGGACCTACAGGTTAAAGTCGACTCCGAACGACAGATTTTTGATAAGCTTTTCATGACAATTTTTACTCTCAGAGTCTTTGCTAGAAATCTGCTGAGAGGAAGTCGCCGAAGAAATATTTTTTCGTTTTTGATGTCTGACCTGGCATACGAACCCGGGCCTTTTGTCTAATAAGCCAACACACTACCCACTAGACCACGGCGACTTCACTTGCCTTTGATTATTTCTTCTTTTTTAAATTTCAAGAAACAGAAATCATGACATACAGTCGCCATAGTCTGGAAGGTAGAGTGTTGGCTTAGAAGGGCACGGTTCAAACTCCAAGTCGGATATCTGAAAAATATTTCTTCGGTGACTTCCTCTTAGCAGATTTCTGGCAAAAACTCTAAGAGTAAATAAAAATACCATGAAAAGCATCTCAAAAAAATTTGTCGTTAGGAGTCGACTTTAAAAACTGTGGGTCCTGCCATTTATGGATAAAGTTAACACAACACCACATAAGTGGCATGAGAAGCTAGGTCGCAATCCTGAATAAAGGATTGTAATGACCAATTATGTATGTATGCATGTATAAATCAATTCACTGCCAACGATCCTTTGAGCACAGGCCTTTGTTTTGACCTTTATTCCATTATCTGTAAAGTGTATAATAAAAACACCAACGGATTTAGAACCACTGATATTCGAATGCAAAAACAAAAAACAGAAAATATATCGTATTTCGTATAGTTTAACTAGAATGGATGGATAGAAGAGGATAGATTGTTATTGTTGGGGTATTGTTAAGTATGCAAAAAGCCATAACAATATTCAAGTATTCCATCTCTATCGGAGCTAAGCATTTTTTCATGCCACATACGAATATATGTATGTATGTATGTATGTAAGGATGCGAGGATACACTCTATAAAGGAATATATCCTTAAAATACACACAATCTATAACTGTAGCAACAAGAAATACTGGATTTTTATGCAAAAAAAATTTTGAATACGTAATACAGGAACAATAACCACAACAGCAACAACAATTGAGCAAAATAAAGAAGGAAATAAAAAAAAACCAGAAGAAGATACATTTTAAATATCACGATAAAAAACTGTACAACACAAAAAGTAAAAGAGAAAGAAAGGGATAAAGAGAGGGAGAGAGAGATAGATAGTAAATTAAGAAAGAGTAACCAGTAACCGTAATAACCATGCATATAGAGTAGGAGTTTGTGGGTGTGTGTGTGAAAAACTAAAACACGTCAAATGAAATAGTGCCGGTCCTGTAAACATATCCTCTTACAGGGGCACACACACTCTATGCCACAATACTTGCTGGCAACAGTGATGTATACTTAGCGTTTTTTTCTTTGTTTAAGTTAACGTTTTTTTAAATGCATAAAATGGATATTTTTTTGTTTAAATGTTCCTTGTAGTACAATTGAGGTATTCTGAGGTATTCTAAGGCATTCTCAATCACAACATTACACAACGAGCATTGCATTTTTGTCATGCAAAATTCGTGATGCAATGTTAACAAAATTGCTTGCTCTTGTATAAAGAATAAAAAGAATTCCATGGTAATCAATGAAAACTTTATACAAAATATTGTACTGCATTACACAACGTAATTGTCGTAGTCTTGCCATAGTACATACATACATACATAATTGGCCATAACAACCCTTCAGTCAGGATTACGACCTAGCTTCTCACACCACTTATGTTGTGTGCGTTAATTTTATACATAAGTGGCGGGACCTACAGTTTAAAGTCGACTCCGAACGACAGATTTTTGAGAAGCTTTACATGGCAATTTTTACTCTCAGAGTCTTTGCCAGAAATCTGCTGAGAGAGGAAGTCGCCGAAGAAATATTTTTTCGTTTTGATGTCTGACCTGGGATTCGAATCCGGGCCTTTTGTCTAATAAGCCAACACACTACCCACTAGACCACGGCGACTTCAACTTCTTGCCATAGTACACATACATAATTGGTCATTACAACCCTTAAGCCAGGATTACGGCCCAGATTCTAACACCACTGATGTTGTGTGCCTTAGTTTTATACATGAGTGGCGGAACTTACAGTTTAACATCGATTCCGAACGATAGATTTTTTTAGAAACTTTTCATAGCCAGGTTTATTTACTCTCATAGTTTTTGCCAGAAACCTGCTGTGAGGAAGTCGCCGTAGAAATATTTTTTTCATAGTTTCGTTTTGATATCTGACCTGGGATTTGAAAAGAGGCCTTCTGTCTAATAAGAACTGGACTACGGTAACTACAATAGTGTGCCATAGTATTGTCATATCGACGCCTCCGTTCTATAATATTCTAAGTCGAAAGTGTGTTTTAAGTTATGAGCTCTCAAAGTTTTCATGCGACATACGACTACGACGTGTATTCTAAGTAGATTTTCCCCTATAACATTGGAACGGATCGGGGCATCTGAACCAAACTTTGACAATATTTACGTTAAAGAAAGTAGAATTTAAAAATTCAAGAACATTAAAAATGGTAATAGAACGTTATAGAATGCAGGCGTCGATATATTTTTCGAATGATTCGATCCGGCATTGTGGATGTCTTATACGCAAACTGTGACTTTCTAAGTTAGAAGATACTGGATAGTCAAACAGGTGCTGAAACGGATGTCAACTACATATCGAATGATGTTATGAAAAACTGATCGCATCTAGTCAAATAAAACTTGTTAAAAGGAAAACTCCCGTAGACATAACTGAGAAATCTGAGTGTTTTTGAATATACGGAGAACAAATAGAGGGATAATGATCAAAATATTGAAAATGTGAACGATTTCTGTAGCTGCTAAAGAGTGGTAAAAGACGAGATAATTTTTGCCATTGTTTGCCTCTTAGGATCATTGGATCGAATATGTCAGTTTTGAATGGAATTCATTCATATCTTTAGAAACTTAACAGTATGCGGGACGTCATTATGCAATTCCCAGTGAGCCATGCTGTCATTAATGTCAATGACAGCTGTCATAAGTGTCCATGACATGGACAGCTGTCATTAGTGATCTTGGCAGCTGTCATTAGTGTCCATGACAGCTGTCATTAGTGTCGTTGACAGCTGTCATTAGTGTCGATGACAGCTGATATTAGTGTCCATGACAGCTGGCATTAGTGTCCATGACATAGACAGCTGTCATTAGTGACGCTGACAGCTGTCATTAGTGTCGTTGACAGCTGTTATTAGTGTCGATGACAGCTGATATTAAGTATTACCATTGTGTTTACTTTTAAAACGTCAGCAACACTGACGACTATAACAACTTCACAAAGAACAACGGAAAATAAAAACAATAAAGTGTCAAAACTACAAAACGATTGTCATACAAAAAGGAATCGAAAAAAAAGACAGACAAGATATGCAAAAAAATGAAGAAAAAAACATTAGAGAAAGAATGTTTAGCATTGATTAAAATAAATTATTATCGTTTTAGCATAACCAATTACTCTCGCATTAATTCACATACCATTTGGCACAAACGCTTCGCTAACAACTCTTTGGAGATCTCGTCATCTTTTAGATTTTCTTCCTGGGTTTTGATTTCATTATACTTTCATCCAGATGGCTTGAGGATAGAATATTCGTGTGGATTATTTTGCTTAGAATAGGTGTTAATGAATGTAAATTTTATGATTTCAATTGTGTTTTCATGGAAAACTGAGTTGCACTGAACTAAACTAAGTTTGAATTCAATTGACATCAAAAATTCAATTTGATTTTGAACAGTTTTTTCTTTCTTTTGTTTTTAGTTATTCATCGTATTGTTTCTTTGTTTTATGTTGCAACATTTTACACAATCTTTGCACAATACAATCGAATCATTCCTGTTTGCTTGCTGAAGTATTAAGTTTGTTTTCAACTCATAAATATGCGTCATCATGGCGTTCCCCTTTTATACAATCCACTAGAACATTTTAATGTTTTTTTTCTTCTTTTTTTTTTAATTAATTTTATCAACAACAGCAAAAATATGACAAAGAAAAAATTATTTGCTTAGAGGGTTTCGTTCGTTCATTCATCCATTTATTCATTCTCAGTCGCTTAAAGTTGTAAAAAGTTTTACATTTTTTCACAGGAAGAAGATCACGAGACAACAACAAAAAAAAATACCTGGAAACTGAAATGTTCGTCAAGTTGATGACAATATTCTCAACATGACTGACACAATTTTAAATTTCCAACACAGTAGGTGTGTAGGTGTAGGATAGGATAGGATACGTGGAACTAAGCAAATGTAAAACTTACTGTCTTAAAATGTTCAAATTCAATATGCATAAGGAAATAAATTAAATCGAGAGTCATATGCAGTGATTTAAATCGATAAGTAGATTTAAAATAGGAAAATCGATAGCAAGCATACATAAAATATGAGTAAGCCTATGTATTCGCCGGAATTTGTAACAGCTTCAGTGAAGTCGCCGTGGTCTAGTAAGTAGTGTGCTGGCTTATTAGACGTAAAGCCAGGGTTCGTGTCCCAGATTAGACATCAAAATTAAATAAAATTGCCATGAAAAGTTTCTCAATAAAATCTGTCCTTCGGAGTCGACTTTAAACTGTAGGTCCCCCATACTTTTGTATAAAATTAACACACACAACATAAGTAGTGTGAGAAACTAGGTCAATAATCCTGACTGAAGGGTTGTAATGGCCAATTATGTATGTTATGTATGTCAATGAGCAGGCAATAGATCTTATGAGACCAGTTTCATTACAAACACTCACCAAATATTAAAAAACAGACATGCTTGCAATACAAGGAAGTCATACACCTATTCTATTCAATAAAGTAGTTCCTTATAATTGATTTGAGGACTCCAACTATGACCTTCTGGTCGTACGATTCACGAATTTCCGGGAGGGCCCCAGACTTATAAACCAGCAGCCTAAGCAGCAGCTATACAGGATAGATTATGAGATATGTAGTCTGCTGAGAACTGCAGTTCAGTGTCTTAATTTACTGAGAAGGTCATTACGAGATCAAGCCTTTCTCAAACAACGCACTCGTCCATGAATTTCTTACTGATATTTCGGATCATTCAAAGATAGCTTTTAATCAGAGGTTCTAGGTACCTAAGCCTACCGTAAGTAATTGTATTACTGATACACTGCCAGAGATGGAAAAGAATGCATTAGATAAGCTAGGTCCGTCTTACAGCCACGTTCGACTTCATTTCCGACATAAGTATACAGACGTACTTACATAATTGGCCATTACAACCTTTCAGTCAGGATTACGGCCTAGCTTCTCAACACCACTCATGTTGTGTGTGTTAATTTTATACATGAGTGGCGGGAGTCCAACAGTATAAAGTCAACTGCGAACAACAGATTTTTGGGAAACTCTTCATGGCAATTTTATTTAACACTTAGACCAGAAATCTGCTGAGAGTTAGTCGTCGAAGAAATATTTTTTCATATTCCGTTTTTGATATCTGGCCAGGGATTTGAACCTTGGCTTCGCGTCTAATAAGCTAACACAATGCCTACTAGACCACGACGACTTCAAGTATACAACATATGTGCAATATTGGTACCTTCTGTCGGACTGATATGGAGCAGACCAGGACTGATTGTCTTCTTGCTTTAAATCAAATGATCAACCATCGCCCTGTTATGGTTCTCACAGGTCACTAGTTTATTAAAAGAAATCCCTATAGACTTGGCATTTCCCCGAATGATTTGTGCAGGAGCTATAGTTTTGAAGAGGAGGAGGTGAAGACTATTCTATACCTCATGTATTAGCAGCCAGCTTTTGCTATGACTTTTCATTTTCAAGTACACGTCCTCTAACCTAACCTAACCTAACCTTTCATTTTCAATTAATTTAGAAATTAAAATGGTTTTCTACAGAGAATATTTGATTCCGTAGTAATCGTACGTAGTGTTTTGGGCCCTGGGCTTTAAAACACAACTCAGACATTAAGGACAACACGAAAAATTTAAGAAAAATTTTTTTCTTAGTAGTATTCTAAGAAAAACTCTGAGATTAAATAAAATTGCCATTAGAAGTATCCGGAATTTCTCTTTCAGAGTCGCTATTAAACTGTAGGCTAGTCATGGACAACGTTAGCAGACACAACATGGGTGGTGTGAGAAACTAAAGGTTTGTAATAAAGAATTCAGCAAGTAAGGTTGGTTTGTTTTTGATTTACTGTATTAGGTTTTAGTTGTCGCCGTGGTCTAGTGGGTAGTGTGTTGGCTTATTAGACAAAAGCCCCGGGTTCGAATCCCAGGTCAGACATCAAAACGAAAAATATTTCTTCGGCGACTTCCTCTCAGCAGATTTCTGGCAAAGACTCTGAGAGTAAAAATTGCCATGAAAAGCTTCTCAAAAATCTGTCGTTCGGAGTCGACTTTAAACTGTAGGTCCCGCCACTCATGTATAAAATTAACGCACACAACATAAGTGGTGTGAGAAGCTAGGTCGTAATCCAGACTGAAGGGTTGTAATGGCCAATTATGTATGTATGTATGTAATCGTACGTAGTGTTTTGGGCTCTCGGCTTCAAAACACAACTCAGACATTAAGGACAACACGAAAAATTGAAGAAATATTTTTTTCTTAGTAGTCTTCCAACAAAAACTCTGAGATTAAATAAAATTGCCATTGGAAGTATCCGGAATTTCTCTTTCAGAGTCGCTATTAAACTGTAGGCTAGTCATGGACAACGTTAGCAGACACAACATGGGTGGTATGGGAAACTAAAGGGTTGTAATAAAGAATTCAGTAAGTAAGGTTGGTTTGTGTTTGGTTTACTGTTATTAGGTTCTAGAATACTAGGGTAACCATCTGTTGTAGAAGTGATAGTAGATTAGTAGGTAGTGTGTTAGTTTATTAAATGTAAAGCTAGGGTTCGTATCCTAGGTGAGGCATGAAAAAGAAATATGAAAAAAAAAATATTTCTTTGGCGATTTCCTCGCAGATTTCTGGCAAAAATTCTGAGAGTAAAAACTTTCAGAGTGAAAAAAATCTGTCGTTTGAAGTCGACGTTAAACTGTTGGTTCAGCCACTCACGTATAGAATTAACGCACACAATATAAGTGGTGTAAGAAGCTAGGCCGTAATCCTGACTGAAGGGTTATAATGGCCAATTGTGAATGTATTTGTTGTAGTTTACCAACAACAACGCCTTATGAGAAGATATAATGGCTGTAGTGGTAAAAGATTTGCCAACAATTATGCTATGGATAGGCGTTTGAACAAACCATTGCTATGTTTACTTCCTTATTCTTCGATTTCTACTTTGTAACCTTGAAGAATTCTACGTGGCAGGATAAATAAGGTTTGTAATTCTCTAACGAGTTTATATTCCTTCATTCATCCCATCATTCATTTTGTTTTAATAATCCTGGTCTATATTAAAGCCTTTGTTGCATCCAACAAGATTAAAATGAATGCCATGCACAAACATGTAAAACCCTTGACAAAGGACTTTATATCCTTTCCCTTAAAATTTCTTCGTTTACAATTTCCCTTACTCTCTCTTTCTCTGTCTCGCTCTGTCTTTCAATTTGCATTTATTATTTGTCGTTTTTAATTTAAATTTTCTTTTCATAATTCGTTTGGAACAGATTTGCATCGCAATGCATAAAACGAAAGCGTAAGTAAATGCTGAAATGCTGAAGTGTTGGTAATCCTTGTGACAGGATTAACCTGGCTATGATAAAATTTTAATTTGTTAAGGATTTAGTCAAATCTGTTTAAACCCCACTTCTTAATTTTTATCTTTTTCTTTGTGAAAGTGTTGCTTGTTGTTATTAAAATAAATTAAATACGTTTTGTAATCAGAGAGAACACATAATTATTGTTGTATTGTAGTTGTAGTACAATTTCTTAAATGTTTTGTTGTATTGTTAAGGGACTTAAAGAGAGGGAGAGGGGTTACTTATGAAATGCAAAAATCCATCTTAAGATAGAGAGACACGTGTTTAGAAATGTATGAATGGCAAGGAGTTGCTTAAATTAAAGCCATTGAATGAAAGAAACGTGAAATGAATGAATGAATGCATGAATGAATGAATCACATACATATTCCGTTGTGAATTTGTATGCAAAAATGCCTAAAACTGTACAACTCGGGAATACAATTACTTGGATGAAAAAAGAAGAACGAAACGAAACGAAACACTAAGGAACGTATGGAGAATTTTACTTTCAGCAATTGCTTATGATTTTACGATTTTACTTCAGCCAGATTTACATAAGCACCAGCCATTACTGCTGTTGCATCACTTTCGTAGTTCTTTCACAGCTAAAAGTGAATTTAATCTATTCGCTTTTACTGCTTCTTCTTCATCCCACTTGTTCTCCTCATAACCAACTAGCTAAAGAAATAATATTTTCCACCGATTCTATTGTACTGCAAACGATTCAATACTTTATAAGCATTTCTTTACACTCTTTTTTTGTCTGCCTTCTGTCTTCTTTCTTCTTCTTCATCTTCTTTTTCTGCCTTAACTTTGCCTTAAAGCGGCCTTACAATATGTATTCTTTGTTCATATGGCATCATCTCTAGGCTATATCCATCTTATGTACGTATTAAACTACCATTGCCCGAGAGAAGAGGATATGGGGAGTGAAAACTGTGTAATACCTTGTAAATCCCTAAAGTAATGATGATGACATTCCTTTATGAATTCTTGGGTCCATTATTCGTGGTTATGAGCACACGACTTGCACAAATGCATTTGACTGTCTGTCTCTCTGTCTGTCTGTCTGCACGTTCATTCGTATTGAAGAATTAAAAAAGAAAATGCGAAAACATTCATGCTTACACAGGCAGAAATTGTGGAAAAGCCAAAGAAAAATGGCAAAAAAAAACAGGAGAAGAAGAGAAAAAGAGTACCAAAGTACAATATTTCAAGTCTCAGTCTATTTTATTTCGATTTGCTTTTGACATGGATATTTGCATCAAACAAACATTAGTTTTCCATGGCAAGTAGAAAGCAAAATATATTCCTTCGCACAGAGAATAGCGCAGAAAACCGATCAAAGACTCTGAAGAACTGCATTGAAATACTCCTTGTAGAGAACATGGAAAAAAAGTAAAAAAAAGGAAATAAATGTGTGTTGAATGTATGTATTGGGATGCAATGGGATTCCAATCACTTTTAAATGAAGTTTGAATGGAGTTTGAATGAAGTTTTTTGTGAAACTCCATTGAATGAAAAAGAGTACGTGAAAAAAGCCCCTTCGATTAGGGGAGTTTTTATGCCGCGAATAAGATCAAAATGATGCCGTAAAGTAAAGGGTCCACCAAAAAACTACTAGAATATTTTCTCAAATTTATTTTTTTATTTGAAATTACAATCCTTCCGGTTAATAATGGAAAATAATTTCATTCAAATGGCTGCCCTGGCTGGCCAGGCAGTAGCCTACACGATCGGTCCAATTTTTAAGCACATTATCGATTCTGTGGCTTCACGAATGTTGTCCTTTAAAGCATCAATTGTCTTTGGCTTGCCGGCTTAACACTTATCTTTGACGGCAGCCCACAAATAATAGGCCAACGGTGTCCAATCGCAGCTGCGAGGTGGCCAAACAACATGAACTCTACGGCTGATAATGCGATCTTCAAAAATAGGCTGCAAAACATCGAGTGTAGCTTCGGCTGTATGGCACATAGAGCCAATATCCTCCTCTTCAATTTTCGTGAACAAAAATTCGTTCAACATGGCCCGATAACGATCGCCATTGACTGTAAGAAGAAAAATGGCCAAATTATGCCTCTGGACTGAAAGTCGTACCAAACAGTGACCCGTTTTGGGAGGGTCGGCTTTTCAATGTATGCGTCCGGGTTTTCTGTGCCCCAAATTCGACAATTTTGCTTGTTTACATACCCGCCAAGATCAAAATGAGCTTCATCTGAAAAGATGATTTTTTTTTTCAAAAATCGGCATCTTCTGTAAGTCGATCGCAGGTCCACATAGTGAAGCGAAAACGCATATACACAACCATATTCGTTCAGCGGAAGGATAAAACTAATTATTTGTTAAATCAGACATGAGCTAAGTGTTACAATTCACGAAATAAGCACTAGTTGAAAAAAAAACGTTAGATGGCGGACCCGATAGGAAGAAATATTTGAAAGAGTACACCTGGTGAAAGAGACGGTGAACCATTAAAAATTTAAAATCTCTGTGAATATTATAGAAACAGAATGTCCTATGCAATGTATTTCAATATTTTCATTCAACAGGCCCCATTATCAAACAATATTAAAGACAGGCTAAGAGTTTCTTCTCTGAGGCAGTATATGCCTCAGCTTACAACTACCAAATGTAAAAGGACAGGGAAATATTATTGCCAAGCGATGTCATTTTAACCTGAAAGGGCAGTCGCTTATACTTTGTAACACGTTTACGTTGCTATTTTATGGCGTCAAAGCTATTACTATGACTCTGAAGCTACTACTACTCTAAAGTGTTTGGGAGAAGAAGAATATCGTCATCGGTTGAACCATAAACTGTGCGAGTTGTATAAAGACGTCGTCATAAAATACATTAAGAAGTCCCGGCTACGTTAGCAAGCAGATGGCATGATCCTGAGCGATGGTACTCCATCGAGAAAAGTTCTTGATGGTGATAGTAGCAAAGTTCGCAGACGAGCGCTTTTATGGTTGAGGTGAACTTCTCGAACATCTCGCCATTTAGTGTAAATAAAACCAAAGAATATGTACACAGAACCGAAGTTCAGGGAATTCTTTTTTATTCCTCGGTCTATGCTGCAATCAGGTTGTGAGAAATGTCTATAAAAGTAAATAGAAGGCGCCAAAGTCTAATCTGGTGATGTGTAGGCTTATAAGACGTGAGGTCTGGGTTCAAACCCCAGATTAGACATCTCCACCAAAACGATATATGAAAAAATACCTCTTCGGCGACTTCCTCTCAACAGATTTCTTTCACAAAACTCTGAGAGTAAATTAAAAATTGCCCACGAAAAATGGTGCTCAAAAATCTGTCGTTCAGTGTGAACTTTAAACTCGTTACTGGACGTTACTGGTGTATAAAATTAATGCACACAACATAAGTGGTGTAAGAAGATAGGTTGTAATCCTGACTGAATGGTTGTAATGCTTGAAGGGTATGTGTATACTAGGGATGCCAAACGGGATCGATTTTTAAAAATGCCGGGATACGGGATTTCGTAGATAAATTTATTTCATTGGACAGTTGAGCATCTAAATCAGTTACCCTATTAATTCGTTTTATAGCGCTTTTGTATTCTTCGCTGGCATCAAATAACTTTTTATCAATGGAAGTGGGGTTTTCCTCATCTGAGAAGCTATTATCGAAGTCAAGTGATATAGAATTTTTTTTCAGGACCTTTTATAGGGTCAAAATACATATGAATTCACAATCTCGAAAATCCCGAAAAATCCCGGGACAAGTTTTTAAAAATCCCGGGATTCGGGATTTTGTGAATCCCGAAAATGCCCGGATTTCGAGATTCGGGATTTCCCGATTGGCATCCCTAGTGTATGCATATGTAGCTAAACATGTAAGAGTGTAGGTGAGGTGTAAAAGCTATCAAGATAAACAACATATTCAAAACAAAATGGGGTTGAATGGTCGGTCATCCTCTGAAGGTATATAAACTAGCTGTAACCAAAGCTATTTCAAAAACGAAGTTATCCTTTCTGAGGGGTCAAATGTTAATCATTTAATTCATCATAAAATTTGTTCAACTTTCAGACTGGTTTTTAAAATTAGTTTTAGGATAGTCATGCTTTCATTAAGAAGCCTCAATGCTGTTGGCCAAGAGCGATTAAACAAGACTGTAGGTCTCTATGGCAGAGAAGCTAGGCCGTACTCCTAACTGAAGGGTTGTAATGGGCAAATATGTATGTATGTGAGTCTATATGTGGTCAAGTAGACTTTGATTTAACACATTGACTGTAACGATAGAACCGGACAAGTAGTTGGGCAGTTATTGTGCTAACATAGCTACCACGGTCCTTCAAGAAATCCTTAAGGATAGATATCAGTGAGAAACCAAAGTAACTGGTTAGGTTTTCCTGTAATTCTTGGCCCTCGTATAAAGAAAATTGTAATCAACTGTAATCTTTAAATAACATTAAATGTCTAACCATTTAAAACACTTCAGTTGATTCATGATACAGAAATATTTTATAAACTAAGACAGCAATTGAGACGAAAGACTCTTTAAAGCTTGACTGAAGGTTAAAAGCCCAAAATATTAAGGGGTCCATATTTTTTTTCTAAATTTCATTAAAAAAAATGTTGTCTGTCTGTCTGGTATGAACTTTTAATACGTTTGCCATCAAAAGAGCTTGTACTACAACCCTTTAGACAATCTCAAAAAAAAGGGGAAAAATTTTTAGAAAAAATGGTCTTTTTTTGTTTTTTGTACGTGCAACATGTTGCAGAAAGGAGTTGGAAAAATTTCCTTATTTGAATACAATTTTTTGTTTAATCTTGTTATTGTTTGTGTGTCTGTTTGGCCAAGGGTAAGTTCACAAAAAGGGAATCAAGGCCAGATAGAAAGAAAATTAAATTCCAATACTAACAAGCATAGGAATTTATTTAAAATTAAGAATGTACAAAGAGCATACATATTGCCAGTCTAAAAATAAGTACATTCGGCATGTTGTTAAAAGACTTTGAAGAACAAAATAAAAACTCCACAGGTTTTTTCTTTTTTTTTATAAATTTCGAAAAACAACAACCGATAAGCCTTATGTGCAACTGGTTTAAAAAGAGGCGTATATTAGGCGAAATAAAACAAAACACCCATACGGATACACATTTAACACATATTGAATCCTTTAAGGATTTAATTATTGTTCGAAGGAAATGAAATTACTTTCCAACACACACATAGGTTAACATCCTTAAGCCATCAGCAAAAGGTGGCAAGTAATGGAAAATTAAAAAACCGTTTTAACGATTTAAAAGGTTGCTTGGTTCCCTTTAGTGCTTGCTACTGCTGCTGCTAATCCTAATGCCAAACAATGTTATCATTTAACACCTGAACCTGCATTACTTTATAACACTAAACTACACTACACTGCCGAACAATAAGAATTATTGACTGAATATTGTAGTGTTACTCGTGCCGTTAGCAAACAGGGGAGGAGAGGGAATTTATTTTTAAAATGTAGCACATGACACCAATGCCACTAATAATGATGGTAGTCTTGTCATACATAAAGCACCAACAAAATACTTGTTGCAACATAATCTTGTGACCATCCATCCTTTCGTTCGTCTGTCTGTCTGCTTGTTTGGTTGCAAGTACATAGAGGTTATGCTTTAATGTAAGGCACACTCATGGCACGTGCATAAATGTCACTGACACTGTTGCTAACGTTTAATATGCGTTCAATATATGGTGGCATGTTTAACTGTTGCTTATTTAATCTCTATTCATACTTATCCACATAGAAAAACAACAACAACAACAACAACAGTAGTAACAACTACAACAACACTAGGAAATTTACATTTTCTACTTGGAATAGCACAAGCAAAGTGGCAAAAATAAAAGGTGTTTACCAGACCAGCCGCCGCCTGCATATTTTGCAAGTGCATTAATATGCATCTAATGCCACCACCAGTTGATTTACTCAAAGAGAGCTGCACAGCGAAAAAGAAAAATTAAAAACTCCTTTCCAAATTAACTCTTTGACATGTGCTGCTACCACGTCTCTCACCTTTAATTTCCCTCCTGCGCTCTGTTTAAACGTGAAAGCATTTCTGTTCTGCTGGTTTCTATATGGCGCTACACGCTATCAAATGGTAATGAAATGTATTCTGGTCTCTTGGAACAATTGAAGAGGGATTGTTATCCGGATTCTTGTAATTTTCTCGCTAAAAGATTTAATTTTTCAATTTAAGTTCTTGACTGGAAGAGTAGACTCTTTGGTTTTTATACAAAGGTTTCCATCATCACTGATTCTTACAGGCTCCCTGAAGACTATAGTGCCTTCTAGGCGGAAGTCGAGACCATCTTGTAAGCAATGGTGTTAAGCTAATTTTTTTTTACCGGAACCGCTCTGTGCGTTCTCATGTCCCAAATTAAACGACGGGGGTGATTTTCCACTGATAATCCTGGCGGCGGCGTATTTAAGGTCTCTTGTCCCAATATTTGACAATGGGCGGAGGGAGATTTCCTCCAATTTTCACGGTTCACAACCCTTGTTTATAAAAATGCCTATAAAAATTCGTCAAAACTTAGAAAACAAAATCAGCAATTCTCTTCAATTCAATCAGAAATCATCTTTAGTTTCTGGAACTCGTTCCTCCAAAAAGGAAGTACCGGTCCGGCTCGTCAACACCACTGCTTCTAAGCGGCGCAATGCTTGTTGGCAATTGAGGTCTATTTGCCTTGAAAATCTTTTAATTTTCTTGCAATCAAGTCCCTAGCAAACGTGACCATTGCCTAACTAAATCTCGGCTGATTTCATCGGGAAATTTCGGATCCTTTTCCCGGCACTCTTACATCCACTCCAACAAAATTGTTTATGGACTGGCTACAGCTAGTATGGAGGTGGAGGTCTTAGGTTAAATTACTTCTGTTAAACTGGGGTTTCCCCTCAAATTTCACTCATCTGCGGCCCTACATACATACATTACAACCCTTCAGTTTGGATTATCGACCTAGTTTCTCACAACACTTATGCATGTTGTGTGTGTTAATTTTATAAAAAAGTGGGCGGGGGGACCTTCAGTTTAAATACGACTCCGAACGACAGATTTTTTTTTTTTCTGGAGAACTTTTCATGGCAGGTTTTTTACTCCCAGAGTTTTTGTAAGAAATCTGCTGAGAGGAACTCGCCGAAGAAATACTTTTTTGTATTCGTTTTGATGTCTGCCTGGGCCAACACACTACCCATTAGACTACGGCGACTTCAGCGGCCCTAACCAGTTGGAAATAGTGTCAGCAATAGGGAATACCCAAACAGGAAAGCCTGCGCAAGTAAATTACAATGCATCTTAAGGCTCTCAAACTTAAAGAGGAAATGACGTCACATATTTACTGTAACTGCTAAAACGTAGGTCCCAGGTCAGACATCACAACGAAAAATATTTCTTCGGCGACTTCCTCTCAGCAGATTTCTGGCAAAACTCTGAGAGTAAAAATTGCCATGAAAAGCTTCTCAAAAATCTGTCGTTCGGAGTCGACTTTAAACTGTAGGTCCCGCCACTTATGTAAAAAATTAAAGCACACAACATAGGTGGTGTGAGAAGCTAGGTCATAATCCTGACTGAAGGGTTGTAATGGCCAATTATGTATGTATGTAAAACGTAGTAGGTAAGATAGGACTATATATTGCTAAGATGGATGTAGAAGCAGAGAATTGATTGTGTTTAGCCTTTAAAAAAGGGAAGAATTCGTTTAACCGCCTTCGATGTGTGGCAGTTTTTAAGCGACTTCTGCATCCTATTTTCTTAAGGCACTTCAGGGCTTTATTTTTCCCAACCATTTGCGCTGTGTTAATTAAGTCAAAAGTTTTTAAATGTTACGTTAAAGTAAACAAAATGAAAAGCAAAAGAAAAGCAAAAAAAACAACAGAAAAAGGGCCTCTGAGCGAACAAACTAAACGAAGAATGGAAGATGAAGAGAAGAAAAAGAAAATGCAAAAGAAATGAAATTAATTCTGCAAAGGATGCCTCTTAAAGGCAACGGCTTTGAAGGAGCAAAACTGTAACTGAAGAAGAACATTTTTAATGCACGACTGCGATGCTGGAATTAATTTTTCCCGTACCATCAACGCCGACTGTAATTGACAGTTTCTGGGGCACAAAGGGTTATGAAGGAAGTCACAAGCGATTGTCTCTATTTCTTCTTTCTCTTTCTCCTTCTACCAACTGCTGGTGTTATTGGTGTTGCTTTACATATTGCCAGCGTTAAGAAGAAGCCTTGAAACTCCTTTTGATCTGCACTAAAATGCTGGAAGCCGTTTTTTCTTCTTCTGCTTTCATTTCCCTTTACAACCCTGACCTTTAAATTCTGGGAATATTCTTATGAAAATGGAACGCTGGTTGGTGGAAAACGTAAGTGGAAAACTGCCTCCCATGTAAGCTTAGCATGTAGCATGCAACACGGTTGCAAGATGTAATTCTTGGAATGAATATTTCCTTGATTTGTTGTTCAAATAAAAAATTCTTTAAAATTTTCCATTTCAATTAAAATTTGTTCACCGAAATGAATAGGTTTTTCTTGTTTGTATTGAATTCGTTAATAAATTGATCAGTTGACTACAAAATATTCTTTTTTTCTTATTAAAAAAAATCTAAAAAAGAAGTCCTTCATCATTCAATTTCTGTAAATGAAGAATTTTCCTTTTTGAACGGAAATAAAGAAAAGGAAACAAAAATAAATATTTTTGCCACAAAAATTCCCAGCAACATGTAACGGAAAAAGTTTCCCTGATAAAAGCGGAAATACGTAGAAACTAGTCAGTCTGTCACTCATATTTTCGTTTTCTTTGTCGCCATTTTAATAAAAATAAGTAACAAACAGGGAAAGTTTTCTTTCGTGTTTTTTTTTCGATACATTTTGACCATAACGAATTTTTTAAGCCACTCTATTATCGATGGTTGTAGTATTATGGCAACATGAGGGCCCCGAACATAGAAAATTTTTCAAAATTTTGTTATTTCCTTAACGAAATCTCCTTATAGATTGATGCATTCCTGCCTGAGTAGGTTTTTTTTTATTATTTCCAGTATAAAAGTTGAAAAAAAGGGAACTAAAAGGAACTAAATCTGGCGAATAAAATGCTTCACGATGCAATAAAAATTTTAAGTACAGTCGAACTTCTATAATTTGAACTTCTATTACTTGAAGTTTCTATAACTTGAAACACATCTCGTGGCGGCAGCATCTAAATCATTTGTAAATTTACTTCCCAAAGTTCAAGTTTCTATGAGTTGAAGTTTTTTCTGGATAATGGTGATTCAATATATAGAAGTTCTACTGTACTTTATTTTGTTTTGAATCGTGGGTAGACCAAAGCCTTACAATATTGTAATTCCCTTCAATCACTGGCATTACTTCGTTCTTCTTGTGAAGCCATTTAGACTTCCAAAGTTCATTGTTAATAAATCATTGAGATTATCTGCATTGTTAAAGTTTAGCCGGTTCTTTTTGAACCTTAGAAGTGGCCGTACTCTAGTAGGTGGTGTGTTGGCTTATTAGACTGAAGGCGCGAGTTCAAACCCCAGGTCAGACATCAAAACGAAAGAGCGACTTCCTCTTAGCAGATTTCAGGCAAAAACTCTGAGATTAAAAAAAAAATTGCCATGAAAAGCTTCTCAAAAATCCATCATTCGGAGTCGATATTAAACTGTAGGTTCCACCATTCTTGTATAAAATTAACGAACACAACATAAGTGGTGTGCGAAGCTATGGCGTAATCTTGACCGAAGGGCTGTAATGACCAATTATGTATGCATGCATGTATAGCTCTAGGCATGTACTCAAGAGCTGATGAACAGCTTCGTCCTATTGGCCGGCCGATTGGTCAAGACCAAAACACCTTTACCTAGAATGCAATGTACCTAAAACACAATGCCTAAAAGTCAACGAAGTCAAAAGTTATACTACGTGGACTTGTAGGGAAGTTGAACAAACCTTCCGCGGGATATATATCTAGCCTTGGCTATACTATATTTATAGGACTCTTATGGAATCTGTTACAGTATTATCAATTCTGTGATTTTAGGTGTTCCCAGTAAAGGTAATTTACCCTGATATGCGATGGATGTGCTATATCTGCAATTTTCTGGAACCCATATATCGAGATACCTATTAAAATTTTAGACTGGCCTAGAGTTTGTTCTGTTGAAAACCAGCGCCTAGACAGACGCTTCACTATCAAATGAAATGGTAACACCTTTTCCAGCCTTTACAATAACACCTTTGTCACCTTAGCCCGCATGGCATATACTGAAAGACTGTGCAGTGATGCAGTAGTCCTATCGAAAAACTTGACCTATGAACTCCGAAAAGATATCTTCACTATTGTATTGAGTTCTCGATTTGCACCACATTATTTACTCAGTGCTTTTTAATCGGAATGGACACGTTCTGAAAGCCATAGCATGGTGCCATGTAAACTTCTTGATCGATATTCTGTACGTGTTGCAATAGTCGCCCATGAACGTTCATTAGTATAAACTGCTGGGCACATACAGTAGAAGTCCAGTAAATAGTGGCGTGAAATTAAATCGAGCACCAAAAAGGACGAGGTACGTATTACACCTGTATTAACAATCTTTGCATCTGTTTTAAGATGTTGGGGCCAAGGTTTTCCCAACAAAGCAGGCCGACATAAAACAACATATGTCTGGCTATTGCTGTATAGAGCTAGCAAATGATCTTAGCCCCGCTGCCATGTTGGCATACGAATATGGGCCATTTGCCTACCTCGATATTATATTTTTTATGTAGTGTAGTGCCACGGGCCAAATCCTAGGTAAGACATTTGCAGTAAAATGAAATACAAAAAAATGTTTTGTCGAATTCCTTTCAGCAGATTTCAGGTTCTGACAAAATACCTAAAATTTGTCGTTTGAAGACGAATTTAAAGCATACATAGGTCCCACCACTTATTTATAAAGGTAACACCCACAACATATGTGGTGTGAGAAGCTAGGTTGTAGTCCTAGGTCGTAATCAATCATTGAATATGTCACTGCAATCTCACGTTGCCTTAGGAGGATACTAGAAACCAAATTTCAAACTTCCTTGATGAAACTGCCTTCACTTAGAATAAAGAAGAGGTCGCCATGGTCTAGGAGGTAGTGTGTTGGCTTATTAGACGAAAGGCCCGAGTTTGAATCTTAGGTCAGTCATTAAAAAGAAAATATGAAAATATTTCTACGGCGACTTTCTCTCAGCAGATTTCTGGCAAAAAAACTCTGAGAGTAAATAAAAAAATTGGCATGAAAAGATTCTCAAAAATCGGAATCAACTTTAAACTGTAGGTCCCGCTACTCATGTATAAAATTAACGCACGCTACATAAGTGGTGTGAGAAGCTAGGACGTTGTACAAGGAATCAATTAGACCTCAGGATACTGTACTGTACTTGTCACAGATGACAAGTACACGTCCTCTAACATAACCTAACCAAACCTAGAATAAACAAGAGTGGATTAGTCGGGGTGGTTTAGAGGTCTAATGGGAGTTTGTAGTCTAATAGGAATTTGTGGGACAATGGACCTAATTGAGAACTTCAATGTTTGCTGCAAAAAGAGAACATTACGGATGTGTTGCAAACGTAATGAAAAATTCACTAAAACCTCCAGTAACTCTCACCGATTTCCATTGATACTATCAAAGGCAAAAGTACTAGAAATGACCGAAGGCTTTTGGTGATGTCAGAATAAAAGGAAAACTAATAAAATACATAGAAAAACAAAAAGGAAAATATAGGAAAATAAAAACATTAAAAATATTTTCTCTATTTATTCGCAACATTCATAGAAATATTATGAAAAGAAAGTTTTTTTTATTTTTATTTTAAAAGGGCAGGGGGAGAGAGAGCTTCAATAAATTTCAAGGGAAATAAAGAAATTAAATAATGACGACGACGACCAAAAAGCAAAGCAAAGCAAAGGAAAAGAAAATAAAAATTAAATTTTATCAAAATAAGAAAAATAAGAAAAGAAAAACAAATAAAAGAAATGAAAACAGCGTAAACAATATAATTAATAATTAAGATGGAATAAATATGAAGTAAAATCGAAATGAAAACGTGAAAAAAATAAATGAAAATTTATCTTGATTTTCACTAACGACCACCAAATACAACACAACATCTCTAGGGAGGATGACTTAATGACATTGGAATTTTTGATTAAAATCTTTTTGGGCGTTTAATTAGATTTTATTGCAGAATAAGACAAGACAAGACAAAAACAAAGAGAAACAGAATGACAATGATAATGCCAATGCCATGCAGACACTTCAATTCCCAATAATGTGGAAACTGATGACAACAGCAATAAAACAAAACAAATACAATTGACAGCACACTATTTATAACAATAATTACTTGCAATCATAATAATCATGATAATGATGATGATGATGATGATGGTGATGGAGGTGGAAATGGAAGATGACAATGATTTTATTACAATATTAATGAGGAGCGGTGCTACAAATTTGATAAAAGCTTACCTGGAGTATTTATTTGTATCAAACTCAAGTCTTTAGGCATGATACTCAAATTTTCATGGTTATTTGCATTTCTAATTAATTTTTTTCAACATCCTATGAGATACCCCCTCCTCTTAAGTTCGACAAAATAACAAAGGAATAGAAAAAATGGACATTTAGGAACATTTTAAATAGAAAAATGAAGATGAAGATGCAGATAAAGATGAAGATAAAGTTTATATCCACAAAGTTTGACAATCATTTGAATATTAGAAAATAAAACTTTAGTCTTGTATTACTTAAGGAAACACTACAGGTAGTCCCCGACTTACGACTAATCGCACTGGCGACCAATTTTTTTCCACAGAAAATTCTTAAAGAAGACAAATACATGTAGCGAGCACAAAAAATGCAACGTTGGGTAAAATTATCTTTAAGTGCGATAATTTTAAAAAAATGGTGACCAGTTCAAAATATTTCTTTGGGTTATTAATCCCTACAGTTATAGATACCTATTATCAATAACATTATGGAAATATTTTTAATTAATGATAGATTATTTTGTCATTTCATGGGAGCAATAAAAATGCAACAGCATAAATTTTAATGTGTTTATTTAAATTAAATAGTAATTCTTACAAAAAAAAAATCTTAAAATTAATATTTAGTGGCGTAGCCCTTATTTTTTATGACTTCTTGCAACCTAGAAGGCATAGAGCCGACTAAAGCTATTAATGTGTTAATGGATATTTTCTCCCATTCACTTTTTAAAATTTCTTCTAATTGCCTCTTATTTGACCGATGTGTCCTCTTAACTTCCCGATCTAATAGCTCCCATAGATTTTCTATGGGGTTTAGATCGGGAGACTGTGATGGCCAATCCAAAACATTGACATCATTGTCGCTTAAGAAGTTTCGAGCTAAGCGACTTGAGTGCTTTGGATCGTTATCCTGTTGGAATATGCTACCAGGAGGCATTTTTTCCCGCAGTACTTTTTTTCACAGTACTTCTTGGCGTCCATTTTTCCTTCGATTTGACTTAAGGGACCTACCCGATCACGGGAAAACGCAGCTGTAAATACGTGACGTAAAATCAATAATTTTTTTTAAACATATCGTTCCTTATCCCACACCATTATTCATCCACCGCCATGTTTTACGGTTGGAAGAGAATATCTCTGTCCAGGCGGTCTTCGAACAAAATTTATCCCATCGGAGCCAAACAAATTAAATTTGCTTTCATCGCTCCACAAGACTTTAGCCCATTGTTCATTTGACCAATCCTGGTAACGTTTTGCAAATTCCAGGCGCTTCTTTTTATTGATTGCACTGATAAGAGGTTTCTTTGCGGGTCATCAAATTAGCCTCTTTCAACCTACGGCGAACAGTGTGAACGCCTATAGAGACTCCCATTTGCTCATTTGCGATATTAGCAACGTCCACTGCGGTCTTTCGTGGATCTTTTTTAACCAGTGCAATCATCTGGCGGTCTTGGCGAGAGGTTGTTTTTCGAGGATTACCACTACCTGGTAATCTCAAGGAAAATCGAAATTTAATCCGACATACGGTTGATTGATTTACACCAAAGAGGTGTCCAACTTCACGCATGGATTTTCCTTCTTCTAAGGCTTTAATGACTGCAGTTTTGCTTTCAGCTGAGAGCTGAGAGCTGCTTCTATTACAAAACACATGTTGTATAACTTATTTAAGAAATTTTCAATTATAATTAAATAAATTACTTACTTTAACTATTTTTTTTATTATGTTGCATTTGTTTTGCTCGCTAAAAATTTGCACTTTTTTCACTAATTCAAAAATATTTAACTTTTTAAAGCAGAATTTGGAATAAACTGTGGTTACTTTGAAAACTTAATGAATTGAAAGAATTAACAGCAAAAGAAAATGGATAAATTGGTTACCGTTATTTTGAAACAGATCTTATTAAAGATCATATGGCACAGTGTTGCATTTTTTGTGCTCGCTACTGTATATAGTTGCGGGGAATCCCTAAAATTTACGAGAAAAATAAACAAATAATTCAAAGTAAAATAATTCGTTTTACATGCATATTTCAGTACATTACATTAGCCAAAAATTAAATAAAAAATTTTTTTTATGAAATTTGACTTATTCGATGAACCTATCTCGGTCGTAAGTCGGGGACAACCTGTACTTACACACTAATCTTCACACACACATACCACAAAAGTTACTAAAAATAAATAGTTTTCGTTGCAAAATTTAAGTGAAACTTTTATTTGTTTGCTCCTCTGCATTACCTAAAATGATGAGAACTGAAACTAGGAAGCTGAGAAGAAGAGAACAAAAAACTCATTTACTTAAATTACAAAGTTTACTATCTTGCAACCACTCACTTACTCTCCTTTGCTAGCCTAACATCCTGCCAACCACTACATCTACTTGCTAAACGCACTTTGACTTGGTCTAGTTTTCCTTTAGTGAAGTTTTATTTCTTAAAAAAATTTTTAAAAATTTTTTCCGTGTTTATCATTCGTTTTTCTTTTGCAAATAATTTCTCCAGCTTCATTTTGTCCCTGTTTTACGTTTTTTTTTTTCTTCTAAATTATGAAATTCGAATAAAAACCGCACCAAAAAAAAGAAAAATTTCTTGTGGAATTATTTTTCAATTTCCTTAAAAACTACTAAAAACTAGAAAAGAACAAAACAAAAAAAAATTGAAGTGAAATGAGAGTAAATAATCTAAAAGTTATCAAATGTTTTTTTATTTTTTCTGTGATGATGTATCCGAAAAAAAAAAACAAGAACAAGACGATAAAGTTGTAACTGAAATTCAAACCCTCAAGTAGTTTTCGTATTAAAAGGCAAGAAACATTAAAAAGTCACACAATAAAAAACGTAGAAAAAACATAGAAAAAATCATCAAAATCCACCATCAACGTTAAGGCGTTTACAATTTCTTAAGAAAAGAAAAAGTAAAAAAAAACATTTGCAACTCAGTTTTAGAAATGCTTTTACGAAATGCCAAATATTTGCTTAGTTTTGTTAGTTTATTTGCAGTTACGTTCGCTATTTATTTTATAATGTTGCAGGCATAAATTTATTTCGTAAAAATAAATTGTTTTTAATCAAAAAATTTTTATAATTTTCATTTTTATAAATACGAGGTTAGACAGAAAATGACACCACCACCCAATACTATGTTCACGTATGCACCTTTATTGCATAAATCGCAATTAATGGCAATATTGATCTCAATATTTCATATAAAATCTCAATTAATTATTGCTCAATTAAATCCTAATTGTTATAATACTAAGTAAAACTTTAAATATAAGGAACCGAACACTTCCTATTGATATTTGACAACTTAATTGTCAAATTAAAATTTTCGTTAAATCAGCCAGCTGAATATTGCGTATATTTATTATATCTGAACGGCTGAAATATTGTCCTCAATTAACCGAATATTGCCTCAATTAAATTGTATGCATGAACATAGTTTAACATGGCAGACTCTTTTCAACCTAATCTCCTTTAGAAACTAGAAAGTAAAGAAAACTAAACAACGGACTACAAACCTGATCGAAATACATGAGAAGACGAGACATTTTGCTTGAGTGTAATGTCCGGCTTAGGTCAGAAGTCAAGGCAAAAATCTATTTGCATATAATCATCCTCATTCAATGGAATTTCAATTCTATGTACTATCCATTACAACAATGTACAAAGAACCGCAAAAGCATGTAGATTAGCCATAAGAATTAACGAAAGACAACAGCACTGTCATAAGTCTGTTTAGTGAGCATATTATAACTAACCGAACACTTCCTGTTGACATTTGGCAACTGTCAAATGCATATTGAGTAAGCTGAATATTGCGTTTATTTATTATACCTGAACGGCTAAAATATTGTTCTCAATTAACCGAATATTGCCGCAATTAAATTGTATACGTGCATATAGTATAACATGGCAGACTCTTTTCAACATAATCTCCTTTAGAAACTAGAAAGTAAAGTAGGTGTCGTGATTTTAATAGTCGACTAAACAATGGACTACAAACCTGATTGATATACGTGAAAAGACGAGAAAAGGTCTTGAGTATAAGGTCTAGTTTATGTCAAAGGTCAGGGCAAAACTCTATTTGCACGAAATCATTCCCATTCAATGGAATTTCAAGTCTTTAGGCTATCCATTACAACAATATACATTAAGAACCGCAAAAGCGTGAAGGTTAGCCATAAGAATTAAAGAGAGACTACACATCAGTCTAGCATACATAACACTTTCAGTCAGGATTTCGACCTAGCTTTTCACACCACTTATGTTATGTGCGTTAATTTTATACATGAGTGGCGGGACATACAGTTTAAAGTCGACTCCGAACGACAGATTTTTAATATTTATTCTCAGAGTTTTTGCCAGAAATCTGCTGAGAGGACATACTTTTTCTCTTTTCATATTTCGTTTTGATATCTGACCTGGGACACGAACCCGGGCTTTTCGACTAATAAGCCAACAAACTATCTACTAGACTACGGCGTAAACCTCTCTACTAAACGAACGGAGAGTAGTCAGATTAATGGAGACAAACAGAATACATGAATTAAGGATTTCATAAGCTCTAAGCCAGCTTTGGCTCACCGTATCAACAATGCCATTTTCAACGAAATTTCCCTGAGAAATCTACTGAGAAATAACAACAGTGGTCCTGATATCTATGGTGAAATGGTTGGTCTTCACATCTCTTAATTGTGTGCCATTATAGTCATTTGAGTCCCTCAAAAATGCAGGCGAATGACATGAGGAGACGAGAGGTAGATGGAAGGCAAAATTTCTCTCAGATATTACCCGCTGGATGGAGAGGAAATTTGGTGAGGTTAACTACTATCTGTCACAACTGTTATCTGGACACGGTTATTTTTGTAAGTACCTGTTTAAAATGGCGAAGATGACATGACCAAATAGCGCTATGATGATGCTTCGTTTGTTGATGCGGAACACACTTTCTTTCACTGTGAGAGACTGAGATTGGAAAGAAGGGATCTTGAGGCTAAAGTCAGCGCCTGTACTGTCGGGAACTTTGCGATATGATTCAGGACAGCGAGGAAAATTGGAACAGCATAGCCAGCTACGCTGAAGTCTTACTGAAATCGAAGAAAATTGATTTGGAAGAGAGAAGTAGAGTGGATGTCTAAACATCTTCTTGGATTTTGTTGCGTAATCCGGACGCAGTTTAAAAATGAATGTAAAGGGGCTAAATGGACAGACGGTAGTTCCGGAGTGGGCAAGAGAATTCAAAAAGAGGGGGTGATTTAGTGGGTGAGGGTCCCACTTACGGGGGATAGTGACGACTATCCCTATGTTGCGGTTAGGTACATTTACTCCTCCTCAGCGTTGGTTGCACAACGATCACCAAACGTGAGCATTATAAAGTAAGGTTGGCTTCACCTATGCCAGATAGAGTAGCTACATGAAAGCAGATTTAAATTCTGATAGATTGACCACGACACCCTCTTACAGATATTTACACTCTCTTTGCTCTCAAAGAATACTCTATACCAGGAAGGGGGAACCTGACATACGAATTCATACGCAAGTATGGGATTTCCTTGTAGCGGAACAAGCAATTGATGGCAGGAATCAAATAAAATATACACAGAACGAGATTTGCGTTAAATGTATACAGATTCAGCTTGATCGCCACATAAGAGTTTTAGATATAGCCTTTGATCCCCCTTTCCAAAATATTTCACAATAATTGCTGTAGAAGATATATAAACGAGGAAAAAGGGGGCGACCAAAAGATGTCTTCTCTGTCTTTGCCCGTTACTTCGAATTTCAAGACGAAGGATGTTTGGACACTCATGTCTTTTGTGAAGTATTTCTCTGAATTGCTAATTTATCCTTGGTTTTGTTTCAGTTTCATTAGTTAAGTTTTTTCAATAGGGCATGCGATTGACCTCCAATAACAGGTTCTAGAATAATAGGGTTGCCAGCTGTTGTTATAGATTAGAAATAACACCCCTTTTTGACATTAAATTGGATGATAGTATACACTTTGGGTGTACGCTGTTGAGTGGGAGTAAAGGCTCTTTGATGAAAATTTTGTTTTTCTCTCTGTTTCTCTGTTAAACAAAGTTGACAAATTTGTTGCCTTTTCCAAAAGCTCTATTAATTTGTTGGCTTATTTAAATTAGCCGTATACTTTTTAAGGCTATAATTAATGAACAGCACATAACCTTTTCAAACAAACGCTATTGCACACAACAACAACAACAACTTTATTTTTGGCCAAAAGTTAAAGTCTCACTCTCAATTCCCCATTCGATACATAAATTCTAATTAACAGAACAACAACAGCAACAAAAGTAACTGAAAAAAAAACTTGTGCTATTAACACACTATCGGCGATAGGTGAGAAGCTTGAAGGAGGGGGTTAACAAACCTAAAAGTATGCTTTAAAATTATTTAAAGTTAAACGACAGTTTTTAAACTGGCGGCTGTAAGAACTAGAACAATAACATTGTAAATGTTATAATCGAGTCATGCAAATGTTTGTTTTCGTAACATACGAGGGTTAGCTTATCAGGTAAGTTAAATAGTTTGCTTTGATAATAGATATTCAAATTTAAAAAAATTTTCTAGTGACCCTCGTATTTTAGTTTGTTCATAATATTTGTTTTTTAAATGAATTGAGATTAAAAATTTTGTACTTCACTGGTGACCCAAAGTTTGATGATCAAAGTTAAATACACACAAGCAACAAGGTAACAGGCAGGCCAATAAGACTCCTTTTGTAAATCCTTGCCATCCATTATGTACTAATTTTACTTGGTTTAGTAGCAGAATAAGGACATTCAAGTGATACTTTTTATGTTGTAAGAGTGTGTACGTAATGAGTTTTTAAACAATTTTATTAAATATGTACGAGTATTTAGAAGTTTTTGGGTGTCCTTTTTTTTCGTATCAAATGTTTCAATAACGAGAAAGTAATTCCTCTCGCTCTCTTTTTTTGGTTTTACTTTTCTATCCTCTGCCAGTTCAAGCAAATAAACTTGAAAGTGGACAAAACCTGGTAATACTTTAGACCAGCACAACTAACTCATGCAATATTTAAACTCATGAGAAAACTCATGAGAGTATCTATACATACATGAATAGTCCTTACCTATACATGTTTAAATAATATCAAACCAAGGTAATTAAATAATGAATGTGTGAGGAAATGCTTGTAATATCCGGAGTTTATGGAAATGGACATTTTACTTGATTGCCAGACAATTAAATCGTTCCACTTAAAAAGTGGAGAAAAAAATAATTACAAAATATGATTCAATTTCAGATTTAAATTCGTACCGGAGTAAAGAAGCAGCCTGATTAACAGGAGGAAATCAGGATTTCAGGATTCAGTTCTAGACATCGGTATACTAAGCTACAGTGTCCCTATTTTTGAAAAGAATTTTATTACGATATACCAAGGGATTTCTAATGCCTGTTAATAAAACCAATAATATAAGTAACAAACACAGGTTCTTCTTAAAGGGACTTCCAAACTTAGCAGATTGTAAATGGCCAGCTTGTTGAAGCTAGTTTTGTCAAACTACGAACTTAAATGGTCATTGAAACGTTTTAGTCAGGATTATAACCTACATAGCTGGTCACATCACCCATATTACATAATTAGTCATTACAACCCTTTAGTCAAGATTACGACCTAGCTTCTCACACCACTTATGTAGAGTGCGTTAATTTTATACACGAGTACAGTTTTTAAGTCAACTCCGAACGACGGATTTTTGAGAAGCTCTTCATGGCAATTTTATTTAACACTCAGAGTTTTTGCCAGAAATCTGCTGAGAGGAAGTCGTCGAAAAAATATTTTTTTTAAAATTTTCTTTTCGATGTTTAACCTGGGTTTCGAATCGTGGTCTTACGTCTAATAAGCCGATACACTACCAACTAGACTGCGGCGACTACATCACCAGTATTGCGTGTGTTCATTTTATCAATAAGTGGCTACACCTGTTTGAACGACAAGTTTTAGAAGCTTTTCATGGCATTTTATTTATTCCCAGAGTTTTTAGTAGAAGATTATTCAGAGAAAGCCGCCGAAAGAAATATTCTTTCAAATTCCAATTTGTGTGAGATATCAGAGCTAGAGTTTGAACCACAGTCTCTCGCCAAATAAACCAATATACCACCTACTACATTTATCCAGAGTGTTTTGTCAAATCACCATGGGCCACCATAGACAAAAAATGTGTATTGCCTGAATGCGTTCTACAGCAATTGGAAATAATTTTTTTTTTAGAAAAATTAACTTCTCGTGAAAGAACATTATCATTTTTGGGACGTTGCTAATCTCCGTGAGATTCAAGAGCACCCAATGCATGACGAAAAATTTACGCTTTGTTGTGAATTTTGGACTGGCATCGTTCATATTTCTTTGAGGACGAAGTTTGTCAGGTCAGCACCATCAACAGAGAGTACATGTGGTTTCAAGGGGACGACGGTATGCGTCACACAACTCATTCCACCGCTGGGTATTCTGCAAGAGCGATTTAAGGGCATGATGAACTGGCATGTGATTTGACTCTTTTTCTTGTGGATTCTTTTCAAGCCACAGGTGTCTTCGTGTAAGCTACAGTCACAACAGTGTTCAAAGCCAATGTAGCCGCTATTGTCAGTCAAACTTAGCCTGATTTATGCGCCAGATTTATTGAAATTTGAATTTCATATGCGCTTTACCCAGAGTTCTCGCAGGCGGATATTTGAATGACGTTATATTCCGCTTATAATAGCATCAATAGGTCTTTCAATTTCACATAATTTGGGTTTCTTTCATTTCATATATTAAACTCATCGTACTCGATAACGATCAGCTATAATGTTTCCCCAGATATTAAACTATTAAAATTTAAAATAAATCAGTAAAAAGCCGAAAACATTTTCTCTGTGTTGTACCAATAAGTCCCCAAAATACAAACCCAAAAGTAAAAACAATAAAGGAACAACAATAAAGGGAAAAAGGGAAACCGAAATTCGCCAACTTAAAGCACATGCTAAACACAATAGCAGCCATAAACTAAAGTCTACGCTTTTTTTTTATTTTTATTTGTTTTTTTTTTAAACCATACAACCAAACTATACAACAACGACAAAGCAACGGAAAAACAAAAAGAAATATTAAAACGAAATTAAAGCCGGAAGCGGATACGACTAAATGGAGCTGCTGTTTTCTACTGGAACGTGGTAAATATGGATAAAATAGTAGCACTTTGAATTGTTTTTGTTTTAGCACATGCACAAAATTGTTGCATATTTTCAGGCTACAACAAGGACTCTTATAGTGGAAAAATGTATCGAAGGAGAGTGAGTGAGAGAGAGGGAGAGGAGAGAGAGTTTATAAAGTAAATGAAAATAATGATTTATATTTACAATAACAACAACAGTAAACACAATTCATATTGCCAAATACTTGGTATTGTGGCCAAGTTAAAGAAAATTAATATTGCTCTCTCTCTCTATCTCTATTCCTACCATATATGTATGTATGTTTGTATGTATATAGGGGTAGTGCATGTGATAGTAACTAAATGGTTACTAAGTTAGCCATACTATACGAACTATTACCAATTTATTATTAAAAATAATCTGCAAATAATTTCAAAATCCCTTGTAATCATGTCCACCGCTAGATTCCTTTTTCCCTCTTGTATGTAAAACAATGCAAGAGAGATCCTTGAAATCTATGCATGCCAACAGGTGTCTGTGTTTTTTTTTTTTTTTTCTAATTTTTCTTTACATGCTGATACTCCAAACAATAGCAAAATGGCCAATTTCTTCAGCTTTTTTGTTAATTTCGAAATTTTATTTTTCAAGCATGAACACCAACCACAACGCAACACTTCAAATGCTTTGTGTTCTGTTAAATGGGAACACACAGCAGTACCAGCATTGAATTTCTTTAATTAAATTTTAAAAGCATTTCCTTTTCCTACTCTTTTTCTCCTTTTTTTTCTCATTGTTTTTCAGTTTTTCCAGCCAGGGAATCTGGTGTGCGGTATGTGGTATGAAGAAATAAAACCAAGTTTTAAGGAAATATTACCTGTCACAACTTTATTTATTACAACGAGCGTGCAGAAAGTCATAAACAGACCTCACTATTGCATTATAACTACTGCTATAATTGTACACTGAGAGAAAATAAGGCAAAGTAATGAAATATTTAAATAAGTAGACCTTTTTCACAGGGATGGGAGTAATCAAATGTTAAAGCACTGCCCCAGACAAACAGTGAGTATCAACTAAATGCCTTTGCCGGAGTAGGAAACATCAGAGAAGTGAGTGAAGTAGTAGTATAGTATAGTATAGTATAGTATAGTATAGTATAGTATAGTATAGTATAGTATAGTATAGTATAGTATAGTATAGTATAGTATAGTATAGTATAGTATAGTATAGTATAGTATAGTATAGTATAGTATAGTATAGTATAGTATAGTATCGTATAGTATAGTATAGTATAGTTAGTATAGTATAGTATAGTATAGTATAGTATAGTATCGTATAGTATAGTATAGTATAGTATAGTATCGTATAGTATAGTATAGTTATAGTATAGTATAGTATCGTATAGTCTAGTATAGTATAGTATAGTATAGTATAGTATAGTATAGTATAGTATAGTATAGTATAGTATAGTATAGTATAGTATAGTATAGTATAGTATAGTATAGTATAGTATAGTATAGTATAGTATAGTATAGTATAGTATAGTATAGTATAGTATAGTATAGTATAGTATAGTATAGTATAGTATAGTATAGTATAGTATAGTATAGTATAGTATAGTATAGTATAGTATAGTATAGTATAGTATAGTATAGTATAGTATAGTATAGTATAGTATAGTATAGTATAGTATAGTATAGTATAGTATAGTATAGTATAGTATAGTATAGTATAGTATAGTATAGTATAGTATAGTATAGTATAGTATAGTATAGTATAGTATAGTATAGTATAGTATAGTATAGTATAGTATAGTATAGTATAGTATAGTATAGTATAGTATAGTATAGTATAGTATAGTATAGTATAGTATAGTATAGTATAGTATAGTATAGTATAGTATAGTATAGTATAGTATAGTCTAGTATAGTATAGTATAGTATAGTATAGTATAGTATAGTATAGTATAGTATAGTATAGTATAGTATAGTATAGTATAGTATAGTATAGTATAGTATAGTATAGTATAGTATAGTATAGTATAGTATAGTATAGTATAGTATAGTATAGTATAGTATAGTATAGTATAGTATAGTATAGTATAGTATAGTATAGTATAGTATAGTATAGTATAGTATAGTATAGTATAGTATAGTATAGTATAGTATAGTATAGTATAGTATAGTATAGTATAGTATAGTATAGTATAGTATAGTATAGTATAGTATAGTATAGTATAGTATAGTATAGTATAGTATAGTATAGTATAGTATAGTATAGTATAGTATAGTATAGTATAGTATAGTATAGTATAGTATAGTATAGTATAGTATAGTATAGTATAGTATAGTATAGTATAGTATAGTATAGTATAGTATAGTATAGTATAGTATAGCCTTATTTATATAGTTTTTTTAAGGAAATGAAATAAAAACTTCATAGATAGCACAAAAATAGTATAAAATGGATAAGGTTTTTTTCGTTCAGTGTATTTTAAGTAGCATGTATTAAGTTAACCGCTAAATTGACCCAATTATATAAAGAAAACAACTTCACACTCCACAAGACGGCAATAAACATTAATTTAAATTGTATGCAATTAAAACAACAACAACGAAGACATAAAAATAAAAATTAAAATGAAAACATAAAAAAGGAGAGATATTTTAAAAAAAAGAAAACCATAATGTAAACGTTTTTAAAAATATGCGAATGCGAAAAGCTAAAAGGATAAAAATTAATAATAAAATCTCTCTTTAACTCTCTTTCTGTTTATCTTAAGCCTTGCCAGTCTACATATTGTTTATGAAATATTTCTTTAAACATTTTCATTTCGGTTTTTTTTAATAAAAACAAGATAAAAATATATTTCAGTATCCTTTGCCATGGCTTCGGGCAGTAAACAATATAAAAAAACATATGAAGATTTATCATCACCGTTCATTCATTCACTCACTCATTCTGCCCTTCAGTCATACCTTCTTCATTCATTTGCTCATAACTTTGTATTTTACTCGAACATTTTCTTACCTTTTCGAATGTTTATAACGCTTAACGTTGGTAGTCCCTTATAATTTCTGTTGTTGTTGTTGTCCTTCTGTCTCTTAACACTCTACGAGTACTTTTGCGATTTTTGTTTCTTTTGATAAGCAAAATAACTGCAAAGACAGAAAGAAAGAAAGAAAGAAAGAAAAATAAATACAAAAACACACATAAATATCAACATAACCTCAGGTTATAGGAAAACAATTTGTCACTGTGTTAAAGAATACTAACACACAAGCACACATTTTTATATACAAACATATTCATAAGTAATGTTAAAATGATTATATACTCATACATCCATATACGCCATATGTAATAAAGGGTGATTTTTTTTAAATGTCTGGTTTCGGAAAATTTCAAAAAAAAAAATTGGCTGCAATTTGCAAAAGTGATTGAAGTTGAAATAATAAAAGGATGTCTGCCATTTACTATGCGTGAGTTTCACCAGCCTTGAGGATATTCGAGAGTAAAGTCCGATGTAAGATCTTCGGCCCAGTGCGAGTTACCGATGATTTCAGCATCCAATCCAACAGTGAGCTGTATGAGCTCCTCAACGACATAGACGTTGTGCAGCGTATTTAGATTCATCTGGCATGGCTATGTCGTTCAAATGGAGGAGAATGCACCGGCGAAACGGGTATTTGATGCGGAGATCGGCGGAAGTCGGCGAAGAGGACGATCTTGTATCCGTTGAAAGGACCAAGTCGAGCAAGCCCTTTCATCGATTGGTGTGATCAACTGACATGGGCGCCAAGAAGCCAAGGCGTCTTACGGCAGGCCTAAATCCGTTAATCGGGCTGTTAATGGCCAATTAGGTAAGTAAGTATATATTATCCAGCAATGGAAGCGGCAAACTTGTCTTTTAGGACTGGCATCTTGGCGGACTTGTCCTTGTACACAAAAGACTTTAAGTATCGCCACGAAAAGTCCCTAATTCTAGTGGAGCCACGTCATGGATAATTACTCTTTTAACGATTGTTACGGAGCCAAAAACTTTCCCTAATGCTTGTCTTGTTGCAGATCGAACGTTACGTAATAAGATTGTCTGCCAATTAAATTGTCGGCTTCGGAAATGGCATTAAGATGTCCCATAGGCTTCGAGATGAATGCAGAGTATTCTAGATAGCAGTGTTAGCGATTAGCAAAGCAGCGTCTAGCGTCTAGGAAGGCACTGACTAGGCATAATATTAATTCGAGATTGATTTCAGTCTACAGAAGAGTCCTGACGATGCTTCTGAACATGAACAGAGTAATACAGGATTGAGCACCGCAGACTTAAGTTATGTGGTATTGTGGGCAGGCGACAGAAGGTGTGGTGAATGGCGTTAACCTATTGGAGAATGTAGTCAAACCTTCTCTTTTTCTAACTAAACGATAAGCTGGTGAGAAGGAGTAGAGCGTTTAATGAAGTAACAGGAGATACTGCAGGAACTTCTGGGTTCCATGGCATAAGTTAGACTGTTCCAGAACGATATGTATTCTAAGAGTGGGGAAAAATTCTGCTAGGACTGCTTGGACAGGACAAGGATTGTTATATGAAACAGAACTATCTCTTCAGGACTATACATGAAGAAGGGTTTGCTTTAATATACAAAAGCCGCAAACTGATGGGCTTATGCTGTTTGTTCCAGGCCAGAGAATATTTCAAAGGCCTTGGCAAATAAGCCTAGCATTGCAGGCTTGTGAAGTAACTCCGTTTTTCTCTTTCTTCGCTTTTAAACAATCTATGAATTCTGCATAAGATGCAGAGAGGAAGACAAAAAAGGAAAAGATCCAAATGCCACCGTAGTCTAGTAGGTATTGTGTTGACTTATTAGGCGGTTCCAACACGGTTCCAAACACCAGTTCAGACATCTCCAACAAAGCGCAAATATAAGAAAAATACTTCTTTGGCAACTATGTACCTCACTACAGATCCTCTGGCAAAAACCGTGAGAATAAATAAAAAATTGCCATGAAAAGTTTCTAAAAAAATCTGGCGTTCGGCAGACGATTTTAAACTATAGGTCCCCGCCTCTCATGTATTAAATAAACACACACAACATCAGTGGTGTGAGAATGCTAGGTCGTAATCCTGACTAAAGGGTTACAAGGACCAATTATGTATGTATGTATGAATGTTCTTTTACCCTTTCACCTGCCTTTCAAACATAATCTAACCAACAAAAAAAATCACCCGTTGTAAGTTGAAGGAGGGAAGGTGATAAAACATGATTATAACACAACCTTGAACCATCTTAAATCAACAGAAATTTAATAGATTTTTCAGTTTTTATCTCTTTTACATTTGTATTTGTGTAAATATGTATATATGTATGTGTGTGTATCATTGAATTTGTTTATTCATCCTTACACATGCATTTAGGTTTGTTACCGTAAGTCTATGAAAGAGGAGAAGAAGAAGGGAAAAAGGCATAAATCGTGACAGAATTATTTCTGTTTGTGTTGTTTTTAAGTGTAGAAAAATACCTTGAAATTCTCTCTTTTCATAATTCTTTTTTTGTTTTTCTCTCACTCGCTCTCTCTCCTTGTCTCTCTCTCTAGGACTCTTCAAAGCAACTGTTGAATTTAGGTTACAAACAAAGCATTTGTTTGTATGTAGATGCTGGTATGTCAGTGTTGGTGTGCATTTGTGTATTACAAACTATAAAATTACATGAGTGAGCAAGAGAACAGAAAGAGAGAGAGAGAGAGAGAGGGAAACAAAGAAATTAAATTATTCCATATTTTACTTTTCTTTGGAAGATTTAATATCCAAAGTTATTGTGCCACAAATCTGATTTTACTTTTACGCTCTCGTTCTCACCTTGAAACAAAAACTATGAAAATGATTTTGAAATTTTTAAGTGTTTTTTTATTCGCTTGTTGTTCTTGTTGTTGTTGTTGTTCTTGAATAGAAAATAATTTGAAAATCAATAAAAAAAAAAAAAATGCAAATAAAAAAATTCAAAAAAAAGAACAAATTAAACTTTGAACAGGAATTTGTTTAAGTAATTTTAAGTTTTGTTTTTGTAGAGAAAACATTTCAAACTATCAAGTCCCTACAGTTAGTGTCCTATGTCAAGGATTTGGAAATTATTTTTGGTTCAAAATTTAAAGAAGAATTGTATGAAAAGGCGTCTGGTACAGCGAAATCGTTATTCGTTTCCTTACAGTTTACAACAGACTTTCTAGGCTTTATATCCCTGGAACTAGCACAGCTCATACACTCCCTGATGGCACACATTTCCGCCTTGTATTTTGTTTAGAAAACTTGAATAAATGCCCGCTTAGAGCCGTCTCTGTTGCAACTGATCCTCACTGGCAGCTGTAGCGAGGTCAGTGTAATACACTTTTAGCAGATAATGATCCAGAATAAGGACATTGAGATCGCAATAGGCTTTCTTTGTGCAACTTCTGTAATAGCAGAAGGAGGTTAATGTTCCATTGAAAGTAGCCTTAGTTTTGTTTACTAATATTTCCACCCTGGTATAACACAAGCTAGGAACCAGGGGTGGAACATATAACATTAGGAGCGGCACAAGCATCTCTAATCGGCCCCGACCTATGTAACGATAATAGCGCTGGACTTCTAAGAGAGGATATACCAGAGGGAACTTTTTTGGTTCGATACGCAGATGGTATTGTACTATGTTCAGACATGCACTTATATTGAGAAAATCGCAATAAACGGCATTATTATCTCAATATTTCATATAAAATTTCAATTAATTATTGCTCAATAAATTCATAAATTGTTATAATATTGATTAAAACTTCAAATACAACACTGTCATAAGTATGTTCAGTGAGTATAATACATTTTTCCGAACACTTTCTATTGATACTTGACAACTTAAATGTAAACGACGACAGTGCCATAAGCAAAAGCTTTCTTTTCTGCTAGCTATCCACTTTGGAGTCACAAGTAGTAACCGCAACAGCTCGGCGTTTCGATTAATCATTAGCAATACCTTTTCCAAAGTTAAATTGTTTTCCATTTTCTCTAAAAAAATTTTTTTGGCACTAATTTTCGCGATTAAATTAAAAGCAATGTTGTTGAAACAATCAGCTGTTTTGCTTAACAGCTCTCAAATAAATTTTCGTATATTATATGTCTGAACGCTAAAAATATTGTTCTCAATAAACAGAATATTGATTTAATAAAAGTGCATGTCTGAACATAGTATTACGGAAGTGGCACAGCGAAAATTGAAACGTTTAATGCTAAGAACGAAAACATGATTGGATTCCCTCGGCCTAGACCTGGCCATGCATAAAACGGAATTACTGCTAATAACTGGTCGTCGTATCCCCTTTAGGTTCACATGAGTATTGGAATAGGTAAGATACCTGGGAATAAGACTGGATCGCAGACTGACATTTTTGTATCAGATTTAGTACTCGGCTAACAAAGCCCAGAAGATCGTTGGACAGCTCAGCAGATTAATGGCAAATATTGGAGGGCCGCTACCAACCAGACGGAGACTCTAGATGGATGTTGGAAACAGCATTATGCTCTTTTGTAGCGAATTTTGGGCCGAAACGCTAGATGTTAAAAAGTGGGCAAACTTACTTGTATCGGTACAAAGAACGGCTGCATTATGTATCGCGTGCGTCGGTATATTGTACAGTGTCCTTCCCAGCCGTACTTGTGATAGGAGGTACAATCCCTGTAGATCTGCTGGCAGCAGAGCGGATGGAGATTTATAAGGCGAAAGCGGCTGGAAATCACATAACTGGTAATTTCAGGGAAAGCACCATTTCAGAATGGCAACTTCAATGAAACGATGAAGACAGAGGACGATGAACGGCGAAATTTATTCCAGACATAAGACCATGCACAGATGCTATCGGATTACGGATATTTTAGAAAATATCTACACAGAATGAGCAAGATCGCCTCCCTTTACTGTTTTTAAGAGAAAGCGGAAGTAATTGATGATGCAGAATACACTGTTTTCGAATGTGCACGCTGGCAGAGCTTTCGTTCTGTACTGACGTCAATAATTGGAACGATCAGGGCCGCTAACATTGTCGGGGTTATGATTGCAAGTAGAGAGAACTGGGCCTCAGTGGCAAATTAAGTGGAGCATATTCTAAAACTGGTAGAGAGATCTTGAGACTGCAGAACACGTAGGCATGACACTGGCATATGTGTTAAACGAAATTCCAAACGGGGACCTGGACGAAAGGAATAGTGGAGACACTTAGATGAAATCCGGACGGGGATATAGGTACGCTGAAGCCAAAGTAATACCACTGTAGTTCCGGAGTGAGCGCATTAAGTCCACGAGACGAGGGGAGGATTTAACGGGTGAAGGCCCCACACACGGAGGAGATGACGATTTTCTTTATAGTGCTCTTAGGTACATTAACCCCTCCTCGATGTGGGATTGTATCCACTTGGAGAGAATGGGAGTATGTGACAAGAAGTAGATGTCATCAGCTTAGACAAAAACCTCAAAGCGGGCATATATGGTTTACGTAAAGCTTCTGTACTTCCTAAATCCCCACTGCATTAGATTGCCGCTAACTAAAGTAAACAGAAAAGGGAAAGTAGGTGTTCCTGTCTAACCCCAAAGTTTAATACAACAATTTTCTTTCAATTAAGCCCTTATTTAAGTCAAATTGAAAATCTCTTTAATGTTTACTTTTGAATTTCCAAGAAAATAAAACGAATTTCTTTAATGGAATTGTAAATTTAAAATTTTTTAAAAAATTTCAAACCAATTTGGTAAGTTACCATCATCTTCAGATACATATCGTGCAATAAAACTTAAGAATACCTACTTACGTATAGAAAAAAATCAACATTTTATATCTTATTTCCCTTTTACAATTTTTGTTTGTTTCCTCCATTAACTTGCCATTTTTGGGTTTTTTTTTATGGATTTTTTATTACTTTAAATTGCTCCATAATTTATCTCATACTTCTTAGTATTCATAGTGGGTATATCACGTTTCTTTACTACACAAAAATACTGTGCGAATGGACTCAATTTTGAGGATGAATTATTATTACGATTTTGCTTTACAACAACAAGTAATGTCAAGTGCATGTCAATTTATGGATGAGAGGGTAAGATTTTTAGTGGATAAACAGATAATTGGTGGCATCAGAGAGGTGGCTATAAAATTAATAAAAATTTAATTAAATTGACTCTAAGGTAGACATTTGCGATATAAGTTTCAGTTACAAGTTTGAATTTTGCTAACATGAACTAGTATTTTATGCTTTTGAAACTCAATCACTTTCAACTCCATAAGGTTTTTATCCACACAAGACGCTTGGCTCATCGAATCCTATTCTTTTTCGAACGTTGAGGCTGCCTGATCCGTTTCGAGGCAACGGAAGACTTCTCAGGCCATTAAAAGTTTTCCTCTCTATATGCTTAAAATTTGTTGTTATTTGCTGTACTTATACGTTTCAAATGCATCTGTAAAACTGAATTCCTCCTTTGAACACTCTTCAAACTGCCCAGATCTGTTCAGATCTAGCATTGTAAGGTACTGGTCTTCCTTTTGATCCTCTTCGTATCACTAGCCCAGTATTCATTGCTATTTGTAGCACTTATACGTTTCAAATGGATCTGAAAAACTGAAAACCAGCCCAGTTTTGCTCAGATCCCTATTGTTCGTTATTAGATGATTTGTCCAGCATTCTTTGTTATTTGCTGCTGTAAAGGTGATGCGCAGATCTTCCTTACAGTTGGGTGGTGCCATAGAATCTTTTTCCTGTTTTCCCGAAGTATTCTGGATACCCCTTTAGCCCAATTGTAACTCGGTTTTTAGTGCCACTTAGGCTCTGAAATTTCGAGCTTTACTTTTTATTGTTTTCTAGTTTTCTTAGTCTCTTTATTGTTGAACACTTTTTGGTGATTTTAAGTGATGCGCCACATCTTTGGAAATTATTATTCGTTTGCTTGCTATTTAAAACAGTTCTAGACTTTATATCCGTAGAGCTTATACAAGCCAAAAATGATAAACTAAAGATAACGCCATCACGCACACAAAATTAAAACTTTCTGCGCATGTTGAATCAATGACGTCACGCAAATTGTGTTCCTATTGGCTAATGATAATGTAAGTTATATTGCAGGGCTGCCAACTACTTTCACGCAGTGCACAATCTTTTCAGAAGAAATGTGAATTTTCACATATGAAAAAGACTTGAAAACCTTTAAAATAGCCCAACTACGTCATCTAACGGGAAATCATGCGCAAGGCGTAATCTTTAGTTTATCATTCTTGATACAAGCTAACACAGTACACACACTTCCTGACGGTACATATCTCCGCCTTGGTTTTGGACATGAAAGACCAGCAACTTTTGTTTGAGCCGTCTCCAGTCCAACTGATTCTCACTAGCAGCTGTAGCTGGTTTCCATTTGGACAGCAATGATGCATTTGGTCATAGCAGGTATGTAAATATCACCTCCGATATTTCGTCTTCATGCTAATTTTTTCACACCGTATTCAAAAATTTGTAACGTGCGGTGTGAAAAAATTCTGGAACGTGCAGTATGAAAAAATTTGGAACATGCGGTATGTAAGTTTTGGAATGTGCGGAGTGAAAAAATATAGAACGTGCAGTGTGAAAAAATTTGGAACGTGCAGTGTGAAAAAAATTGGAACGTGCGGTGTGAAAAAATTTGAAACACGCGGTGCGAAAATTTTGGAGTGTGCAGTGTGAAAAAATATGGAACGCACGGTGTGAACAAATTTGGCACGTACGATGTGAAAAAATATGGAACGTACGGTGTGAAAAAATTTGTAACGTGCGGTGTGAAAAAATTTGGAACGTGCGGTGTGAAAATACTGGAACGTGCGGTGTGAAAAATTTTGGAACGTACAGTGTGCAAAAATATGGAACATGCAGTGTGAAAAAATTTGGAACGTGCGGTGTGAAAAAATTTGGAACATGCGGTGTGAAAAAATTTGGAACATGCGGTGTGAAAAAATTTGGAACGTGCGGTGTGAAAAACGTTGCGCTGTTTATTAGTTGTGTCTAACACGTTGTAGCAGAAGAGTTCTTGGTTTAAGGCTTTTAAAACCCATGGATATTCTATATAAGAACCACTAACTACATGCTAGTTTAGCCTTGGTCTCTAGGTGTTGTCAACATTTTAGCTTCCGGTACGGCTTAATCCAAAGTAATTCACATTATTCGATTGTCTGATTTCCTTTTTAAGGAAACAAGCTTCGTTGTGAATTGATGTACGTTTTAACGGGTTCAGATTAGGGTGGCTGGTGGTAGGCATATCTACCAAGGCATTGGCATCAAGCACTTCATTAAGTAATAATTGTAGTTTTCTGCTTAGCATTGAGTAGTGTGGGCATTTGAGTTGTAAAAAGTTATTGTCAAGAATTTAGAATTTAAATAACAAAACATTTTTGTTGTTGCTGTTATTGGAAATGCATATGGAAAAAATTAACTTGAAACTTATAAAGTCAGCTGCTGTCCAATTTGCTTTATGTGGGCACACCAACAACACGAGTCATTATTACGCTTTTGGGCCATAATTTTTAACGAAACCAACGTAATAACACATTCAACCAACCAACCATATCCGCATCGACACTAAACAGTTAAATTTTTCCGTTTTTCTTTTTTTTTGTATTCGAACGTATGTGTGTGTGTGTGAATGTGTGCTTGTGTGTATTTAGCCGTTTTTCTTTTTCGCTTTTGGGCAGAAAAGTAGGGTAAATGTGTGGGCAAGAAAAACTATTTGATAACCTTATGCCGTTACAGTTGATAGAACCGCCACTACTACTGGAGTAAGAATATTATCAACACCTATTGGAAGAGTTGCTGGTGCTTAGTTAAGAACCGAAAGGCATATACCGTGCCAAACACCGCGCTATACACTGCCATCGTACGTAGTATATACGGAGTAAATTTTCAATTTCATTTATCAAACCAACTGACATCTGAAAGGCGCTTGAACACGAGCTAAACACACACAATAGTATACATAAGGCCCAAAGGAAAAAAAAAGAAGAGAAAAAGGATATAAAACTGCATGTAGGGAGGATAAAATAAAAACAACAACAACAACAGAAATTTTATAAACATGAATAGAGACACTTATTGGAACGACACACGCCAACACCAACGCCAATGCCAACGTTTAAGTTAAAGTTAGGCGAACGTATGACCATTTTCTTAGACTCAATAACCTTTTATTTCTTTTTATTATTGTTGTTGTTGTTTTTATTATGTTGGCCATAACCAAACAAACAACATCAAAAAAGAAGGCAAAAATAAAGGCCTCTTTTAACAAGATACACTTCAATGACCAGGTTACAACACACCATGCATTTAACAAGGGAGTGGAAAAGTTTTCATAGAAAAAAGCAACAAAAAAACTTGAAGTAGCAGAATAAAAGGCCTTACAATGTCCTTTCGCATGCTTAACATAAACAATCATAATGAAGAGCCTAGCCAAAGTGAAAGGTACCCCAAAAATGGCTATTAAAACGAATTTGAATACTTCAGAAATGATAAAGAAGACTTAAATTCACACAAACGCCATACCAAACGGCAGACACATGTTTTGGGTGCGTAAAAGGAAGTCTAAGACTCTTACCAAAAAAAATAAAGGATCACCGGAAATTATATCAGACACAACAAGAAAGCCCAACAACCCAAAACACTCAACTTAAACAAAACTTGTGTCTTTTTTTATTTTGCTTTTCGATTTTAATTTTTATTAACTCAAGCCGATAACTAAAGAAAGGAATGGCACTCCCATCCATCCCTAAACATCACTCAAGGCTAATAATAGCATTTTCCTTAACACATTTTTCGATAAACACATCATCGATATTGTGAAAGCAAAAGCAGGATTTAAGTGTTCATCAACTCCACAAGTATATGTACGTGTGGGTTTGTTCTACTTCCGTACAATAGAGGTGGAGGGAACTCTAGCATAGTTGTCAGGAAAAAACTAAATTACTAAGAAAAGCTAAGACAATAACTTCCATTAAAGTTTAGAAAACTTGTTAAGCCTTCTTATCAACTTTTAAAATTTTAGTGCTATAATTTCAAACATGACTGTACTAATTTTTTGAGTTTCACGTTTATTTAAATTCTTTCATAGTATCGTGTTATTATTATGATGATTCTTTTTGCACCTCCGTAAAGACATAAAATTTTATAAACTTTGAAGCAGGGACGCAAACCCTTCCTATCGAAAACACTTTAACCGGTCCCCGTCATAAATAATTTATGGTCTAGACATAATAAAACATAGCTCAAGAACTCATCATCGACTGTCAAATATTAAGGGTCAATAAACAAAATACTTGCAGGAACTAATCTCAGCATGTTTAAATACAAAAAGGGTTTGTACGAGGGCTTTGCAATAATTAGTAGAACTGGTATGGCAGCATGGAAACAATCAGATTGGAAAATCCGGTTCGGGAGAATCATGAACAAAGAAGTCAAAAAGAGTTTTATTTACAAACAGTTTCCTGCGTTCATTTTTATGAGATGCGGCGCAATGATCTAATTTGGTAACAGCCCTCGTAAAATGTATGTGTAAAATCAACAAAAATAATAAACGAAAATCCTGTCATAAAGTAAGCGATTTTGGTACCATAATGAGAAAAATTATTAAAAAAAAATGTGTGATAAGGTGGTTAAACACAAGCGCTGTTCCAAATCCGACGACAACATAAAAGTATTCTTCATTGTCTTCTTACTTAACTTACTTAATTGATCGTTATAAACATTTAGTCAGGATAACAACCTCTGTTCTCACACCAGCCATGTTGGATTAAGTTTCTCCTGAATACGGGGATAAAATCGTTTCAGAAGGACGATTTTTGAAAGACCTTTTCATGGTAATTTTAGTTTCACTCTCAGGGTTTTTGCCAGAAGACTGATGAGAGAAAGTTGCGACAAGAATAATCTTTTTTAAATCCGTTGTTTTAGACATCTAAGCTGGGTGTTAAACCACGCACCCTCGTCTAATAAACCAACACACTACATATTAGACTACAGCGACTATGAGCCAGCTTTGCTAACCACAAAAGTAACCTTTCGGGCAAGCTATACCTGACCCATAAGTGGTGTGAGAAGCTAGGTCGTAATCTTGACTGGAAGGTTGTAATGATCAATTATTTATGTTATGTAAGCTGGCTTGGAGACATCAACATGACACTATGTTCACTTAAAATTACCTTCAAACTTCTGAAAAGCCATCACTATACTACCGAACGTGAACAGGATGGCATTATATTGCTTTAGAGGTGCATTGTTTACTACAGCCATGTAATGAAATAAGTAGAGCAAGCGTGCTAGAGGGTGTGAATTTGATAGGTCCTATGACACACTTCTTCAAGCTATTAATCAGCTAATGAGATGAAGAGTGAACTCTTTACGGCAAAACAGGAAAGGATTAAGTTAAATCCTTGCAGAAGGTAATGATTCCAGAAATTAAAGACGTAATCCATAAGAATCTTGATGGGTTATACAACAGGAGTACGGAGGAGGACTGAGTAATAGAAGAGGAGTAGTATTTGTAGAAGCTTATGGCAGCTGAATGCAGTTGAGCAAAGTCTATATCTCTGTTACATCAACAGCAAAAAATTTAAGATTCTTTCAGGAATAGCATTTATAGTAGCATTGGGCAGCCGAATGCTGTTGAGCAAAGACTATGTCTCTGTGACATCAATAGTAAAAAATTTAAGATTCTTGGCCGCAGTCGCTTTAGTGAATTCGCCTTTGCTATTGAGAGTTTCAGGAGTAGCATTTGTAGTAGCATTGGGCAGCCGAATGCTGTTGAGCAAAGCCTATATCTCTGTGATATTAATAGTAAAAAATTTAAGCTTCTTGGCCGCAGTCGCTTTAATGAATTCGAATGCTGTTGAGCAAAGCCTACGTCTCTGTGACATCAATAGAAAAAAATTTAAGATTCTTGGCCGCAGTTGATTTAGTGAATTCGCATTTGCTATTGAGAGTTTCAGGAGTAGTATTTGTAGTAGCATTGAGCGGCCGAATGGCCGACTGCTGTTGAGCATACTCTGTATCTCGGTGACATCAATAGCAATAAATTTAAAATTCTAGGCTGCAGTCGCTTTAATGAATTCACCTTTGCTATTGAGAGTTTCAGGAGTAGTATTTGTAGTAGCATTGGGCAGCCGAATGCTGTTGAGCAAAGTTTGTGTCTCTGTGATATTAATAGTAAAAAATTTAAGATTCTTGACAGCAGTCGCTTTAGTTAATTCCCCTTTGCTATTAAGAGTTTTATTTCTAATATTATCTGGCAAGTTAGACGGTCCGGTTAGTATATCTCTCAACCATTATTTTTATAATTTTTCTTTACTATTCTCTATTCTTTGCTGCTGTAATTACTGGTAGTTTGGTTTAAGTGGAGATATTTTACCTACACCTTCCCAATCAGACATAACCCAACAGCCAAATAAACAAGCCATGCCTATGGCTTTGTGGACAACATAAGCTTAAGTCATTAAAAACTTGCATGCCCTGGAAATAGTGATCCAAGCTGCATGTCCAACTTATTGTTAGAAATCTTCTTATTAATCAATCAAAAGGGCCTGGTAGAAGAATGTGAAAAATGCCGACACACTGTTCGTGATAGATAAATATTTCATTTTGATAAACATTGAAAAATATTAAATTTTATGATATGCAAGACCATAAAAATTTATTGTTTATCTGCAACATTTGAATCTGTTTACGATTATTAATCAAAAAATGATAAGGGCACCTCTTTACTCATCTCCCTGTAAAAATTACTTTACAACCGTCGTAGAAAAACGGTTTACATATGCATTGCCCGAATGAGAGAAGTCAATATAAAGACCTACACGTACGCAAAACACTTTTTCTGTAACGGATTTGGGGGGTTTTTCTTCGTATTTCGTTTTGTTTTTTGTATTCCTTGTATTGGAAGTGAATATTTTGGGGGGTATTTTTGAAAGGATGTGCGTTTTGAATTTTGAATAGGCAACGGTACGATACTTTAACAAACAATAGCAACAGAAACAGCAACAAAGAACTTTTTAAGTTGGAAAAATCTACCCAAATGAACAGTTTTTGCACAAACAAACGAAAGATTTTTTCTTTTTTTTGAATGAAAACTTATCGATAAAAAGGAGCGTATGGCAGCCAACAATAAAAGCAAATAGATTTTATTTTGAATTTCTACCAACAATATGTATGTACAACAATAATAATAACAATAATAATAAATTATATTAAAAACTGACAAAAGACTGGCAGAAAAACCCTACAAATAAACAAACAATGCCATGGTGTTACAACAGAAAAAAAAAGAAAAAAATTCCGTTGAAAGTCAATACTCGTATTAAATACTTCACAACTGGCTTTTCTTCTATTTTATCGTCCTTTAATAATGACGATTTTGTTGTTTATGGCTGCCTGCGTAAAAGTGTATTTGTATTGGGCCCCTTTTGTGTATGCAAAGAACAATATGCAGACCACAAAGTGTCCCCCTCTTACAAACCTCACTCACTCTATTAACAATGACACCGAAAAAAAACATCTTTTTTTTGGCTCCTACATATTGGCAAGGATTTTTCCTTTTTTTTTTGTTGTTGTTGTTGCTTTCTGGGTAAAAGGACTCCTTATGAAAATTAATAGAGAAGCCTGAATATTAAAATTAAACATTTTACGTTTAATGTGTTGTGCTACTGCTACTGCTACTGGAAGATCATAAAAGACTTTATGGCCACAGTTCATTAAAATAATTTATGATGCCCACCAAATATATGTAAAACTGAAAGAAGGCCAAGCAAATCAAAAAAGATATCCTAAAGAAATGCAATAAAAATAACACCATATTGTCCTTTAAGGTTTATATTGCTGCGGTTTTTCAAATCTCTGGCCAAATATGGAGTCACGTTCATAGGTTGCCTTTATTTTTGTTGTCGCTTTCCCTTGGCATAGGGTGATGAATGCGTTTTTCCATTGCACATTGAATATTCTAGCGCTGACAAAACGATTTTTTTTAACACCACAAACAGTTATAAAACCTAGCTTCACATCACATGTGTCAGTTGCCTATAAATTTGTTTTCAATGCCAGGCTGTGTTATGATAATCCTAACCACACTCCCACAAAACATAAATGCCTGCCACATAAATGTCAGATTGATGGCTAAGCACGTGTTAAACGTAAAATTTTTCATTTCAAAGATATTAAATCATCGACAAACAGGGAAACAAAGTAGCAGCAGTTATCCTCTCTTACAACTGCACAGAATGGAAAGGCACAATAAAAAATATTTTAATTCGATTGTAATACCCAAAAAAAAAAACGAAATAAAAAGGAAGCCAACTCCTACTGGATTTGGCAAGGAAAAGCCTTTAAAGTTATTGCCTTAATAAAAAGAAATTGAAGATGCTGATCAAATATTATACCCAAAGAACCTTGACCCGATTTTAGAGATGTTCCTTGGTTAGTAGCACTTTCATCATAACGTACTATGGGTGGAAGGAAAGCACGCACCTCATCTGGGAAGTTCTCCTTCCATCAAAGTAGTTTCCAGTAGTTCGATAGTATTGAAGGTCCTCCTCAATTTCAAGAAAGGTAGCCAAGATAAACTCTTATTGCTTCAGTGACTTGTAAGAGTACATTTCCATCCAAGGTCTGTTGCTGATTAACTTTTATGAGTATCAGGGAGTGGGAAAGACTTATGAAATCTACAGTCCATAGGTATTGTATGGGAGTTTCTCCAAATCTTCGGTATTAAAAATCACTCCCACACTATATGATTCCAATGCTGCATGATTCAAACTTAGAGTGAGAGAAACATCATCTTAAAGAGCCCACAGATAATCTAAAAAGGCAAGATATTATATATTCCATTCGATCCTTGAACCCCTATTTAGTTAAAATTACAACCTAGCTTCTCACAACACACCCGGGTTTTTTTGGTAATTTTATACATGAGTTGCCGGACCTACAGTTTAAAGTCGACTCCGAACGACAGATTTTTTTTTTTTTTTGAGAAAGTTTTCATGGCAATTTTATTTACTCTCAGAGTTTTTGCCAGAAATCTGCTGAGAAGAAATCGCCGAAAAATACTTTTTTTTGTATTTTATTTTGATGTCTGGCCTGGGACTCGAACCCTGGCTTTACGTCTAATAAGCCAGCACACTACCTGCTAGACCACGGCGACTTCGAACTTTTGCGGCTAGGATTCTGCAATTTAAGTAATTTCAATTCGGCGATCGTCCATTAAACTGACTGCACAGAGTCCCTGAAGCGTACGTAGCGTAATTGATCATTACAACCCCGCAGTCAAGATTAAAACCTAGCTTCTCACACCAACCCAGCCGTATGTGTTAATTTTATAAATATGTGGCGGAAGCTACAATTTAAGATCGACTACGAAAGACAGTTTTTGAGACATTTTTTATGGGAATTTTATTTTGCTCTCACATTATATATATGCATAGATAATTGCAATTCCGAGCGACAGATTTTTGAGAAGCCTTTTCTTGACAATTTTATTTACACTTAGAGTTTTTACTAGAAATCTGCTAAGATGAAGTCAGAGGAAGTAGAAATATTTTCTTATGTGTTGTTCAAGCAGGGTTTTGAACCACGAATTTTCGTCCAATAAGGCAATACACTACGCATTAAACTTGGATCCTGGAATTTAAACACTTTCAAATCGACTATCGTCCAATAAACTGACTGCACAGAGCCTCTGAAGTGTATGTAACGTAATTGGTCATTAATACCCTGTAGTCAGGATTACGACCTAGCTTCTCACACCACCGCAGTTGTATCTTTTAATTTTATAGGCGAGTGGCGGAACCTACAGTTTAAAGTCGATACTGAACGACAGATTTTTGAGAAATTTTTCATGGCAATTTTATTTTTACTCGTTTGTTCTGATGTCTGACTTGGGATTTTAACCGTGGCCTTAAGTCTAATAAACCAAATCTCTACCTATTAGACTACGACGACTTCCCTGAAGAGTCGTTGCAGATATTTTACTCCTGTTTTCAAATCCTGTTCTAGGGAAAAGTGCATGTAATTTGAGATTTTCTCATACAAATCTGATCCATAAGTTTGAAGTCTATTGCTGTACACTGGCACATAGGATATAGTTGCCAGATTCCTTTCTAGCCAAACGATTTCGCTGACAGCTTCCAAGTTAGCACAGAATCTTCTCTACAAGTCTCGTTTAGAATGTCTCAGTTGTTTCTGTAATTAACCAGGGAAACTTTATACTCTACATAGTGCGGCTCATTGTGAAATTTTCTTGCTGGAATGAAGAGCCTCTCTTTCGAGCTTGTTTCTCAAAAAATTATACAAAAATTTAGAAAATCTATTGAAGCAAATATATTTGAGAGAATATGGAAAATATCGTTTGTGATGATTTAAAATTCCTTAATGTTGAGTTTATGCTCTCCGCCCCTTCCTCTCTGGGTAATCTTCTTCAACAACAAATATTTCATGTTGGTTAATTGAAATCCGGTACAGCAGCGGAAATTAAATTAAAAACAAACACAACATAAAGTAAAAAGCATGAGGAAATTTCGGAAATAATAAAACAACAACAACAAATAAAAAGAAAAACTTGTACAATTAAAATTCAATATAAAGGTGCTTAAAAGATTTTTGTTGTATAAGAAAATAAACCCAAAAAAAAAACAAAAAGAAAACAATTTGTGAAAAGAATTATAAAGAAAACGTGCATCAACTTAAAATTTACTTGTCATATAGCAGCAAACGACGAATTGCTTAATGCTCAGGTTGCATGTCAATACATACTACAATACAAACCAAACCAAACCAAACGGTGAGGCTGCTGAGCATGTAGTCTTATCGACAATCAAAGAGGGAGAGAACGGAATTGAATACAAAATAAAATCGACAATCACCGGCATTATGATTATGATTGTGATTGTGATTATGATTACGAGTACGAGTACAATAATGATTTCAATCATAAAGAAGCTGTTACAACAGCCGGTATAAAAACGAGAGAGAGAGAAAAAGAGGTACAACAACAATTACAATAAAACTTACATTCAAATAAAAAAAAATTTTATTTTAACGGAAATTCATTCATATGTGAGTGTAGTTTTCCTTTTCTCCTCCTTTGGCTGTGTTGCTGTTTCCCTTTCGAATTCATTTCATTCTGATTCAATTTCCACAACGGATTTTTAAAAACTAAATTCACACACACACAATTGCACACTTACCCATACAATGAATATTACAATGAAAACGTTCGTTATACTTACAGTACAAGAGTATAACGTGGCACTGAGGCAATCTACTATGAGTACTACGATTCGTGCAACTTACGGATGCAAGTAATTATAGTAACGATTCTAAATAATATAACAGCACAGAAGCAGCAACAGCAGCAGCAACACTACCACCACCACCACAGTAACAATAACAAACCGAGAATTGAGGCAGAAGTGGTGAAAAAAAATATGAAAAAGAAAAAAAAACCATACACCCAACGTTAAAAGTAAACGTACACACCTTTATTATTTATTCGCTTATAATGATGACGTTATGTTTGCTATTGTTGTTGTTGTTGTTGTTGCAAGGATGTTGGTGAACAAAAAAATAAAAAAAAAAATCAAATTAAAGAATCAACGAAACAGCCAACCAACCAACCCAACCACTGTGATGCTTAAAATGAAATGAAAAGCACCCCTTGGTGCTGCTTGCTAAAAAGCAACACAAACACACACCGGAGTACAATCAAACCGACTAAATGAATTTGAGTGAAATAAAGGATATCAATTATGTTTCTAGTACATGTATGTACGTACATATGTTTGTATGTATGCATGTCCTTTCTAAATGGTTTTTGAAGGGTAACACAGCGAAAAATGTTTATTTTTTTTTGTGTTCTCTTCTTGTGTTTGCTTTCATATTTTTGTTTGTATTTTATTAACGCCACACCAAAACACAAGAAAAAATGTTCCTGTTAATTCATAATGCACATCTGCCTCTTGGCGTTGATTTCTTCCAGTTCTACACTGTCTAGACTATACCCTCCTATTCATACAGGAGGAGGGTTGTTTGCTTCACATACATAGTACATACCTTTCAGTGCATAGCAAGCGCATCATCATGAAATTGATTATTAAACATATGCTTGCATGTATGTATGTATGTATGTATGGATGTATGTTTTAGATATTTTGTTACAACAACATCGTAATAATAAATAGCATTTAAGGAAAAAATAACCGTTACTTTTTGAAACGTTTAAAAGGAAAAGGGAAACAAAGGATTGAGTCCAGGCCGCTTATCATATTATCCAGCACAATAGTGTAGGGTTTAGGAAATAGAGAGAGTCTTTGGCGAAGACTAGGCAAATAAAATCTGCATATCGAAATCTTCGATTTAGGGACAGAGACTTTGCTAGTCATACTATCCAGTACAATGGTGCAGTCTTAAGGTAACGGATATCTTGTTTGTTTTATCTCAACGTTAATATGTATTATCTGCCTGCGAGCCAGAACTTCTGCATATTTTTAGCGAGCAAAAAAATGCAACATAATAAAAAAAAATAGTTAAAGTAAGTTATTTATTTAATTATAATTGAAAATTTCTTAAATAAGTTATACAACATGTGTTTTGTAATAGAAGCAGCTCTCAGCTCTTAGCTGACAGCAAAACTGCAATCATTAAAGCCTTAGAAGAAGGAAAATCCATGCGTGAAGTTGGACACCTGTTTGGTGTAAATCAATCAACCGTATGTCGGATAAAAATCTCGATTTTCCTTGAGAAATAGTGTGGAAAGGAAACCAGGTAGTGGTAATCCTCGAAAAACTACCTCTCGCCAAGACCGCCAGATGATTGCACTGGTTAAAAAAAGATCCACGAAAGACCGCAGTGGACGTTGCTAATTTCGCAAATGAGCAAATGGGAGTCTCTATAGGCGTTCACACTGTTCGCCGTAGGTTGAAAGAGGCTAATTTGCATGCGAGACGACCCGTAAAGAAACCTCTCATCAGTGCAATCAATAAAAAGAAGCGCCTGGAATTTGCAAAACGTTACAAGGATTGGTCAAATGAACAATGGGCTAAAGTCTTGTGGAGCGATGAAAGCAAATTTAATTTGTTTGGCTCCGATGGGATAAATTTTGTTCGAAGACCGCCTGGACAGAGATATTCTCCAAGATATCAACTTCCAACCGTAAAACATGGCGGTGGATCAATAATGGTGTGGGGTAAGGAACGATATGTTTAAAAAAAATTATTGATTTTACGTCACGTATTTACAGGTGCGTTTTCCCTTAACTCAAATCGAAGGAAAAATGGACGCCAAGAAGTACTGTGAAATCCTTGGAGAACACATGCTTCCTCATCTGCGGGAAAAAAATCCCTCCCGGTAGCATATTCCAACAGGATAACGATCCAAAGCACTCAAGTCGCTTAGCTCGAAACTTTTTAAGCGACAATGATGTGAATGTTTTGGATTGGCCATCACAGTCTCCTGATCTAAACCCCATAGAAAATCTATGGGAGCTATTAGATCGGGAAGTTAAGAGGAAACATCCGTCAAATAAGAGGCAATTAGAAGAAATTTTGAAAAGTGAATGGGAGAAAATATCCATTAACACATTAATAGCTTTAGTCGACTCTATGCCTTCTAGGTTGCAAGAAGTCATAAAAAATAAGGGCTACGCCACTAAATATTAATTTTAAGATTTTTTTTGTAAGAATTACTATTTAATTTAAATAAACCCATTAAAATGTATGCTGTTGCATTTTTATTGCTCCCATGAAAGAAATTCGCACTCTTTTTAATAAATGACAAAATAATCTATCATTAATTAAAAATATTTACATAATGATGTTATTGATAATAGGTATCTATAACTGTAGGGATTAATAACCCAAAGAAATATTTTGAACTGGTCACCATTTTTTTAAAATTATCGCACTTAAAGATAATTTTACCCAACGTTGCATTTTTTGTGCTCGCTACTATAGCTGTGAAGATTCGAATTATTTTCTGAAGTGTACTCCCTTACTTCTCAATATAGCAGCGTAGGCATTCTTAAAATCGATTAACCAACGGTATACTACACCATTCTTTTAACTAGATCTTCTATTTCACTAACTTCCAACCTGTCTGAATATCCTGCGGACTGTTCTCTATTTTACGTCAAAGTCCTATCTGTATTAGGACTGCCAGCATCTATTTATTGTAATAACCAGAGTAATTCCTCTTCATCTTTCAAACTGCATCCTTTTTTTAGGTAACTTTACCTTTCTTCCAAGTTGGAGTATACTTTCCTCCATCCCAGATTGATGTAATGTGAAGCTTTAGACGTTAAAATCTATCCTGTTGTATCATTTTCGCCTGCTTCCTTGCTACTTTTTAAATCCCGCATGCGGCCTTCTTTATCTCATTTAGACTGAAAGGTATGCCTTTCAATATGCAGGATATTTTTCAATTACTAGTTGCAATGCTGCTGTTTGTCTTTTCTCCAGAGGATACATTTTCGAAATATTCTCACAATCATGGCTTTTTTATAGCGCTCGAATACGATCAGCAACTCTTCCTGCCTACTTAAACACTTTCGTTTACTAAGGCCATCTGACGTCTAACATTTCTTCTTGCCCTTCTTCTGTTATTTTTCATAAGCGTTTCAGACATTTCTGAAGTCGCCGTGGTGGGTAGTGGGTAGTGTGTTGGCTTATTAGACAAAAGGCCCGGGTTCATATCCCAGGTCAGACATCAAAACGAAAAATATTTCTTCGGCGACTTCCTCTCAGCAGATTTCTGGCAAAGACTCTGAGAGTAAAAATTCTCAAAAATCTGTCGTTCGGAGTCGACTTTAAACTGTAGGTCCCGCCACTCATGTATAAAATTAACGCACACAACATAAGTGGTGTGAGAAGCTAGGTCGTAATCCTGACTGAAAGGTTGAAATGACCAATTATGTATGTATGTTTCAGACGTTTCTTGTCCCCTTATGCAGCTTTTTCTCTTTGCTGGTACAGCTGCTTTCTAGTATTTTTGGTTGTTCAACTGTAACTTCAGTTCTCTTTTTTTGGGAAACTAGACTTAATCATATCATGAGTCGTATTAATAAGATTTCCAGTGCTAATGCGATCTTTAACTCACCGTAGTCTAGTAGATAGTGTGATGGCTTATTAGATGTGAGGACACGGTTCTATCTACAGGTCGGACATCTTCAGAAGATGTCCAGAAGATTACAGATAGGGGAGGGAGCATAAACTCAACATTAAAAAAGGTTAGAAATATTTTAAATCATCACAAGCGAGGTTTTCTTCTTCTAGAGATCATCTACATCCATTCAAATATACTTGCGCTAATAGATTTTCCAAATTTTGGTATAATTTTTTTGATGGACAAGCTCTTCATTACAGCAAAAAAATTTCACAATAAGACACTCTATGTAGAGTATAAAGTTTCCCTGGTTAATTACAAAAACTACTGAGACGTTCTAAGCGATAATTGTGGAGAAGATTTTGTGTTAACTTGGAAGCTATCAGCGAAATCGCTTGGCTAAAAAGGAATCTGGGAACTACATCCTATGTGCCAGTGTACAGCAATCGACGTCGAGATTATGGATCAGATTTGTATGAGAAAATCTCAAAGTGCATGTAAGCATGCACCTTTCCACGGGGAAGGATTTCGAAAGAGGAGTGAAATATCTACAACGACTCTTCAGGGAAGTCGCCGTAGTTTAATAGGTAGAGTGTTGGCTTATTAAACTAGAGGCCACTGTTAAAACCTCAAGTCAGACATCAGAACGAACGAGTAAAAATAAAATTGCCATGAAAAATTTCTTAAAAATCTGTCGTTCGGTATCGACTTTAAACTGTAGGTTCCGCCACTCGCGTATAAAATTAAAAGATACAACTGCGGTGGTGTGAGAAGCTAGGCCGTAATCCTGACTACAGGGTTTTAATGACCAATTACGTTACATACACTTCAGAGGCTCTGTGCAGTCAGTTTATTGGACGATAGTCGATTTGAAAGTGTTTAAATTCCGGGATCCAAGTTTAATGCGTAGTGTATTGCCTTATTGGACGAGAATTCGTGGTTCAAAACCCTGGTTGAACAACACATAAGAAAATATTTCTACTTTCTCTGACTTCCTTTTAGCAGATTTCTAGTAAAAACTCTAAGTGTAAATAAAATTGTCAAGAAAAGGTTTCTCAAAAATCTGTCGTTCGGAATTGAACTATCCCGGTAACGCCTAGCTAAGGTATGTAACGACCAATTATGTATGCATATATATAATGCGGTTTTTCTAGAATCTGACTTGTGACAAGTACCAATATTAGTGTTTCTGATTTCTGTCCACACATAAATAATAATAATGTGATGGTAAGCACTACTGATTTCTGTCATGAGCTTGTAAAGGGTGATTTTTTAGCTATTATCTTTTTGGCAACACTGGTTTAAACAGCTCACGCACGTTTCGTGTTTTGTTTCACTGTCAAACATCTGCAGTTTGGTTTATAATTTAACCATGAATCGTCTTACAAACGAACAACGCTTGTAAATCATTGAATTTTATTATCAAAATGCGTGCCGTGTTAAGAAAGTTCATCGCGCGCTTTTTCTATTCTATGGTCACTTAAATCAACCACTCCATGCTTACGTAGAGTGCGAACTGAAGAAAATGTTGCAGCTGTATCGGCCAGTATTAATAATGGCCATCAACTATCGATTCGGCGCCGTTCGCAGCAATTGGTGAGCGCTACCGTGAGATAATATCCAACTTTTTTCTGCCTAAAATGCAACAACTTTACTTGCATTACTTGTGGTTTCAACAAGAGAGTGCCACATGCCACACAGCACGCATAACAATGGATTTATTGAGAGGCGAGTTCGGTGAACATTTTATTTCACCGAAATTTTTTTTTGAAAAATTTTCCTATTGCTGTTAAAAAAATCACCCTTTATATCGATGATCTGCTAGTACCATTTCCTTCTGTGGTACAATTGATGAATTCAATCATTCAGTCTTACAAGGCCATACAATTTCCATAATTTTTCTGATTACAGGCCATTTTTAAAATCATTAACCATCAGTAACGGTTATCTTTTAAGCAATGAAAGCTTATCCGTAACATTCTGTCTTTACAATCTTGCAAGAGCATTAATTTTCATGGAATAAATTTAAATTTATTTTTAAAGGTTATTTAAGATAATGGTATCCCTTCATTCATTCATTCATTCATTTCTAGAAAAACATTGAAAAACTTAATTCCAAATTGAATTTCTTTAAATAAAAACAAAAATATTTCATCATGTTTGAAAGGCAAAAATATGCTAAAAGAAAAGGAAAACTTCAAGAATATTTAAATGTAAATCGATGCCAGATTAATATACACAATCATCGGTAAAGATAAATATTTTTGTTGCTTTTTTTTTTTTTGGTTTCTATCGCATTAATATTCAATTTATAAACTGTCGGACCATATCAAAACTTGCTGCCTCATATACAAACATTAAGACAAGAAATACAAGAAAAATAAAAATCCAACAAAAATTATAGAAAAAATATTTCATAAAAATAAATAAATAAAGAAGGGAATATTTTACGCAAATATTGAACTTAAAATCGTAACATTTTCCACAATGTCTCCATGAATCACTAGAATGTGTCAATATTAAGAAGAAGAAAAAAAACCATTCAAGATACACTATCTATCTCTCTCTCTGTCTCTGTCTGGTAAGTAAGTAAACCATTGGAAAGAATATTCCTTATGAATACATAAACAGAATGTACTACGTATCAGGGATGGGAAATTGATCTTAACAAATTATACTAACGTTCACAAAAAATTGTACTTTTTTCAGATCGATTGTACTAAATTCACTTTTTTCTTTTTTTAAACTTTTTTTTAACTTTTTTTTATTATAAATTATTAAAAATATAAATGACAACTCATTTCACTGTGTGTAGTATTAATGTAAAAGACCAAAAATCACAGTAAATTTTTCAAATTGTTAGTGCAGTTTTGACTTCAGTATAAAAATTAAGGTCGTCGCCGTGGTCTAGTGGGTAGTGTGTTGGCTTATTAGACAAAAAGGCCCGGGTTCGAATCCCAGGTCAGACACCAAAAAGAAAAATATTTCTTCGGCGACTTTCTCTCAGCAGATTTTTGGCAAAGACTCTGAGAGTAAAAAATTACCATGAAAAGCTTTTCAAAAATCTGTCGTTCGGAGTCGACTTTAAACTGTAGGTCCCGCCACTCATGCATAAAATTAACGCACACAACATAAGTGGTGTGAGAAGCTAGGTCGTAATCCTGACTGAAGGGTTGTAATGGCCAATTATGTATGTATAAAAATTAAGGTTTTTATTCTTTGCAAAATTATTGCACCAGTTTCATTTTTGTTCAATAAGAAATTTTATTTACCAAAAATATTTACGCTTAAAACTTAGTAAACCCCCCTTATTAAAGTAAATATTCGGTGGGTAGTGTGTTGGCTTATTAGACAAAAGGCCCGGGTTCGAATCCTAGGTCAGACATCAAAACGAAAAATATTTCTTCGGCGACTTCCTCTCAGCAGATTTCTGGCAAAGACTCTGAGAGTAAAAACTACCATGGAATGCTTCTTAAAAATCTGTCGTTCGGAGTCGACTTTAAAAACTGTAGGTCCCGCCACTCATGTATAAAATTAACGCACACAACATAAGTGGTGTGAGAAGCTAGGTCGTAATCCTGACTGAAGGGTTGTAATGGCCAATTATGTATGTATGTATGTATGTATTCACTCTTTGATATTCTTATAAAGATTATTTAATATTTCTCCATCTATTTTCACCCACTGTTCGATCATTTTTAATTTCAAATTTTCAGCACTGGAAAATTATCAGTTATTTTGAATATAATCTTCGGACAAGAATGGGGAATTCGTTTGGGAAAACGTTTTCAATAATATTCATATCAGGAGAGCAAGTTGGCCACGATAAAACCTCAACTCCTCAACCTCCTCAAACCTTGTTTACGGAACCATTCCATCCTCTGTCTGCTGACATGAATTCTGGCATTGTCCTTTTGTAAAATATATTTTTTCATTATTTTCTCTCAAGAAGAGGGGCAAACTGCAGCTAAGAATAGTAATGTACTCTGTACTATTCATTCGCGTAGATGGAAACTGCAATTCGAGGCAAGCAATTAAAGAAATAACCCCCCAGCAATAGACTATATCCCTAAAATTTGAATTTCTAAGATCACGACAGTAGTATCTATAGCCATCTGGTCTATCTAAGTTTCACTGTTTTTCATCAGAGAATATGACCTGAAGACAATTCATCGTTTGTTATTATTGAAATGCTAGTGGTGCTATAATTATGAAATGCACTTTATAATAGATAAACTTAACAACTTACTTTAATACTTAACTATAAAGGAATAAAAAAGTTAATGAGATTTAAATTTTAAATCACTATTTATGATAAATTTTGTACTAGCAAACTATTTGCTATTTCAAAATTGTAGCACCCAACTAATTAAATGACTTCAATAAATCCCTTGTTTGGATTAAATTAGAGACAGTTAAAGGAAACAGTTCATTTGTCCTTTTGATTTTTATTAAATTTGGTATGAAAAATATCCTTTCTACATTTGCAGATGAATGTGGAACGGATAATATTCCATAAATGAAACGAAAAAAAGTAGAGAGAGTAGAAAACCTTTTTTCAATGGTGTTTTTGACTTCACAATAGTGCTAAAAAAAAGTACAATTGTACCAACTTTTCCATCCCTGCTACGTATGTATGCAAAAAGTAAATGTATGGGGGGTATATGTAAACAAACCAAGAAAAAAACAGAAAAGAAAATATGAATAAATAAACAAGTAAATATATGCATACAAAATAGTATCAAACATACATACATACATACAGACAGTCAGACAGACAGACGTATGTACATAAATAGTATGTGGTATCCAGTATTCATATTCTTATATTATATTCCAGTTATAATAATACAAATTTATGGCCAGAACAAACAAATATTTGTTACTGTTACACCCCACATTTACTCATTCATTCAGTCTTAAACAGTCATTCATTCATTCATTCATTCCCTTACTCAATATATATTTTGCAAGCAAATACCATAAAATGGAATAAAAATTAGAAATCGAACATTGCAAAAAAAAAACTTTACAAAACTAACAAGTCAAATACATAAAGAAAACACTAAGAGTAAAGGGTTATCCATCTATCGGTTTCAAACCATAAAACATAAATAACTTGCTGTCATGTAGTTGATCGCCTATGGTTTAATAACTTGAGGAATATTGGCTTTCAAATATTATTCGCGTAGCTACGGTCTAGCGAGAACACATCACTTGTTGAATCTCATAAAGTCCAGTTCATAATTTTTAAATACAGGATAAGAACATTCGGTGTAGTCTAATAGGTAGCAGAGATCAGCAACGAGTATTCAAAACGATGAGTAGATTCGAGTCATAGTTATAATTTCTCATACTTATACCCATTCATACTCATACTACTCATACTCAAAATTTTAAGTACTCATCATACTCATACTTAAGAATACGCATGATGTCGTTGATTTCGATTCGTCTCTACTTAAGCTTTACACGAAATACAAAATAAGTATGATTCGCGTAGAAGCACTTTAATACTCACAAGAAGATTGTGTGTATGCTTTGCTTGTTGTCTTTGTTTTTCCTTTCTTCTTTGTTTGTATATGCAACAACAACTAAGGCTATAAGTTTTAATAAATCACTCGAATCACTTGTAAGTATTTTTCTAAATTTATGAATCAGAATGAGTAGGCGTATGAATCAAACATATTTCGAATGTTGCGAGTTTAATGTCAACAACAACTAAGACTGTAAATTTTATTAAATCTCTCGAATCACTTATAAGTATTATAAGTATTTTTCTAAATTTATGAATCAGAAAGAGTATACACCTACTCAAATCAAACATTTTTCGAATGTTATAAGTTTGATGTCAACGTTATACTCATACTCATTGCTACTTATACTTATAAGTCAATGTTGTAGCGAATACGAATGAATCAGAGTAGTTGAATTTCAATTCTGTTTCATTCACTCGTACTCAAAATTGCATGAGTACTTATGAGTAGCGTAAAAACGAATCATTGCTGATCTCTGATATGTAGTATGTGGTTTTATTAGGCTAGAGCATGAGGTTCAATACCCAGCTTAAATATCTTGAGCAAAACGAAATATGAAAAAATACTTTCTTTAGCAACTGTCTCTCAACAAACTTCTGGCAAAAAATCTGAAATAAAATGGTGTTTGAAGTTGACAATCCCGCCTGTGTGTGAGTGATGTAAGATGCTAGATTGTAATCCTAATTAAAGCCTTGTAATGCGAATTAGATAAGTAATGGTTCTTTTTAAAAACATCTCTAGTTAGGCACTTCCTCTATACACCCTCTCCTAGGTTCTCCGAGAACCAAAAGCAACAATTTTTGCTTGTTAATGTAATCACCGAGTGGAAAATGTACTGAAGAAGTGTGGAGGGGTGGGAGAAGCAAGGTTGTAAACCTGACTAAAGGCTTGTAATATAAATTAAATAAATAATGATTCTTTTCAACAACATCTCCCGTTACGCACTTCCTCTACACACTCTCTTCTAGGTTCTTCGAGAATCCAAAGCAAAAACTTTTACTTGGGAATCTTTTGCCGAGTGAAAGTGATGCGAAAGGCTAGGTTGTAACCCTTACTAAAGCATTGTAATATGAAATAATTAATTCATATAAGGAAAGTGCCCTATATGGAGAGTAGCTGTTCTTTTCAACAACATCTCCAGTTAGGCACTTCCTTTACACACCCTCTTCCAGGTCCTATTAGGACCAACTGCAACAGCTTTGTCTTGTTAATGTAATCACCGAGTGAAAAATGTACTGAAGAAGTGTGTGAGTGGTGGGAGAAGCTAAGTTGTAATCCTGATTACAGTGTTGTAATACGAATTAAGTAAGTCATATAGGGAAAGTGCCCTATATTGACAGTAACGGTTCTTTTCAACAACATCCCCAATTATGCACCTCCTCTCCACACTCTTTACTGCAACTTTTGCTGGCTAATGAAAGAGGCTGCAGCATTAAAGAAATTGTTTTAAAGCCTGTTGGTCTAGCACTTAATAAGAATATCTACAATGTGACGAATGATTAGCCAAAAATTGGACTTCATAACGATAATGGTGCAAATCCAAATGCAAAATACGCTCTACTAAACCGTAAGACAGGAACAATCTCTACAGGACTCTTTAGAATCAAAAAATTCAAATTATCCGCAACACTTTATCAAGCATTATGCTCTGGCACTGGCCTGACCCCAACTGTTGTTAATAAGAAATGGAGTTTTATGCTGCTTCGTTGCACAAGGTGTTGTTTTTTTTATAATTCAAGTTTCTGCATAAAAAAATTTTAATACAACCTTAATAACAAACTCTCTCGACTGGTATTAGAAATACTTTGTTTGCTTTGATGTCTGGCTTGGTAAGACCAACATTTTATTTAAATTTCCTTTCTTTTGCACTTTTTTAATTTTAAATTGTTGCAGATGAAAACACAAGTCAGTCAGTCAGTTAGTCAAACAGTTAAACAGCCAGCTAGCTAACCACATTGTATATGAGGTTAAATAAATGCCAAATAAACTCATAAAATAGTAACACACATAGACTCATAAAAATTCAAAATTATATTCACAAACACACTCACACGCTTATTTTCCATCATAAGTGTGGCATATTTTTAGGTGCTGAAGCCAGTAAAATCCCAAAAACTTGTAAAGTTTTCTTATTTTTCCTTTTTAAAGCAGAAAAAGAGAGAGAGGGAGAGGGAGAGAGAAAGGATTGTAAGTCATTGTGTTCTTATTTTTTTTTCAACATCTTTGTCTAACTGTTTGGCTGGCTGGCTGGCTGGCTGGTTGACTGACTTTATGCCTCTACTTTTAAGCGTTTGTTGTTCATTTTGCACGTTTCCAAATGAGTACGAATATGAGTATAAGTTTGTATGTGTATGTGTGTGTGTGTAAGTGTTTATATATTTTAGGATTTTGTGCTTTTCATAAATTTTTTTCTGCTCCATACAGTGTACCGGCAATAAAACTCACCAAATAAACATACAAACGCTCTTCCTTTTTTTTTTTTGTTTTTATTTGTATGGTTGTTACAATATCTACTTAACTTAAATAGTTGTTGCTGTAGTAACATCAATAGCAGTTGTAGTAGTAGTAGTAGTAGTAGTAGTGGTAGTTATACTTGTAGTAATGGCAACAGCATTAGCTTATTTAAGATACTTAAGCTAGAGAGTAATAAGCTTTAAGAGTTGTTCTCCGCTATTGCCAGCTACCAGCTGTAATAGTTGTTTATGTACCGCCCCCATTCAGAGTCAGTGGCAGCCACTAGTTGTGGTAAATAAAGCAGGCAAAAAAATAAAAAAGATGAAGAAGAAGAAGAAGCAAAATACATCTTCATAAAGCTGCATAAGTATGTCATGATTTCTTTATACGAGTTTTGCTTTTTTTCTTTTCCTTTCTTTCCTCTTTTTTTTCCTCTTTGTCAGAGAACAACTGTAAAAGTCTACTTACACATGTTATTATTTGTGTAAATACATATGTATGTATGTACAGTAGCGAGCACAAACAATGCAACGTTGGGTAAAATTATCTTTAAGTGCGATAATTTAAAAAAAAATGGTGACCAGTTCAAAATATTTCTTTGGGTTATTAATCCCTACAGTTATAGATACCTATTATCAATAACATTATGAAAATATTTTTAATTAATGATAAATTATTTTGTCATTTATTAAAAAGAGTGCGAATTTCATGGGAGCAATAAAAATGCAACAGCATAAATTTTAATGTGTTTATTTAATTTAAATAGTAATTCTTACAAAAAAAAAAATCTTAAAATAAATATTTAGTGGCGTAGCCCTTATTTTTTATGACTTCTTGCCACCTAGAAGGCATAGAGTCGACTAAAGCTATTAATGTGTTAATGGATATTTTCTCCCATTCACTTTTCAAAATTTCTTCTAATTGCTTCTTATTTGACGGATGTTTCCTCTTAACTTCCCGATCTAATAGCTCCCATAGATTTTCTATGTGGTTTAGATCGGGAGACTGTGATGGCCAATCCAAAACATTGACATCATTGTCGCTTAAAAAGTTTCGAGCTAAGCGACTTGAGTGCTTTGGATCATTATCCTGTTGAAATATGCTACCAGGAGGCATTTTTTCCCGCAGTTGAGGAAGCATGTGTTCTCCAAGGATTTCACAGTACTTCTTGGCGTCCATTTTTCCATCGATTTGAGTTAAGGGACCTACCCCATCACGGGAAAACGCACCTGTAAATACGTAACGTAAAATCAATAATTTTTTTTAAACATATCGTTCCTTACCCCACACCATTATTGATCCACCGCCATGTTTTACGGTTGGAAGTTGATATCTTGGAGAATATCTCTGTCCAGGCGGTCTTCGAACAAAATTTATCCCAACGGAGCCAAGCAAATTAAATTTGCTTTCATCGCTCCACAAGACTTTAGCCCATTGTTCATTTGACCAATCCTTGTAACGTTTTGCAAATGCCAGGCGCTTCTTTTTATTGATTGCACTGATGAGAGGTTTCTTTGCGGGTCGTCTCGCATGCAAATTAGCCTCTTTCAACCTACGGCGAACAGTGTGAACGCCTATAGAGACTCCCATTTGCTCATTTGCGAAATTACCAACGTCCACTGCGGTCTTTCGTGGATCTTTTTTAACCAGTGCAATCATCTGGCGGTCTTGGCGAGAGGTAGTTTTTCGAGGATTACCACTACCTGGTTTCCTTTCCACACTATTTCTCAAGGAAAATCGAGATTTAATCCGACATACGGTTGATTGATTTACACCAAAGAGGTGTCCAACTTCACGCATGGATTTTCCTTCTTCTAAGGCTTTAATGATTGCAGTTTTGCTGTCAGCTGAGAGCTGCTTCTATTACAAAACACATGTTGTATAACTTATTTAAGAAATTTTCAATTATAATTAAATAAATAACTTACTTTAACTATTTTTTTTATTATGTTGCATTTTTTTTTGCTCACTAAAAATTTGCACTTTTTTCACTAATTCAAAAATATTTAACTTTTTAAAGCAGAATTTGGAATAAACTGTGGTTACTTTGAAAACTTATAATTGAAAGAATTAACAGCAAAAGAAAATAGATAAATTCGTTACCGTTATTTTGAAACAGATCTTATTAAAGATCATATGGCACAGTGTTGCATTTTTTGTGCTCGCTACTGTATATATACATCTGTGTGTGTGTATATGTTAGTGGAACATAATTTACTTTATAGTTTACCCCCTATACATGCAAAGCCAGCCATGCCATATAGTTGCAAAAAAAAAGTTTCTATACAAACTTCTTGTAAATTCTTAAAGAATTTCGTTCGTTTCGTTTTGTATTTTTTCAAATATTTTTTCATTCCTTAACACGAAAAAAAAAAGACGTTTAAAGTCTACATTTATTTGTTTACTTGCTAGTGTATATATTTACACATACATACATATCACACATACATGCATATGTATGTTTGTATGTATATGATCTTAGGTTCATACCCATGTATAACTTTAAATTGTTCTGGTATTGGTTTTTTTTATTTTTGTGTTTTCCATACACATATGAACCAACATACACAAGCAAATACTTACTTTAAAAACCACTAAAATAACATTTTTTAATAAAAAAATAAGAATAAGAATAACGTACACACACTAATACAGATTTTCACACACAACACACACACACAAACACATGGTTATCAACAAAGGATCTAATGCAACATTTTACAACATTGCCAACCAACATCATCAACACTTTTTCTATTGTGCCTCTAACACGCTTACTTGCACACACAACACAAGCACAGAATTACACACATTTTGGCCTCGCAGACTCTATTAGTGCAGCCACATGTACAGTAATGAAAAAAAGTTTTCGTTCAAATGAAAAAAACCGAAACAAAATGAACTGGAACTGGAATTTTTAATAGAGCCAAGGCTGCCTAAGCAAACACAGAACTGAAGGTATTGCCAGGTATTAACAAACCTCCTTCTAAAGTGTCATTTCTTTAGTGAACGATTTGCATTTACAATGTCCATTAGCGTTTAAGAACAAGTAATTGGAAACCGCCAGAATTTATTTTCTGAATCCACATTAAACACCATGTTCAGGCGGATAATTCCCTAAAGTTGAAGCATTTAAAGTCGCCGTAGTCTAGTAGGTAGTGTGTTGGCTTAATACCCGAAAGGTCCGAGTTCAAATCCCAGGTCAAACATCAAAACGAAAATATGAAAATATTTTTTCGCGGAGTTCCTCTTAGCAGATTTCTGGCAAAAAACTCTGGGAGTAAATAAAATTGCCATGAAAAGGTTTATCTATCTCAAATCTGTCGTTCGGAGTCGTATTTAAACTGTAGGTCCCGCCACTCATGCATAAAATTAACGCACAGAACATAAGTGGTGTGATAGGCTAAAGGATTGTAATAACCAATTACGTATGTCTGTATATTTCTCTCCATAGCAAGAGCCTGTAATTGACACATGAGGTGACATATAGTTGGCCCTTCTTCTTAAATCTATACACCCTGCAGGAATCTTTCAAGGAAATAGCAAGTCTTCTTTCTGTAGGCCATTTAAAGAAAAAAGACAATCAAATCTTTTCTTATCCATATTAATTGCTAAGATCCTAGAAGAAGCTGGGGACTCACATCATTAGGTGATAGGTTGTTTTACCTCTTCTTCAGATTCACCGCCCTAGCAGAAATCATTCGAGGGAATACCAAGCAGCATGCATTCAATAGGACAGTAACTTATGGGTACTACAATAGTGTGACGCACAGTAATAACGTCATTATACTCCGTATAGTAATAACATCATTAGATTCCTTCTTGTCCAGATTAGTCCATGTGAGTCCGGTGCAATACTCCACGAGTCCTCACGAAACCAAAGAAACAGAGCAACGACTGGATATGGTATGTGTTCACGCGGATTATTCCCTAAAGTTGAAGCGTTTGAAAACCAACCTACGACAAGTTGCCGTCCTCTTTTTAATGTCTGCTTTGATTTCTGTGGTTGGATTGGAACTGAAATATCCCATTTACCACAAATCTGGCGCATAAATTAGTCTGATTGACGGATAAGATGTCTTATTAATCATGGTTTGGTTAATTATAGCGGTCTAGGAAAATCGCTATTCCTTCTAATCGCTTGTGCAGAATATCCATGACTTCTCTGGTTGGAATGCATCTGAAATATCTCATTTACCACAACTCTGGCGCATAAATTAGGTTGATTGACGGATCAGATGGCTTATCAATCATGGCTTGGTCAATCATAACGGTGGCCAGTTTCTTCAAATCGCTTATGCAGAATATCCATGACTTCTCTGGTTGGAACGCACCCGAAATATGCCATTTACCACAACTCTGGCGCATAAATTAGGTTGATTGACGGATCAGATGGCTTATCAATCATAGCTTGGTCAATCATAGCGGTGGCCAGTTCATAGCGTGTCTAGAGAGATCGCTATTCCTTCAAATCGCTTGTGCAGAATATCCATAACTTCTCTGGTTGGAATGCATCTGAAATATCCCATTTACCACAACTCTGGCGCATAAATTAGGCTGATTGACGAATCAGATGGCTTATCAATCATGGCTTGGTCAATCATAGCGGTGGCCAGTCATAGCGTGTCTAGAGAGATCGCTATTCCTTCAAATCGCTTGTGCAGAATATCCATGACTTCTCTGGTTGGAATGCATCTGAAACATCCCATTACCACAACTCTGGCGCATCATGCTTGGTCAATCATAGCAGTGGCCAATTCAAAGCCTGTCTTGGGAAATCGCTTGTGCATAATATTCCATGTGGCCTGAGCTGTATAGTACCTTCCTTTTAAAATCCCATATCGTTAGCATACAGATCCTTGAATTCCGGCCAAAAGAAATAGCTAATCATTGACCTCATCATCACTGATAGTGATGCCTTGGCCAACACGTCAAAGAAATATGAGCTATTGACAAACCCACAAGAAATATTAACTTTTCTGATTCATAACCTTATTGGGCAGACAAATGTATACATTAGACGTAAACTTTTACACCAGACTGTACTTTCTACAGATTCCTGTTTGCTGTTTATATTGTTTTGCTTTCGCTGTACTTATAGTTCTTGTTGTCACTATTGTTGCTGACATACATAGTTGTTGCTGTTGTTGTTATATTTGTTGGTATAGTTGTTGGTATGTAAAAGCAGTTTAAGCTGTGACATTTAAGTGTGTCGTTATACCACTACCACTGTAAACGTGTAGAAATATGTGAATGTTTATATTTTATTATATTCAGTTGAATGCACATATTTATACACATACACAGTCACACTCACACTCACACCTACATTCACAGCTACAACATGACTTATATTAACACTTCAACTACTACTACTACTGTTACTGGTACTGGTACTGGTATTAAGATCAAAATCAAGCAAACACATACATCGACATAATATCATACAATGCACAGAACAATAGAAGAAGTGAAGTTATGCCATTGACGCCTGTTTTTACTACATACGCCCCCCATGTTTAACCCACTGCTATTTAACGGATGTATGTACGTATGTATGTGGGATGAAGGAAATGTAAAAAAAAAGGAAAACAAAATTTTCCATTGTTCCTGTGCTATTTTAAATGTTTTTCATATTTCTCTTTTCAGTGATGCAAATACGTTTTTGTTTTTTAAGATTTTTCATTTGTTTTTGGGCAAAATTGGCCTCTCTTACTTTTAGCAACAGCAATGGCTACAAGAGGCATTTATTTAATATTTTCAACATTTCGCATAAATTGTTCCACTTCTGTGATTGCACAAAAGCATCCAGCATACAGCAGTATATGAACTTACTCATACACATACACACACACACATACATATGCTCATAGACAATTGCATATGCAATATGTTATCATATAAGGATACACTCTGTGGCATACATAGCCTGTGTAATTTTGTAGAAATATTTTTTTATGCATGTAGTTGTTGTAAGAGATTTAAATTTGTTATTGTTGTTGTTTCCAAAAATAGCCGCATTAAACAAAAACAATTACCTTTAGGCAACACACTACACTGCACTGCTGTACTGCACTGTATTGCACTGTATTGCAACTGCAATTGCATCTGCAGCGTGTGTTGCGTTAACAGCAAAGAAAAATTATTTTTTATAAATGGCCTCATGGCAAACTGTTCATCATTTTAAGTGAAATTTAATGCATGGCTGTTGATGCTTTTGTAATTGAATCGTGTTTCCCCAAGAGGCAACAATGTTAAGCTTTACCTTCACTGGTGTTTTTCATCATAATCCAGCCAATGGCTGCAAAATTGCGGTTGCTCATAGCAATGGCCATACAGCAACAGCACAATACCGCATGATATTGTTAAAGTTTGATTAAATTTTCATATAAAATTCTAATGCAATATTAATAAACGTTTTTCTCATTTCATAAAGAAACCCGATTTTGTTTCTATTTTGAAAATATTAATTAAATAAAGAGATGGACGGACAATCATATGATATTTCCATAAAAGAATAGATTCAAAACACATGGAGACATATCATAGGAAATTCCAATAAACCGAATCACAACAATCAGCAGGATGGTTTGACATTTAAGAATACATTGTAGTGTGTTTAGTTTCATTAAAAAGTATAGAAATTTGCATACAAGTGCATGCGAATTCGACTCAATTGACAAGTGTTGGGACTTTCTCAATACCATCCTGCTTGACATGGAAATACAAGCGAATGCTACTTCCATTAGAATAGAGTGAAACACATGGGAACACATTATAGAAAATTCCGATTAACTAAATCATAACAATCAGCAGGATGGTTTAACATTTAACAATGACTAGCTTACAAACAATCATCATCAATCATACTAGACTGATAATTTTATGAATCTGATGATCGATCGAATATTAAGTAAAGGCAGCTTCGTTGAGCAATCGAGAAAGTGTGTGGCAAATAACAAAAGCTTGCCTCTATACAAAGTGAAAGTTCCCATCCTTTCACACGCAACACCTGAGAGCTCCTTCAAATATTTGCATAAAACCAAAAACCAAATTCACAACAATCAGCAGGCTGGCTTGACATTTAAGAATATATTGTAGTGTGTTTAGTTTCATTAAAAAGAATAGAGAATTGCATAACTATTCATCACACTTGCATTCGAATTCGACGCAATTGATAAGACTTTCTCAATACCATCCTGCTTGACATGGAAATACAAGCGAATGCTACTTCCATTAGAATAGAGTGAAACACATGGGAACACATTATAGAAAATTCCGATTAACTAAATCATAACAAGCAGCAGGATGTTTTAACATTTAACAATGACTGGCTTACAAAGAATTATCATCAATCATCAACAATCATACTAGACTGATAATGTTATGAATCTGGTGATCGATCGAATATTAAGTAAAGACAGCTTCGTTAAGCAATCGAGAAATAAAAGCCTGTCTCTATACAAGGATAGACGTTAACACACAAAGTGAATGTCTCATTATAGGAAATTCCGATTAACTAAATCATAACAATCAGCAGGATGGTTTAACATTTAACAATGACTGGCTTACAAACAATCATCATCAATCATCATCAACAAGCATAATAGACTGATAATTTTATGAGTCTGGTGATCGATTGAATATTAAATAAAGGCTTTGTTGAGCAATCGAGAAAGTGTGAGGCAAATAATAAAAGCCTGGCTCTATACAAAGTGAAAGTCCCATCCTTTCACACGCAACACCTAAGAGCTCCTTCGAATACGTACCTATTTGGCAGTGAATAATAACACTAGGCGACAAAATGGAAACAATTTAATACACCCGGTTAATAACATAGTGTAGGTTGTGAGATTTGTTAAGTAGATCTCAAAAATATTTTTTGTTATATTCCTCGAACCCTCCAAACTTTTTTATTTGACAAAAACAGTTTTTTTTTTTGACTTTACGCACAAATTTCTGGATTACTCAAACATTTCTGACCAGGTTTCCAAAATTTAAATCTTGTTGGAAAGGGGAGAGATGGACCTTTAAAACGGTATACATATATCTATTATTCGACCTAATATGCTATGAGATTTGATGAGGTAAACTTGGAAAATTCGAATTTCTTTCATATTTTTTCAAGTTTGTCCCTTCATAGTAGCAAACTTTAATAAAAACATATAGGATAAGTGATAATATTCTTAAAGTTTGTTCTCTTGTGAAGAGATTGAGTCATCATTGGATCAAATCAGACAAAAATTACCGTAGTTATTATGTAAAGAGTGTAAAAGTCTCATCAAATGGACTTTTAGTTCAAAAATTTTCAGATTTTTTGATGGATCTTGATTGTTTATCAGAAAATGTGTCAATTTTACGTTTGTAAGACCACCAGAAGTTGGCCAATATTTGGGAAAAAGGGAAATAATAATATTTGCAAAAAACACAAGCAATGGATAGATCTAATCTCTAGATTACTAGGAAAATTTGTTCATCATTTGATGGTCGGTGACAGGTAAGGGCTATAATGTTGATGTATAAAATCCTAATCCAACCAAGCACTTAATTACAGAGGACTATGCTTCAAATTATCTATTTGCTCTCACTTAACATATAGAAAAACCCTCATATTAATTGATTTTGGCTTAGTTAGCGCTCCTACTGCCTCTAACACTACGGCAATTGCCCTAGTATTCGACCTTATTCAAGTGGTTGTGAATGGTTTCGAATGTTTCGTGCAGTTCTTGAATTTTTATTAATTTGTCGACGTATTCAACAATTGCCCTTTCAGTCTACGATCTGTGTTGGAGGCCAAAGCTAGCTATTGTCTGGCTAGGAAGAAATTTGTAAGGCTAGGGTTATTTCCCCTGTTTGGGTGTCTATTTTTGTTGCGTGCTGGTATCAAGTAATAATGAAACAATCAAAGACGTATTTAGTTACGTTTATCTCTGTTTAAAGCCAACTAACGTGATCTAATAACACTTATCTTATACAACAACAGATACTACTAGTAATATAGTCTATTTATTGCTTTTTACTACGCCTTATAGTGCATAAGCTCTTAAAGCATAAAACTGATTCAAGCTATTGTTTCTAGAATTCTGAAAATGATTAATTTTTTATGTGAACATAATAATCACTCCTGGTATTTCCTATACAATTTCTTTGTTTTTTTTAATGTTAATCATATTACCCCATTCTCCCCTTCTTTATCACTCTTTAGCGCCTTATAAACACTCACTTTCAGTTGAGTCTACCCGTATACATACACGTATGAGTCACCCAAAAGCATTTACTTTAGTTTTGTTTTACGATCGCATTTTTTTTACTCATTTTTTTTCACTTTTTGTTGGCTTTTTATGAATAGTCTTGAGTACTTTAGTGTGTTGCTTTTGAACTTTGCTTTGGCACAGAATATGTGAATGAATAAAGGAAAGCGTTCATAGAGTATTAAAGCAACATCAGCATCTCTTTAGAGAGGCACTAGCAGAATGACAACTACAACAACAATAACAAAATAAAACAAAAGCCACTGACTCCATATGAATTCCAATGAAATACCAGCCAAAACGTAAACAAAAAATTTATCTAACGTGACCCATGCTTACGATCTATACAACAAACCTTTTTCTCCATAAGCAGCTCTATTCAGTCTGTCTGTTTAGCTTCATAAGGTAGCGTTAACAAAATATTGTTCAACACAATAATTATTTACACGATTAATGTTATCTGCCGTCCATACAAATTCGTTTGGAAATGAAAAAAACAAAAAAATTTCATCATCTGCTTGGTCACAGTGTTATATGATGATGTGCCACAATTACAGTTTTATTCTAATGCTTGACTTCAAACAGAAAAATAGATGCCAAGTAGGATCATCAATAATATTTTAAAATTTGAATATGAAAAGCATTTCAAAAGGTATTCAATGCCAGTATGTATGCCCTTAGAGATGAAAAATATTTTTTTATTTCAAAGAAAAGCGTTAGAAAAAGTTGTCTTTATTGTTCTATAAAAACTTATTTGTCACGTGAATATTGTTAACTTTAATTATTTCATATTCAGTTTAAATTGGCCACACCCTGTTATTGTTGTTATTCAATATGTAATCGTGATGTGTTTCCCTTTATGGTGATCATTGTATCAGACTGATGAGGGTGTGACAAGTAAATTGTTTAAAAGCAAAATGAATTCAATTACAAAATAAAAAAAAATAATTTAAAAAACAATTAGAAATTAAAGATGATTTAATAAAAAAAAAGCAAAACAAAATGTAATTGAAATAAAATATTTGCAAAAAAAAAACTGCGCAATTGTTTCATTTCATTAGTTTTCTACATTTTTTTTTTTTTATAAAAACGTGAGATTGTATTTTAAAATTTTGAAAAATCTTTCTTTCATTGAACTTGAAAATAATCGGTGTTGGGTGTACAAAAAAGACTTTTTCTTCGATCTAAAAAAATTATTATTTTTAACACTAACACTATAAACATAATTTAGAGTACTTTCTTTAACTATCAGTGAAGAAATGTATTTCTCTACTCATAGTATGCATTGTAGAGTGCCTAGTTTCATTAAAAAGTACTGAGGTTTGCATACTTATGCATCACAAGTGCATTTGAATTCGGTCCAATACCGTCCTGCTTGACATGGAAATACAAGCGAATACTGTTTCTATTAGAATAGAAACATATGGAACACATCATAAGAAATCCCGATTAACTGAATCACAACAATCAGCAGGATGGCTTGACATTTAAGAATATATTGTAGTGTGCTTAGTTTGATTAAAAAGTACAGAGATTTGCGTACCTAAGCGTCACAAGTGCATGCGAATTCAACCCAATTGACAAGTGTGAAGACTTTCTCAATACCGTCCTGCTTGACATGGAAATACAAGCGAATGATACTTCCATTAGAATAGAGTGAAATACAACAATCAGCAGGATGGCTTGACATTTAAGAATGACTGGCTTACAATCAATCATCATCAATCAGACTAGCCTGATAATTTTATGAGTCTGGTGATCGATTGAATATTAAGTAAAGACAGCTTCGTTGAGCAATCGAGAAATACAAACAAATTGGAAGTTCCCATCCTTTCACACACAACACCTAAGAGCTCCTCTCGCATACGTACCTATTAGATACTAAACAACAATCATTCTAACTCTGCCAGTAATTTTAATCCTCCCTATCATTGAGGGAAACACATGGGAACATATCATACAATTAGCAGAATGGCTTGACATTTAAGAATGACTGCCATACAATCAAACATCAATCAACATCAATCATTATCAATCAGACTAGCCTGATAACTTTATGGGTCTGGTAATCGATCGAATATTCCTGCTGTGTAGGTAATCTACTCTAAAAAGCAGTATAAACTTAATACACAAACCTTGTAGGACATCTTAAAATTTTAAGTGGAATCGTTGACACATTCTGTATTTAACAAGTAAGCGAGTACAAGCACACAGTGGTCAGTTTCAGAAGAAGATACTGGTTTTAAGTGAAAGGTCATGAGCGCCGTCTCATTACGACAAAAGCAGACACTAACACATGCGGTGAAAGGCAAGCTCTTCCTCCTTCTCAGACCCACAGCAACTACAGAAGTCAATTGGTGGAATGCCAAGTCTTTCGACAGCGGTCTATAAGAATCGATATTATGCGATGGAGTCGTAGTAGTCTAAGAGGTAGTGTGTCGGCTTATAAGACGTAAGACCAGAGTTCAAACCCCATGTCAGACATTAAAACGAAATTGTGAAAAAATAATTCTTCGGAGACTGCCTCTCTGCAGATTTCTGGCAAAAATTCTGAGAGTAAAAAAAACCAGCCATAAAAAGTTTCTCAAAAATCTGTCGTTCGGAGTCGACTTTAAACTGTAGTTCCTGGCACTCACGTATAAAATTAACGCACACAACATAAGTGGTGTGAGAAGCTAGATCGTTATCCTGACTGAAGGGTTGAATTTTTTGAAAATTGACGAATTATGTATGTATTATGCGATGGATCGCCAAGCAATTTAGTCACGGAAGTGCGTCTGATCTCCGAGTTTTACAATGCTTTCAAAATAACTTGGATACTCAAATTACTTTCATATGACTATCAAGGCATTGTGAACGGAGGAGGCCTTGTCTTTGGCTTCACCAAAAGGTAGGCTAGTGCCTTGAAATACCAAGTCTGTAATTGTCTAAAGGATACACAATAGATTACCAGTGTTCCAAATACAAAAGACCCTCATGAGCCGGATACCATTTCTACTGTAATGCATTATACTGCTCCACAGAATTTAGTACTTAAATTCAAATTTCATCAAGTGGTCCCCGGTTCTAGGCAATTTGCAGTTGCTAGAAACAAAGAGACCTATGGCCATTACATCGACGCCTCCGTTCTATAACATTCTAAGTCGAAAGAGTGTGTTTTAAGTTCTGAGCTCTCAAAGTTTTCACGCGACATACGACTACGACGTGTGTTCTAAGTAGATTTTTCCCTATAACTTCTGAACGGAGCGGAATAGCTTAACAAAATTTTGACAGTATTTAACTTTGACAACGTAGAATTTTAAAATGCAAGAACATTAAAAATGTTTTAAGTACACTTAGAACGTTATAGAATGGAGATGTCGACATCTTGTGGTGAGAAACTGTTCCTGTTTAGATGGGATTGCCTAACTCTTCCCTGATATTTGTTAATAGATTTGTACCTTCAGAGAGCAATGGAAGTTTTGTATACGGTTTAAAAGCCTTTAAGGCTCCAAAGAAAAAACAAATCAAATTATCATCCAGAAACTTCAAATTTCTAAGGCGCTTTGCAGTTCACATGAAGCCTTGAATTGTCGTAAACAAAAGATTAAGGACATTTTTCTTTAAGGTTATAAGGGTTTTAGAAGAACGTCGGTTTGTATGGAAAACACTAACAACATTGAATATTTTTACATATAAACCAGAGATCAGCAATGAATCGTTTTTCCGATCAGGCAATTTTGAGTATGAGTGAATCAACAGAATTGAAATTCAACTACTCTGATTCATTCGTACTCGCTACAACATTAATTTATAAATATAGGTTACAATGAGTATGAGTACAATGTTGCCATCAAACTCACAACATTCGAAATATGTTTGATTCATACAACTACTCATTCTGATTCATAAATGTAGAAAAATACTTATAAGTAATTCGAGTGACTCGAATCAAAATTTACAACTTTTGTTGTCGTTGTATATACATACAAACAAAGAAGAAAGGAAAGACAAAAACAACAATCAAAGCATACACACAATCTTCTTGCGAATATAGTAGTATTCATACGCGAATCATACTTATTTTGTGGTTCGTGTAAATGTTAAGTAGAGACGAGTCGAAGTCAGTTAACATTCATGCGCATTTTAAGTTGAATACGACGAGTAGTTCCAACTTTGAGTATAGATATAATGCAAATATATATGCGTATATATCAAAATATAGGTTAGACTCGCATCTACTAATTGACAATATCATTGTGATCTCTGCATCTATTAGACTACACCGAATGGCTGCAAGACCGATAATTTTAAGCCAATTCTCATTTTAATCAGACTTAAGTATGCTCGATCTCATCATTTTGTATTCTCGTTGCTCATCTCTGATATAAACACATGCTAGTCTGAAACCATTTGTCTTACAGAATCAGGTTATAAGAGCTTCTGACTCCTCCTGACACCAAGCATTAAGGCTCAAATGATGCCACTATCCTTAGTATACACTCTGGATGATAAAAGTTGCTGGCTTTATGAAAAACAATTGACAAACTCTTTCATATTTTTTAAAAGATCACATTATTCCCTCGAATATGATCGCCAGTGCGTCAATTTCTTTTGCCTAGAAAGCCTCTCACGTTACTTTAATTAAAACTACCAAAAACCCACAATAAATCAATTTGAAAACGTAACAATTCATCAAGTGTATCACACAAGATTTCTAAAACAAAAAAACTTCATTTTTATTGCTTAACAAAGACAGCCTACAATAATTGCTTAAAAAATTTTTTTTAAAGCGTTTAAAAAAGATTTTATCATCAATAAAACAAAAATCAAACATAAACCGCCTGTACTCCTATCACTTGCTCTCGTTGTTAAATAAATTTTAAAAATAGAAATCATTTGCTTCAAGTAAAGTTGATGATTTCAAAGCTATTTATGATAACATTCAACTTTTAATTGTTTTTCCATAGAAAGTTGATAATTTTTAAATGAATTTCAGTTCACTAACATAGTACAACAGTACAGAGAAAGATTGGATGGGATTTCTTAAAATAGTTTAACGATTATTCTCCAAAAACCCCACTTAAAAATGAAGAACTATTAACAGCAGCATAACAGTGGCTCTATAATTAGAGACAAAAAAAAGACGCTCAAAAATAAAAATTCTTCTGTTTTTCTTCTTTGCTAGTTAATTATACTCATGATAATGATCATGTCTAGTGATGATGACGATTGTTAGTGTGATGATTTAATTGCCTTAATTACATGCCTATTTCGGGTTACTGAATTTGGTGGCAAAGCTATTAAAAAAACAAAATCATTGAAATGAGAACGAACATCTTTAAAAATAATTTCGAAAACAGAAGTGAAAACCTATTGATCTACGCGTAAGCAAATCAATGACTGCCATGGTGAACAAAAAATCAATAGCAGCACATTTTAGCACAAGTAAGTAAACGCTAGTAGCGTATCGTTAAAGCTTTTATACTCTACATATTTTTGTTTTTGTCATATTTTTTTACTTCTGCTGATTTTACAAAAAAAATAAAAATAATTTGTAAACAATCATAATATTAAAGGGAAGGTATCCCAATTTTATTTATAACATAATCCAGCATTTATCAAATATCTAAAGAAAGCAGCCAGACCACATGGAAGCAACTCTGTATTCCCTAAAAGTGTATAAAGTGAGGTTAAAGAGAAACCTTCAATTTCCGCTTTAAGCTCAAGACAAGGTTAATAAGGCTTATGAGAAATGTTCCTCATAGTTTTTCAACTTTAAAAATGAGTAGGCTTCGATCATTCCTGAAATAAGCAATTTAGGAAGCCTCAGAACCTTTGTAGAGTATAATATCAACAGCTAATATCATATAAAGATTATATAGCGTCCCCTTTTGGAAAAGCAAAAACACTTAGGCCCGATGCAAAAGCCCAATATAGAGAGGGTCAATGGTTATTAAAACTAGTCTTGCTTTTTTAATTTATTTTTTGTTACAAAAACGCTTCTAAACTTGAGAATTAGGTAGGCTGTGGAATTTTCATTAAAGGACGGGAGCTTAAGACATGTCTCGGCCTACCAAACTAATGCATTTTAGGTCGAAATATTGGCCATCAATCGCATTGCTATTACTATCATTTCAATTTCCTATGATAGTTCAATTACTATCGGGTCCGCCATCTAACGTTTTTTTCAACTAGTGCTTATTCATGAATGGTCACACTTAGCTTATGTCTGATTTGACAGATAATTAATTTTATTCTTCCGCTGAACGAATATGGTTGTGTATACGCGTTTTGGCTTCGTTAAGTGAGCCTGCGATCGTCTTACAGAAGATGCCGATTTTGGCAAAAAAAAATCATTTTTCCAGATGAAGCTCATTTTGATCTGGACGGATATGTAAGCAAGCAAAATTGTTTCATTTGGGTCACAGAAAACTTGCACGCATACATTGAAAAGCCGATGCACCCAAAATTGAGTCCCTCTTTGGTGCGGACTTTGGTCCAGAGGCATAATTGGGCCATTTTTCTCTTCGAAAATGAGCAAACAGTGGCCATCACAGTCAATGGCGATCGTTATCGGGCCATGATGAACGAAATTTTGTTCACAAAAATTGAAGAGGAGGATATTGACAACATTTGGTTTCAACAGACGGCGCTTCGTATCACATAGTCGAAGCTACACTCGATGTTTTGTGTCCTGTTTTTGAAGATCGCATTATCAGCAGCAGAGCTAATGTCGTTTGGCCACCTCGGAGCTGCGATTTGTTATCGTTGGACTATTATTTGTGGGGTGCCGTCAAAGATAAGTATTACGCCGACAAGCCTAAGACAATTGACGCTTTAAAGGACAATATTCTTGAAGCCACAGAATCGATAATGTGCTTAAAAATTGGACCCATCGTGTAGACTACTGCATGCACAGCCTTGGCAGCCATTTGAATGAAATTATTTTCCATTATTAACCGGAAGGATTGTACTTTCAAATAAAAAAGAAATTTGAGAAAATATTCAGTAGTTAAAACATTTTCAAAAAAAAGTTATTTGGCGGACCCTTTATCATTCGCAAGCTAGGTCTGGCAATAATTGGCATCTAATTTTTTCTCAAAAGTAACTTCATTTAAAATTTACATCCCGTTACCTCACGTAAGTAATTTTTGCAACAAATATTTTCAAATTAGGGTGGAGGAGGGGTGGTGGTATACTTCCCCTTCTCACATATCCTAACATTAAAAAAAATATATAAAATGAGAATACTTTTGAAAAATAAACATTTAAAGCGCCTTAAAGCGTAGCCATTAAATTGAATTGAATTGAATTCTTTTGAAAAAGAATTCTTCTTGTCGTTTAATAAAACGAAACTGAAAGATTATTTTTGGAATATGAAATGAAATAAAAAACCTGGGAGTTATAATTTTGCCCGCAAGAGAAAAAAGAAATTGTATATACGCACGTATGTATGTACGTGTATGTATGTCTGTTAACTGGTAACTTTTGCGTATATTTACGTACATAGGGTATGCACGAGTACATACCATAAATAAATGAATAAAAATAATGAAAAGTCAGCTTTAAATTTGTATTTTTATTTTTATTTACTTTTATTTTAGCATATGTATGCGGATACTTATTATGTGTGTGTGTATATGCATCAAATAACAACAACAAAAAAGAATAACAAAATTTAAAAAAAATAAATAAAAGAAGCATAATCAGTTTTTAAATGTGCAAAACTTTTTCAGTACTACGAGGGCAGTTTGAAAATTAGCCCACTGGATGCATAAAAATATAAACAATCTCAGTGAAAGAAAAAATATTAAACAGCGCTATACTTCAATCGAAGTGGTATTAAAGCCCAGCTTGGTTGCGTTAGGTGGCAGAATTTCAACCAGATCGATTTTTAATTTCTATTCGTTGGTGAGCCAAGGATCTCTCTGAGTGAGAGAAAAAAATATTGATCGGCACTATATCTCAAGCCAGTTAGTGTTAAAGCAAAACTGCAGACTTAATTATTGGGCCCAAATACAGCATACAGCTACCAAGGCAGCGAAACTAACGGGCATGCTAAGCAGGATGATGGCAAATATTGGCGGACCAACACAGGCCAAACGAAAATTGATTAAGGCGGCGACGAACTCGATATTGCTATACGGAAGCGAGATATGGGGAGATGCGCTGGAGATTAAATCTAAGCGGAAAATATTAGCAGCGGTGCAGCGAACAGCGGTATTAAGAGTTGCCTGGGAGTACCGCACAGTATCGGGCGCCGCAGTCCTAGTGATCGCCGGTGAGATACCTATTGACCTGCTAGCATTTTAGCGAAGAAAATCTTGGAGAACAAAGAGGGAAATCTTCCCATTAGTAACGCAGATCTCAGATCTCAAACACTATATACATACATACATAATTGGCCATTACAACCCTTCAGTCAGGATTACGACCTAGCTTCTCACACCACTTATGTTGTGTGCGTTAATTTTATACATGAGTGGGGGGACCTACAGTTTAAAGTCGACTCCGAACGACAGATTTTTGAGAAGCTTTTCATGGCAATTTTTACCTCAGAGTCTTTGCCAGAAATCTGCTGAGAGGAAGTCGCCGAAGAAATATTTTTCGTTTTGATGTCTGACCTGGGATACGAACCCGGGCCTTTTGTCTAATAAGCCAACACACTACCCACTAGACCACGGCGACTCCACTACGGCGATGGCAAAGTAGATGGAGCGAGGAAACATGCGGAAGATGGACTTATAAACTTATTCCATCTATAGAGGCATGGATACGGAGAAGCTTTGGGGAAACTAACTATTTTCTGACCCAATTTCTCTCTGGTCATGGTTATTTCCGAAAATACCTATACCGTATGTGCAAGGTGACTGATCCTGGCTGCATTTATTGCAAGGAAATGAGCGACGACGTTGAACATACATTCTTCCATTGCATTAAATGGCAAGACGAGAAGAACATGTTGATGGAACAAATTGGTGAATTTACACCCGACACCATTGTGAACGCAATGCTCGAAAGTGTGATGAAATGGAATGCTGTGAGAAGATACATTGAATATGTACTCCGCAGAAAGAAGTTCGACCTTGATACACTACAACGGAATGATACATGAGAAGACGAGCCAATAGCATGAAGCTGGCTTCAAATATGGCGTATCCAGACGTAGGAGAGTAGGCAACGGTCCTTAAATGGACGTTGTTCTGGGTCCTTCCCGAAGTAATGCAGAAAGACATCCCTGGAGGGGAGTATCCCCAGAAGGAGGAGGGATTGTTTTAGCGAAAGCACCACTCGACGCAGCTGACGACGATCACTGCAAGTGCGAAGGCATTTTGAACCCAACCTCACACGCCAAAAAAAAGGCCAACTTGATAGCGTTCTAATGAAGGTTATTCTTGCCTTTACCACGGTAACATATTGGTTGGCAGAATTAAACTCAGATTGCAGGCGCATCCAATACAAACGCCACAATTAGAGCAAGTTTTAGTGGTGGTTGGTAACTAGAAATAAGCCAAGGGTTCACCATTTTACTCATGAGTCAAAGCAGTGTTCTCGAATGACATAACCATGTCATAAACTAGCGAATTCAGTTCCATCTGCAAGCAAAGTCTTAGGGCTTGTCTTAATTTTGATACAACTAAATTAACTTAAAGCCGCATTGAACGAAAAATGAGACATGGCAGTGTATTCAGTTCACACACTTAGTATTTCAACTGTTACACCACTGTTATACGAAGTTCTCGTTTAGTTTATAAGGCCACGAACAAAGAGAACATGGGCGATGCGAAAAGCATCCGGGTATTAAAATGGGCCATAGGGCCTCCCAGTATAGTTGATAAAATTACAAGCAATAACTCTTCTCTACGCCGGACTTCGATCTGACGAATTAGTTTCTATTTACAAGGAAAACGTAAAGCCGTAATAGAATAAAATGAAATGAAAGCTCAAGCATTAAACGTTGTCACAGAGTAAATTGATAGGTTAGAGGACGTGTACTTGTCGGTTAAGAGAAATACAGTACCCGGAGGTCGAAAATTGATAGGGTCCTGGTTATCTAATGGTGACAATAATTCATGAAACGATGTCCAAGAGTTAACTGACATCCAATTAACATCCTGGTTAATTGGGATTGACAATCACCACCAAGGCTTAGAATTGAAATCAAGACAAGCTTGGAATTAAGTAGAAGCAAACCCTATGATCAATCAGATCAATCAAAATCAAATAACGATAGTTTGATTAGATTATAAGGAACACATACATAATTGGTCAGTACAACCTTTCAGTCAGGATTATGACCTAGCTTCTCACGCCACTTATGTTGTGTGCTTTAATTTTATACTAGAGTGGCGAGGACCTACAGTTTAAAGCCGACCTCGAACTATAGATTTTTGAGAAGATTTTCATGGTAATTTTATTTCACACTCAAAGTTTTTGCCAAAAGTCTGCTGAAAGGAAGTCGTTTGGGATTTAAACTCGGGCCTTATGTCCAATAACCCTACTCACTACCTAGACTATGGCAACTTATTATAGAGATTATAGAGAAACGTTAAGCAAAATGAGAGAATGTTTCGTTGAGCCAAAAACTTTTAGATCAAAATAAAATCCACAACCGATATACAACCTCTGCAGCAGTTATTTGCAGGTAAACGAGGAAAATTTAGAATCTTACGATTTTAAGAAGCTAGGTGAATAGTTATTTCTATATTAACAGGGTATAGTAGTAGTACAGTGTAATACTGTGCAAGTAAAGAGTCCGCCAAATAACTTTTTTTTTAAAACTACTGAATATTTTCTCAAATTTCTTTTTTTATTTAAAAGTACAATCCTTCCGGTTAATAATGGAAAGTAATTTCATTCAAATGGCTGCCTCGGCTAGCCATGCTGTAGCCTACACGATCGGTCCAATTTTAAAGCACATTATCGTTTGTGTGCAACTGTGTTTCACTAATGGCTTCACGAATATTGTCCTTTAAAGCATCGATTGTCTCTGGCTTGTCGTCCTAACACTTATCTTTGACGACACCCCACAAATAACAGCCCAACGGTGTCAAATCGCAGCTGCGAGGTGGCCAAACGACATTAGCTCTGCGGCTCAAAAAGAGGGCGCAAAACGGCGAGTGTAGATTTTGCTGTGTGGCACGTAACGCCGTCCTGTTGAAACCAAATGTTGCCAATATCCTCCTCTTCAACTTTTGTGAAGAAAAATTCGTTCAACATGGCCCGATAACGATCGCCATTGACTGTAACGGCCACTCCTTGCTCATTTTCGAAGAAAAAATGGCCCAATTATGCCTCTGGACCAAAATCCGCATCAAACAGTGACTCGTTTTGAGTGCATCAGGTTCTCAATGTATGCGTGCGGGTTTTCTGCCACGCGTATACACAACCATATTCGTTCAGCGGAAGGATAAAACTAATTATCTGTCAAATCAGACATGAGCTAAGTGTTACCATTCACGAAATAAGCACTGGTTGAAAAAAAACGTTAGATGGCGGACCCGATAGTAGTACCGAGTAATACTGCGCTAGTAGTATTTTGTGCAAAGAAGCATTGACGAAAATTTTATACAAATTCGTTATGGAGGCAAACTTTTGAACTCGCCCTCGTATCCAACGTATGTCAGGCATTTTTATGCATAAAAATATCAGGAAAAAAAACCAACAAAACTTGGAGAATTTTTACAGGTTGGCAGCAGTATTTAAATTTTGTTTTTTGTCTTTCCTCTTTTTTTTCTTTTTTGTTATTTCATTGCTGCTGTTACGTATGAATTTTTTAATTTAATTTTTCTTCTTTTCTTGTTTTTAATAAAAAAAAAAAATTGTTTCAACAAATCTGATTATGCTGATGATTTTGTTAGTGTCGTTGCTATTGCTATTGCTGCCTGGCTGGAATAGTTACCTTTAACCCCTTGTAAGTCTTTTATGTTAATGACTCTACATACGAGTATTATAATGCATCACAAAAGCAACAGCAAAGATTCAAGGTTACTTTAATTTTTTTTCATATACTTTTGACATCATATTCATCATGATTTTAACTCATTTACACACATGAACTAAGATTTTTTTTGTTTTTCGTTTTTCATTTTTGCATTCGCATTAAATTATAATTTTATTTCATGTTTTTTTTTTTTTTTGCAGTTGCCTTCAAAGAGTTGAAAACATGACACAGATTTCAAATTTTCATTTCATTTCCATTCATTTCATGTGCAAATCTCAATAACTTTAAAGCCTTAAAGCGTCACTCAAACTTTGTTGAGATTTGAGAATTCTTAACGGTTTTCAAAATTGTTTATCCTGTTTATTACCTGCTTAAATATTTAAGGAATAATTAACGATAAGAATGTATGTATACATTTGCATTGCGATATATGTACATACGTTTCCCATCCCTGGCAAACTATCTGAGGGCATTTAAGCCGGGCATAATTATACGGCATAAGAATAAATTCTTATTTTGTGTGAGTATCATAAAGATTCTCTTCCTTTTTAACTATTTTAATGACATACCATCCATATACATATATACAGTGTTGGAAAAAATAATAGGGACACTTAAATTTTTCAATATATTCTTATATTTTTATTTACTTTCCCATAAATATTACAACGTAGATACATTAAATTCTGCTAAATTCTTAAAAAAATATAATTTATTTGAAAAAGGCCTGGAAAAAATAATACGGACACTTTGGGTTATGCCAAAAATATACAGTAGCGAGCACAAAAAATGCAACACTGTGCCATATGATCATTAACAAGATCTGTTTCAAAATAACGGTAACTAATTTATCTATTTTCTTTTGCTGTTAATTCTTTCAATTATAAGTTTTCAAAGTAACCACAGTTTATTCCAAATTCTGCTTTAAAAAGTTAAATATTTTTGAACTAGTGAAAAAAGTGCAAATTTTTAGTGAGCAAAAAAAAAATGCAACATAATAAAAAAAGTAGTTAAAGTAAGTCATTTATTTAATTATAATTGCAAATTTCTTAAATAAGTTATACAATATGTGTTTTGTAATAGAAGCAGCTCTCAGCTGACAGCAAAACTGCAATCATTAAAGCCTTAGAAGAAGGAAAATCCATGCGTGAAGTTCGACACCTCTTTGGTGTAAATCAATCAACCGTATGTCGGATTAAATCTTGATTTTCCTTGAGAAATAGTGTGGAAAGGAAACCAGGTAGTGGTAATCCTCGAAAAACTACTTCTCGCCAAGACCGCCAGATGATTGCACTGGTTAAAAAAGATCCACGAAAGACCGCAGTGGACGTTGCTAATTTCGCAAATGAGCAAATGGGAGTCTCTATAGGCGTTCACACTGTTCGCCGTAGGTTGAAAGAGGCTAATTTGCATGCGAGACGACCCGCAAAGAAACCTCTCATCAGTACAATCAATAAAAAGATGCGCCTGGAATTTGCAAAACGTTACAAGGATTGGTCAAATGAACAATGGGCTAAAGTCTTGGGGAGCGATGAAAGCAAATTTAATTTGTTTGGCTCCGATGGTATAAATTTTGTTCGAAGACCGCCTGGACAGAGATATTCTCCAAGATATCAACTTCCAACCGTAAAACATGGCGGTGGATCAATAATGGTGTGGGGTACGGAATGATATGTTTAAAAAAAATTATTGATTTTACGTCACGTATTTACAGGTGCGTTTTCCCGTGATGGGGTAGGTCCCTTAACTCAAATCGAAGGAAAAATGGACGCCAAGAAGTACTGTGAAATCCTTGGAGAACACATGCTTCCTCATCTGCGGGAAAAAATGCCTCCTGGTAGCATATTCCAACAGGATAACGATCCATTTTCAGATATTATTTCAATATTTGGTTGAAGCACATTTCATTTTTGTTACCTCCTGACAGCGATGATTCATAGATCCTACAAGATTCGTACAGACATCAGGAGAAATTGAATTCCATGTCTCCTGAATTTATTTCCCAAAATTCCTGTTTATTTTTTGATTAAAAAGTTACCGATTTTATATTTTAAGACTCCGCAGAGGTGTTCAATGGGATTTAAGTCCAGTGATTGGGACGGCCACTCCATTATAGGCACCGCATTCTGTTGAAATCACAATTTGAAGCTTCTAGCGGAAGGCTTCGGATCATTGTCTTGCTAAAAATAACCCCCTAGCCTTCAAAATGAATTGCGTGTTCCAGTGACAAGGCGAACAATAAGAAATAATTAAAAATTTAAGTGTCCCTATTATTTTTTCCAACACTGTACATACATACATATATATGTACATATGAATATTATACACCATGTATGTATGCGTATAAGATAAAGCGTGTTTGCATTTCCTTAAACAATAGTTATAGGGGTAGCAATAGTAGATTGTGTTGTGTGAAGTTATAGAACCTCCAAGTATTTCTTCTGGAACGTGCTACATTAAGGTAGAAAACCGAAACAAAATCCAATAACAGCAGATGTCTTGTGTGTTTTTTTCTTGTTCTGTTTTGCTTTGTCTAAACTTCTTAAAGAACATTAAAGGGGTGGTTGGTGTTTTAGGGTGAGAAGTTTAATTATATGAAGACGAGAAAGAATATTTACTTTTAAAGTAAAAAAAGTGACATATGCGGGCTTGAAAATATATTTTGAAAATAAAATTTATTACAACACATTTGCTTTAGAACAACAAATTTTTTATTAATAACGTTACGTTACAAAATAAACCAAAAAAAATGTACAAATAAAGTATGATAGGGTCATTAGACCCTTAGATATTGATTCGTATTATTCCGTGTGTTAGCGATAGATATAGAAACTTGATCAGCTAGTTATATATAAGCACAGATTGGTAATTTTCTGATAATATTGATAGGAGGCCGTTTTATTTTAATTAGAAACAAGTTCAATTGTCGTACATGTCCTGTGGTACTAGGCAGCAAACGAAACTAATTCGGTAATCTTCTTTCAACAGTCTTCTGGCAAAAACTCTGAGAGTAAATATCGACTTTCAACTGTAGGTAGCGCTACTCACACACAATCCACCGCTAGGCCTTCTTGGACCTCAACGGATAGAAGGCGCACCAACCAGTTACTTGGACTTGATCGTAATAACATCTCGATCAAAGTGGTCATGCTTACAGAAAGAATGTAGCTTCCATTTAACCATTTCTGCCGTGGATACAGATCCGCTGAGAAAGAGTAGACTGTTATCTACCATCTCTTGCGAGGTGCAGATATAGGTTATTTAGCTCTCCAACCCTTGTCAGCATTAATGTCAAGGATATAGCCTCGTTTATCAAACTTTCTGGCTGGTTTTCCAGCATGGGGTAGTCGTGCAACCCTAGTGCTGACCAACTTCTCCCTCATTGGCTCGAAGGAACTTGGTCAATACAGGGACTGCGTTCACCTGCATCACCACAACAGTTCGCCATGCATGCTAACCTAATGTAACCTAACCTAACACCCACAATATTGGTGATGTGAGGAAACTAAGTCACAAACCCGACAGGAGAAGGTTGTAAAGCCCAATTAAGTCAATAAGTAAGTAATTATGTATGCAGGAAATTATTTAATGAGGCCAAAACAAATCGTCCCGAATATAAATTCTCCGTACAATAGATTCCTAAATCTGGTAAAAAAAAAATTAACGCGCAATCCTTAGAGATGGCTTTTCTAAGACAAATGGGATTCGAAAGATTTTGCAGTCGAACACAACCTTTATATATTGAGAAAATATAGGGATCTTATATTACTTGAAGTCGCCGTAGTCCAGTAGGTAGTGTGCTGACTTATTAGACGTAGAGCCCGGGTTCTTATCCCAGTATAAAAAAAAATATTTCTACAGCGATTTCCTTCCAACAGATTTCTGACAAAAAAAATATGAGAGCAAATAAATCCTGCCATGAAAAGGTTCTCAAAAATCTGTCATTCGGAGTCGACTTTAAACTATAGGTCGCCCGCCACTTAAGTATAAAATTAACGCACACAACACGATTCAAGTGATGTGAGAAACTAGGACGTTGTACAATGGGTCAATTCGACCTCCGGGTACTGCACTGGCCTGATTTGACAAGTACTCGTCCTCTAAGCTAACTTAACCTAACGTATACAAAGATCAAACCAGCAAACCAATGTAATAATCTATGTTACTGTGGATGTGAATAGAAAATGGAAATCTATGTACATACACACGCTTCTAAAAGTAAAATAGGGTCTCAACGATTACCGTATATCTGTTGCCTCATCTCTCAACTCATTGAACGGTTTCATATGCCACGGTCAAGTTCTAAACTTCATGTGTAGTTGGGTCTGGCTAACCTTGAAGTCCAGTGGCAAGGAATTATCTCGTTGGTTGATTCTAATCTTACCACTACAGAAGATGTAGTGATAGTGAAGATGTATCTTCGATCTCCCAACCTTTACAACTTAATTAATAGCTCGGCAAGCTTGTAATCATTGGGTAATTCATCATCTAGGCTATCTAACCTAACGGAATCCAAACCCAGTACCCAAACTTATTTATTTATTGTTTCTTTACTTTCCCACAGCACTTCATATAATATCACGTTACAGATTCAGTCCACGATATTATCGAATGTAAGTAACCATTTGCCATATGGTCCATTGGAAAAATGTATGTTCTTAGAAGTAATTGCAATCAGGGTGTCTCATTTTGCCTTTGCAGCCATAAACTGTGAATAATTATGTCAAAAAGAAAGGAAATTTCCCTAAAAGTCTCTGTGAATACATGCTTCCATATTGAAATATTAAGTCTTGTCGTCCATCAGCAAATATTTCTGCTATGTCATCTACTTTGCCGGGATTGTATGGATTGGGATCATGGTTTAGCTTTCCATGCCTTTATCTACTCGTTCGCTAATAATTCATTTTTTTTTTCGTGAATTACAAGGGCAACAATGTCTGAAACTATACGCTGAAGCAGTATCGGCTTTATATTGGAAGTCGCCGTAGTCTAGTGGCTTGTGGGTTGGCTTATTAGACGTAAGGCACAAGTTCGAATTCCAGGTCAGACATAAAAAATCACAGCAGATTCTGTAATTTTAACTCTGAAAGTTAAATAAAATTGCCATAAAAAAGTTTCTCAGTAAAGCCTGTCAATCGGAGTCGACTTTAAACTGTAGGTGCCGCCACTTATGTTAAAATTAATGCACACAACATAAGTGGTATGAGAAGCAGGTCGTAAGCCTAACTGAAGCGTTGTAATGACCAATTATATAGGTTAGTAAGGGCACAAGGCAACTGTAAATCAAACCTGGAGCTATGAAAGCAAAGAAAATTTAACCAAAATTTATTATATTTTCTCTACTTGCTGGACTAATTATAGTATTCGTATCATAAATATTTTTAAATTCTCTGCCAAATTAGTGGAAAGTAAACCAGATTGTGTGTAACAGATTGATAGTCTCAATTGTAATCTTTTGTTTCATAATTCAAGATACAAATTTCTTTTGCCTTACATTTGCCAATTTTACTGACTTCACTTTTATCTTTTCATTTACTTTACATCATGCCTTGTGCTACTTTTTTTGCTTGTTTTCCTTCATTTCATATGGACAAGTAATAAACAATTCCCGGGTTGATAGCAACCCAGTTTAATGTGATGTACTCGTAGATATAAAAAGTTCTCAGAAGAAATATTATTGAATGACTTTGATTTGACTGTAGAGAGGTGTGGTGTGGTGTGTTTTGATTTGGAAGGATTGTAAAAGTAATGAAAACAAAAACAAAAGAAAATATCGGTTTACACCAGAGAAAAGGTTTTATAACCTTTAAAGAATGTTAAAAAAATCTATTCAAAGGTTAACAAACTCTGAGACAGAGTACAACAATACAAATACAATACGAATGTCTACAAAAGTATACAGAAAAACCATAAGTAAACATTGCCAGTAATCGGGAATAATTGAAGCAAATATTTTTCCTTTTCTTTTCCTTTCTTTTCCGTCTCCTTCCTACCGTCAATTAGAAGCAACAACACATGCAACTGGTAATGCAAAACAAATGTACGTATTCCTTAAGCTTAGAATGTCTATGAAATCATAAAAGAAAGCAACAAACAATTGAGCAATTGTCTTTGACACACACATACACATCACATACGCATGCACACTTTCTAACATATCCTTGAATAGAATGTTAAAGGAGAAGGGGGGAACTACAAGAAGAACCAGAAAAACAAGGAAAATTGTTGTGTGAACATCTGTAAAAAATCGTTTTCATTGCTGGTTGCAAAACTGCTGATTTTCTTGCTTTTTTTATTTTCTATGCAGCTCCTATTATCCTTTAAAGGATTTCTTTAGTTTGGGTGTGTGTAGTGTGTCTCTAGTAAATTTACTCTCGTTTTCTCTCTCTCTCTCTCTCTGTCTCTCTGTGTCTGTGTTTTTATTTTTGGCTGCCAAATCTAGAATTGACAGCCAGCTGCCACATATTTGTTTCTTTTTTTTGTTGATTCTATGAAGCCAAATAAAGTCGCTGAAGAACAACAACAACAATCAGCAGCATAAAGATGCAGGATATTTTATGCATTACATGATGCCCGGATTGAGATTTTCTTTTGTGCGTGTTAATATGTTCAATTGTGAGTTGAGTTTGTATGGTGTGTGTTTGTATGTTTTACGCTTCATTTGACACATAAAGAACTTAAGTTAGAACAACAATAAAACCAACGACATCACCGACAAAGTAAAAAGGAATGAAGACAAAAATAAACAGGAAAGTGGAAACACGAAAAAAAAATTGTTAAGTACAGTGTAAGAAGAATTAATAGGGACACTGTAAAATATCAGTATTTCATCGCCCAATTGTATTTCGTCCCTTACTGCAAAGAGAACCATATTACTCTGTAGAATATCCACATAACCAACAGCAGTAGTTATAAGTAATTCTCGAATCTCTACCATTGAGCCAACATGAGATAGGCGAATACTTTTATAAATTACCAACTACTCACTTCTCCATACATTTTATTATACACTCATAGAGCACCAAATCAACAACGATCGTTAAAATGAGCGTAAAAATGCATTCAGGTGATTGTCAGCTTTCAATGAAGCAGGTTCTTGCTGATTCTTTTTGAAATTTTTTATATATCAATTATACACCCAAAGAAAAATTTCAGTAGTTTTCACTAGTTTCTAATGAGATTCACTAATAACAATGAGAAAAGATCTCCATTTTTGGAAGAATATTTGTCAAGTTAAATACGCAGTCTTTAGGGATTTGACACTGTACATCTTCCATTTTCCACTACATAAATACTTTATTAGGTTACACTTCAAAATGTTACTAACAATTTTCCTCTGGGCTATACACATGCCTCTCACAAATGCACTCATATTTTTATCATGTTCTCTAAGTTTTCTTTGAGGCAAGTGACGTACGTTTTGTAGCCATTGTTTATCATCTTTAAAGGATGAGAACTGTGAATTGAATACTAGTCAAAACTTCTGTAAAAACCACTTCAAACATAGACATCAAGCAAATGAAAATGGCTTCAAAGAGTATGGGTTAATCGGAGTGTTAATTAACAAACGATCAATTCTTTAACGGACGGTAATGGACATAATTAAGTCGAAAGAGAAACAAATTAGATTATGACAAGAAGGATGAAAAGGTCGATACCGAATACCCAAGTATATCGGTAATGTCACTTACGATTTCATTCCTAAAGTCCTACAAGGCTTCTGGTCACGATAAAAGCGAACTATATGATAAACTTAGCCGTTTAAACTCATGGAAGGAATTACAACTCAGCTTGCAAAGAAGGACTACCACAAGGAAACTATAAAACGATATTGAGGACCCTGCCTGGACTGGCAAACGCAAGGAGATATATTGCAGAAGAGCACTGACTGTTAAAAGCAGAAAGCACTCTACAATACTAAATTGAAATTTAGTTTCTGATAAAATAAAATGAAAAGAATTTATTAGGGTTCTTTGAGCCTTATAAGATTAAACCATTTATAGTGTACCTATTATTTCTGCCAGTAGAATTTTGAGTTAAAACTACACGAGGCAACATTTAATAACGAGTGGGTAGTGCGATTTCCTCTCAGCAAATTTCACAAAAAAAAATCTATCGTTCGGAGTCGACTTTAAACTATAGGTCCCGCCACTTATGTAAAAATTAAAACACACACAACATAAGTGGTGTGAGAAACTAGGTCAATAATCCTGACTGTTATGTACGAAATCTTATTACATTTGAAAGAATTTTACAGGAATTTTACCCCTTGTTTACATAATTTTATGCTGGTATACGAAAAGATTAAATTGTGCCTATAATTTCTGGCAACACTGTACCATGATGTACAAGATGTATATTTTGTTTGATTGTATGCCTTTATTTCGCTTGTCATTTCATATTTCTTTAGTAATTTCCTTAACAAAAACTATTTGTTGTTGGCTGTTTTAGCGTTCTATGTAAAGGTAAATCACTTTACTTAGGGTTTTCCATTCGTTGATATGAAGGAAAAAGGAAATATTTTTAACCTACAGCTGCAATTTTAATTTACTTGGTAGTTCCTACACCCTACTTTATATCGACGCCTCCATTCTATAACATTCTAAGTACACTTAATGTTCTTGGATTTAAATTCCTCATTCTCTAACTGAAATACTGTCAAAATTTGGTGCAAGTAAGCCGATCCGCTCCGAAGTTATAGGGAAAAAGTCGTATGTAGCGTGAGAGGTCATAACTCAAAATACAATTTTTCGACTTAGAATGTTATAGAACGAAGGCGGCGATATGGAGAGAATGAGTGCAGTAATGCATTTCGAAATCAATTCAAATTTGTTTTATAAAATTCCAAATGATGTGGTTTTATTGTCTTTTTTATTTTCACACCATTGTGTTCCCCAAAAAACCAAAGAAATAAGAAAAAACATGGCATTAAGAACGACTAAAATTAAAAAAAAAAAATTAAATTTAAATTTCATTTTTTTATCACATAACGATGGTTATGAGTACCATGTGTGTGAACTTTCTTATTCTCATTTCCATTCCCTCTATGCCCTACAAATACCCGGCCATGAATCGTTTATTTTAAGCTGCTGCAGCATAATTTATTTGTTTCGCGAGACAAGACGGAGTCTTACAAAACATCCTATTTGCAGTGCTGGTTTTTATATTATTACCGCGTTATTATTGTGTTGTTTGTGTTAGTGTTTGTTTTCTGTTTAAGGCAACGCGTACATATGTAAACTATAAGACATAGTACACTAAAGTATTCTTATATGAAAAGGGAACAAATTTAAACATTCTTGTGCATGAAACAATAGACGTTTAAGTTGTTCTCTTTAAATATATTTTCTCTTGTGTTACAGTAACATCCTTTACTTTCTCTTCCTTTCTGCTCTCTCTCACTCTAGCAGTCTTTAGCCTCTGCCTGTTTCACTGCCTTGCTTTACTTGCACAACATGTAAGGAGAGCATATGTGTTGCAATTGTATATGTAGTAGGTATGTGAGATTCATTTTTAGTTTTATTTGTTTACATTTATATTGGTTTTGTTTTTGTTGTTCTTGCATTGCAAGAATGCCCCAAATATTTTCATAGTTTTGTTTTTATTTTGATTTGTTGTTGTTGGTGTAGTAGTTGTAGTGTAGTGTTGTTAGTAGCAGTAGTAGTAGTTTATCGAGTAACTTGAAGGAGAGTAGAGAAGACAAGATGAATTATAAGTTCATTCAACTGTCTCTTTGAATGTTTATATTGAATGTACCAAGTGAAGACAAATGTAACAGTAATAAATAAAAGTGTTGCCATAGTTTATAAGGATTATAAGGCAATTATTTTTTGTAGTACATACTTTATAATAAAGATGAGGATTTTATTGAACAAAAAATTTTTTATTGTAAGTTATTGGCATTGAGTTTGTTTAGAGAATCGTAATCATTTTTCAGAATCTACAAAAATCTTGCACATGGCAACTTTGTTTACATAAAATAGTTCCAATTTTACTTCTTTTTTTTTTGCAAAATAGAAAACCTTTATAAAGTAAAAACGTAAAACGTTTTCAAATAATTTTCAATGCTTTCGATTGTTCTCGTTTTGTGTTTTTTTCTTTTCTATTCGTTCGTATATCGTTTTCTTTTCTTTTAACTTTTTGTTGATAAATATTGTTGAAATAACATTTATTTGCTTATCTTATTTCAACTTTACAGACACAAATGCATTGTCAATACAACTGACAAATGCATTCAAACTTTTTTATTTTTTTTTTGTGATATCAAAATCATTTTTATTTATCTTTTTGTGTAGAAAGATTTTTGATAAATTGCAAAGAAAAACATCAATACGTATGAGTGCAACAACAATAATGAAATAAATATTGTAAATCAAATTGAAAACTTTATCAGAAAGTCTAAATCAAAATAGTTTGACGCAAATAAACAATCATATCTCGCATTGGAATGCAAAAAAATAAAATAAATGCTCATGTAATTATAGGGGTATTTCACAGTGAAGGATAAAAGTCCTTGCTTTGTTTTAAATTGTTTAAATTTAAGTTTAAATTCTTTTAAATTTCTGGCCACCATGTATCATAGACTCCAGATGAGACAAAATATGAAAAATATTTCTTCGGCTACTACTTCTCAGCAGATTCTCTGAGGGTAAATAAAAATTGCCATGAAAAAAATCTCAAAAATCCAGTCATTCGGAATCGATTTTAAACTGTAGCTCCAGAGACTGGTGAATGAAATTAATACACATAACGTAAGTGGTGTAAGAAACTAGGTCGTAATCCTGACTGAAGAGTTTCCCATGATCAATTATGTATGTGTGTATGTATTATAGTCTGGGACTACCTCGCATATTCCAATCCAGAGTAGTCTTTATTGTGGTCTGGCCTTGTTATCAGAGTTAAAATTTGCGTGGAGCAACCTGCAAATTAACATACAGTCTCGTTGTAATAACTCTAAAGCTACTCTACCAAAACCAGAAGCTTTCTTGGACTTAAGAGGTGAAATAGCGAATGATACTTCACAGATCCTTGGGTATGCGTTGTCGATTTTATCATCCTTCTTGCCCTAATCTAAATTGTTTCACTTTTAACGTAATCATATATGTTGTTATCCGTTAAAGGATTAGTGGTAGCGAGTTTGGAGTTTGTTAATTAACACTCCGCATTTTGGTAGTTTAGAGCTTCTGTGTTACTGGTTTTGACCGTTAAGTTAAGCCGTTTTGTCTTTAATTGCATTACGATTGGAAAAAATTATTTAAAAATGGGAAAGAAAAGGCCGAACTACCAATTAATTAAGAAATGTGAAGTAAACTTCCGGAAATTTGAGATTCTATTTTCACGGAAGTTTATTGCAATATTGTAACAGCTAGTTTCAAAACTTGTAATAATAATAGGGTTTGTTTGCATGCCTTTCAAATATTTTGAATATTTTTAGTGTCCCTATTATTTTTTCCACTACTGTATGTTATTGTTTATTACTTAATTTCATTTTCTTGGCATATTTTTATAACTTTTTTGTATTAAATAAACAAAATAAATAAAGAAACCCCTTATAAATCGCTATGATATCGTAAACATGATTCCAGTTGGAGATAAGGGCTGAAAAAGAACCTAAAAAGCTGACTTTAACAAAAATCCGAACTCCGAAAATAATATGTCATAAGCCAAATAGTTACTTTAAAATGAAAATAAACCCGGAAAAATATGTTCATCGACCATAATTTATCAAAAAATACAAACACGGTGACACTTTTTTCCATGAAGTTAAGAGATTTTAACGAAATTCTTCTTAGAAGACTACACAGTAATATTGTTGATTAAGTGTACGTACACTGGTTAACGAAAATGATTTATTGTCTGCATAGTGCATAGTTCGTAAGCTTACAGAAAACCACTACTCGATAACAATATGTTACACTGTCATTTAAAGAAAGAAAAAGAAAGCCAAGTAGAAAACAATATTTTCTTTCTTTCTTTCTTTCTTTTTTTTTTAGGTTGGCAAGAATCTTAATTGAAAATTCTTATCACATACACACACACACACATATTAAAACCAAAACATAAAGACAACAACTATAAGAAAACAATAACAATTAAATAAAAGTGAATAAAAACATGAAAACGTTTTGTAGGTCAATTGAAAATGATTGAAGAAAAAGCCACAAAAACTTTACAAACAAAAAAAGAAAAGAAAAAAACATCAATCAATAATTAAAACAAAAACTAAAAACGGAGAGAATAACAAGGTGTTTAACAGCATTAGAGAGGTGGATAGAGAAAGAGTAACAGTATTTGTGATGTTGTTCTCACCACACACAAGACCTCATCAACTCAACATCTGCTGTTTACTATCACACAAAACCTCAGCTTAGCTTAGGCGCTCAATAGCAGTGTTGCAAAACTGAAATTTTGAAATGGTACGCGACTATAACTGAAAGAGTACCTTTTTTTTCATATTTCGTGTTGATGGAGATGTCTGACATTGAATTTGGACCGTGGGCTCACGCAATTGTCTTTGCAAAAGCAAATTTGTCTTTGCGAAAGCAAAATTATCTTTGCAAAAGCAATTGTATTTTGCAATTTTGTCTTTTCAAATTTCTCTCTTAAATTTTTCTCTTAAATACGAATTGCAGTGGAAACTTGAAAGAATCATATGGCAGGCAACAAACGTAAGTCTCTCTGACTGTATTGATACAATCTGTGTTAAACGTTGCTGCTTATGAACTCTGTACCAGTCTTGGTCAGTTCATCGGGAATTAAGAAGTTCTTAGCATTCACGAATGATGACAGATGTTGAAGTTATGTTCGTACGAAACTTGGCCCAATCAGATCAGAAGATTTTTATATAAATCAACACCATCATGTCATCCTGTACAACAATTGTGAAATTCCCGTGAAAAACTCTAATTAATAGTTAAAAGGCACAAGACATAAACTATGTATGTAATAATAAAAAAGTACTAAAAATCCCGCAGGGGTTTTTTTTAATGGAAAAGTACTAAAGTACTGAATTTTTCAACACTGTTCTATAGTCTTCTGGTTTTAATCAACTCACCGTTTTTCTTTTCTTCTCTTTGACAGCTTGTTTTAATGCACTGATATTGTTGGTATGTATTGGTATTGGTATTGGTGCGGATGCCATTATTGTTGTTATTGTTAATGGAATTGATTTGATTTGATGATCATCAGCTGCTGCAAGCACACTCGTAAATGTGTCATCAATTGAAGAGAATAAGCGCGTGTGCCCCAAAGCAGTTGAATTGAAACAAATCGTTTTAATACAACCACAACAACAACAACAATAATAACAACAAAAGAAAAAAAACAACAAAGAAATGTTAGTGATACAAAACAAAAACAAAAATTAATAAGAAAAATAGTCCACACAAAGAAAATCATTATGCGAAACAGTTATGAGTTCTTATTTAAAATAGAATGAAACCCAAAAACCAAAACAAAAAACAAAAACAAAAGCAATACAAAATTGTAAACAAAACATAATAATAATAAAAAAAGGGGGTTAATAAATACCTAAATTGAGTGAGTATAATTTTAAAAAAGACAACAACAACAATAATGACAGCTGTTTATCATTTCAATTGAGTTAAAAAAAAAATGTTTCTCTCACCGTAGTAATAAGATTACGTTACTTAGGTAAACAAAAAACACAACTGGGGTTTGCAGCAGAGCACATGAGTATTTATGCTATAAAACATGCCGGTTTGTTTATGGCAGATTTTAAAAGAATGCAAACATTAAAGAAAATAAATGCATAGTTTTCTACACGAGACGAAACAATAAAATTTTTGAACAATTAGAAATGAAAGAGAGGGTGTGGCGGGTAATCACAATTTGTCAAATTTATTGCATTCTCAGCAGTTGAAACTATTTCGCATTTGTATTTGCACCTCTATTTAAATAAAGTCTAACACTCGCCACAAATAAAGACGGCTTCCGATTCAAAATGTCCCTTAGGCGATCATCATCTTCGGCTTTTTACACACATAGGGCACGAACATCAACATATTCTTTAACCCTTTGACGGACACCAAAATTTTAGAAGGCCTTCCCGTGGGACACTTACTGTATCTCCGTTATTTGGCAAGATACAATTTATGACGTGTATACACGTCATGTCCCCCCAGAAACCCTTGCTATGACGTCTATAGACGCCAGTGTCCGTCAAAGGGTTAAAAAGAGCTTAAAAATGCATTCAGTTGTTTGTCAGCTTTCAATCAAGCAGGTTCTTGTTGCTTCTTTTAAAAATTTTTTTGTATATCAATAATACACTCAAAGAAAAATTACAGCAGGTTTCTCTATTTTCTAATGAGTTTCACTAATAACAATGAGAAATGATCTCGATTTTTGGAAGAATATTTGTCAAGTTAAATACTCAGTCTTTAGGGCTTTGGCGCTGTACATTTTTTCTATATTTTCCACTATATTTACATATTATTAGGTTATATTACTAACAATTTTCCTCTGGCTTATACACATGGCTCTCACAAAACACTCACATTTTTATCATGTTCTCTTTGCGCCGAAGCCTGGTTACAAATATGCCAATTGAATGCCAGTTCAACAGGCTTTCAATGTTCACATTTCCCATTCAATGTTTGCGCGCAGGAAAAAATGTTGCATATGAGGCGTGGCTCATATGAGGTCGCTGTGGTCTAGTAGGTAGTGTGCTGGCTTATTAGACGTAAAAGCCTGGGTTCGAGTCCGAGGCCAGACATCAAAATAAAATACAAAAAGTATTTTTCGGCGATTTCTTCTCAACAGATTTCTGGCAAAAACTCTGAGAGTAAAAATAAAATAGCCATGAAAAATTTCTCAAAAATCTGTCGTTCGGAGTCGACTTTAAACTGTAGGTCCCGCCACTTATGTATAAAATTAACACACACAACACAACACACAACTAGGTCAATAATCTGAAGGGTTGTAATGACCAATTATGTATGTATGAGCCATGGTGATAAAGCATTACAACGAGCAAAAGTGATTGTTGTGTGCACGTTATTGTGTAAAGTTATCATTTCGCTGTATTATTTCAAAAAAGACTTTGGAATTTATACACATACACTTATTTACTAGCCTGTAATTGAATTGAACGAACCAAACAAGAGCAGGTTATAAGGTAGAAGAGAAAGTCTCTTCTTCCTGCTCATATTCACCATAAGCAAGTTCAGAAAAAGTTGTTTCAATGAAGATCAGTTTACCGATTTGCCTTCGAATAGGGCAGTGGCCTGTGAAAATCAGAAAACTTAAGGAAGGAAGATAATATAGTCCTCGTAAGAGTCCAGCAAAGCATAGCAATATTGCAAGTACTTGCCTGTTGCTAAGAAAAAATTATGTCTTCTATCACGCAATGTAACCGAGACAATCGAAATACCTATGCCCTGTAAAATATCGGAAATTGTTAATTACTTACAAATAAAGATAAAAACAAAAGTGCTTTCAAAACAATTCATTAAACGGTAAATAATAAAAAAACAATATAAATTGTCCAAAAAGAATAAATTCTTTCAAGTATCTGAATTTTTAGTAAACAAACAATGCAATGCGTCATCAGTTACGTATCAAGCAACAACAAAATTAATGATATGTGCTTGAATATGACACTCATTTGTCTCTTATGAGTAATACGAGTATGAGCACAATCTATTGGCCATTTAAGCAAAAGCACTCATTACCTTTGAGTACGAGGCATGTGAGCAAATTAGAATGAGACGACTTGGACAAACGTTTATTAACATTGCTTAAGCAAAGACGTGTGCGCATACTCGTTACGCTCGTTTTGTTTTTAAAAAGGGGGTTTAACGTAAGGTTTACGAATGTTTTTGGTTTCAAAAAAAGGGGTTTTAAAAATTGTGTTTTTTTTTTTTGACAATGGAATAATTAATAATAACTTTAGAATTTGAATAATTAAAGTGGAAAAGAAAAAAAAAACTAATAAATTGTCATTGAAAAGTTGAAAAACTGTTTACGCAGAAAAACAGAACAAAAACTAGACTATGTTTGATGGCTTAACTTAAATTCTAAAATAATAACTAAAGAACGTGATTAAATTAATTGGAAAAATTAAAAGCTTACAAAAAAAAAACAAACAAACAAAAAATTAATAAAAAAAAAATAATAATAATAAATACGTTTTAATTAAAATTTAAATGCTAAACGTTCTATAAAACAAAGTGCAAAACATAGTAAAAAAAAATATTGAAACAGAAGCTGACATTGGATTACGGCCACTGGTTTACTAAAGAGCCAAGGAAACAGTTGCAAACAAAAAAAATAATAATTAAAATACCCTGTGGATACTATTACAACAATTTTTTGCAACCTTTGTTAATAAAGGTAGGTTTACTCAATTTTATTTTTATTTTTTATATTTTCTAAGCAAAAATTTTAAATTATTCAGCAAATATTTTTGAAAAATAATATAAAAAAAATATGAAAAAAAAATTATTCAAATTACCGCCATGCATTGCCATTAGTTGGAGCTTCAGTTTATGGCGCATTTTCAATATGCAATCGATGACTTATTGTTCAGGCATTATTTAATTATTTTTCCATTGAATCGTGATGAAATAATTGCATTTATTACTGTCTGCTATTTGTTTTTTATTTATTATTGGAAATCAATAGAAAAATTAAACGTTTTCATTGCACACAAATAATATGTATTTTGATTTTAAGCCAAAGGCGAAACCTTAAAAACTTTCCTTTGCTTCACTTTTTAATTTCAATTACTTTGTAAGACATCACCTGAAATAAGTGATAAATTTAAACTGCTTTTTATACGACCCTTTTTTACCCGTACCCTAACAAATATGAATCATTAAAATAATAAATTTCGAAACCAGAGTTAAAATTTCTTTAGAAAACCTTTTAAGTTTAAATAAAAACGATAAAGATTTTGAAATTCCAAGAATTTTCAAAAGATTTCATGGGGCTTCATAACTAACACGAAATCATAAAAATTTTTTTGGTTTTTTTTTTTGTTGATTATTTATAAAATTATGTTGGACAGGGTAACATAAGTAACGGGTTAAACATTTAGTGGTTTGAAATGTGGCAGACTGGCAACAGTATTATGTATTTAGTGAAAATTCGCCCTAATCTAATAGGTAAAGTGCTGGCTTGTGATTCAAATCCCCGCTTAGATATTTAGAACAAAGGGAAACAGAAAAAAAATATTTCTTAAGGCGACATCCTCCCAGCAAAACTCTGGGAGTAACTAAAAATTGCCATAAAAAGTTTCTCCAAAATTTATCGTTCAGGACAGAGTTTTAACTTTAGATCCCGCCGCTGATGAATAAAAGGAACACACACTACATTGGTGGTACGAGAAGCTAGGTTGTAATAAGAAGGTTACGAATATGGATCTTTTAGTAACCATTGAATTGAAATTACCATAAAAAGTTTCTCAAAAATTTGTCGTTCAGAACAGAGTTTAAACTTTAGATCCCGCCGCTGATGAATAAAATGAACACACAACATTGGTGGTATGAGAAGCTAGGTTGTAATCGAAAATAAAGGCTTGAAATTACCCATTAAATAAGTAAGTAGGTTGCTGTTTACGAATATGGATCGTTTAATAACCAATAAATGCCTAAAATTAATTAAAACTGACGACAAAGATTGGAATTTAAACGCATCCACTGCTCGAGCAATAGATACATAGTGATTATGCATGCCATTAGTGTACCAACTGTGCATGAATGTTGCCACATTATAAAGAATTTAGAAGAGACTGGAAACGCTTCCAGAAACGGAGATTTTTTTTTTATTAGTATTAAACCTGCACTCAGGGGATGACCCCTACTCATGCAGTGCATTGTGCAGGTTTAGGAAAGGTAGAAAGAGGGAAGATGCGAACGGTAAGGGAACGAGTTGCTGCTGGTGAATATAAAATGGCTAGTGCTATATCTTCACCATTAGACAGTCTACAGCAATCGTCCCCAAGAAGCCCGCAGTTTCTCACACCACTTATGTTGTGTGTGTTAATTTTATACAGAAGTGGCGGGAACCTACAAGTTTAAAGTCGAGTCCGAACGACAGATTTTTGAGAAACAAGAAGAGAAAGAGAAGAAATTGCCGAAAAAATACTTTTTGTATTTTTTTATTTTTGATGTCTGGCCTGGGACTCGAACCCTGGCCATTACGTCTAACAAGCCAGCACACTACCTACTAGACCACGGCGACCCACAAATGTTTAAGCTGGCTTCTGGGACCAATGTTTAAATTTGCACCTCCATCCACAGCAACAATTAAATCCGAATGACTATTTACAGCACCACGGATACGCTTGATTGCGTGCTAGGGTAACCTTATTTCAATGCTTGGAAATTTTTAGCGATGGAGCTTATTGTCAAATATGGGTTTGAGAGAAACCAGCACTGACTTTCGTAAGACTTTTGCATCTGGAATCTGGATGTGTTTGATACACATTATGAACTGGAAGTGTTTTTTTTCTAAAGGGATCCTTATAATAACCTTCAACATCAATTGAGAGCCCTGTGGCCGTAAGATACCTTTTTTTCTGATCTTAACAGTGCCACCAGCCATACGACATGAACGTTTTGGACGTTATTGAATAAAAAGTTTGCCGAAAGAACAATTTTCTGTTCTGTATGTATGGCTGCATTAAAAATCGAGTCCTCATGGATAATCCCCTATCTTTGGAACATTGGAAAACCAAAACTTCTCATGTTTATGACAAGATACCGAACGCAATAAGCAAAAAGTACGTTTGAAAACTAGATCAATTGCTACCATGATCCAATGCTGAGACCACAAAATGGATTACTCTTTACTTTAAATCATTATCGCTTTGCTACTGGTTCTTGTAAGTTTTTGGGCGATTGATTTGATGAAGTGAAATACTTTAAAAGCTTTTTTTCTTTTTTGGTTATCAATACCCTTATCAATATGCAGGGGACTTACTACACAGGCCTTTTATTACATGAAAGATTACTTTATTACTTAATATTGACAAAAATAAAAATTTTAAGGGTATTGGAATACACCATAAATATGAACAGACATTGTACTTTGCCGAAGCCATTAAAACCTAAGTATGTCAGGGCATAACAAATCATGCTTATCAGGGTGGAGGTTAGAAAATCACCAGTGCTTGTACAATAAAAATCTTCAACTATAATTAAATTTTGATGATAAAAATAAAGTTTAAATATTGTATATCACAAACAAACATATTTATAAGTACATACATATATAAAGTATAAAAATAATTAAAAAAAAACAAGAAAAAAAGTGAGAAGTAATCACAATAAAAATAAAAACGATATGAATCACTGGCTAATTTGCGAAGATGAAGAAGAAACAGGAATTCTTACCACAAAACTTCTTATAAGAATTTCAAAAGAAAAAAAAAAATATCATCTGATATGAGTGACTGGTTTAACCAGACACACACAAATATTTGAGCGGAATTTCCTTATTAAAGAAGAAAAAAATTAAAAATAAAAAAATAATCACTCCAAAGTGACGTATTAAAAATGCTAATTGCTAATGCGGCCTTTGAGAGGAATTTATATTTTCAAGAAATATTTGAAATATTTTTAAAACTTTAAATCATTCAATCAAATCTTTTTAAATATCTAATCAAATTTCAATGTAGGCGTACAATTCAAAAAGAACAATGAATACAAATTGATTTGAATCTTTAAGCATCGAATTAAATTATCAAAAATATTTGCCAGACAAATTGTGGAGAGATAGTTTTCAAAATGTCATAACTTTGGTAATATCAATTGCATCATACAACATTGTAGATTGTTTGAAAGTTAACATTTTAAACTTAACTTTATTAGAAAACTTTATTAAAATCACATGATTCTGTAAAAAGTTATTGACTTTCAAAAATTAAAAAAAAAAAAATTTAAAATTTGGGTAAAAAAACTATTGAAAACCTTGCAAAGTTTACCTAGACGATCCTGTAATTAGGAAAATAGCAGCGATATTTCTTTCTAATTTTAAATCTGATCATTTTGGATGGACACTTTGGTAGTTTTAATACACCAAAAATTTATGAAATTCTTAAACATTGACAAGGAACTAGTACGAAAGAGATCAGAGTTTGGGTGGCAAATGAACAGACATATACAATTAAGGACTAAAACCAAACGAATCGTAGCATTCGGATTACAAGCGATATAAAAGTGAAGTACATACGGCAATAATGTGTAAAAAAATATCATTAACGTAGAAAGGTAAAGTTTAGCAAATGGTGGCAAAGCCGGAATTCATCCGAAGAAATATAATTCTTGTTGTGTCTGTTGAAATTGTAAGGAATTAATAGATTATGGGCTTGAGGATAATCAGAATACAACTTTAGTAACACACATACATACATACACATTGGTCATTACAATCCTTCAATTAGGTTTTCGACCTAGCTTCTCACACCTCTTATGTTGTGTGCGTTAATTTTATGTATGAATGGGCGGGAACTACAGAGTAAAGTCGACTCCAAACGACAGATTTCGAGAAGGTTTTGAGGTTTGATCACAAAGTTTTTGCCTGAAATCTATATGACATAACAACAGGCACTCCTGGACTTTGAAAATTTGATAAGGCCATCTTGTTAAAGCTCCATCTGTCAAATTAGTTGTTGTTTATTCCGTTAAATCGTGCCGCCCCAAAGAACTTAAACTTTTGCATACCACAACTTGGCGAATTTCGCTTTGTGACGTTGGCATGCCGTCGTACAAAATTCACTTTAAACAGGAATTACAGGTAAACGACGAGTGTTCGCATAATTTTCCTTTGGAAGAACTGACCGCTACTGATCGTAATTTTCATTGAAAAATCATTTTCAGTGATGAAACCCACTTCTGGGTAAATGCATGAAGAAATAAAATATGGCTTCATCACACCATATTCCTTGGAAAATTCAATGTCTATGGTGAGCACTACACACCAATGATTACCAATTTCTTTTGACTTGAATCGAAAGATCTTGGACTTTTACACGGGATATCCTAAACATGAACTTTCAGCGAATGATAATCCCACGTTAAAGTGATGTAAACTGGCTTTCAAGATCATGTAATTCAATCATGTTAGAATGTTTCTTTGTGCAATTTTCTTAAGTCACAGAGGTCCCCAAACCCATGCCATCGTTCCAATCAAACTCATTTTTACACTAAAGCCATGGAAAATTGAACATTTCGCATAGATTATACAAAAACACTTAAAAGAAAATTATTTCATATGAAGTGAAAATATATTTGAAGCTTTAAAATGTTCTGCTGGTAACGATTATAATACAGTAAGACACCGCTTAACACGTACATTAGTAAATACATTGAAACTTCGGAAAATACAGTTGAAATCTTTATTCTGGACAGGATAACACTGTTGCTATATAGTGCACTACAAGTATCAATACAATGGCGGGATTTAGGGGAATCCCAATACTACCGCGTAATACTGAAACAACGTTAAGCGGGGTCTTACTGTATTCCACGTTGACATAGTATGGCATGCCAATAAAATGTTTAAAAACCATTTAAATCAAATCCAAACTATTTGAGAATTTTATCATTTAAAAATCAATTTGAAAGAATTATGATTTATATGGAGAAGCAGCTATAAAGTTAAAAAACAATTTATTTTTTTAATATTTTAAGTAATTATTGGCTTAAATTAAATAAAAACAATACGATGGCCCTCATAAACTATTTTTTAAATAATAATTTTAACTTTTTTTTTTTTGAGGGGGGGTTTTTGTTTTGGATTTATTTTTGGCAATTGCCATAAACACTTATCCACACGTACTCAATAGAATGAATGGAAAAAAATGTTTAACCATAAATCAATACAATGTCAAATAAATATTTTAAATGGAAAATATTTAAAAAAAAAAGAATAAAAACTAACAATTGTAGAAAACAATTGCTTTTATGTGGATACGATGTATGTATGAAAATTGTTTATTAGAAAACATTTAACAAAATCAACAACAAACATGTGCAATGAATTTTAAAATTCAATTCTTCTTCATTTTTATTTTGATCATGCAACAACAATTAAAAGAATTTTTTTTTTATTTTTATTTAATCCACTCAACAAGAACGGGAACATTTGTTAAAAAATTTAAAGTTTCAACCACTACCGCCACCATAAACAGTAGAATTTTATAGGAAAACTAAACATTGTCATACGCATGCATTAAACGTTTTAAGCTAAAGCCAAAGGCAATATAAGCCAACTGTAATGAATGTAGTATATACAGTGGGGAGCACAAATGAGTACATGTTTATACTTCGGAAAGAAAACTTCAAAAGTTTTTTTTTGTCATTTATTTAGGATTTATTGATTAATAAAATAAAATAAAATTTAAAATAGAAAGCCTCGAGCTCTAAAAATAAATTAAACAAAGCAAAGACAACTCGCATGTACTCAATTTTGCACTTCTGCTTTGTAGGATATGTTTGCAAAAGCGAAATCAAAAACTATCGTTATTTTTTTTAAGGTTTTAAAGAAAATAATCTCGTTGAGCGAATATTTTTTTGCAACTTATAAGACAAAAATCAATTTCTATTAAAAAATTAAGAAACTCTCGAAATCAACTGAAGATAGTATTGTAGCTTTGACTGCAAATGGCTATTCTACCAGGGAGATTTCTAAAAAAAAACTTGGAGTTAGCCAGTCAGTAGTCATCAGAGTCCAAAAACCTTATTCTGTTGTTCCCAAGCCTCAAGTCAGAGTTTGTAGAAAACCACTAACTAATGCAGATGCTCGTCTAATGGTAACAAATATGAAAAGAAGCTTCTTTGGCAATCGGGAAAGCCGTTAGTCGATGGATGGCAAATAGAGCTCTTAAAGATATTGGCTATATACCTCAGCAGTCAAGAAGAAAAATCCTGCACTTTCGGCTAAAAATATAAAAGCGCAATTACAGTTTGCCAGAGAACACAGAAATTGGACAGTGGATGACTGGAAACATGTGATCAGAATTCAACCGCTTTCAGTCAATGGCGTACAAATTCAAAGACATCATGTTAAGGAAATACTGAAACACGTTGGAGGATACGTCACGGTATGGCGTTGCTTTGCCTAACATGTAGCCTCGGACCATTGCAAAGAATCAAAATGTTTTTGAAAAAAAGAAGAGAATTATTTGAGAATTTTGCAAACCCATCTTTCCGATTTTGTCGACAAGAGCGCCTATCCTGCACAAGAAGTACTTTTCCAGCAGGATGGCGACCCCAAACACACCTCCAAAGTGTGGCTTAGTACAATGGGCAACACAAAGTTTCGACCTCAACCCGATTGAAAACTTGTGGTCAATCGTGAAGAGGCAGTTGAGATAGTACCCGTTAGCCCCAACCAATATAGATGAGCTTTGGTAGCGGATTCATCCGGAATGGACAAATATTCCTAAAGAAATTATAGAGAATTTGGTGGAGGAGATGGCAAGTTGCGTAAATAAGGTTTTACATAACAAATATCTTTAGACTAAATATTATAAATATTCATATTCCCTATAATTTTGGAAAGGTGCAAAATTGAGTACATACATAATTGATCATTACAACCCTTCAATCAGGATTATTGACCTAGTTTCTCACACTACTTATGTTGTGTGCGTTAATTTTTATACATAAGTGGCGGGACCTACAGTTTAAAGTCGTCTCCGAACGACAGATTTTTAAGAAACTTTTTAAGGAAATTTTATTTACTCTTAGAGTTTTTGCCAGAAATCTACTGAGAAGAAATCGCCGAAAAAAAACATTTTGTATTTTATTTTGATGTCTGGCCTGGGACTCGAACCATGGCTTTAACGTCTAATAAGCCAGCACACTACCTACTAGACCACGGCGACTTCTATTGAGTACATCCGAGTTATTTTTCTCTTGATTGTTTTTTTTTCTTAGAATTTGATGAATTTCTTAGAAATTGTTTGAATTGCTTTATAACTTTTATTTTTAAGCAATTAAAAATTGCTTACATTACAAACATGTACCCATTTGTGCACCCCACTGTATGTACACAGGGCCACAAAAGTATACATACGATTATCAAATTTCATAAATTTCTAAACCAAATATAAAGATTTTCAATGAAAACGGATTGTTTAAAACAATTTCTGAAATTTCTTAACCGTATGTATACTTTTGTGGCTGAGTGTATGTATAGTCTAGTATGTATGTATGAACTACAATTTATGTGTGTCAGAACCTGTTAATTTTATATTAAAATTAACTTTAACTTGGCTATGGCTTTAGCTATGACTATGACCATGTCTATGTCTATGTCTATGGCTATTCGTATTTCTTATCATTTCTATTTTTATTGGATTTTATTTTAGCTTTTATCTTTATCTTCTCTATTCATATGTACGCATGTATGTTTGTATATAATTTCTATAAAATTTATTAATGGCTTAAATCGTCTACCGCTAAGACAGCGTCAGCAAGTATTTTATTTTTATTTAATGTGCCACCGTTATACAATAAGAAATTAACCATAATTATAGCCATAAATTGGCTAAACAAAAGCCAAGAAAACCATATAAAAACTTTGAAAATACTTTTGTATTTGCAATAAAAAAAATAGAAAAAAAATTTATTTAATGGCCAGTATCGTATATTGTAGAACAAAACTTCTAATGTGACACTATTCGTTCCGTAAGTCCATCTTTTGTTTCTCTTTTTTTCTTCTTTGATATTCTATTCCATTTGCTCTAAATAAGGCAAAAACGCAGAAACAGTTGCTGACATTTAATATCGTTCATCTTGAATTACAAAATTTTACATTCTAAATAATGTAAGAAGAATTCTATGGAAAAATTATATTCAATAAATATTGTAAATAAAATAAAAATGAATAAATCATTAAATGTATGAATATGATTGTTTACATAAATTGAAACCTGTCCGCATCAATGATGCATGAATCATGAGAATGAGTCGATAATGTCTCCCTGCAAAATGCTGCCTTGTTAACTGCTGTTTTGTCATTAACAAAGAAAAACTTTACAAATGTTTCCTTGTTTTTATTTATTTTTCTTTTTGTTTTTTAATTACATTCACTCTTGCGAATGCGGTTATTGGCAATTATTTTTTCAATACCACCAACAGTCAGGGGAAGGCCCCTATTCGTCCAGCTGTGGTAGAGAACTTACCTTACGTACATACATAATTGGTCATTACAGCCCTTCAGCCAGGATTATTGACCAAGTTTCTCACACCACTTATGTTGTGTGTGTGAATTTTTATACATAAGTGGCGGGACCTACAGTTTAAAGTCGACTCCGAGCGAAAGATTTTTTTTTTTTGAGAAACTTTTCATGGCAGTTTTTATTTACTCTCTCTTTTTTTCCATATTTTGTTTTGATGTCTGGCCTGGAGCTCGAACCCTGGCTTTACGTCTAATAAGCCAACACACCACCTACTAGACTACGGCGACTTCAGAGAGCTTACTTTACTCTCATTAATAAGGTCTTTTGACCTTTCGTTTATGCGTTCAAGACACAAGAGGGGGCTTTGGCACCTAAAGAATCGGTTGATTAAGAACTGTCTCCTTAATTATGCCTCGAACAGCACTAGAAGACTCTATGATTTTGGAAAGTAATTTGGAACCTGCATGCTTACTTATAGCGGGAACTATTTTATGCTACACAGATAAGTCAGAAACGGTTCAGGAGAAGGGGATTATGGTCCCAGAATGAAATATTCCGAGACCATACGGGAACTAGCAGGAGTCTTACATGTTTAAGTCTATGCCGTTGAAATATGTATACAGTAAGACCCCGCTTAACGCTGTTTCAGTATAACGCGGTTGCTAATGAAACGGCCATGCACTAATCAAAAGCGGTGCACTATATTGCGACTATATACTATGTATCCTTTTTAAACGCTCTTTTGTTAGTCTGTCTAGAATAAAGATTCCAACTGTATTTTCCGAAGTCGCAATCTCAGTGCGAACGCATCTTTCCTGTGTCACAGTTGATTTATTAGTTGCCTCGTTTAATGCTGTTTCGTTTAACCATATGCTGATTTAAACAAGAATAGAAGGTACAAAGGATAGGACATAGCAATACGCTGCTAGGTCCCACATCATGTGAAAACTCTGGGTGATGAGTAAGCAAACAAGCTTGCGAGGCAAAGAGTTTTCAAGCCGTTGAAAGGGCTTCTGATTCTGTGGACTTGAAGCAAATGTTTGGAAAGTTATGTTCAACGAAAGATAAGATTAAGAGAGGCATAGGCTCTTCTGAACATACATACATAATTGGTCATTGCAACCCTTCAGTCAGGATTAAAACCTAGCTTCTCACACCATTTATGTTGTGTGCATTAATTTTATAAATGCGGTTCTGAAACTAAGTGAAAAACTGCAATAAAAGCAGATCTTAGTCATGCATCTGACTCTCAAGAAAAAACCTGAGGTTGATATCCGACCTTTTGATACTTATACAGAATAGGAGTTTGTCTCGAACCCAACATTTAGATTCTGGGACGATGACAATGAATTAGCGGAAGCACCTGGGTAGTCACCGTAGTCTAGTAGATACTGTGTTGGCTTATTATAGGAAAAGGCCGGGTTCGTATACCAGGTATCCCAGACATCAAAACGAAATAGCAGCAGATTTCTGGCATAAAATCTGGGAGTAAATAAAATTGCTCATGAAGAGCTTCTCAAAAAATCTGTCGTTCGGAATCGACTTTAATCTATAAGTGCCGGCCCACATGTATAAAATTAACGCACACAACAAAAGTGGTGTGAGAAACTAGGTCAATAAACCTGACTGAAGGGTTGTAATTACCAATTACGTACATATGTACCTGGCTACATATCGAGTGCTCGGCAAGGAATTGTCATTATTGAGACTGATCCGTATCATGCTTAAAGGTTTGGACGAGACATTATATGGGTACCCTATAAAGTCTGAGGAGAGTACAATAGATCGTATGGTCGCAGTTTTACTAAGCAGACATTAAAGGGACAAAATGCAAGGCGGTAAGTGGAAAGATTATCCAAAACTATGGATGAAACACAAGGAAGTAGAAAGGAGTACAAAGCTTTATATGGCCGTACCGATAATATAGCGTGCAATGTGCTATCTGTTAGGTTTGAGAATTTGTTTTCCATTAGAGATTCTGGCCTATTACATTATTCTTTCAAATTTGTGGATTATGAAGGACAACTATGCTAATACTGGCTATTCTTATCACTTCCTCTTTCCGTTCTTCTTTAACTTTTCGGTATTCCCACACAATGCTTTGCATATATGGAAGTTCAAAAAAAAAAAAACCCAAGCCTCATAATAAAAATCCTCTTTATAAAGCAATTTTCCATTAAAAATTAATCAAACGAAAAACATTGTTAATAAAAATTGTTTATAAACAATAGACGACACTCTATTATTAAATAGAAAAACGTATTTTTCTTATTTTTTTATTTAATTTTCCCTAAAATGTTTTATTATTGAGTTTTTATTTGGGCTTACAATTGATTAACATTGAGTGTGCTGGGTAGGTAGTACGGCAGACCATAATAAGTGATTACATTTGAGGCCTGGGAATAAATACTGAATGCCAACATGTAGGTTTTCTTTATTTCTAATCGAATTATCTAAACCTAAAATAAAATACTTCTTTTTTGTTTTGTTTTTCTTCCTCCTATAATTTTAAAGGCAACAACATAATTAAGATTCCAAACAAGTTCCAGACTAGGAATATGTGTTCAATGCATTGTAAACACACATGCCATACATAATGTTACTATGTAAGACAAATACAACAAATAAGAAATTGTATATAAAAATAGAGTGAAGAAAAAAGAAAATATTATTGGATTAACAAAGCCAATATAATTTATAAGGCTGCTTGTCTGTTTCACTTCGAGTTTGTTAATGCAAACAGAATTTTTGGTGTAGCTAGGTGGATAACCTTAAGCAAAGTTGCAAAATTTTAAGTAATTCTAGGAAATTTATTTTGTGTTTGAATGAAGTCAATTAAGGACTTTTATTAAATTTAATTAAATATAGTTTATGGTGTCATGTTTTATTTTTTATTTTGTAGTTCATTTCAGTTACAGAATTTCTATTTAATTAAAGGAAAAATTCATGGTAGTATTAACCACAAAACTAGAAAAATATTGCCATAAATATTACGTATTTTTATTATAAAAATATACGTTTTTTTTATTTGTTTAATTAAATGAGTTTTTGAAATTTGTTATAAATTCAAATGTATTTAATTTATATGCAAATTTTATTCATTTAATTATTATTTATGGTAAAGATCTTCAAATCGTATAATAGTTTATAAATAATAAAAATTATTATTGCCTTTATTGTTTACATGGTATTGATATTTTTTTTATAATTTTTTTTGTATTTTTTTGTTGAAAAACTAGGTTAAAAGCAAAATATTACATTTTCTTATGATTTAAAAATATTTTTTTTATTTATTTTGTTATCAATAATCACATTCTTTAAGCTTTCCTATATAAAAATAATCATCAAATTAAGTTTTCATTGTTATAAACTTTAATTTGCATAAACAAAAAAGAAATAATTTACAAACAATTTGATAAAAAAAAAACAAAACAAAGACCTAAAGTAATTGGGTTTTTATGTAAATACAGCATAAAACCAAAAACTTTAATATGGCAACACTCTCCACTTAATAACTATATAAAACAAACACTTTACAACACTTATTATACACTAAGGCTATCCCTTTCACTCTTTTGCTTTTCAACCAATTAGTTGTTGCTCTTATTAGCTGTTCTCTTTAAACAAATTTACTCTATGCTTAATCGTTAGGCGTCTGTCATTTTATAACGAAATTTTCATCAACGCAAACAACTTGCAAAACAGCTGCGAACGCGAATTAAACGAAAATAATGAAATTGTTAATCATCAACAGTCAATAAATAAGAATATTATTGGAAAAATTGTGAAAAAAAAAGTATTTTACACAAAATCCTATAGTTTTTTTTTATAATAAAATAAACCTAAATTTAAATAATAAACGCCCCTAAAGTTCTCTCTTAAAAGCTTGCGATCATAATTTTGGCCACATAGTAATACAAAAAGAAAAACTAGAAAAGAAAACTGACGAATTGTTAAAAAGTAAATCTTTTTTGGATATTGTTGTGTCAATGGAAAAGAGCAGATAAAAGCAAAAAAGAACAGTGGCAGTGAAAAATGTTTTAAAATAAAAATAACAAAAAAAAAAAAATAAACATTTGCCTAGTTTGTTGTATTTTTTTTTTCCAATTCGTCAGTTTGCTCATCGCCGTTTTTATTTTATTATTTTTGTTTTTAGTGGTGTTGGTGTTGTTTGTACGTGTGTAAGGAGAAAATATACGAAAAAAATACAAAAAAATAGACTCGAACTTGTTGCTTCAGTCATTCATTCATTATTTTTACGTGAGACATCAAGCAGGCGCTTTAACGTTAATACTTATGGTCTTAACCACCAGCAAACGACCTGACCTGCAGTTATTTGGTGGAATACAAATATTGAAATTTTTTTTTTACACAAAAAATTTCACCATTTTATTGCAAAAAAGTGAGTAAAAGAAAATGTGAACTTTAGTGTTTTTTTTTTTGTTGTGTTGTGTTATAAAAAAAAGAAGAGAATCAAGCAAATGGAAAATATTTAAGAATTAAAAGGAACGCGTTTTTTTATTGTTCAATTCAATTACCTCTGATTATTTGTTGAACTTTTTGGAATGATTTCATATGATTTTCACTTTTTTTAATTACTTCACCAATTTAAATAGCAAACGTCACTTTTTTTTTATTGTAAATTCCATAAAAACACTTCACACACACACACACGCACACACATGCTAAATTGTTGCTGCTAAAAATATATGGAAAAAGAGTGGCAAAAGTACGGGTGGTAAATATACACTCGCTTTATTTAGCAAAGCAAAAACCATACAGTGTTGTATTTTCTAACCTTGAGTAAACAAACAACAGGATTGCCACTGTTCTATCCAATAAATTACTATTATTGTCAACAAAATTATAGCATAAGCATATAAAATAGCATTATTTGTATTTATCCCTGTTGTTTTAATTTTAATTTTTGCTATTGTTGCTAAGGCAGTAGTTATTAATTTAATTTTTCAAAAGCGAAACAACCTTCAAAGCCTTATAATGTCTGTTTAATTTAATTGCTATCAATTTACTAATACCACAAAAACAAAAAAAAAGAAATGTTTAAACAATTTAAGCTTTTTTAATTGTTGATGTAATTTATTTATTACTACTCTTGCTCTCCATATTTCAATGAATGCACTCTTCAAAGCAACTTTAAAGGTCAATACTTTATTATCGTGCTGTGTTTAAATAAGTTTTCATTTTATATGTGATATAAACATACACTTAGTAGCATAAGTCTACATACAGTAATAAATATTTCATGTTATTTATTCATTAAACTTTGCTGTGTACCTTTCGCGAAAAAGTTTGCATTTTTTCATCCATATTTTTTCTAAGCTGCAGTAAACAAATGTCATTTAAACACATCTATTCTCAAGGGATAAGTCGCTGTAGTCTAGTAGGTAGTGTGTTGGCTTATTAGACGTAAAGCTAGGGCCTGACATAAAAAGAAAATAGAAAAAATATTTCTTCGGCGTTTTCCTCTCAGTAGATTTCTGGCAAAAACTCAGAGTAAAAAAAACCTGCCATGAAAAGTTTCGTCTTTAAACTGTAAGTCCCGCCACTTCTGTATAAAATTAACGCACACAACATAAGTGGTGCGAGAAACTAGGTCAATAATCCTGACTGAAGGGTTGTAATGACCAATTATATATTCTCAATAGATTTTTAGACTTTTACAAGACTTTCATAATAATTTTTAATTTATAAAGCATCTTCATTAATATCTTCAATCTTCTCAAACAGTTTATGCAACGGTAGATGAAGTCGTCTTAGTCTACTAGCTAGTGTGTCGGCTTATAAGGCGTGAAACAGGACAGACAGCTCAGACAAGAGGAAATATATAAAAAAAAAAATATTTCTACGGCGAAATCCTCTCAGCAGTCTACTTGCAGGCCCTTCAGTGTTGAATTTAAATTGGAGGTCATGCCACTCATTAAAACACAACATGGTTGGTATGAGAAGCTAGGTTGTAATCCAAACTGAAGGGTTGTAATGGCCTAAGTAACTGAAACTAAATTTCCACATGCTTTATAGATCTCAAATTCCTTCCTGTTTTCTGAAACTTTTAAAAATCAATCAAAATTTTTCCATGATGTAAAGGCCAAAATCAACTGTCGTAATATTTTTACTCTCACTTTTAAAATATGGATGGGATTTTGTAATACTTTCTCTTTGATTTCGTCTGAAATGGCCCTTTAGCATTATTATAATTATCTTCCATTTCTGTTAATTTTTAAATAAATTACGAAAGTTTGAATGTTTTGAATAAAAAAACTTGTATCGTATGTAGATTTTTGCTGCCTAGTATTTATGTATGCTGGAAAAAATATATCTTTTGGTTTATTTATAGGGGCTTGTGATAAAGAAAACCCCAACCCCTTTTTATAAATCCTTTATTTTGCTTTAAAAATTCTTTAGTTTTGAATATATTTTCCCAATTTAAATAGAATTTTATTTGTTATTTCTTGGAAACTGTAATGATATGCGTGGAAACAACGAATCATTATCTTAAAAATGTTGTTTTTCTCTTTATGTTGTCAACAAAACATTTCTATTTCAATTTTATTTTCAACTTTATATATTTTCGAATATATGTACGTACGTATGTATATAGCATGATGTATGCATATCTATATGATGATGAGTATATAGTATGTGTGTTTGGTTAGATGTTAAAAATATCCAACAAAGTTTTTAGCGTCTTTGTCATTTTTTATGAGTTGTTCACACGTTTTTTCTTTTTTCTTTTGTTTTCTTGCTTTTAATCTGTATTGTATAATAATTTTATTTTATTTTATTTGTTCTCCTTTATTTTCTTGAAAATAAATCTTTCTTCTCATTTCCAATGAAATATGTTAAGATATCAGCAAATAAAATTCGTTTTGATCGTGATAAAATTTCGAAAAATTGTTAAGAATCCTAATCGAGCAATCGATAACTTTTTAACAACAAAACCATATTTTGTTTTACAATTTTATAGAAAACAATTGTTTTCAAAACATCACACTGAGTAATAATTTGTTTATTTTAAATAAAATATCGTATAATACTGATAAAAAAAAAACAACAACGTTGGAATCTTTAATTGGAGCCAACAAATAGTTTGTGTGACTCATCATGCATCATTTAACAATACAATACAATCATTATACAATGGCATGGAATTTCAATTGTACTGATTTGAATCCATACAGACATACATACATATAGGCACTGATATATTATAATATAACTGTTATATACATACATACACAACACATACACACACACAGTTATGTTATTTACTTGATTAATTGTGAACAATATTCTAATTGTTTAAAATACAATATAATATGGCTGTAAAAGCAATAATAATTTAATGTATATACACACACACACACTCATACACATACACACACATACATACACCCGATATAATAATAAATAAAAATCCGATACAAAAGCTTACAAAAATAAAAATTAAAAACGAACGCTTTGAACAATAAACCGCTTTAAGCATTCTCAAGTTCAGCATGAGTAATTTAACATATCGGGTCCGCCATCTAATGTTTTTTTTTGGAACTAGTGCTTAGCTTATGTCTGATTTGACAGATAATTAGTTTTATCCTTCCGCTGAACGAATATTGACCATTCAATGCGTTTCCGCATCGCTAAGTGGGCCTGCCAATGACGTACAGAAGATGCCGATTTTGGCAACAGAAAAAACAAAATCATCTTTTCAGATGAAGCTCAATTTGATCTTGGCGGATATGTAAACAAGCTCGGAAAACCCGCATGCATACATTGAAAAGCCCACGCACCCAAAACGAGTCACACTTTGGTCCGGATTTTGGTCCAGAGGCATAATTGAACCATTTTTCTTCGAAAATGAGCAAGTAGTGGCCGTTACAGTCAATGGCAATCGTTATCGGGCCATGTTGGACGAATTTTTTTTCACGAAAATTAAAGAGGAGGATATTGGCGCTACGTGCCATACAGCCGAAGCTGCACTCGATGCAAGTAGTGGCCGTTACAGTCAATTAGCAATCGTTATTGGGCCATGCTAAACGAATTTTTGTTCACAAAAATTGAAGAGGAAGATATTTTTTTTTTGTTTTTGTTTAAACCAGCACTCAGGGGATGACCCCTACTCATGCAGTGCATTGTGCAGGTTTAGGAAAGGTAGAAAGAGGGAAGATGCGAACGGTAAGGAAACGAGTTGCTGCTGGTGACTATAAAATGGCCAGTGCTATACCTTCACCATTAGACAGTCTACAGCAAACGTCCCAAAGATGCCCGCAGTTTCTCACAACCACTTATGTTGTGTGTGTTAATTTTATACAGAAGTGGCGGGGACCTACAGTTTAAAATCGACTTCGAACGACAGATTTTTGAGAAACTTTTCAAGAAGAGAAAGAGAAGAAATCGCCGAAAAAAATACTTTTTTGTATTTTTTTTTATTTTTGATGTCTGGCCTGGGACTCGAACCCTGGGCTTTTACGTCTAATAAGCCAGCACACTACCTACTAGACCACGGCGACCCCCAAACATTTGGCTTCAACAGGACGGCGCTACGTGCCACACAGCCGAAGCTATACTTAATGTTTTGCGCCCTGTTTTTGAAGTTCGCATTATCAGCCGCATTGTTCGGCAACCTCCGACAAGCCAAAGACAATTGACGCTTTAAAGCACAATATTCGTGAAGCCATTTGGTGAAATACAGCTGCACACAATCGATAATGTGCTTAAAAATTGGACCGATCGTGTAGGCTACTGCCTGCCTGGCCAGCCGAGGCAGCCATTTGAATGAAATTATTTTCCATTATTAACCGGAAGGATTTTAGAGGTCGCCGTGGTCTAGTAGGTAGTGTGTTGGCTTATTAGACGAAAGACCCGAGTTCGAATCCCAGGTCAGACATTAAAACGAAAATTTGAAAATAATTTTTCGGTGACTTCCTCTCAGCAGATTTCTGGCAAAAACTCTGAGAGTAAAAAATTGCCATGGAATGCTTCTCAAAAAATGTGTCGTTCGGAGTCGACTTTAAACTGTAGGTCCCGCCACTCATGTATAAAATTAACGCACACAACATAAGTGGTGTGAGAAGCTAGGACGTAGTACAATGGGTCAATTCGACCACCGAGTACTGTACTTGTCAGAATTGACAAGTACACGTCCTCTAACCTAACCTAACCGGAAGGATTGTATTTTCAAATAAAAAAAGAAATTTTAGAAAATATTCGGTAGTTTTTTTATAAAAGCATTTTCAAAAAAAAATGTTATTTGGCGGACCCTTTATAAATTCAGGCCCATACCGCATGCATAAGTAAAAATGTACATACACAATAGACCCATAGAGAGAGACCCATAGAGAGTGTTGTTTGTTGTATTGGCATTCAAAACTCTCCCCGAAATATACAATTTTAAACAGCATTTCCTTAATTTAAAATAAAACAACAAATAACGGTCAATAAAATTTAAATGCAAAATGCATTTAAATTGAATAACAAACAGAAACAAAAGAAGAAGAGAAATTTAAATAAAAAATAACAAAAACAATTCTTTATTAATTTTTCTGTTTTAATTTGAATGCAACCAACTTTCACAAACAAAAACAACAAAAAAACAAAACAAAAGTTAAGTTTGTATGCCGCTGCGTTACTTTATTTTGTCTTTCTCTGTCCACAACTTTTTTTTTTTAATGCGGAAGTAGTTCCGTTCTAACGGTTTTTAATAAGCAATTTTTCTTCTTTATTTTGTTTTTCTCTCTTTTTTTTCCATAACACAACGAACAAAGAAAAAGAAAATCCAAAAAAAAGTTCACAAAACTTTTGTGACAAAATCAATTCAATTTCAAGTTTTTCTGTTTTTTTTTTTTACGAAATTCGCATTTTTTTTTCTTTTTTTCTCTCTTCCTTTTTCTTATTTACCACAAAAAAAAAGGAAGTAAATTTGCAGCATATTTCTTAAGACACAATGGCCTCCTCAGCCACCAAAGAAGTTGGTGTTATTGATTCCGTTGAATTGGAACCATTTATACAGCCAAACAATAACAACAAAAATAATGAGCAGCAGCATGATAATGTAACAAACCCAACGACAACAACAACAACAACAACGACAACAACAACTGCCACCATAACAATTATAAAACCGCATGCAACCACCTCCTCATCGGCCGTTTCATTGGCATCGGATAACGAACACAATAACACGGAACGCACACATTTGAATGCCTCACCCACGCCTATGCAAGCGGCCGTACCATCTACCTCACGCCAACTATTTAAAGAGGCAGCCAATTTACATGGCGGCCATGATACAACAACATTTCTGCAGCAAGAAATTGGTCAACAGCAAAGACTCAAGAGTGCTTCATCCACTTTGGACAAAAGTGTTTCACGTAACCCTTCATCGGCGGGTAAGCATGAAAAGAAAATTGGCCATCGCCGTGTAGACGATGAGGGTGAGGTAACTTATAAGAAAATTCAAAGTAAACAGATCATGGGTTCCATACAGCTGGGCATACAACATACCGTTGGCAGTTTGGCTTCAAAGCCCAAAAGAGATTTGCTTATGAATGATTTCTTTGAAATGGAAACAATATCATTTCCTCCCGATGGTTCTAGCCTAACGCCCGCCCATCATTACAGTGAGTTTCGTTTTAAGGTCTATGCTCCCATTGCATTTCGCTATTTTCGCGATTTGTTTGGCATTGCACCCGATGACTTCCTTATGTCTATGTGTGCTGCTCCTTTGCGGCAACTGTCCAATCCTGGTGCTTCCGGTTCCATATTCTATTTAACCGATGATGATGAGTTCATCATTAAGACTGTACAAAAGAAAGAATGTGAATTTTTGCAAAAACTCTTACCCGGCTACTATATGAATCTGTCACAGAATCCTCGCACCTTGCTGCCCAAATTCTTTGGTTTGTATTGTTTCCATTATAATGCCAAGAATGTACGTCTGGTGGCCATGAACAATCTGTTGCCTTCGGATATAAAAATGCATGCAAAATATGATCTGAAAGGCTCTACATTCCGGCGAAAAGCTTCCAAAGCGGAAAGGCAAAAAGCAAGTCCCACCTATAAGGATTTAGATTTTATGGAACATCATCCCAACGGCATATTCTTAGAGACAGACAAATACAATGCTTTAATGAAGACCATACAAAGGGATTGTATGGTTTTGGAAAGTTTCAGATTATGGACTATTCATTGCTGGTAGGCATACATAATTTGGATTTGGCTGCCAAAGAGAAAAGAGAAGAACGCATACGTAATGCCCGGGCTAAACTGCAAAGAGCGGATGAGATACGTGAGGCTGATGAACAGCCAGAGGCAGATCAAATATACAATGCGGCAGCTTCAAGTTCAGCAGCGGACTGGTACCGCATTAAATCGTTCGCGTAGCATGAATAGACAACGTTTGGTGGCCCATTCAACGGCTATGGAATCCATAACTGCTGACATTGATACACCATTCGAAGAGGATGAAGATATACCAGCTGGCGGTATACCGGCACGTTCAGAAAATGATGAACGTTTAATACTTTACATTGGTATTATCGATATTTTGCAATCGTATCGTTTGGAGAAGAAACTGGAACACACTTTCAAATCGATTATTTATAATGGCGATACGGTATCAGTATGCCGGCCCTCATTCTATGCACAACGCTTTCAAAGTTTCATGGGCAAGACAGTGTTCAAGAAGACACCTAACGTTTCCTTTAAAGCATTCACCGTCCAAACGCAAGACATCAACATCCACTATGCGGACACCGCAAAGAACACCCTCACAGAGTATATCTTCAAATATAAGGCCGCCTTTAATGTCGGGTTCATCAACGCCACCGCCTGCTTTCGATGATATTTCGGAGGAAGACATTACGGCGAATTCCTCTTCGGGCTTAAGGCTATCAACCTTATCGCAAAGGAATCTTGTACCACAAAGATCGTACATGTCCTCGCATCGCAGCACTTTGGGCAGTACAACGGATGACTATAGTGATGATGATTTGGCATGGGCCAGTGGTAGTGGGGCACGTTCACCGGTGCAAAGGAAAAAAGGCCAACTACACTTATCGAAAACAAATGTACAGGTCACGACCATTGGCTGCTTAGAAGGATGAGACAACGGCAATGCAACAACAACAACAACAACACTCTGATCATAAACAATCGGATGAGGGCATTGAACAAGATGTTGAAGGCAAACGTATTGTAACCACAAAATCCACGGTGATATCTGCGACACAAGAACAAATGTACACTTCCACTTTGGTGGTGAATGATGTTAGGTGATCACAAATGAAAAGAATTGTTTGATTTTGTGTAAACTTTGAGGCTTTAAAAGCTTGTTTGTTTTCTTTTTTTATTTTTATTTATCATTTTGTTGTAATCCCTCTACTCACGCCCCTCCCCCCCATCCGCCCTCGTACATACATAGATAGATAGCCGATATTTTATAGTTTATTTTGTATTTTTAATGAACTAAACATTAACAAACGCTTTATGTTTTACGCTGTGGATTTCTATGGCAAGTAAGATCATCCATCCCTCATAAATCAAACGAAAATTAAACAGAAAAACAGAAAAGAAAATTCCTTTTCTTCTTATTTTAGATTGTTAGTGGGAATGTTGGTTTGTTCTTTCGGTTTTTTTTCATTAGTTACTTAGCAGCTCCTTGAAAAAAGTGTGGAACAAAGGAGTTGTTTGCAATACAATACAATGCAATGCTACAATATTTTAACAATTCACCTTCTCTAGCCTTTAAACCAGCCAACCAACCAACCCAATCCAACCCATTTCAGTCTCTCAACTCTGGAAACTCTTGTTGTAAACCCTGCTATGGTCTTTGTATTATTTATTTTAGTATGATTATTATGATTAGATTTTGTTTTTGTTTTTCATTTGTTACTTTTTGTATTATTTTTTTTCTTCTTTTTTTTTTAAGTATAGTTTTAATTTAGAAAATCTAACGATTTGTTGGTAATTAATGTTAGATGTAGGGGCAAAGGGTAGGGGTCGGGATGGAATGGGATGCGATGGTTGGTTGTTCTCTATTCTATTCTGTTCTGTTTAAATCAAATGCAACAGTATTTTCTTAATATTTTAATTAAAACAAGAACAAAACAACAGAAGCGATTTATTAAAACTCAAACAATACAAAAAATTGTTACATTTTTTATATTCATCAGGGATATTATTTCTGTATTTCCGTATTTTTTCTTTTGTTTTTTTGTGTTTTTTCGTGTTTTTAGGAAATTGGTTTAAAAGTTTTATTTTGAAAATAAAGCTGTTGTTGTAGGAAGTATCGAAAGAAAAGTAAATTTTATGTTTTTATCTCTAATTATTTATTTTTTTTTTATATATAAACCATGGTCCGTAAGGAGGTTGTAGAAATTTATTTTTCCTTTACCATGTGCATTAAAAAAATTTGTTTTTTTTTTAATTCAATTTGTCTTTATTGTGCTTTAACACCATCTTATGTATGTAATTTATAGACTAAAACTAAACTATCATATCAAAACGACTTACATACTATACATACTACTTATACTATTTAATTGTATAAAATATTAATAATAATAATAAAAAAGAAATAAAATGATAATTGTAATTTATATAAGCTAATACTATTAATTTAGTATGTATTTAACAATAATAATAATAATAAAAAAAAAATTATTTGTAAAAAAAAAAACAAAAAAAAACAAAACATCATACGTTAATGAAATTATCGATTGTGTCTTATTCTTTTTTTGGTTTACAATAATCGAGCAAGTATCACTTTTTTTATTCCAAAATTTAATTTATTAAACAAAAATCAAAAAAAAAGATTTAAAAAAAATATTTCAAAAATATACAGTTAGTGAAAAAACTCTACATACAGCCCAATATGTTTTAGTTTTCAAGAATTAATTGTGATATTAGAAAATATTTGTATACTAGTTATTAGGGTATAGACTGATAATATAAATCGATGAAAAAGAGAAATGATAATATTTACTTTATAAAAATTATTAGCGATTATCATATTAAGCCGCTGGAAAAAAGTCTACATACAGTATGGCAACCCCTAAAATTAAACAAAAAGGAAAAGATCCGTTATTTTCCACATTTACTTTATTTTTATAAGCGATACTATCAATTAAGTGCAAAAAGTGATTGTTAAAGCAAATATTTTATTAAAAATGGGGAAAAGGAAAGAAATACATCCCTCAGTTCGAAATATGGTGGTCAATCTTCGAAAGGAAAGTAAGTCCTATGGAGAAATTGCCAAAACACTTAAATTATGTCGTTCTACGGTACAAACAATATTAAAGAACTACGAAAACACAAAAAGTACCGAAAATAAACCACGATCTGTAAGACCAAGGAAACTTTCAAGGCGTGACGTACGCAGTATTTTGAAAGAAGTGAAGCAGAATCCCAGAATAAGTGCTCCAAAATTAGCGGAACACCTTGAAAAATGTTCCCATGTTTCAGTTACACCGAGAACAATAAGAAATGTTTTACGTGAAAATAGTTTCAGAAGTAGAACAGCACGAAAAAAACCATTAATTTCGGCAAAGAATCGTCAACTTCGTCTAGAATTTGCTAAAGGTCATCTGGAAAAGATACTGATTTCTGGAAAACTGTTATATTTACTGATGAGGGTAAATACAATATAAACCAAGCACTGCTCTCGATCCGAAGAATCTTATACCTAGTGTGAAACACGGTGGCGGCAGTGTTATGGTTTGGTTTTTGTCGAGGGTAATATGGACCGACATCAATATAAAAATATATTGGAACAAAACCTGAAGGCATCAGTTGAAAGCTTGGGTCTGGGAAATCGGTGGATTTTCCAACAAGACAACGACCCTAAGCGCAGGGCACACATTGAACCGGACTGGCTCCTTTATCGTGCTCCAAGACAACTAAATAACCACCCCAGTCACCAGACCTTAATCCAATCGAGCACGTTTGATATGTTTTGGAGAGATTAGTACGACATCAGCAGTTGAGAAACTCTTAAAACCGCGCTGATTCGAGCTTGGACTGAAATTACACCTGATATTACTGAAAATTTGGTAATGTCAATGCCCCGGCATCTTCAGGCCGTAAGTGGTGCTCAAGGTGGACCGACTAAGTACTAAACAACATTTTTTCACTTTAAGTACAAACATTTTAATTCATATTTTAGTTTTTGTAAATGTATGCAGACTTTTTTCTTATGAATTTGTTGTTTTTTTTTTTTAATTTTTTTATTTGTTTTTTTAAAACTTGGATTTTTTCTTTTTTGAAATAAACTATTTTGTTAACACTTAATATAATACCATAAATTAATTTTTAATATATTTAAATAATTTCTTAAAAGATGAAAATTAAAGGGTGTATGTAGAGTTTTTTCCTTAACTGTATTCTTTGCTCTTGATACTGATACTGCCTGGATTAGTACACTAATAGCCTGGTTTGCGTCGCAAACCGAAGCACAATATTCATAATATTAGCTGAAACAATAGATTTTTCAATAAAAAATATTTAACTGTAGGTCCCGCCACTTTTGTACAAAATTAACACACACACAACATAAGTGGTGTGAGAAACAGCCAACTTCTTGGGAATGATTGCTGTAGACTGTCTAATGGTGAAGATATAGCCACCAGCAGCAATTCGTTTCCTTACCGTTCGCATCTTCGCTCTTTCCACCTTTCCTAAAACCTGCACAATGCACTGCATGAGTAGGGGCCATCCCCTGAGTGCTGATTTTATAAAAATTTGCAACCATCAAACAACATAAATACATCTGTGAGTATGTATTTGCACTAGATTTAAACCGAAAATCCCCTTTTTCTGTTTTAGCTTTGTACAAACATTTTCGTATTAACGACGCAAATCGAAGCACTAACGACGTAACTTCGAATCAAAAACGACACAACTTCGAAATCACAGAAATTTTAAAAAGGACGCAGAACGAAGCGACGTAAACCGGGGTATTAGTGTATTGTTTTTATGCTTTTGGTTTTCTATATTCAAATAGGTTTTCATATAACAAAACTAAATATTTTTTTTATTTTTTTTTCGAACTTCATAAAGGAAATTCAACACAATCTAACGGAAATTAATACAAACAACAACAAGAACAGCAATATCAACAAAAACATTTCAGTTTTATTTAAAAAAACATATTGTATGGTTGGTTTTTATAGGTAAAAACAAAAAACTTTTCAAAAACAATTAGAAAAACATTAAAGCTGTTAGATAGCATTCGATAATACATACGAGGTTAAGTTCTAAAATTACAACCCTTTAATCAGGATTACAATCTAGCTTCTCGTACCACATGCAATTGGGGGTGTTAATTTTATACATAGTCGCCGTAGTTTAGTAGGTAGGTAGCAAAAGCTTTGAGAACAAATAAAATTGCCATGAAAAGTTTCTCAAAACAATCTGTCGTTCGGAGTCGACACTTTAAATTGTAGGTCCCGCCACTTATGTATAAAATTAACACGTAAAACATATGTAAGTGGTGTGAGAAACTAGGTCTATAATTCTGACTGAAGAGTTGTAATGACCAATTATGTATGTATGTCGAAATACATGGTTTTATGTCTAATAAGCCAACACATTACCCTATTACTGGTGGCAGTAATAATAATAAGACTTCGATCCCGTAGTCATATTGTAATAACGTCGCTATCTATTCTGTCTTTCAACAACAAATTTTACCGAATGTTTCAAAACCATCATATGGAAAGGTGCTAGCCTATTGCGTGCACACGATTTATTCTAGTACCCTTAATCTATATCCCTATAATGCTCCCTGCAATCCTGTTGCTGTGACAAACTTTTAGATATTGTTGGGAGTCCTTAAGGATAACTCTTTGTCCTAATATTTTGTTTACTTTCCTGCATAATTGGTCATTAAAACCATTCAATCAGAATTACAACCTAGCTTCTCACACCACTTATGTTGGGTGTGTTAATTTTATACATGAGTAGCGGGATATATAATTTAAAGTCGACTTTGAACTTTTCTGGCAAAAACTCTGAGATTAAAATTAAATTGCCATGAAAAGTTTTTCAAAAATCTGTCGTTCGGAGTCGACTTTAAACTGTAGGTCTCTCACTCATATATAAGATTAACACACACAACATAAGTAGTGTGAGAAACTAGGTCAATAATCCTGACTGAAGGGTTGTAATGATGTATGTTCTTATAATTATAAAGCTTATAATGTGAGAAGCTAGGTCGAAATCCTGACTGAAGGCCAATTATGTATGTTTTATAATAACAGAAGTCGCCGTGGTCTAGTGGGTAGCGTGTTGGCTTATTAGACGAAAGGCCCGGGTTCGAATCCCAGGTCAGACATCAAAACGAAAAATATTTCTTCGGCGACTTCCTCTCAGCAGATTTCTGGCAAAGACTCTGAGAGTAAAAATTGCCATGAAAAGCTTCTCAAAAATCTGTCGTTCGGAGTCGACTTTAAAACTGTAGGTCCCGCCACTCATGTATAAAATTAACGCACACAACATGAGTGGTGTGAAAAGCTAGGTCGTAATCCTGACTGAAGGGTTGTAATGGCCAATTATGTATGTATAATAACAGCCCGATTAACCGGAAGTTTTGGTAGTCCGGCACTGAGCCGTTCCGGAACGTGCCGGATTATCGGAATTTAGTGTCCGATTGGTGCCGTTGATAACTATTTAAAAAAGCTAGACAGACAGTTCTCGCTATAACTAGTGCGGGATATTGAAGTAAAAGAAGGTTATTCTAAGAAACCAACCAAAATTGTTGTTTAGAAAAAGTCTAAGCCTCTGACCTGATATTCAGAGAATAGAATTTCGAATGCGAAAAAATTCATTGGGCATTGGTTTGCTGGTGAAATGTCTATTTACTCTCTTCTTCACTTCTTTGTGCTCTCTGTATTCTCTGTGGGCAGTCACTCATACTCTCTCTGCCGTTTTCTAAGGGAGTCAAAGTGGTTACAATGCAGCATTCTGGTGTCTGACCGGAAATATTTTGTTCACCTATCCAGTTATGTTTTCTTTGTTATTCTGTTGAATTATGGTAAGTTATGGCTATTATAGAGACAGATAGGTACGGTTAAGATATATTTAAAAAAGCTAGACAGACAGTTCTCGCTATAACTAGTGCTTCGGAAAAGATATTGAAGTAAAAGAAGGTTATGTTGAGAAACAAAAAAAGGCTTTTTGGTTTTGACAAAGTGACCTGATATACAGAGACATCGATTAGGATTTCGAATTAAAAGAAATTCATAACGGACATTAGTTTGCTGGTGAAATGTCTTTTTATTCTCTTCTTCAATTTTTTCTTCTCTCTTTACTCTCTGTGGACTATCAATCATACTTTCCCTAATGCTTTCTAAGACAGTCAAAGTGCTTACAATGCACCATTCCGGTGTCTGAGCGGAGATATTTTATTCACCAATCTTTGGAACCTTATCTGTTGAATTATGATACTACCCTCGTATATATATGTAAGTACATATAATGGATGGTATTTTAATAATTCATTTCATTCAATAGCCAAGCAAACAAACCGGGCATTAATATTTGAATTTTATGAAATCTAATGATGAGAGTTTTTTTTTAAATTTTGTGGCATGGAAAGGAAAATTTAATGGTTAATGGTTTAATGATAAAAGAAAATAGAAATAAAATGGAATAGAATGGAATTAAAAATGTAAAACTTCTAAACGCTTAGACTTAGGTGCTTCAAAAAAGAGCGCATCTGTTTCGAGATAAGAAAATAAAAAAAAAATAAGTTCCTCTTAATGCTTGTAATACTTCAATTACTTGAAAATTTTGCAAAACTAAATCGTTCTGATTAGTGCTTTAAAAAGCGGAGAATAACGAACGTAAAGTGAAGTAAAACGGCAAAAATCCAGCATAATTTTTATGGCAACGTAAAAATACTCACGACAACAATTTACAATTTACTGATGCTACTCTGGACTACTAACGAGAACCTTTTTTTTAAAAAAAAAAAAACCACTAATGGCAACGAATAGTGTTCACTATGACTATCACTATCATCATCAGCATCTGAGTAGTTGGATGGGATACTTAAACATTAAAACGGGAATAATAAAGATACACTAAACAACATTTCAAAACAGCTGCTCTTGCTAAAGCTATTGGATGGCAGAGTATGGCTGTTCTTGGAAAGTCAAATCCGTAAACAAGTTTCCCTTTTGGAGTCTCAGTTTTTTTTTCTTGTTGTTGCTGTTTAACAAATAATCCTTCGTTGCATAGCGTTAGAGTTTAACAAGGATGAAAATAATAATAACAACAACAACAACAACAAAAAAGATTCACACTTTAACTACCAACTATTTTATGGTAAATTTTGCAAAAATATTCCTTAAGTACTTGCAGTTGCAGTAACAAGTATCGCATCATCGTTATTGTCATGTTTTTCCATTTTCTTTCCTTTTTTTTTGTTCGTTCGTTACATTCTAAATCTTATTTCTTTAAATATTTTTACTTACAGAGATTTATATACACTTCAACCTAAAATTGATAGAGAGAGAGAGATGCCTTTTCAACGTAGTTACAGTAAAGTCTGGTGGGGATCCGATGATAATCACATGACCTGCCATGAATCCAGCCAACCAGCACTTGTTTAACTCAAATCCAATAAGTTTAACAAGTGGTGGCCTGTATTCGTATTTTAAACAACAGCAGGCTCCAGCCCAAGCTCAACCCTAGCAGCAACAACACAGACAACCATTTTTCTATCACCAACCCACACAACAGCAACAGTTTGGTGGCAGTGCTTATCACTCATTGGACTTGAATCAGTACAAGTCTTATGGTGGCAATTTGTCGCGCATACAAGAGGTTGAAGATGAACACAATATTTCGAAAATATCCTGGGAGAAACATGATAGTCCAGGCAGTTTACGGTCTCAGGTAAGTTCTTAACTGCAAGATTTTCCTTTACAATCTTAAGTATTGAAAGTTTCCCTTCATTTTCATGCTAGGATTCGGGTTTCTCAGACAATGATGAGTTCCATAGTTTACGCAGCTTAAGTGGCCGCTCTTCAAAGGCCTCAACACCAAGTAGTAAATCCAATCGAAGTGTAAAAAGTGATATGGACTCGCCTAATTCAGTACGTTCAGTGGCAACACCGCCCACAGTTATTAGGCGCACTGGCAATTCAGAATTCTATGCACCTTTGGTGAATGTCTCTCGCCGTATTTCTTTCTCTTCTGCAACCTCAACTCCTAACAGCCAAGAGCCTGATGAAGGCTCTTCTTTATTGGATAAATTGGACAGCATGCAATTGTTAACAGAGTCGCCTGTAGCCAAGAAACTGGATTTCAATGATGCCAATGCAACGCAAAGCAGTGATGCCAGCTCGCCCATAAAGGGTCATAATCCACGTGTTAAGAAACGCCGTAAGGTACAACGTAAACCCACTTCGCCTTTGTCGCCTGCTTACAAACGTTGGCAAAAACTTAATGATCAAATGGAAGAAGAGTTGGAGGAGACTGAGAATCAGAAAGAAGACAAGGAATTGAATTCTTCTGCTAATGCCAAAGAATACAATAATGAAACGGTTTATTTGGGTGCTGGAACACCTACCTGTTGTACACCACCGCCACCCTATAACAATGAAACCGTTATTTTAGGTGGCAACAATAGCTCCTTAAATTTAGATCAACATGTGGTATCACCTTTGCGCTTGGAAGCTAGATTTAATGGCAATACCAGCACACCGAAACTCTTAAAAGCAACAAACCCAGCCGCTTGTACATTACCGCCTTTGTACTCCTTTAATGTATACGATAATACCCTGCTAAATGGCCATACTGAGGATATACAACACTGGCTAGATGATCTGCGTATGTCTTATGATCATGAGGTAATGTCAACATTGCAAACGAAATCCATAGCCCAGGAGGCATTTAAAAATCTACAAATTACCACAAATACGGTGGCCAAATTCATAAGGCAACTGCAGCAAAAGGCATTACCTTTGCAAACGTCTTTCGAGAAAGTCGAACGCATGCTAAGCGGTGTACATGATGTTACCCTAAGCGAAGCCATAACAAGTTCTTTGCAGCTATTGAATCATGTTCAGGAATTTACTTACGTTTTAGAACGGCGTTCAGTATTCTTTGCCGATTCCCGTTTAGAACGTAAACGCTATGAAGATTATTTGGATCAAATACGCATGGTGAACAAAGATACACGCTACTCATTAAACAATCAGCATTACATCAATCTTGAGTCTTTGTTGGAAGACTTGCAAGTTTTGAAGCGCATACTGTTGATTGCAATACAGCAAGTGTATGAAAAGCTGGTCAGAATCTTGGTGATAAGCATTGAAAATGGACGCTGTGACTTAATGTTAAAGGCCAATATCAATATGATAGCCACTCTAATGAATATCGATTATGATGGCTTTGCATCGCTTACGAATGCATTTGTACAGACGGAAGCTGTACGAACTTTGCTGGTGGTTTGTTTGGATCACAAATTGAGTTCGGTGAGAGCACAAGCCCTGAGGGCCTTGGCTACCATATGCTGTGCTCCCGAACCAATAGCCCAATTGGGTGCTTGTGGTGGTGTTGAAATTATACGCGATATTTTGCAAGTAAGTGGTTCGAAGAAACCTCAAAATGATATACAACGTGGCGAGATGGAGAAAAGAGAAGCTGTTTCGTTGCTGACACAAATAACAGCGGCCTGGCATGGTCCCGAACATAAAGTCAGTGGCATTAAGGCTTGTGTAGAAGCCATTGTAGAGGGTTTGACGCAACTGTTGGTCTTTACGGAATGCCCGCAAACTCTGTTGCTGTGCACAGCAGCTTTGAATAATTTATCGCGTATGGAAATCACCGCACATTACTCTATCATGTCTCACGAAACCATTTTCAAATTGATTACCACCATGGAGGAGCGTGATAAGGGCATTACGGTGTTTCTTTATGTAAGTATATGCTGTAGATGTAGATGTAGATGAAAAATAACCAATTTTATTGAGAGCACTAAACTGAAATTGACTCGCTGCTAAGGTCGATAAACTAGCAGCAATACTGAGTGGTTGTTGTTAAGGAAATTTATTTCGCCATTAATTTTAAATTGTTTTTTTTTTATTTGCTTTACCAACCTTAAGAACAATTTGGTTTTGGCCATTTCAGTTAACTTCAAGGATATTAAAAAAATTCTTAAACTCTTCCTTGCCTCCTTAAAACACTCTTCGCCAGAACGAGTGGTCTAAGAAATAAACCGACTAACCCTGTTTAATAAAAAAATAAAGTTTCATCAGCAATGTTTTTGTTTTTATTGCAGGAACAAATCGCTGCCATGCTGTACAATATGTCACTGAATAAGAAATGCCACAGCCATTTGGCCAATGCCGGTATCATAAATTTCATCACGTATGCATACGAAACGGAATTCTACAAGAGCTACAATTCACGTGGCGAAAGCGAAGCCCAAAAACGTTGCATCAAAACAATACTGCACACATTGACACGTTTGGTAAAGGATTCCGTTCTCGGCATGGAATTGCTAGAGCAACAGAAACATTTGCCATCGTCTCTAGGTTTAAAATTGAATACAACACAGCAGCAGCAATTGTCGTCGTCGTCAGTGTCGTCGTCGTCATCTTTGTTGGATGCAAATTCGAATACAAGTCGTGATATTTCTTTAGTTGTACAGCAGCTATTAGAAGAGGCAAAACATTACCGGCATAAGCAATTACAACAACATTATCGCCAGGAAAATCAGGAAAATAATGGAAAAAAATCGAAATTGCAACTACAACGACAGGAAAGTTATGTTTAAAATGCATACACAAACACACAGGCCTACAGTAAGACCCCGCTTAACGTGGGTAATACGTTCTAATAAGTTCCAGCGCTAAACTAAACAGCGTTTAACTCTTTGACGGACACCAAAATTTAAGGAGACCTTCCCGTGGGACACTTGCTTTATATTCATTACTTGGCAAGATATAATTTATGACGTGTATACACGTCATGTCCCCCCCAGAAACCCTTGTTATGACGTCTATAGACGTCAGTGTCCGTCAAAGGGTTAACCAAGCAACTTAACACGTTCATATTTATACACCTAGTAACGTGTGATGACAACTAATAAACCAATTGTGACGCAGGAAAGACTCGTTCGTACTGGGATTGCAACTTCGGGAAATACATTTGGAATCTTTATTCTGGACAGACTAATAACAGAGGGTTGAAAAAGATACACCGTCGCTATATAGTGCATGACCGTTTCCTTTGCATCGGCGTAATATTGGAATAGCATTAAGCGGGGTCTTACTGTACGTACATATACACTCATAGTTATGCTTATGCTGTTAACTCTGGAATACTTTGGTATTCTTTAAATGAACAAAAGATGCTGAAAACTAACAACTAACAACCAACAACTACAACAAATAAAAGATGAAGAAGAAGACAGTAACTTACCTTTACATTTGCATTCTTTTTACCATGGCTGCTTGTCATATTGTACTCAGCACTGTGTCAGTCCCCCAGTCAGCCCTAGCTCAGTTGAAGTATCTTAAAGTCAATGGCAGAACATCACGTTCAAGTCAGCCACGTTTAAGCATTTATTTAAACGTGCATAGAAAGTCATACGAAAAGTTGGAAACGCAACTTCCTTTTTCTTTTTAACTGGCTCGCGCTCTCTCTCTCTCTCTGTTGCCTTACTGTTACACATGAGAACATTTAAGGTTCAATTACACCAGAAAGGCGAAACTTTTCTTTGCTTTTTTTCTCGTTTTTTTTCCCTTTTTTTCTTTTATTTTATTTTGTAAAAAAAGGAGAAGAAAAAAAATGAATGAAAAAATGCAATAAAATAAGCTTTACAAAGAGAAATTCAATAAAGAAACAGAGCGAAAGCAAAAGCCAAAGCCAAAGCTAAGGCTTGTACAGCAAGTTAAGAAAAAAGAAGAAGAATTAAAGAAAACCAGCCGCAAAAACAAGGATAACAACCAAAGCATGTACCTATACACACACGTTAAACATTGTTAAACATTCCTTAAGGTCTTGACAATTTATTAAATTTAATAAATTTTTGTTTCACAGACCTTTTTAAAGGAAACATCAAACAACCAACCAACCTAGAGAATAAATTCCAAAAGAAATTCTACCAAAAAAAAAAAATTGGTTCATCTACCATTTTTTTTCATTATTTTTTTAATAAAAATTATTTGTAAGAAACAAAAAAAAAAACATTAAAAAAATATTTAAAAAAAAACAACAACAACAACAAATTTAGTCAATTTTGTGCCAAATATATTATTTTAAGTTATTGTTTATTGAGCAATTTCATGTGCATAAAAATAAACCACAAAATAATTATTTTATTATAGAATAAAAACGAAGAAATTTTGTAAAAAATAAATAAAATCATGTAACATTTTTTAAAATTTTCTATAATGGAAATGGAAATGTAAATATTTATTATTTAAATAAAAATAAAAATTGTATAAAATTTATTAAGTAAATATTGTTTTTCATTTTATTTTTATATGGAACTGGCCATTACCAATGCAGCAGGTAAGAAAATAATAAAAGAAAAATACAACAAATCATACAAAACTATTTTCAATAAAAAAAATAAAACAATAGTATGGGTATGCACGTTTAGTGGTGGAATGCTTATACGCATTTAAAATAAAAAAAGCTCAACCAACACTCAGGCAATACATTGTATTGAGTGCAGGAAAATAGACTTTGGAATAAAGCAATGAGTGTTACTGGATATTAGTTTTGCATCATATATATTATTTCTAAAGCACTTTTTTTTGTCGGTTGCAAATATCTCCCATACCACCCGCATCAAGTTTAATTATTGATATCTCATTTTAAAGCTTATATCTAACACTAATGGCGAAAAATAATTAGAAATTGAAAAATTAATATTTTCATTGATAAAAATTATATTTTATATAGAACTGCATGATAATACTGTTGTCATTATGTTTATGTTTTTGTTCAAGTGTGATAATACAGGGCCGCTTAATAGTAATGCAGTTCTACATAATATAGTATGTATTAAAATCCATTCTGGCAATACCGCTATTTACTATAATGCCGTTTATTACTAAGTCAGTTATATATAATATGCATATTAAGTTGTAAAAAGTTGTTTTGGCAATACTTTGCAGTAGTTGATAGATCAAGTGCGATAAACAGGGTCGCTTAATTGTAATGCTTTTCCACATAATAATATATAAAGTTGTAAAAGCAATTTTCGTAATGTCGATATTGTCATGGCATTGTTTGTTTTATGAAGGGTAATACGGTTTAATAAATGGTACAAGGCTAATCGTAACAAACTTGGGAGAGCACATCATATGAGCAAAAATTATTCATACCGATAAAACTGTACTCATACCGCGATCAACCTTACACCTTCTGATCCAACTGTGCCTTTCCGAATGACACGAAAACAATTCTCTGTGAAAGTTGTTTTTGCTATGATGATATACAAAGTACAAAGTCAAACCCTTCAAAAGGTAGGATTGTCTTTACCAGAACTGGTCTTTTCACATGGGCAGTTATACGTGGCTTTTTCTCGAGTGCATACGTTTTTAAGATATTTTTATTTGTATTTGTATTTATTTGATTAAGGATAATTACCGATGATCATGTCATTACCTCTAACATTGTATTCAAAGAAGTATTATAAAAGCATTTAAACATATGTATGTATGTATGTAAATATGTATGATGATATTATGATTTCTAATATTTTTATACTTTTAATAAAATTTCTATTAATTATTTTCATTTTATGTTACAAAAATGACAACTAACGGTGCGAAATATTCGCACGGGTCATCTAGTTTCTATCGATTGTAAATGTTCCAAGTGTTTCACATATGGATAGCGCAGCTGGGGACCAATCACAAACGGATGTTCTCCACAGTACACTAATACTCCGGTTTGCATTGCATTTCTTCAGGCCCTATTAGCGATGCAAACCGAATCACGATTTTCTATACATTTGTATTGATTTTCATTTAATTGGTTCCGAGATTTATAATTTTAGCTGAAAAAATATATTTTTCAATAAAATTTACTAACGACCTACAACTTACAACCATCAGGCGACATAAATACATATGTAGGTATGTATGAATTTGCACTAGATTTAAACGGGAAATCCCTTTTTTTGTTTTAGCTTTGTACAAACATTTTCGTATCAGCGACGCAAATCCAAGCACTAACGACGCAACTTCGAAGCATGCGACGTAAACTCAAACAAAAACGACGCAACTTCGAAATCACAAAAATTTTGAAAAGACGCAACTTCGAAGCAGACGCAGAACGAGGCGACGCAAACCGGGGTATTAGTGTACTGCATTAGGATATGAAATATTCGCAAGATGTTCCTTTATTTCACTGGAGCACACGCACATAAACCACATTGTGATGGTGTTTTATATCCTACCTTCGTGCATAAGCGCCTTTATCCTTTCCGTATAGGCGGTGAAAGATTCTCGATATAGTGTTTACACTGATTCATACTTTAAAGCTGTATTTTGCAAATTGTTAAGTCAAGAGATATATTGAAGTATTTCTGGCAGCGTTTTTAGATATCAAAGCAATTGAAAGTTTCTTTCGTTATTTACAAAATATCCTGGTTCCAGTGAAAATTAAAAAATTCTTATGTAGTCGCCCTATCCTAATAGGTAGACATACATACATACATAATTGGTCATTAGAATCCATCACGCACAGCATGGGGTGAAAGAAACTTGGTCGTAATCCTGATTACATAGCTTCTGAATTCTTACCATTTTAAATTTACAAATATTCGTAGAAGTCGTTGAAGTCTAGTGCATAGAGCAGAGATAAGCAATGAATCGTTTTTCTGCTACTCATAAGCATTCATGCAATTTTAAGTATGAATGAATCATTCATTCGTACTGGCTACAACATTGATTTATAAGTATAAGTAGCAATGAGTATGAGTAGAACGTTGACATCAAACTCACAACATTCGAAATATGTTTGATTCATACGCCTACTCATTCTGATTCATAAATTTCGGAAAGTACTTATAATACTTATAAGTGATTCGAGTGATTCCAATCATTCATTAAAATTTACAGCCTTTGTTGTTGTTGCATATACAAACAAAAAAGAAAGGAAAGATGAAGACAACAAACAAAGCAACGGCGACTTCCTCTCAGCAGATTTCTGGCAAAAACTCTGAGAGTAAAAATTGCCATGAAATGCTTCTCAAAAAAATGTGTCGTTCGGAGTCGACTTTAAACTGTAGGTCCCGTCACTCATGTATAAAATTAACGCACACAACATAAGTGGTGTGAGAAGCTAGGACGTTTAACAAGGGCGTCCATTCGACCACCGAGTACTGTACTTGTCAAAAACTGACAAGTACACGTCCTCTAACCTAACCTAACCTAACCTAACAAAGCATACAAACAATCTTCTAGTGAGTATTGCAGTGTTCGTACACGAATCATACTTATTTTGTGCTTCGTGTAAATGTTAAGTAGAGAAGAGTCGAAGTCAATAACATCATGCGTATTGTTAAGTATGAATACGATGAGTACTTCCAACTTTGAGTATGAGTAGTATGAGTATGATATCAAAATAAGTATGAATGCGTATAAGTATCAGAAATTATAAGTAAGACTCGAATCTACTCATCGTTTTGTATCCATATTGCTGATCTCTGGTACATAGTACGTTAACTTATTAAATGGGAACTTGTAGTTCAACCCTTGATACTGATATCTCAAACAAAACGAAATATTTCTTTAGGCAATTTCCTCTCAGCAGTCTTCTGGTAAAAACTCCAAGAATAAACAAAATTGCCATAAAAAGTTTTTCAATTCTGTTGAAATTGACATTAAGCTGTAGGTACCATCACAAGCTATGTTATTAACTCAAAAGATTGTTTAAGATCAATTAAGTAAGTAATGAAGAAGATCGTGAGCCATTAAAGAGCAGTGGATCTTTCATTCAAATCGACTCTATTTACATGATGCCATTCTGAAATTGGCTATAAGTCAGATAAGATTGAGTCCTTCATATTAAGTCTTACTTTTGTAAAATCCTTAAATGGAATTCCATATTTCAGAGAGTTTCAACAACATGTTACCACTAGAACGTGCATTATGGAAACCATATTATCTGTGATAACAATGTACGTCTCGGTTATACCGAAGTAGGCTGCTTTCAAATATATTCTAACAGCTTAAGCAATGGTCTAATATGTCATAACTACGCTGACTAAGCTGGGCTTGGCTGGGACTGGGTTAATAAGCAATAAAGAAGACATTTTAGACAATAAAAAAAAAACAATTCCATTTCGAAATCTCTTCCATCAATTTGATATTTGCTTCATAATAATAAATAAAAAAAGGAAAGAAAACTCATTTTTTTCATTCGCTTTAGCTAAATGCTATAGTTTGCACTACAATATTAACTTTCATAAATTTGAATATTCATTCGCTCTCTTCTTTTTTTTTATTTTACTTCTTCAGTTAAGTAGGCAAAATGAAAAGTCCCAAATAATTTATAAAATAATGCGGCGTTTTAAGGTAATATTCATCCTCTGCCTGGAATTATGAAATTCGCCAAAAAAAAAAAATAAAAAAGGAAAATATTTTTCATAATTCAACAACAACAGCCATAAAAATTTCCCGGAACTGAATGGAACGGAATAGAAAATGTAATCTAAAACAGAAGAAAAGAGAGAGGGAGACACGTAAACTAACTACACTTGTATGTCACTTAAAATAAAATGTAATTTTTATGGTTTTTGTTGTCGTTTTCATTAATCATGCCTACTACTGGAGTATTTAATTTAAAATTTTCATACCGGTGAGACCAGCAACAACAATTTCTACACACTCATACACACACAAACACAAACATCCGTGCATAGCACAGCCTAAAACGAAACAATACAATTTGTATGAATGAATGAGTGAATGAACGAACAAATGAATGAAACAGTATGTGTGTGTGTGTGTATATATGAAAAGAGCAAATCCCGAAGAGAGAATATTGTTATAATTTTTGACAACATTTTGCCACCACGAAGACCACCACCTGGGTTTGCTTGTCAAATTCATACACGTACTCACTTGCTTGCATGCACACTGTCACACACACACACACTCACACTCACACTCTCTTGCATATTGAAATAAAGAAAACTTTTCTCATCACCATCATCATCATCGAGAGAGTAACAAAACAACGGCAATACCCACAACAACAACAACAACAAAAAGAATTTTTTTTTTTTTTGGTTCCTGCATTCACTCATCGTTTCAGCCAAATGTGGCAAGTTTTTTTTGGGATTTGTTGTGTGAGTTTCGTTTTACATTTCCTTTTTGAAACGTAAAGCCTAAAGTTATGCTATATTATTTTGTAAAGCAGTATTATTAATGTTCTGTACGTACGGTGTTTTGGTTTGTAATGCTTACACACACGCTCACACACTAGGCACATACATTCAAAACAAAAAAACAAAAATGAGAGGGGCAAACAAAACAAAACAAAATGAAAAAGAAAAAACAAAAATGAAACAATTTGTTGCTTATGTGTACACAATTTATTTTGTTTCCATTCACACAGTCAGTCAGTCAGTCATTCATTCATTCATTCATTCATTCGTTCGTTTATGGGAAACAGAAAGAAAATATAAACTCTCTTTGGCATAATTTAATTTCGTCAAGTCTGTCGACCGACCCATTCCAATCCCCTAAGAAACTTGGACAAACATTTTGGCCATAGGTTAGGTTGTACCTTTCCCCAATGAGCATACTCCTCACATGTATGTATGTGTAAGCATGAGATTGTTTTATATTCTTATTTTAGGCCTTCATTTGTTAGATTTATTATTGTTGTTGTTGTTGTTCTTACATTTTTTTTCTCCATTTTATTTAAATGCCTTGTCCGTTTCTGTTATTATTGTTGTATGTTTATCACGTACATCATCAGCATCAGTTGTAAGAGTTCGCGTTTTATTTTCGCTTGTTTTCTGTTCCATTTTATTTTTCCTTTTTTTTTTCTCCCTTTCTTCGTCGTTTTTCTTACGTGTCAATATGTCCAAATACCAACCATTTGGGGCCATTCGAACTCATGAGGCTTTTCAGGAGATGGTCAACTTGTCAGTCAGCTGGTTACGGTTGAGCACGTCCTTAAGTCCTTAAAAAGTATTTTACTCCCACGACATAAAAATACAAAACAAAAATAACCGAAAAAAATAACACGGAAACATTTGTTGTTTGTTGTATTTGTCAACACTTTAAAATAAATTTGTTTTTAAAATTTTTTTTCTCTCTTGATTTTATGAGAATGAATTTTAATGGTAAATTGCCTTAAAATCGATATCCTTTAAGGATTCCATTAATCCAAGGCTAATAAATGTTTTTATATTCCCATTCAATAGGTAAGTTTAAAAATGTAGAGAGTGTATGTACAAAAATTTCCAAAACAGTTTGAGACTCACTGTCTATCTTTAATGATAAAACTAAGGCATTATCTTTAAGGATATTTTCCATGCCACTTAACAAACAAATTAAAGTTACAATATAGATGCAACTTTTAACACATTAGCCCTTTAGTCAGGACTACCACCTAGCTTGTCACACCACCCTTCAGTGGCAGAGGCTACAGTTTAACGTTGACTTTGGAGAACAGATTTCGAGAAACTTTTCATGGCAATTATATTTACTTTCGGAGTTTTTGGCAAAAGACTGCTGAGAGGAAACCAGCGAAAGGTTATATTCGAGTTGTTTGAGCTGGGGTTTTAATCACGGGTTTGTGTCTACGCTACATACTAGTATTAGAATAATGCTCGAATATGAAAATTAACACACATAACATTAGTATTAAGAGAAGCGAGATCGTAATCCAGACTAAAGTGTTGTAATGACCAACTAAACTTTGGGAGTAAATAAAATTTCGATGGAAAGTTTCTCCAAAAAAAGTTTGTCGTTTGGAATCGTCTTAAAACCTCAGGTCTTGTATAAAATGAACACACACAACATAAGTGGTGTATCGATTAATCGTTTAACTCCGCGATTCTATCTTAAATATTCCCAACTTAGCTTGTACAGTAAGACCTCGCTTAACGCGAGGGATACGTTGCAATAGGTTACAGTGCTGAACAAAAAGCGTTAAACGAGGAAACTTAACACGTACATATGTAAATACATTGCGACTTTGGAATCTTTATTCTGGACAGACTAACAAAAGAACGTTAAAAAATACGTAGAATACACCGTTGCTGTATAGTGCACCGCTTTTGGTTGGTGCATGGCCATTTCATTAGCACACATATACAACAAATATCAATACAGTGTACGAATTACGGGTACCCCAATACTACCGCGTTAAGCGGGGTCTTACTGTAGGCACTTTTGGTTCACAGTTCGATAAAGATTGTACTTTGCCTTACAATTACGTTCCATGTACTGTTTGATATCAAACGGATATTGAACCAGCAATTTGTGTTATCGATGATGCCGTATGTACAGTAGCGATCATAAAAAATGCAACACTGTGCCATATGATCTTTAATAAGATCTGTTTCAAAATAACGGTAACTAATTTATCTCTTTTCTTTTGCTGTTAATTCTTTCAATTATAAGTTTTCAAAGTAACCACAGTTTATTCCAAATTCTGCTCTCTTTGGTGTAAATCAATCAACCGTATGACGGATTAAATCTCGATTTTCCTTGAGAAATAGTGTGGAAAGGAAACCAGGTAGTGGTAATCCTCGAAAAACTACCTCTCGCCAAGACCGCAGTGGACGTTGCTTATTGCGCAAATGAGCAAATGGGAGTCTCTATAGACGTTCACACTGTTCGCCGTAGGTTGAAAGAGGCTAATTTGCATGCGAGACTACCCGCAAAGAATCCTCTCATCAGTGCAATCGATAAAAAGAAGCGCCTGGAATTTGCAAAACGTTACAAGGATTGGTCAAATGAACAATGGGCTAAAGTTTTGTGAAGCGATGAAAGCAAATTTAATTTGTTTGGCTCCGATGGGATAAATTTTGTTCGAAGACCGCCTGGACAGAGATATTCTCCAAGATATCAACTTCCAATCGTAAAACATGGCGGTGGATCAATAATGGTGTGGGGTAAGGAACAATATGTTTAAAAAAAATTATTGATTTTACGTCACGTATTTACAGGTGCGTTTTCCCGTGATGGGGTAGGTCCCTTAACTCAAATCGAAGGAAAAATGGACGCCAAGAAGTACTGTGAAATCCTTGGAGAACACATGCTTCCTCATCTGCGGGAAAAAATGCCTCCTGGTAGCATATTCCAACAGGATAACGATCCAAAGCACTCCAGTCGCTTAGCTCGAAACTTTTTAAGCGACAATGATGTCAATGTTTTGGATTGGCCATCACAGTCTCCCGATCTAAACCCCATAGAAAATCTATGGGAGCTATTAGATCGGGAAGTTAAGAGGAAACATCCGTCAAATAAGAGGCAATTAGAAGAAATTTTGAAAAGTGAATGGGAGAAAATATGCATTAACACATTAATAGCTTTAGTCGACTCTATGCCTTCTAGGTTGAAAGAAGTCATAAAAAATAAGGGCTACGCCACTAAATATTAATTTTAAGATTTTTTTTTGTAAGAATTACTATTTAATTTAAATAAACACATTAAAATTTATGCTGTTGCATTTTTATTGCTCCCATGAAAGAAATTCGCACTCTTTTTAATAAATGACAAAATAATCTATCATTAATTAAAAATATTTACATAATGTTATTGATAATAGGTATCTATAACTGTAGGGATTAATAACCCAAAGAAATATTTTGAACTGGTCACCATTTTTTTAAAATTATCGCACTTAAAGATAATTTTACCCAACGTTGCCTTTTTTGTGCTCGCTACTGTATGTTGAGTATGTTACCAGATTTGCCTTTGTATCGATTACAAGGCAATTTAATTTTTTTCCTATTTAGTTTCAGCTCTTTGATCAGTCTTTCTAAATGTCCTTTTATATGGTGAAGAGAGAGAGAGAGAGAGAGAGAGACATTTTCATTTAAAAATTTGGTTTGTTTTGCTCATTAATCACAATAATTCATTAGCAGTTCCTGTTAATTGCAAAACCACAAAATCTCCAATACAAAATACGATTTTTGCTACATGTTTATACGGTTAAAATCTCATTAATAATGTTGAAATTGTTTACGTGCTCATACATATGTATGTACATAGATATATGCGTGCAAATATGTAACAGTATGAGTGTTTATTACTATTATTTTAATGCCATAATTGTGGTTTTTTGTCTCTTTACGTATGAACTTTATACGTGGAAATGTTAAAGAGTGAGAATTAAAATCTTTTACGCTCTTATGTTGTGTTGTATTGTGCTGTTTATCTCTGGCTGTGGTTTCAACAGTAATTGTGGTATGGGCTGCATAAGTATGTTTCGTTTACAGGCGGCTGGCTGTGTATGTGTTAAATATCAATTGAAGAGCATAAAATAATTATTAGCCTTTACCACCACCACCACCACCACCACCACTTCTATACCGATTTCACTCACTCATTGTCAACATTGTTTATTCATCCTGCTGTTTAATAATACGTACTCATACTCATTTAATAAAAGTTAGTTTTAGCCACACAGTGTACTTTACATACTCTACATGACGTAAACTAAGGAGTGTGCACTAAGAATTTTAGTATTTTCTCTAGCATTATCCAGAGATCACTTAGTTCAAACTTTATTTGAGGACTTGCATATGTATAAGGCAAATGCTTTAAACAGCTGCTAAAAATGTATCGAAAATTCTGTACTGGTTGTAATGAATTGTAAGCTTCTTGGGTCGTGTTAATGTGGTTCTCAACGTGCTTTCCAAAGCCAACTTTTATTGAGTAAGAACCAAAACTATGGACACTGTGGTTAGGACATTGTGGGGAGGCCTATCAGGGCCATTGTAAATCGAGTGGCTGACTGCTCTCTCTCCTATACAAAACCGGTAGACTCCATAATTTTAGTAAATACTTCGTAACCAAGCTAAGTAATAAGACTGTAAGAAGTTGGTGGGTAGTTACATACATACATACATTGGCCATTAGAAATCTTCAGTCAGGATTACGGTCTAGCTTCTCACACCACTAAGACCCGGTTTATTATTAGCAGATAAGCTCTTACCGTGGAGCTCAAGTGGAAAGAGGGGGAAAATAATCCTGAGAAGTTGACGGTGTCGTATGCATCACACTTTGAGAAACTTTTTCATGGCAGGTTTATGTACCCTGGGTAGTTATGTATTCTTTTAGGAAAGCGTTCATTTTGTGGTATACGTTAGGGTCGAGGATTGGACATAAAAAGCAGAATGAGATAGGAAAGCTATGGAAATCATGATAATGAACAAGTAGGCTCGCCAGAGCTTAAGGTGCTGGAATATTTCTGTGAAGTGTGAAGAGATATTTGGAAGGATATTCTCGCCAAAAAGAGAAAATGGATAGAAGCAATATTTTTGGGTTTGAAACAATCTTGACTTTTATCGCTGTACGCTGAGGACTTAAGTAGCATAGGAACACAAATACCTAAGTATGCGGTAGTTATTGGTATTATTGGTAATTACTTGAAGGTCATTCCAAACTTATAAATTCTGTTGTGAGGAGAACCAATTGACTTGAAACCTGAACAACGTTGATGGATCCCAGAAGGAAATTCTTAGGTGCATATCATGTAGTAGGATGGTATCTATAGCTGTGGTAGGATTGAGAGACATTCATTCCTGTATAGATTGAGGGCAGTACAATGCATCATATGGCCGTAGAATCATTTCATCTGAAAGATCCACGGTTTTAATGTTTTATATGTAACGAGGCAAATTAATAAACAAATATTACAAGGTACGTGGCATTACATACATAATTGGTCATAATAACCCTTCAGTCAGGATTACGATCTAGCTTCTCACACCATTTATTTTGTGTATGTTGACTTCATACATAAAGTCGACTCCGAATGACAGATTTTATAAGAAACATTTCATGGTAATTTAATTAACTCTCAGAGTTTTTGCCCGAAATCTGCTAGGAGGGAGGCGACGAAGAAATATTTTCGTTTTAAAGTCTATTCTGGGATTTGGCCCGAGTTCATTAATTCTAATAAGCCAACACACTACCTTCTAGACTACGGCGTAAGAAGACGTTTTTAAAAAAATTTGTTTATCGAATTTTTTTCTTGCACACTCCTTATATGTAGAGTATAAATGCTGAATAAATATTAAGGTTTACGAAAAATTTATTTGAAATTTTCTTTAATTTCGATTACAAATTGAAAAACTAACACTGTGTATATAAAGTTTAAAATCAATTTCGTTATTTGTATTGTAATTGTAATGAAAATCAATTAAAATAAATATTTTCATAAAAATTCAATAAATTCTGTGCGTATAGAGTCGACAGAAACTTTGTTCGAATCAAATAAAGTGTAGCTTAGCTTAGTTCTCTTAAATAGAGTACATGACTGGCTGTCTTAATGGTATGATATTAGAGAAGTTTATGTTCTCTGTCTCTACAGGATTGTTAAAATATTTTATTTATTTATTCTGTAATACGTAGAGTAAGGGAAAATAAAATAAAAATTGAAATAAAAACCAAAAAAATTGTAACAAAACATTGTCTTCTTACAAGTGCCAACAATTTGGCAACATTTGTAAGCAAATTCTACTTCCTGACTCTTTCACAATATTGCTCTAGTGAATGAGTGCCCTAAACTCGGTTATTAGAAACAGCATTTGAGCAAGTTTTTTATGACTTCAAATGAAAAACTTTACTTCATATTTCTTTATTATTACAGGGCATTTTTGGGGTTTACTATGCTAGTTTCCATTGTGGCCTAGAAAATCTAATAAAAATTTGGCATTTCCTACATATTTTAAGAGTTAAAAGAAGCTTCTTTATGATTTAATTCTGTTATGGGCTTAAGCATAAATCTTACCCAGTATTTGTGGGTAGTTATTGTTTAAAGAACAAATAAGAAATAAATTTATTGAAAATGAAAGAATAAATCGAGAAAAATCAATAAAAGCCTTATATTTGTGGGCTTAATAGGAAAATCAAATACAAGCAATAAATTTGTTGGTAAATTTCTAAAGAAATTCAAGTGTTAAGGTGCTTAAAACATTTCATAAGTACAGATGAAATATAAATTTCTGTAACCAGAGATGGAAGTTGTATTGCAAACGGATGTAACAAGTTTTCTGTCAACAAATTGTTTGACAGTTCATAACAGCCATCTTGTTACAGCGGCATCTGTCAAGTTGCCAAATCTCTATGGGTAAACATACATAATTCTTCATTACAATCCTTTAGTCTGGATTAAGACCTAGTTTCTCACACCACTTATGCTGTAAGCGTTAATTTTTATACATGAGTGAAGGGATTTACAGTTTAAAGTCGATTCCGAATGGCAGATTCTTGAGAAACTTTTCACGACAATTTTATTTGTCCTCAGACCTTTTGCCAAAAATTTTGCTGAAGGGAAGTTGCCGGAGAAATATTTTCCTTTAGTTAAGGATAACTGACGCGGGCTTTGAACCTAGGTCTAATAATCCAACACACTACCTACTAGACCACGGCAACTATGGGTAAACGTAGCCAGCAAATTACGTTGAATTTGCGAAGATAACAATAAGATCAAAGGATTTTTTTAGGCATTTTGAAAAGTTCACAGTTTAGTATAGATTTTGGGCTGGAGTCCATATTTCTTTTACAACGACATTGGCCACGCCATCACTATCAACACCGAGCCAAGATCGAATAATTACCAGCTACTTTTGTTCTGAATTAAATAATTTGGACACCAAAAAACGTATTCCTATATAGGTTAGGATTGTGTGGTAGCTTTGATACCAAAAGCTCACTTGATTACGCATAGCGGCCCGTTCTGATGCCACAGGTGAACTCAATCCCTGTACTGATCAAGTTCCTCCGTATCAAGAAGTGTAAAGTTGTTCAGCGCAAGGGCTGCACGTGCTACATAGCTCATGCGACATTGGATATTCTGCAGAAGGAATTTGAGGACATGGTAATCTCATGTGGAGGTATGTATGTGAACTAACCACATAGATCATGTGGAACACGTTAGACTTTTTCCTGCAAGGTTTTCTTATTCAAAGCTAGCAGAACCCATGCCAACGGCCAAATTCAGCCTGATTTGTGCGGTAGAGTTAGGGAAGTGGGACGTTTGGAATGTGAGAGAGAGGCATTAGAACGCTGTTATATTTCATATAAACATGGTGACCTCATGTAGAGGTATGTGAACGTGGTGTTTTAACAAAATGCCACTAAGTGCTACACAGCTCATGCGACATTGGATATTCCGTAGATTCTGTAATCTAAGCAAAGTTTTCTTATGCTACAAACCGCAGAAGTCCTCATCGCCAACATAACCCATATCAACGGCCAAATTCAGCCTGATTTTTCCGGTAGACTTATGAAAGTTGGACGTTTGGAATGTGCTCTAACTACAGAGGCATTAGGACGCTGTTATATTTCACATAAACATGGTAATCTCCTGCGGAGGTATGTGAACTTACCACTGAGATCGTGTGATTTAACCACGTTAGACTTTTTCCAGCAAAGTTTTATTGCGCTACAAACCCCAGAAATCCTCAAACATAACATAACCTATGTCAACATCCAAATTCAGCCTGATTTATGCGGTAGAGTTATGGAAGTTGGGAAGTCGCCGTAGTCTAGTAGGTGGTGTGTTGGCTTACGTATAGGCCTCGGATCAAACCCCAGGTCAGACACTAAAACGAAATACGAATAAATATTTCTTCGGGGACTTGCTCTCAGCAGATTTCTGGTAAAAATTCTGAGTGTTAAATAAAATTGCCATGAAAAGTTTCTCAAAAAATTTGTCGTTTGGAGTCGACTTTAAACTGTAGGTCCCGCCACTCATGTACGAAATTAATACACACAATATGAGTGATGTGAGAAGCTAGGCCGCAATCCTGACTGATGGGTTATAATGGCCAATTATGTATGTTATGGAAGTTGGACGTTTGGGATAGGCTCTAACCAGAGAGGTCGTGGCGGGCATTAGATCGCTGTTACATAATAAAAAATAAATAAAAATTTCGATAACATCTCATGGATTCTGCTTTCTTTAAAATAAAATAGAGAAGATCCTATAAATATATCCTTAATTACTATTTAATAAATTTACTGTCTAACTACGAGATAATATGCAAAGCTGCCATGCAACTCCATGTATTAAAATGCAATATTTATGTAAAAGTCGCCGTGGTCTAGTTGGCAGTGTGTTGGCTTATTAGGCAAAAGGCCCGGGTTCGAATCCCAGGTCAGACATCAAAACGAAAAATATTTCTTCGGCGACTTCCTCTCAGCAGATTTCTGGCAAAGACTCTGAGAGTAAAAATTGCCATGAAAAGCTTCTCAAAAATCTGTCGTTCGGAGTCGACTTTAAACTGAAGGTCCCGCCACTCTTGTATAAAATTAACGGACACAACATAAGTGGTGTGAGAAGCTAGGTCGTAATCCTGACTTAAGGGTTGTAATGGCCAATTATGTTATGTATGTATTTATGTAAAATTTATATCAACTTGCCCCTCATTGTTTTTGACGTAAGAAGTTTAAAATTGTTGAAGAAACAAAAATCTTCTCAAACAATATCATTTTAAAACAATAGTTGAAAAAGTTTAACAAAATTTTAAATCCCATTATAACGTTTAATGCACAAATTTTGCAACTGTGCGCATAGTTGAGGTGACTTTAGTTGTCAAAGCATTTTAAGCGGCAATAAAAGTTAACTTCTTTCCTAAAGTGATTGTGTTAAGTGTATCCAAGAATTTTTACTGTTTAATTGCATTTAATAAAAGCGTTTTGAATTAGTTTTTCTTTTTTCTATTAAAAGAGTGTTTTAAGTATTAAAATAAATAAAAAAAAGAATTAAAAATATTTGAAAAACATCATGAAAAATCATAAAGAAAAAAAAAATACAAGAAATGTAACCAAAGCGGAAGTGTGTTTAGTTTGTGTATTACGGGCTCGTTTTGTATGTGTTGCGTATCAGGGATGGAAAAGTTGGTACAATTGTACTTTTTTTTAGCACTATTTGGAAACCAAAAACACCATAGCACCTCTATGACTTATATAGCACTATTGAAAAATGTTCCCTATTTTATTACATCACTCAAATATTCTGTCTCATCAGTGTATAATTTTTTGTTTTCGTTTCATTTGCATATGGCAACTCGTTGCTTACTTGACATATCAAAAGTTATAAAAGGAATATTATCCGTTCCACATTCATCTGCAAACGTACTACAGTTTTGAAATAACAAATAGTTTGCTGGTACAAAATTTATCATTATTAGTGATTTAAAATTTAGATCTCATAAACTTTTTTTTATTCCTTTATAGTTAAGTATTAAAATTTGTTGTTAAGTTTATCTATTATAAAGTGCTTTTCATAATTATAGCGCCACCAACATTTCAATCATAACAAACAATGAATTGTCTTCAAGTCATATTCTCTGATGAAAAAAAGTGGAACTTAGATAGACCAGATGGCTATCGCGATACTACTGTCGTGATCTTAGAAATTCAAATTTTGGGGATATAGTCTATTGCTGGGGGGTTATTTCTTTAAGTGGTTGCCTCGAATTTCAGCTTCCATCTACGCGAATGTATAGTACAAAGTATATTACTGTTCTTAGCTGTAGTTTACTCCCCTTCTTAAGAGAAAATAATAAAAAAATATATTTTACAACAGGACAATGCCAGAATTCATGTCAGCAGATAGAGGATGGAATGGTTCCGTAAACAATCTATTGAGGTTTTATCGTGGCCAGGTTGCTCTCCTGATATGAATATTATTGAAAACATTTTCCCAAACGAATTCCCCATTCTTGTCCGAAGATTATATTCAAAATACCAGACAATTTAAAAGTGCTGAATATTTGAAATTAAAAATGATCGAAGAGTGGGTGAAAATAGACGGAGAAATATTAAATAATCTTTATAAGAATATCAAAGACCGAATATTTAGTTTAATAAGGGGGGTTTACTAAGTTTTAAGTATAAATATTTTTGGTAAATAAAGCTTCTTATTGAACAAAAATGAGACTCGGGCTATAATTTTGCACCTTAATTTTTTATAGTGAAGTCAAAACTGCGCTAGCAATTTGAAAAGTTTACTGTTATTTCTGTTCTTTTACATTAATACTACACACAATGAAATGAATTGTCGTTTATATTTTTATTAATTTATAATAAAAAAAAAGTTTAAAAAAAAAATTGAATTTAGTACAATCGGTCTGAAAAAAGTACAATTTTTTGTGAAAGTTAGTACAATTTGTTAAGACCAATTTCCCATCCCTGTTGCGTATGTGTTATGATCCGATTTGTTGTTGTTTTTTTGCTATGCAGATGATTTGTAAACAGAACAGTGTTGCTGTGCTGCTAAAGTATTAAAATGAGTGTAATATTACGAAAAGTGGAAAAAAGTGTGTAAATGAATAAAAAAGTGCTTAAAATATGAAAAAAAAAATTGAATTTTAAATATTAAATTGTAAATTTAAGCTGCATATGATAATTCTAAGGTAAGTTTTATTGCTAAAAACAAAATCTATTCTTAATTTAACATTCTTTACAAAAATATTTCTCTCTCTCTTATATTTAAAAGAATTTAACAAATGCCAACCTAGTCAGTTGAAATTGTTTTCAATAAACTTTGAACTTTAAAAAGTATCTTTTGAAATCTTTCATTCATTCAATTCATAACATAAATAGTTTATCAATTATTTTCTGTTCTCTAAAGGTTATTTTGAAAAGAACGTTTTTTTTTACGAATAGAATATTATTTAATAGCCTTTCCAATGAAAATATGGGTTAAATATCATATGCCCAATTTGATAAAGTTTTATAAGAAATACAAAAGGGAAATATTTTCATTTTCTATATTGCCTCAGGTAATAAATTCTAAAAAAACCTTTTCTTTTCCATTCAATTTACCACAATTATAAGAAGGTCCATCAATTTAAAATATTGATGAACTTTATTTTACAAGCAGAAAGTTCAATGTTCTTTAAAATACAAAAAAAAAAAAAAAATAAATAAAATACTTAGCGATGGGTAAGTTCTAAAGTGAGGTTAAATCTAACGCATATAAAGCTACGATTTATTACAAAGACCCCATCTTAATAAAATTCATGTGCACTCCTTTCTGTAGTATTGCTAGGGTTGCCATCTGATTTGTTGTTATTGTTATAGTTTTCAAGAATGTGGAATGTAATCTGTAATACCACATATTCCGCTTCATCCATTGTTTTACTCTTCTAACGTTCCTGTGTTATTCATGCTATAATTGATGGATATTAGGTTTAGATTTAGGTCTAATGGGATAAGTAGAGTACCCGAAGATCAAGTAGAACCATTGTACAAACATCCTTAAGATGAGAGGATAATAAAGCGGATAGGAGAAGAAGGAGAAGAAGTAGGAAAAAGGGAATTACGCAGACCAACATACACACAAGAGAGAGGGCGACTACTAATGAACCTTTAGCACTTTTCAACCAGCTCAAGCTAACAATATCGGCTCTCGACCCAGAATTTAGATGCTCAAAGAAGGACCTGCTAAGGGTCTTCAACCTCAGTCTACTAAGGGCTGGGCAGTTACAGAGGAGGTGCTCGATAGTCTCCAACTCCTGCTCTTCACAACATACCCTGCAATAATCCGTTTGGGATGTGTTCCAAGATCCTTGTCAGCGACCCAATAACCCAATAACATCCTCAAACTGGCCTTATCTAAGCCTAGTAGCCAATCAGTTCTAACACTATCTATAGCAGGTAATAGACACCTCTGGGAACATTACAACCGGATCCATTTCCTTCAAGCCACTGCATTTTTTTTTTGTTTGCGGGTGGGTACAAGGGAAAATGATTTATGCATTCATGAAGGTCTTCACCATACATGGTATGTCGGACTATCCCACTGGGTTAGCCGGTATACCCTTGTACCCGCAAATAAAAAAAAAAAAAAAATGCAGTGGCTTGAAGGAAATGGATCGAGTTGTAATATTCCCAGAGGTGTCAATTACTTGCTATAGATAGTGTTAGAACTGATTGGCTACTAGGCTTAGTATCCTAAGCTTCTAGTCTCCTCACAGGGGTCTCATTTCACCTCGGGACCGCGGTTGTATTACTTCGAATTGGACCCCTTTTTGGCACCAGTCCCAGTTCCATCATTGTCAGCCTGTGTCCAAGCTCCGCTCTTTCTTTTGTCTACTGCCTTTAGGTCATATTCTTTCCTTCGCAGGATATAGTCCACAAATTGTTTTAATGCGTTCCAGTTTTCTCTGCTGCTTAGCACGACGTTTGTGGCACTTATAATGCCGATTTCAGCCTCGAGATCCTGACGTCTAAACCTTTGCCTTGGGTTTGAAACTTATGCCTGTTGCTTTGAGTAGTTCTGCTTGGGTTGTAATCTGTATTACCACCATTGCTATACTATGCAGAAACATGGTGGTATCTTCGATATGTAAGTCTGTGCCATCGAAAGATGTGAACAATTCAACTTAGTTAGAAGATACAATAGACAAGACATAGCAATACTATCTGACAAGCAGGCAGCCAAACGAGTACTCGCCTCTTATAAGGTTAAATTAAAAATACCAGGGAAACTGAAGTTATCCTCTGCTTTTGGTACCAGATTATGTAGGAATTCATGGTGCAATGAGCAAACAGACGAAGTAGCGAGGAGAGAAGGAACTTTTCTGCGTTGTAAAAGTAAATATTTGAATGCTTAACGAAAGGAAAGTTAAAGAGAGGCAAAGACTTTGTAGGTTGCAGGCATTCGAAACTTTTGTTGTCCAGGAATAACTTGAGGTTGGTGAAGTTGCCGTAGTTTGGGAGGTAGTGTGTTTGTGTAGATTGGAGGCGTTGGTTCAAGCCCAGGTCAGACTTCAAAACGAAATATGAAAAAATATTTCTACGGCGATTTACTCTCTGTAGATTGCCAACAAAAGTTTCTCAAAAATCTGTTGTACGGAGTCGACTTTAAACTGTAGACGCGGCCGCTCATGTGTAATATTATTCCACACAACATAAGTGGTGTGGGAAGCTAGGTCGTAATCCTGACTGAAGGATTGTAATGACCAATTGTGTATGTACTACTGCTGCTGTTTCCCTAGCCTGACCAAATATGTACTCGTATGTGTAACTGCTGCTAATTCTCTACTCTGGTACCAATGGAGAATATTTTAAGAATATCAACTGGAACGCCATGTGCATAAATATTTAGTGGAGAGAACTTTTGTGTTGTGATACTCGGTGATTTTAATGCTTATTTTCAAATCGTTTTATTAATAAATTAAAGAATAATTCTTTTATGAATTTGCAATTACAAAAAGAAAAACCCCACAGAAGTATTTCTTTTTTCTTCGTATGATTACTCATGCAAAAATTCTATCCGTGAAAGAAATTTATAAGAAAAATAAAAATAAACGAAATGAAATGAATTACGGAATGATTAAAAACCATGTAAAGAACGAACAGTTTATAGTTTTATTCAAGACAATTTATTTTAAATATTTCTTCTTGTGATTGAATCAATCGATTTTGTTTTTCTTTTAATAGAAATTTTCTTATTGATTACCTCAATTGAAGGGCAAAGTTGCTGTACGATGAACATTTTTTTTTTGTTGGATTTGCTACGAGTGCAAGGCTTTGAATTTAAGTGGGGATTGTGCTGTGGTGGCATAACGAAATAAAATATTTTATTTTGCTGTATAGGCGGTTATTTTCCTTCTTTTAATTTTTTGGCTTGAAAAGTAATTTTTTTTTTTTGCTTTCCTTCTTTTTTTTCTTTTGTAAATTATTATTGCGCTACAGTTTTTATTTCCCAATCCCAATATAGTTTTGTTGTTGCTGCTCTTCATCTTAAACTCTGTATTTTTACAAGCAAATTATGATAATCAAAAGGAAATGCAGTGTTCTGCTAGATTTCCGTTTGATTCTACAAGTAAGTTTTTATCCTTTTCTTGTGCATTTTTTTATTTTTATTTTTTTTATTTTTATTTTGGTTTTCTTTCTTCTTTTTTTCATTTAAAATTTTTGCCAAACTGAAACACCAAAAAGAAAAGAATTTTTTTTCCTTTTTATTTTATTCTTTCTAGGAAATTTGTATTCCTTGTAGTCAAGCTCTTAAGTTGAGTGTTGTTGTGTTGTTTAATGTTGTTGCTTTTAGCAAGGAAGGAATTTTGTGTTAAGCTCTCTAAGGATAATATGAATTATCCTTAAATTCATATTTATGTTTCTCCTTGATCATGGTTTCTCTGTGTTTGCTTGTGTATTGGGGTTTGGTTTTTGAGTATATCTTTGTGAAAATATTGACATTGTTGTGTCTCTAATACAACAACAATGGAAAAACGCCATTAAATTTGTTGAAATTTCAATAATAAATACTTTACTGTTTATACTTCACTGTTTGGCGTTATTATTATTATTATTTTATGGCATACTTTTGAGGCAATATAGCCAGCCAACCAGCCAGCCATCCCGCCAGCCATCCAGCAACCTTAAATGCTAATGGCTTTTTATTTGTATTGTCCTTGGCGTTTGGCTTGCCTTAGCTTACCTCACATCGCTATTGCCATTTGTGTCGAAGAGCCGAAATAACAAACCAATTGGGAACGGTTATAAAATTATAAGACTTCCTTTTTTTATGGACGCAACACCTTTTTAATGTCTGACAAAAAATGGAAAATTTACAGGAATGAATGAGAAAGGTAACCTTAAGAGAAGTAATGGGTTATACGTTTAGAGATTTCAAAACAGAAAAACGTGTTACGCATTATGCTATCATTAATACTTACTTAATTGGTTATTACAACTCTTTAGTCAGGATTACAACCTAGCTTCTTACACTACCCATGCTTTGGGCGTTAATTTTATTCATGGCCAGATCCTATGCCTGTTTGATGCTTAGATTTTCTAGTTTCTTTAACGTTAACTTATTTCGCAGAGTTCCAAATTTACAAAAATATTTCCACACTCTCAGCTATTAAATATATTTCTTCTGAAGTGCCCACTTAACTAGTATAGGATTTGCCATTTACAAATATGGAACTCCTATCTACCGTAAAATTGTTAGAACTCACTACAAAACTGGCCACTTTTCGACTATTAGGGGAGGGTCATCATAATCGATCTACCGTATAAGGAGTTAGCAAGGTTACAAAGAAATTTTACAAGAGTGGAAACATTAAAAAATGGAATCAGGCATGCCCATCATTGCAATGTATGCACAGAAGAAATTATACGACTCTATTACAGAAAGTGTAATCAGTTTGATTGCAGATCCCAACGAGTAATTGCAAACGTGAATTACTGTGCCAAATGTGCGGCAGCAAAAGCGAGCTTTCGTTATGTTATCGGCTGAAAGTGCGGAAAGACTTATCAAGGTCGGACATGTTAAGGTCGCACAGATACGGGCGAATATGCGAGTTTGTGAGGATATTAGAAGATGTTATCGATGCTGCGAAACAGATCACTCTGAGGCGAACAGCTCTGGTCCTGAAGAAGGGACATGTGGATTAAATACGGGAAGACAGGATATAAGATGAGAGAACGCAGATCGGCCACAAAGTGCGCCCTCTGCACGGATGCTAGACGGGACAGAACCGATCATTTACCAGGATCGAGGAAATGTCCGCTGGCCAGACGTTCATGAGATTGTTACAGGCGAATTTGCATAGAAGCCGGACAGCGGATGTTTTACTGTGGCAGTTAGCTGTCGAAAAGGGAATAGATGCAGTCATCATCAGCGAGCAATATGGTCGGATTGCCAGGGGTTCTTGGTTCGAGGACGAAACAGGCATGGCTGCACTTTGGATACCTGGCAGCGGTGGGTTTGCAGTTACGGAACACGGAGCCGGCTCTGGATATACATATCTTCGAACCGGATTCCGGATAGGGCAATTTAAGACGAAGGTCGACTTTATTGAGCCTAGAGTACTAGCAATTGGTGGACCGTTCACAGTGGCCGGGGATTTTAACGCTAAGGCTGTTGAATGGGGCGATCGGACAACGAACACTCGAGGAAGGTCTGGACATGGCGGCACGGTCTTATAGTGATGAATACTGGCTGCAGAACTTTCAGGCGGCCAGATATCACTTTGGTAACTGAAAATCTGGCCATAAAAATAGCGGAAGGGAGAGATCTTAAAGACTATAATGGAAGTGAACCCCACTACACTAGTTTCCGAGACGCGGAAGGAGCGAACCTTATCCCAACAGCTAGTCTCAATAGCGCGGCATTCTTGGAGATATTCGATGAGACCTCACTTTCAGGAACCGGTAGTGATTGTATCAGAGTGCTGCTATCATTAGATTATGTACTATTTTCGCCTGCAATTGAAAATTAGGGTTTAAAGGTCATGTATTTTCAACAAGTGACTGGTCAAGAGATAAAAAATTAGTTTATCTGCATGAAAAGTTACCAGAAAGTGTAATTTCATATTCTAGTAACTTCATTTGGCACACGCTATTAGGATGCCATTAGGCTTTTTTCATGGGGGATATGTGAAACACTGTACCTTAAAGATGTACCCCTAATGATGAAATATCAAACAACCATCATTCTTTAAGTTGTTGCGAGGATATCATTCGAAATGCGTAAAAAGAGTAACGAAAGCTACACCAATCTAAAGAAGATCATTTAAACAACATTTTTTATCCTGTAGGCCCATGTATTAAAATCATAGTAATTCTATAGGTTTTATTTCCCTTCCTACATTTTGATAACCACATATGGTGAACCCTTTATTGTATGTCGTATAAATAAATATTCATTTTTATCACCTTTATCATTCTGCGTGCACGGAGACAGCAATGAATGATTTGGCATTTACATATTTTTTTTTTATATTGTATTGTATACTTATATAAGAGTAAAAGCCCGTAAATATATAGCATACTTTTAGGTCATTAAGTATTTATTTTAATGAGTCTTTGCTTGAAGATTTCAAAAAAAAAAAACAAAAAAAGAAGAATGGAAGAAAATAAAAACTCATTCAAGAGCCTTATATTAATAAAGAAAAACGAAAAAACGAAACGAAAGAAAGCTATTAAAGGCATCTTTATGAAAGTTATTAATAAAAAGCCATAGACATTCTCATTTATAATCTGCTCATAATAAATACACGTTTTCATTTCTCACCCCACCCCCAGCTCTTCTTGTATGGCCTCATACAATAACGATTTGTTAAATGCATATTTAAACACCGAATGAGAATAAAAAAACGAAAGAAAAATGTCGAATAACAAACGAAACAATCAATTTTTTTCATTCTTTTTTTATTTTAATATTTAAGGCATAAACTTAAACATCCATAAATCCATAATAATGTCGCTCTTTGTGGCAATCAGTTTTGTTGGCCAGTCAACCATCCATGTATCCAGCCATTTAGCGGAACAGGCATTCAACCTCATTTATAACCAATGGCTATGGATGGCATGAGTGTAGGAATGAATGAATGAATGAATGAGAAAAACTTTGTTTGCTCACGTCACTTGTAAAACGACAAGTTGATGTTGATGTTATAGAAAACGTGTCGTGTTTGTAATCGCATTTATTGGTTAAATGTTTATAAAACTTCTCTATAAAGTGTTGCATACTTTGAGGCGCATTATGCATATTAACTATTGTTTGCAATTTACTTTTACTACTACGACAACGACTACGACTAGCTTCACTAAAACTACCAACAACAACTTGCTACTGCTTGTTTTAACAATTTATAAATCTTTTACACCATTAAACCAGTTTAAATTGTTTCCAAAGAAATTTGTGTGGGGATTGAAAAGAAAGTTTCTAGCAAAGTTAAGTTTCAAAGGAAAAAACACACCAAATTTATTTACCGTAAATAATACTGTTATGTCTTAAGGGTTGTTGTGCTTGTAATTAATTTCTAATAATTGTTGGAAGTTTTCATTTCAAATACTCAAGTCTCCCTGGTGTGCTGTACAGTGTTTAAAGTGCTTGCTTAGGATTATAACCTAGCTTCTCACACCACTCATATTGTGTGCGTTAATTCTTTGCAAGAGTGATGGGGCCTATTGTTTAATGTAGACTCTGAACAGCAGATTTTTTTAACCCTTTGACGGACACCAAAATTTTAGGAGGCCTTCCCGTGGGACACTTGCTGTATCTCCGCTATTTGAAAGATATGACGTGTATACACGTCATGTATACATGTCATGTATACACGTCATGTCCCCCTTGTAATGACGTCAATAGACGTCAGTGTCCGTCAAAGGGTTAAGAAACTTTTCATGGCAATTTGATTTTACGCTCAAAGTTTTTGTCAGGAGACTACTCAGAAGCAGTCACCGAATAAATTTTTTGCATTTTACTTGAAATGTCTGTGCCAAGGATTGAACTACAGGCTATCTTCTAATAATACCACACACTACATACTACTTCATGGCGACTTCATATACCTAAGTCCACCACCGCTCTTGGCAGTAATACACATTAAAACTAAGACAACCGCTTTTCAATTTTAGATATCAAGAGCTGTATTCAGGCGAATTATGAAAAGCCTCACTTCCGATCTGATGTTTCGAAACCTCTCGGTGAGATGCTTAAATATAAACCTTTGTCTTGGCTGCCTGACCATTGCAATGTTTTTTAAGCCTTGACCTTCTTGAAAGGGGCGCATTGCTTGACAGGTGGTACGATTTTTCCTGCAAATCTTTTAATTTATTTAAACAGCAAGGCTATGATCAAGCCTCTAACGAATGTCACCTCGACATACATCCTCGTCCATAAATGCCAAAGATTTCTCCGGTAAATTTTGAATTATTCGAAATTAAATTTTACTATGGGTTTCAATATATATTCACGAAAATTCTATTGCCTACAGAGTTCATATTTTTTAATATGTTGTGGGTTATTCATGTTTCGATTGCTTCAATTAAACTCGGTATTCTCCAATCGTTTATCAGGGAGGCTTAATTTCATCAGTAACAAAAGCGTACCAGAAATATTGCAAGGCTGGTAGGTTGTGTATTGGCTTTTTAGACTGAAAGTCCGAGTTTAAACTCCAGGTCAGACAGCAAAATGAAAATATTTCTTCGGCGACTTTCTCTCAGCAGATTTCTGGCAAAAACTCTGAGAGCAAATAAAATTGCCATGAAAATCTTCTCAAAAACTGTCATTCGGAAACGACTTTAAACTGTAGTTTCCGCCAGGTATGTATAAAACTAACGCACACAGCATAAATGGTATGAGAAGCTAGATCGTAAACCTGACTGAATGAGGAATAATTACCAATAAAGTATTATGTGCTTAAATGATATGGTCAGTAGCCTTTTTGCCTCCTGGTTATACAGCACACAATTACTGTTGTCATACAGGTCATGCTGAGATGTGATAATATTTTCACAAATGATTTCTTCAGGAGATACTTGATACTTGCCAGTAACCGGCTGTTTCCGTGAAAAGACGCTAGTTCTTGATTGAAGGCTTATTTTTGTCGTCTTTGCTTTCCAATGTTAATTTATTGTATCACATTGGTCCTAAACTCAGGCTTGAATTGGACCTTACTCTTCCATGAGGATACAATCGCCTCTTAATTTTATCTAAACTTAATATATGGGTGAGGTTTTGTTACCCCTAAGGATTTATCAGGGATTCGGTTCGGGCGTAGGTATTGAAACTTTTAGAGATCAATGTTGGATTTGTCTAACAAATGGGATTTAGTCACTGAAGAGATATGGTTGATGAGAAAGGGAACCTTGATAGAGAAAGTTGAAACATCCTGTGGAAGGTAAGATTCTGTTAAGATTATTGACCTAGTTTCTCACATCACTTATGTTATGTGTGATAATTTTATACATAAGTGGCGGGACCTACAGTTTAAAGAAACTTTTCATGGCTATTTATTTACTCTCAAAGATTTTTGCTAGAAATCTGCTGAGAGGAAATCGCCGAAGAAAACTTTTTGTTTAATTTGTTTTGATCTCTGGCCTAGGGCTCGAACCCTGGCTTTACGTCTAATAAGCCACTAACACACTACCTACTAAACTACGGCGACCTACGGCTCCTTTTATGATTCAAGTGCCAGGCCTTGCTGGCATTTATTGTATTTGCTATAAGCTAGCTTAGAGTCTCTGGTAAAACTAATGATTTTCTGTCTCTTTATTTTCTATCTCTCTCTCTATAAATCTTCTCTAGATTCAAAGACTAGATTTAATTTCTATTCTAAGAAGAATACAAAGCCATATCTGTGTCTTGGCAACTGTACTGATAGTTTCCTATTCAATATTCTTTATTTTAAAAATTCCGTGTCATTAACTCTTATAAAGAAGAAATTAATAAATAAAATACATTAAAAATGAAAAACAAAAATTAAAATTGCATTGGACAAAATAACCAAACAGAATCAAATCAAATACGAATGAGCTTTTCCATTCCATTTTCAGAAAAAATTTCCAAAAGCAACAGGGAAAAAAGTTTTTTTTAAATTGTTTTTTAAAAGTTAAAAGCATGAGTATCCCCTGCTTTATTATTTTCAGATTATATGGGGAAGAAATATTTCATTTTTTTTTTTTGATTCTACGATACATTAGGAAGTGAGAAAAAGCAGAGAAACAGTTTTTTTTTGTTTTTTTTTTTGGTAAAAAGTCATAAACCATTACCTCTAAATAACAAACAAAACACCCTGTTGAACTTGCTGGTAAACAACAACACATACACACAGTCATGGCAGGCAAAATGATGACAATCATTATAATAATCATAATGTCCTCTTACTCATCCACTATCTCTCCCTCAACCATTCTATTCTACTTTAAATCTCATACTTTGCTTGTGTTTAATGGCATCAACCATAATTCCTTTTAGCTTCGAGGTTTTATGTTAATGTCGGATATTAAAAAATGAGTCTTTGTAGTGTAGTTGAGTGTCTACATGACTATGTATGTATGTGTATGATGAGTATGTCTGCCCAAACACACATACTTACATACTTATGTAGAATATTCTATTCATTGTTATATAACAAAAAAAAAAAAAAGAAGAAGTTTTTTAAGTACATCAAATCAACTTTGTAAGTATTTAAGTGAAAACTATAATGAAATCTGACATTTTTATGAGTCTAAACTCTTGGCTCGCACACATACACACTTTCATATGAAGGCACTACCACATACTCACAATACCACATACTCACATACTGTTGGTGTGTGTGTGTATGTGTGGCAAGTAGACGACTCTCTTTTGTTTTTGCTTAAGTTTATAACCAACAATTGAATATAAAATTACACCGACCAACCCACCGACCGACTGACTAACTGACTGACTGACTGAGTGGCTGTTTGGCTGGCCATTATGTTAAAAATGGGGTAATTTTGTTTGCAACTGAAAATAGCACACAGTTTTTCTTTTTTTTTTGTTTTTGTTATACAGTGTACACAATACCATGCCAAATATAGTTTAAATTTTTTTCTTTAATGACATACATTGCCCATGCATAACTAGTGGCAACTGAGTAATTATAAATATGGATTCGTTTATATAAATATTCACACAAAGATAGGAATCTACATTCAAGTACAGGTAGTCCCCGACTTACGATCGCTCGACTTACGGCTATTCGCACTTATGACCATTTTTTTTTCTAATTTTTTTCATAGAAAATACTTAAAGAAGACACAAATGTATGAAATTCGGCTTAAGACCGATGATCAGGAACCTATCTCGATCGTAAGTCGGGGAATGCCTGTAGTGTCTCATAAAGAAAGGTTGTTAAACATTATAATCAAATGGACTTCAGTCACAAAATGCTTCTTATGCTGCAAAGTTTAAATTATTGAAAGTGCGTCATACAATGTGTCAGTATTACGAATGTGGTGTCTAACTTAGATAATCTGGGTTAAATTCAGTAGCAGCTTTTATTTGATACAGTTCAGTAAAAGTCGCCGTGGTCTAGTGGGTAGTGTGTTGGATTATTAGACAAAAGGCCCGGGTTCGAATCCCAGGTCAGACATCAAAATAAATATTTCTTCGGCGACTTCCTCTCAGCCGATTTCTGGCAAATCTGTCGTTCGGAGTCGACTTTAAACTGTAGGTCCCGCCACTCATGTATAAAATTAACGCACACAACATAAGTGGTGTGAGAAGCTAGGTCGTAATCCTGACTGAAGGGTTGCAATGGCCAATTATGTATGTATGTCAGTAAAAGCTGGCTGAATTGAAAGATCATGAGCCTTTGTTTGTTCTTAGTAAGACCACGAACACTGGCAGAAAAGGTGAAAGATAGTTTCATACCTATAACCATAACTTCTATAGAATACTTTTGAGGGCACGCCAATTCTTTCAAAAGATCAATGGCCAGCGGAGGCCATGTAGTTTAAAGAAGCAAGACAACCAATTCTCTACTTATTGTCATTAGCCCAATACTGATCGTGTTGTCATGTTGCCAACGAAGTTGAGCGCACAAATACAATGACTGGAGAATACATACATAATTGGTCTTTACAACCCTTCAGTCAGGATTATGACCTAGCTTCTCACACCACTTATGTTGTGTGCGTTAATTTTATACATGAGTGGCGGGACCTACAGTTTAAAGTCGACTCCGAACGACAGAGTTTTGAGAAGCTTTTCATGGCAATTTTTACTCTCAGAGTCTTTGCCAGAAATCTGCTGAGAGGAAGTCGCCGAAGAAATATTTTTCGTTTTGATGTCCGACCTGGGATTCGAACCCGGGCCTTTCGTCTAATAAGCCAACACACTACCCACTAGACCACGGCGACTTCATGACTGGAGAATATTCGGCTTAATTAATGTACTTGGAACTCATATGCCCTGGCCAGTTTATCAGCAATGAAGTTTTCTACAATATCTGTGAACTCATATAAGAGTACCCTTTGAACGATCCGAAATTTCTTTAAAAATTCATGGCATGCAGGAATGGTTTATCCATGCTATAGCTGCCAGTCATGATTAACTTAATTCGCAGTCTGCCTGTTCTAGTTAACCAGAAGATTTTCACATATATTTCGGAACATCTTTAAAGACGTCGCCGTAGTCTAGTAGGTAGTATATTGGCTTATTAGACGTAAAGCCAGGGTTCGAGCACCAGGCCAGACATCTAAACAAAATACAAAAAGTATTTCTTCGGCGATTTCCTTTCAGCCAACCTGCCATGAAAAGTTTCTCAAAAAAAAATCTGTCATTCGAAGTCGACTTTAAACTGTAAGTCCCGCCACTTATGTATAAAAATTAACACACACAGCTTAAGTGATGTGAGGAACTAGATCAATAATCCAGACTGAAGGGTTGTAATGACCAATTATCTATAACCATCGCTTGGGAAACGCAGCTATGGTCAAGCAGCTTATATGGAAGTTTAATATTAGAACTCTTAGAATATATCCCATAGTCGGCTCTGTTCAGCATTTTTAACATGGCGATGTATAATTCAAAAGTGTTACCGCTATCGGACGATCTATCAGGCTAGAAGTCCTGGTATTGGAGAAATTTATAAAGCATCATGCAATCTACCCGAATATATAGCGCTCTGATATATTACAGCATTTCCATAGGCCAGCTTCATCCGAGAATTCCCAGCATTGAGCTTTGTAGCTCCTGCTCAGCGCTCCGTTTCAACAGCAGATTAAAGGAGAGTCATTTGAGTACAACAAAAATTTTGTTCACACGCTATGATCGCTCACATTACTCTCCCAATTTTATTACCACTCCAGGGTAATTTGTGACAGATTGAGAGAGTTCCCTGTAATGTTTCAAACACTTTCAATGTTTTAATTACCACACACTTTGAGGGTTGATGATAGACTAATTTTTTATTTACAAGGATATATATACTTAAGATTATGAGAAGCCAGATTATATATACAACATTCCTTAGATACTTTTGTTTAAGAATAATTGGACGACATTGAAGATCTGATCATTTGACTGTAGTACTGAGGAACCTTACTCATTGCATTATATTATTTTTAAAAGGTGGCGTTACTTAACCAGCCTCTTAACTGTTGATGATATTATTCTCAATGGTGTATCAAGAACTTCTGTAATGACTTCATCTCACCTAATTAATAAATAAAAATCAATCAGATAAACCTGATGCAGTTAGTCTAATAACACCAGCTTGTAGATTTCCTTCGAACAGATTTCTCCCAACCAAAGGAGTAACTATTGCTCTGTAGTTTTAATATTGTTACGTTTTTACCCTTTTAAAAACGTTAAAAATATGAATTCGTAGATTCTAAATAAAATAAAAATAAATTTGTATTGAATTTGAAATAATTTCTTTATTGTTCGCACAATTCCGTGTGCCACCTTTAACGATTTGACTTAAACAACAACAATTTGCTTTAATTGTTATTACTCTTTACATTTCTTTAGCGTGCACAATAACAATTGTTCAATAGATTTTTATGTGGACATCTTTAAACCACAATTATTCTCTTTACGAGTAACGTGTCTTCACACAAGAGTGAATGAATTCTTTCTGAACTCCACGTGACTGACTTCACACACGACTGACTGAATTCGCCGTTGCCGTTTACTTTGCCTTGCCTTTTATATCGCAGGGTAAATAGTTTGATGAATGCACTTGCAGGAGAATGTCTTTGTCTTCGCGAAATCTTTATAAATGTAAACAAGTTGCTTGCATTGTTGTTGTTGCCTGTTTACTGTTTATCTACTTTTTTATACTGCACTTGTTGTTGGCTGTTTACATCTTAATCCCTTGTTTTTTTTTATACTGTTATTGTTGCTATATTTTTTTGTTTATTCGCTGATCATCTAAACAAGTCCATTATTTTTTTGTTTTTGGTGCTTATGTTTATCATTTTTAAGGACACCATTCCCATTTTCGTAAGCAGTTAGGTATGGAATAACATACTTCCCCAAAGTATAATCTAGTTTGCCTTTAATATTGTTTGGGATTAAAACCTAAGTGCTGATCCAAGAGATCAGCATGCTTACATAGAGACTTTGTACCTTCAAACCTTGTCTATGGCTGTCTTAAGAATGCCTTTTTACAACTCAAACACAATAATTTTGAAACTTTAACTATGACTTCCAGTAAGACTTATGAATGCAATATTTTTTTTTTTAAATTTTCAAATATTCAACTTATTGTTGATGATATTTCATAAAATAAATGTCCTTTATTTTGTAGCAATAAATATGGAAAGAAAAAACTCCAAATAAATTATTGTGATAATACGTACGACGTATGATTAATATTTAATACGAATACAAATTGCGTATACGCTGCGTATCACTTACAAATACAAAGTTTTGTTGTTAAACATAACCTGCGATATATTTCAAATCCCCTGGAGATCATAATTACAAAAGTTTGTTTTAACTTTTCGTGAACTTGAGGTGAAGGCATACCAAACAAAAAAAAAATTGTTCACCTTCAACTCATCATCGAATGGGGAAATAAGCTTGAAAAAAAATAAGAAATAAATGCTTAGAGACCCACAGAAAGAAATCAAATTACAAATAAGTTTGAAAGAAATTACAGACAAACATCATAAAGGGTTATCCAAATTGTAGTTTCAAAAGGAAATTAAAATAAGAAGGCTTTTATTTCAATATAATGCGTGGACATAGTTGTATTTCGCATGGTACCTTGGCAATAGCTGAACGAATGTTGGGATTCAAGTGCTGCAACAATAGGGAATTCTTCGTGTATACCTGGTCCTTGACATAGGCAAAACAAAAAGTCTGACGTGGTTGAATCCTATGACCTCAGTGGCAATGCCAATTAATTTCCAAAACATAAAATTTTTCTTTTTAAAAATTTCCCGTAAAATACAGGTATTCCCCGACTTACGACCGAGATGGTTTTCTGGTCATCAGACGTAAGTCGAATTTCATATAAAAAAAAATTAAGAAGAAGATTACAAACTGCACTAATACTACATATTTGTCTTCTTTAAGTATTTTCTATGAAAAAAATTAGAAGAAAAATGGTCGTAAGAGCAAAGTCGAGCGATCGTAAGTCGGGGATTACCTGTATGTCCCAAGATGGACACTGATCTTCTAGAGAATTTGAAAAGAGCACCCTCTGGACTACCATTTGCATATTACAGACTATATGGTGTACTATTTCTTATATGTTCCAGAATGGACACTAATCTTCTAGAGAATTTTCATATAATTTTTGGTCAAAAATCGATTTTGTTAAAATTCAAAATCTCAACTCTCAAAATTAGTTCAGGTATACCACTACCACGATTGGAAAGAACACCCTCTGGACTACCATTAGTGTACTATTCTTATATAGGTATTCCCCGACTTACGACCGATATAAATTCCTGGTAATCGGTCGTAAGTTGAATTTCATATAAAAAAAAATTTAAGAAGAAGATTACAAGCTGCACTAATACTACATATTTGCCTTCTTTAAGTATTTTCTATGAAAAAAATTAGAAGAAAAATGGTCGTAAGAGCAAAGTCGAGCGATCGTAAGTCGGGGATTACCTGTATGTCCCAAGATGGACACTGATCTTCTAGAGAATTTGAAAAGAGCACCCTCTGGACTACCATTTGCATATAGTCTGTATGGTGTACTATTTCTTATATGTTCCAGAATGAACACTGATCTTCTAGAGAATTTTCATATAATTTTTGGTCAAAAATCGATTTCAACTCTCAAAATTAGTTCCGGTATACCACTATCACGGTTGGAAAGAACACCCTCTGGACTACCATTTGTTTAGTGTACTATTTCTTATATAGGTATTCCCCGACTTACGACCGAAATAGATTCCTGGTAATCGGTCGTAAGTCGTAAGTTGAATTTCATATAAAAAAGAAGAAAATTCTTCGTGTACACCTGATCTTTGACGTAGGAAAACAAAAAGTCTGACGTGGTTGAATCCTGTGACCTTAACTGGAATGTCAATTGACACTCCAAAACATAAAATTTTTCTTTTTAAAAATTTCTCATAAAATACAGGTATTCCCCGACTTATGACCGCGATAGGTTTCTGGTCGTAAGTCGAATTTCATATACAAAATTAAGAAGAAGATTACAAACCACATACATACATACATAATTGGCCATTACAAACCTTCAGTCAGGATTACGACCTAGCATCGCACACCACTTATGTTGTGTGCGTTAATTTTATATATAAGTGGCGGGGGAACTACAGTTTTAAAGTCGACTCCGAACGACAGATTTTTGAGAAGCTTTTCATGGCAATTTTTACTCTCAGAGTCTGTGCCAGAAATCTGTTGAGAGGAAGTCGCCGAAGAAATATTTTTCGTTTTGATGTCTGACCTGGGATTCGAACCCGGGCCTTTTGTCTAATAAGCCAACACACTACCCACTAGACCACGGCGATTACAGTGACCACAATTATCTCATAATGCAAGAAAAGTGAACAAGTTTGAATCATTTTCTCGTATTCTCTTGTTGTCAAATGAATATCGGATTTCATTTAGGGCCCTATTGGTAGATTCCTTTATAAGTTGAATTTGAATTTCTTTACTGTCACTTGTCATATCCATAACATGCGATTTTAATCAGCAAAACAAAGTAAAAAAAAATGGCGAATATTTTCTATCCATTTAATCCTCTTTTGCATTTGAATCCATCACTTTAAGTGAACGCGGTATAATTAATGTGTTTCACTTGAAATTTTCCTTTCATTTGAATTCATATGGGTGGGGGAAGGGTTAATAGTTTTTCTTTTGTTTTTGGCCATTATAATGAGATTTTTTGTTTTTATTTTTTATTTTTTGTAAGAAAAACTTTTCAAAACATTTTACAGTGCAAGGAGAATGCGTTTGTGGCAGGATAAAATCATATCATGATTATGAGAATGTAAATGCGAATGCGAATGAGAATGTATGCGAACGTGTACAGTTGTTGACATCATATATTATGAATACGAGAATATATGGAACAGTAGCAGGACGAGTAGTACTGGCTGCAATGGAAGAAAATAATAAAAAAAAAATACCAGAAAACAGTAAAGAAAAGTGAAACCAAATATGGAAAATGTTTTTCCATTTGTTTTTAAGCAAAAAAAAAAAAAAAAATGAGTATAAAATAGGGCATTCATGTTTGTCTTCGAAAGAAAAACTTTCTTGCATTTGTGTAGAGAAAGAGAGAGAGAGAGAAGGAGAGAGACGGATCTCATAAACAGTAATGTTATGGAAAAAGGAAAAATAAGTTTACATTTCTTCCATGTTTTTTTCTTTCTTCTTCTTCTTCTTTTTAATAACAGTAAACAACAGTTTTTACAGGAACAAAAAGGAAACTTAAACGGTAAAAAGAAAATTTATGGAAACAAATATTTTCTTAAATAATCGTAAACTTAAAAAGAAAAATGATACAAGAAAACCAAACAAAATAAAAAAAAACGAAATAAAAAATAAAATCACATTTAAAGGATCTCATAGCAATAGTTTGGATTGATTTTTAAATTTAAGGAAATTGTAAAGCTGCAATCATTAAATCCACAACTTTGATTTCAATATACTTCTAAAGGATTGAATGAATCTAAAGAAACTGATAGTAGAACGTCGTTGTGAAGTGAGAGTACAGATAGTTACATGTGACTTAAAAGCTAACGAAGCAATCTGCATGATTGCAACATTTCCAATAAAGAAGAGTAAGAGAAGAAGACGGAGGAGTCTCCCACAGTCTAGAACTGATTGGAAAAATAAGGAAGATGGAGGAGGTCGCGATCTCCCAATGTAAGTTAGCTCAAAGTGCTCTTACCAGCACACACTTTTGTGCATCATTATCATGCTTCCGGTTATTAAATAACTTTCATCCGAAGTGCAATTTTTTTCAAGTGAAAGTCTTGCCATTTACGATCGTGTTGTAACCAAAGAACGTATTGAAAACTGCCTATAAAAACAGCCGACCTACAGAGCTATAAAATGACAAACTTATAAAGTAGTTTGAAAACATTGGACGCGATACAGATGCGATTGGGTCTGTGCACCATTGTTTTGTGGCCGTTTATGAAAATAAGTCTTCTTCTGAGGACTTCGTCTGAGGCTTTCACCGTTTTCATTTTACGTGTCATTGTGTTATATTTTGCCCTCGGATTTGTATTTCCATTCATATAGGATTCAATTTAAGAAACTTTTAAAGCTAGGTAACCATTTACAACACCATAAATGTCCTGATAGCGTGCTAGGGCAACTTACTTTGAATACAAATTTTTCCTACAAAATATTCTACAGTTATGATGGCCATTCCTCTCTTGATGGCAAGGTAAATAAACAAATTATCTCCCAAAGGGCTATAAGGCCACTGTTGTGAATGTGGAAAAGCCTATGCGGAAAAATTGGCAGTTTGGTCCGGAGATGTCTTAGACATGTATTTTGTTTAGAAAATATCCTTGAAGTGCCATTATCGTCAATTCATAGTGCTATTGCTAAATGATAGTCCACTTTTTTGGAGTTTATTGTAAAATTAGTTTCCAGAAGACGTATTTCCACGTTTTGGCAACGTTAAGTGTCCTACAAAATCCAAATATTTGAAGCGGAATGTGGAAATGGTGTTGTTAAAATAATAACAAAAGCTCCAAAAACAACACAATGGACTTGTTTATATATAAAATGATAAACAAAAGCTCCAAAAACAACACAATGGATTTGTTCACGTGATCAACAAATAAGTAAAAAATCGATGAATAAACAAAAATAAGGGATAAAAGATGTAAACAGCCAACAACAATGTGCAGCGAACAAAAAAGTAAACAAGCAAAAACAAAGTGCATATAAGACACACCAGCAACAATAATGAAAACAACTTGTTTATATTTTTAAATCTTTCCCGAAGGCCGTCATCCTCCTTCGAGAGAATTCATCACACTGCAATACAGGAGCTCGAATAAGTTAGTCGTGTGTGACGACGTCACGTTGGTTGCAGCGAGAATTCAAATAGTTGTGTGTGAAGACACGACATCGAATTATAATTCAGTCAGTCTTGAGTGCAGACAAGTTGCGTGTGAAGGCAACAGTTGTTAGTTACGGGAGCAGAAGTGTTGTCGCTTACAAAAAGGTTGTAAGCAGAGAAATATAACAAACAAACGCATATTATGATAGTTATTGTTATATACGTGCTACAACTTTGAATAGTGGCACAAAAGTAGGGCGGAAAATAAAGATTTGACTTAAAATTTAAACACATATTTATTTTTTTTATTTTACGAACTCATATTTTTAACGTTGTTAACAATATTTAGTAAAGTGTAGATAGTCTAAAGGAGACTTGTTTGTATAAAATTCAAATGATCTTTTTTTTATTGAAAATTTTCTGTTTTTCATTCAAAAAGTAATTGACAAACCTTCATACAAAACATTAATTTTTACAACACAGTCTTGGTAAAAACATTTTCAGTTGCTTGATTACTTGATTACAAAACGTCCATGAAAAACAAAATTTGCCTAAATCTTCCATTTACTTCTCTTATAAGCATTTTATGTCTTTAAGGCATTTAAAATTAAAAAAAGAATTTAATCTTACTCATCCATGGTTTATATTGTAAGACAATAAATAATTAAAAACACTTTTTTTGTTTTGTCTTAGAACATTAAGAATGATACTAAAATTAGAACAACAATAACAAGTACAAGTACAAGTGCATACATGTGATAGAAAGTGAAAATATTTTCTATTTCCATTGTCAGCCAACGCTTCTTGATGTCTGTCACATGCACAACAAGAGTTTTAAGTTAACATTTTTGCATGTCTGTTGCATTTCCTTGTTCACATATTTTCATGTGTGTGTGTGTGTACGAGTGCATGCATGTGTGTATGCGTTACTGAAGTATTTTATTCATAAATAGACTAGAATTTGGTGTGCATGTATCGAGTGCTATAATGCTTAACAACAATAAAATGCCAACAGCAACAATATTTTTGGTTTTCAAATAAATTTTCTTTGTTGTTGCCTGCTTTACAACACATACTAAATGCTTTCTTGTACTTTTACATACACATACACGCATACACATACAGATATCTGTAAATATTTATTTATTTATTTATTTTTTTGTATATGTCTCTCTTTAATTTTATGCAAAATTTACTTTTTATGCAGGGCTTAAAAGAATGTAATCGTTATGAGTTCGGAGTCTATTTGAGATCATTTGAGTAACTTAAGAGATGAAGGATAATCTATTCGAAAAATTTGTAAGAACATAGTGTCTCGATTGACAAGGTATCCAGTCGTTGCATAGAGTTGCTAAGTTTCTTTGATTTCGTGAGGGCTCGTGCAGTATTTGTAGGCTCACCTGGACTAAGAAGAGATCTGATGACCTTATTTCCACAATTGCGGTACTCATAGGATATTGAATTATTGAATACATGCTGAAAGGCTTTGCATTCCCTCGAATGTTTACTGTAGGGGCGGTGAAATCTGAAGAGAATGAAGATACCATCTATCATTTAATGTGCAGGGCCTTGCTTCTGCTAAGCTCTCCTTAATTAATCTGGTTAGGAGGAGGTTTGATTGTCTTTCTTCTTGTGACATGTCCATCTGCCACTCTATTGCAGTCTTCATAGGCCATCTCCATGTTAGAACACATACAGAAAGACCTATTATTTTTTGAATGATTTCTGTAGGGACCATGGATAGGAGGAAAAGGGGGACTATCTGTTACCTTATGTGTTAATTCCCGAATATTGTTTTGGAAAGGATGAGATAAGATTGAATTCCTATTTTCTATTGTATTTAACTGAACCGAAATAAGGAGTATTGCATTAGTGAGATTCATTTTGAAGTTAGTTTCCTATAGGGACTGTTGGATGTTGGCTAGGTAAAACTTTAACCTTTAAAGAAAGATGTTCCATCTAAGCTAGCCTACACGTGGAATATTTCGCTGTCACTTTCAGAAATATTGTGGATCCATTAATAATTTTCTATGTAATGTTACAATCTAATGTCCGCCTTACTTACTTAATTGTTGATTACAAGGTTTTAGCCAGGATTACAACCTAGTTGCTCACACCACCGACATAGTGGTCGAGACTTACAGTTTACCGTCGACTTTGAACGACAGATTTGGAGAAGGTTTTCATTGAAATATTATTTACTCTCAGAGTCTTTGCCAGCAGACTGATGAGAAGTAGTCTCCAAAGGCAAAATTTCGTTTTGTATAAGATGGGATTTGAACCACGTCAACACATTGCCTATTAGATACCCTTTCGCTTGATACTAAATTTGTCTTTCCATTCATTATTTTAGCCTAAATCGAGTAGTTTAAGGGATAATCTCAGACTCAATTGATTCAAAAGATCCTATCTTCGACTTTGTTGCATGGTCTGCATTTATTAGCAAATAAAAATATAAATAGACCACCAAAATCAAAACTGGCTTCATATAGCCATTAGTACAATGGTAAGAAAGAAAGAAATAAGATTTTGGCCTCAACATAGCTTATGAAACATCCGAAGTTTTTTTTTAAAGATTTGATTCTTTTCCACTCCTGCATATTTCGATAGAAGGTAATCCTGCATGCGATATATATATAGAGAGAGAGAGAGACACATGGAAAATATTTACATTGTTATTAATAAAACACAATGTAAGTGCTTATCTTTCTTTTTGGCTTGAGGTTTATTTAAACTGCCAAATAAAAATATTTCAAAAATTCTATCACAATTCTTTTGTATGTTTTTTGGGTATATGCGTACTTGCGAAATTAAATTTCAAAAATGATTTCCATTTTTTTCTATGACTATTTTACGCTTTAGAACGCTTACCTTGAGAAAAGTTTTCCATCAGCTTTTTGTCCTTTTAATTCATTTTGGTTTTTTTTTTTTTTTTGATTACAATTTAAGTTTAATTATCACAAAGAATTTTGAAGAATTTTCTCTTTGTGGCATAGCTTTTATGGCGCTGTCTTTAACGATTACGATGCCAAAATGATTATTTAAGAATTAATTTTCTAAATAATTATCCAAAGAGACATTAAGCAAATTATGGCCATAAAGGCATTCAGCATTTTGTATAGAGATGATATGCAGATAAAGACCTTGACAAAAACAAAAAAAAAAAGAGAAAAGAAAATTAAAAAAGGGAGATAAAAAACAGAAGAAAATTTTATGAAATGCCCAACTTTTGCCACAAAAGACACTTGTTGTCATTTTACTCTTCAGAATACGATTATTTTTTTTACAGTTTGTTGTCGCTGTAGTTGTTGTTGTTGCGGTCATTCAGCACTGGTAAAACATAACTGTGATAAAGCAAACTATTGCTAGAGACAGGCAACATTTAAATGCTGCCATAAACATGGCTACACAGTAAGTACGTTGTTATAACAACAAAAAAAAAAAACCAAAAAAACACAACCAAAAAGCAGCGTTGAAGAAAAGCGAAGTGAAAAAAATTTGGTCAGCCTTGAAAGATGGTTGCTAAACGTTGGTTGTTTGTCCTTTTATTTATATTTTCATGAACAAAATTAAACTGCCAACAGTTTCAGAAATGACCAACATTTAAATGTTGTTGTTGCTGTTGCTACGTCTGTATCTGTAGGTGATTGTTAAATGCAATGGAAACTCTTAACAAAAAGGAATGCACCACGACCGTGGTATTGTAAGAAAATCTTAATAATAATAAATACTATGTATACCCTGTCTCTCTCTCTCTCTCTCACTGCTTCTCTTTTGCATTTGTTGTTCCAAATAGCCATAAAGTATTACTCACTCATACACATAAAATGTTAGTGAGAGAGGAAATACAATTTCACACTCACTTGATTTTGTTTTCTTGTTATTGTTGTCATACTTATTGTCGTCATTGCTAGTGATTTCTTTGTTGTTTGTTGTTGTTTGTTACTTGTCCTACTTCTTGTTGTGGTTTTTATTGTTCTTGAGTATGACTGTGTGTTCGTGTAGCAATAATGGCAGTGGTAAATATCTTTTACAATGACTGTGTATTGTCTGTTTGGTTGGATGGTTGGTTCGTTGGTGTGTTTCGGTATATTGAAGATGTCATCGTTAACATCAGTTCGTTTTTTTTTTCGTCTCTTTGTTCGTCTCTTTGTTTGTTTGCGTGTGTTGTTTCATATTGTGTTTAAGTATTAGTGTTTATAGTAGTAGTTGCTGCTGTTGGAATAAAAACGGAAACCAAAAAACCAAAGTAAAACTGATTATATTGAATGGTAGTTGCCAGTATTTTGCTGCCAAAATGTCTGATAAAGAAACTTGTGGTTATTTCTGGCCATTCGTCCCTCTAACTGTCTATGTCGGTGTCCATTTCTGTACCTCACTCTGCGTGTGTGTGCTTGTTTACTTTTCTGTTATTTCTTTTTGGTTTGTAAACTAAGCATATAAAGTAATGAATGTTTTTGTTGTTGTTGTTGCTACTGTTATTGTTTACCAATACAAGTGATGACATTTGTTCGTAAGCTTTGGTTTGTCAATTGTTGTTGTCACTTTTATTGAAAAAAAAACAAGACTTTTGTTAAATTAAATCAGCAGCCATATTTTATCGCTTTTATAAAAAAATATTTTGTAATCATTATTGGAGTTTCCAAAACAAGGGAAGTGAATACACTAAATTGCCATTAGCATTCACACCACACTGTGTTCGTAATACATTCAGAACACTGCTAGAGGAATTCATAAAGCTATGTAAAGTATGAAGGAAAAGGACAGGCAGTGACTTACCTAAGATTCCAGGCTATGTGAAGAACTCCTTTAACAGACTTATGGCCAAATGTTTGGAAATCATTGAAGGAAAAGTTTCTTAGTTTCTTTCTTAAAGATAGAGAGCTTATAAACAGTTGAGTTGCAAAGCAAAAGTACTAGTGATACTGTGAGATATCATAGGGTTCTGCTCTGTACTTAAATTCCATGAACGTAAACTATGATGTGGCATTTAGAGAATGACCTAGGAAACGTCTACCAGCTGTAAGGCAGCCCTAACAACTTCGCTGTCCAATGAGTCATATATGACTCACGAAAGCGTATTGTAATACGTTCATGAGTCACATATGACTCATTTCTTTATACAATTTCATGAAGCAATGATAGCAAAACCCAAGTGATTTATGTGGGGACAGGGAAGTTGTTAATTACAATCAAAAGTATGTACAATATTGAACGGAATCTAAAGCAAGTCGTGATAGAACATACAACCTATGAAGACTAAACTTGTACTTCCCAATAGGCAACAAAAATTTGTAGAAAAAGCTATGCGGACTAAAGAAGAGTTCGTTTCCACTAAAATTTTAGAGAATAATGTATGAATAGAGTTTGACTCGAAGTTGATATATAAAAACCAACTTCAATGTATTGAGAATAAGTCAATACGATGCCACAAGTGCGATAAGTGGCTTAACAAGAGAATAGGTAAAGTAAACAATTGCTTGATGCAGATGATTTCAAGCCGTGAATACTAACGATAGTATCTGCGCACTATGGGAAATTCAACTCATCATTTTGCCTATTTGCAAAGCAAAATAGTATTGTCGATCACAATTTCTTTAATATCTATGCAAATTGTGGCGGGGATGTCAATAAATTCATGAATTTTTGAATTTTTCGAGTCATAACTGAAAGGAAAAAGTTACTCTAGGCAACAGTAAATTGACTGCAGGCAGAATTTGAACACTTTAAATGTTGATAGACAGAAATTTATTAACAAAAACCGATGGCAAAAGACTAGATAAACAGTTCTCTTATTTTGTACGCTGAGAATGCTTTAAATTGTTCCCTTATCCGTTTTTTTTGTGTTGATTTAGCCTTGACTAATTTTTCGTTTCTAATGCTAAAGAATTTTTTCTAGCAGAAGAAGACTTGCTTTCAATGAATTCTATTCTTTTCAAAACTATTTCTATGACCTCAACAAATCGTTTTTTTTTTTGGAAAGATTGAACAAATTCGAGAAATTGTGGAGTGCTGAATCGAGTTTTTATTAAAAACCAACTCATTGCACTGCTTTCTTTATTCCTAAAGTAAAAATCTGAAAAATTTAATTATTGAATTGAAAATATACAAAAATTTCTAAGAATTTTTATATTTTTATTAAAGATTTTATGAAAATTTTCTGTATAATGCTTGCAAATAAAAGCTCAACTTAAAAAGACAAGAAAAAAGAAACTCGAGTTATTTAAGTTGTCATAACTTTAGTTGGCACACAAAAATTTTTTTTATTTTTATTGACATTGTTAACACTCTGTGCTAAAAGTTTTTCTTTATCTTTAACATTTTATTTCTTGCATTTTATTTTATTTTCTTGCTTTTCGTTTCGTTTCTTTTTACGTTCTTTTAATTTTTTAATCAGTATTAAAATGTATATGATGTTGTGTGTGTGAGACACAACGGAGGCGTAAAGCATAAAAATAAGTTTTTATTCTTGCTTTTAATCCTTTTTTTTCTTCGTATTGCCTTTTTTGTCATTTTCTTGGGTTGCTTTTGTATACTTTTTAGTCAAAATTCACATGTAAATTAAGTAAAAATAATGCAGATTTTCCATTTTTTTTTATGCTTAAATTCATTTATTATCCTTGGATAAGGATAATTAATACTTGTGATGTGGCAAAAAGCTAAAGAAACAACAACAAAAACAACAAGACTATAAAAAAGAACGAATATGAATATCCCTTTATCTGTCGCTCTCTCTCTACATGTATATACATACATATGTATGTGTGTGTTTATGTACATATATGCTAGTGTTGGTAATAGAGTAGTCACTTTAAATACCATGTGGAACTATAGTCACTCATTAAAAAGTATGATGATAATGATAGCAACCAAATGACAGAGTGAAAGAGAGAGAGAGAGAGAGAGAGAGCGAAAGAAAAAGAGAAAGAGAGAGAGAGAGGATTTAAAGTATCATTATATTTAATATTCATATTTAAAGATGGTTGAGGGAATTATAAAATGAATGAATTTAAATTTAAATACCAAGATTTTTAACAAAAGTTTTTTTTTTTTAAAAGAAATTCTGTTAAACGGGATGATTAATTAATCGTAGAAAACCATTTGAAAACATTTAAATGTGAATTTGAACATTAAGTTACACTCGGATTCCATGTGGCAAATAGCTGTCTACGATAGTGGTTGTCAAGGACTGGACAACCGCAAAAAATCAATTGTTTTTTCTCTCTCAAATATGATCTCAAATTGACTAGTGAGAGATAAATACAGAATCTGAATCCGATTAACGCTGCTTCGCTTATCGCTGTTCCTTTTTGTATTTTATTTTGATATCTGGCCTGGGACCCGAAGCCTGGCTTTACGTCTAATAAGCCAGCACACTACCTAATAGACCATGGCGACCAACGCTGTTTCAGTATAACGCGGTAGTATTAGGATTCTCCTAAATTGCGCATTGTATTGATACTTGTAGTGCCTTCTGTACTTAATACAGGTCAACCTCGTATAACGGCATAACTGACTTCCATAGGAAGTACTTGGCACACAATAATGTCTCTGAATTGACTGTCATGCTGTTATATTATCTCCTCTGTAATAGCAGAGCAACTTTAATCGGCAATATCCTATCTGAACTGAATCTTGACTGAGATTACAGGCAAGTTCTAAATTACTTCTACAAAAGTCCTTTTTGTTATGTTTCGCCGGCTTCCATCTAGGCAACAAGCCGCATTTGTAGCAATAGGACTGTTACATTCGTATATTATGCACTCTTTAAACTTAAAATGGGATTTACGAAATTTCAGATTAGAATTCCCAGTAGGAATAACTAATCTTCTGATACGGTGAATTTCAGGGACATGGTAAAAGCCTATAAAAACGGCAATATACACTCAGAAATTTTTCTCTTATGGCTGTAATAGTGTGTCTCAAGCCGAAATAATGACTATTAATGAGCTTTGAAATCTGAATCTAGGTAAGAGATCTCCTTCTACAAGTACAGTAAGACCCCGCTTAACGCTGTTTCATTATTACGCGGTTCTATTGGGATTTCCCTAAATCGCACTCAGTATTGATACTTGTTGTATATGTATGCGTGCACATGAAGCGGCCATGCACCAACCAAAAGCATCAAAAAGATTTTCAATGCTCTTTTGTTAGTCTCTCCAGAATAAAGATTCCAACTGTAGTTTATATGTTAGGTTGTCTCGTTTAGCGCTGGAACTTATTGGAACGTATCCACAGTGTTAAGCGGGATCTTACTGTAAGTTCCCTCTGCTACATGACATAACATTCAGGTCAGCTAAGCTTTAAAATCCCACAAGATCCAAGAGCACTACACTTGAAACTTTGTTTTCGGAAGTAAGGCGCCGTCAATCGCTATAGTCTAGTAGGTAGTGTGTTGGCTTAGTAAATGTAAGGCCACGGTTTAAATCCCAAGTCTCAGAACTACAACAAAACGAAATACCAAAAAATGTTTCTGGCAAAAACTCTGAGGTTAAAATAAAATTCCCATAAAAAATTTCTCAAAAAAATCTGTCGTTTGGAGTCGTCTTTAAACTGTAGTTTCCGCCACTCATGTATAAAATTTCTACGCATAACATAAGTGGTGTGAGAAGCTAGGTTCGTAATCCTGACTGAAGGGTTGTAATGACCAATTATGTTAAGTAACGCCCCTTTAAACCTTTTGGGGTTCTGGAAAGGTCAACTCATTCGTTCATTGTGAAGTCCAGAATTAATTAAGCATTGTTCAAGAAAAGTTGCGGAGAGTATTCAATTCATTTGAATTTGATTTGCAATCGAAGGGCAAGTATAGCCACTTGGTTATTAACTGATGTCTTCACATGCTCCGATCTAAAACAGTAGTGAGTTCTTTGTCTTAATGAACTTGATTTCTATTTGAAAGTCACTAGAACTATTAGGAATACTGTAGTGATGATTCAGCTCAAGTACCACTGAGAAAGCAATGCCACAATATAATCGCCTGCCATATATGGACTCCTAATAATATTACCAGCCCTCCTCAATTCTATTACCGAAGTTATTTTTGTATCTTTGGGCTTGTGTTTCTCCTAAAAACGAACCTAATCCGCAGCTAAATGAAGAAGCAGCAAAAGCAGCTAATGAAAAAATATTTCTTCGGCAACTTCCTTTCAGTAGATATCTGGCCAAATATCGGAGAGTAAATAAAAATGCAATAAAAAGTTCCTCAAAATAATCTGTCGTTCGAAGTCGACTTTAAACTGTAGGTCCCTCACTCCTATATAAAATAAACACATACAACATAAGTGGCGTAAGAAGCTAGGTCGTAATCCTGACCAATTATGTACGCATGCATGTAATCCAGAATGTAACACGAGCTAAGCAGTTACTTAAAGGAATGGAGAGTTTGTTCGAAACAACGAAAACACAGCCACGCATGGGTTTTGCAAATAAGTTGGCTCCAGATGTTTCCGAAGGTATTTTGCGCGCTGAACTCGAATTAGTGTCCAAAAACTTTTCTTCATCACGTCAGGTTTTCGAGAAAAAGGGGGGTTGAAACCCCTAAAAGTGGCGTGTTTGCTCATTTTTGAAGAATTATAGAGCTAAACACTACCGTTCTAGTACCATCGCTATTGTCAGGAAGTGACAATTGATCTTCGGTCTTTAAAATGAGCCCAAAATCAAATTGTTTGCATGCACCCTTAAAGTAGGGGGTGGGTTTACATCAATGGGTGCAAGAGAAAAAGAAACACATTACGGAGATCCTTAAAATTTAATCAAAATTACTTGAGAATTGTTACTCGGGGATTTTTCCGGTCGCTGATTACAGATCTTCATTCAGATTTAAAAATTTCAAACTTGGCGGGTCCATAATGGCGGTAACAATTTTCAAGTAAATTCGATTAATTTTTATAAACTTCGACCGCCATATTCAGACGTGAAGGCGTAGAGACTGCTACCGCTTATGTGTAGAAAGTATCAGAAGGGAAGAGAAGGTACATTACATTACATTCACAGCTACATATATGTATGTATTTGGGATGCCAATCGGGAAATCCCGAATCTCGAGATTTTTAAAAACTTGCCCCGGGATTTTTCGGGATTTTCGGGATTGTGAATTCATATGTATTTTGACTCTATAAAAGGTCCTGAAAAAAAATTCTAATCACTTGACCTCGATAATAACATCTCAGATAAGGAAAACCCTACTTCCATTGATAAAAAGTTATTTGATGGCATCGAAGAATGCAAAAGCCCTATAAAACGAATTAATAGGGTAACTGATTTAGATACTCAACTGTCCAAAGAAATAGATTTATTTACATCAGGAGGTGGTAGAGGTGAATATTTACAAGCTGCATACAGCTATTTTGGAACTATTTTACCAACAAATGTTGATTGCGGGAAGTGTTTTTCAACGGCAGGTTAGTTCAAGCCTATCAGATCACATGTTAAATGCTTTAATCTTTTCGTTGGAATCCAAATAATTTTCTTAAAACTAATGCATTTGCATATGTATGAATAATTTTTACATACATACACATACATACATACATAATTGGCCACTTCAGTCAGGATTACGACCTAGCTTCTCACACCACTTATGTTGTGTGCGTTAATTTTATACATGAGTGGCGGGACCTACGGTTTTAAAGTCGACTCCGAACGACAGATTTTTAAGAAACTTTTCATTGGCAATTTTTACTCTCAGAGTCTTTGCCAGAAATCTGCTGAGAGAAAGTCGTCGAAGAAATATTTTTCGTTTTGATGTCTGACCTGGAATACGAACCGGGCCTTTTGTCTAATAAGCCAACACACTACCCACTAGACTACGGAATAATTTCTATTTTTTTTTAATTTACGCTTTTTAGTTAAATTTTGTCTTGCTGTTTTTATATTTTATTTTTAATGAGATATAATTCTGATATACACTGAGCGCCAAAAGTTAGTAAACACCACTGAAATAATAATAGATAAATAAATTTCCAAAAATTAAAACGTTTATTTATTACTTAAAAAATGTTAAAACAAAAACAGAGAACAAAATTATTGTTGTGCTACAAGTATATTATTTATAATAGAATATTTAAAATTATAGTAGGTGTTGACTCACTTATGGCGCTCAGTGTACATAATTGGAATACAAATGATTTTTTCAACAAAATATTTTTAATTATTAAGAGAAAATCGCGATTTTTTCCGTGATTTTTCGGGATTTTTGGATCCCGAATTATTCCGAAATATCCGGGGATTTCGGGATCGGGATTTACAAAATCCCGAATCCCGGGATTTTTAAAAATCGATTCCGTTTGGCATCCCTAGTATGTATATATATGTATGTTGCTTAACAATATGAGATGCCAATAAAAAGCTAATATTTGTTGGACGAAAATAAAAATAATGAAATCTAAATAAGCTTAAGGATAAAGCAGATTCAAATGTTAATTATTTATGGAAAATAAATAAAAATTTTTTTTTCTACATTCTTTCCTTTCCGTTTTCTTTTTCTATGATACTGACATTTAAATTAACATTTAAATGATCGAACCAGAAATGATGATGATTTACAAATAATAGTCGTGTCGTCGTCGTCGTCATCGTTGTCGTTTTGTTAAATAAAATCATAAAACGAATAAAGTTTTATTATTTATTCTTTATTTGTATTGTCATTTCATTTCATTTCATTACATTTTGTTTTGTTTTGTTGTCTTTCATTCATTATGTTTTGAATTTTTGAAAATAAACAGGAAATCATAAATACGCCATCAAAACTCATATTTGTTGATCAGAAACCAAACTCCAATAAAAACTTTTTTTATCACTCTCCATTGGTTTTCACTTTGTTGTTTTGTTTGTTTGTGACTTGTGACTTCCGTCTTGTTTAGCTCATAATATGTTGGGCTCATTAATAATGAGTCACACACACACACACAACAACAATGAAATTTTACATCGCAATTTTTTGAATTTGTTTGGAAAATTTTTTGTTAAAATTTTTATTTCAAAAAATTTTTGTTTGTTTTTTTTTACATTCTATTCATGCTGAAGTAAATAACAAAAAAATTAATAAGAGTTTGTATGAAATTATAGATATCAAGGGGACTTTGTAACAAATATTACCCCAGATGCGATAATCGAAGCATTTTCCAAACTGTGAGGGGGACTGTGTAAATTCAACTTCCAGTTCCTCCGCTAAAGAATATTTTACTGGACTAAGGACACCACAAGGGTAAGTGATATCCTTACTGTTGTGGAATCAATCTGTAAAAAAGATACTCATTACACAGCTTGCTTATGGCTCTGAGGTTGTTGGAGAAAACGGCCCAGGATACTAAATTGCCTAAATTGTCCAGGAAAAAGGTAGCCACTTTTGTCCGATTATCTTAAATTATACTGGAATTATGCTCACTGGGAGCTTCTTAATATCTTGGACATAAGTTGACCTTCAAGTAGAAGTTTGTAGAGACCATGAAGGGGTTGCCCTTCATTCCATCTAACCTTGCAGAAAAGAACTTAAAAAGCAATCCACCTTTCTAATTGGCGCTCTTTGTTTGATTTTAAAATTACCACCCTTGGTCTTACTTACTTAATTGGCCATTAACAACCTGATTAAAGGATTTCGGCCTGCCGCAACACATCCTTCCAGGCACCTCTGCTTCTTGCGCGCCTACGCCAGTTGATTCGATTTGGTGCTTCCAACGGATACAAGGTCGTCCTCTTCGCCAACTTCCGCAGATCCCAGCATCAAATACCCGTCTAGCCGGAGGATCCGCCTCCATTTGAACAACATGCCCGAGCCGGAGCAGCCTCTGGATATTAATATGCTCCACAACGTCCAAGTCGTTGAGAAGCTCATACAACTCGCACTGGACCGAAGATCTTACGTAGGAATTTTCTCACGAATACTCTCGAGGCTACTGCATTAGTTCTTAATAGGGTCCATGCTTCTGAGCCATAAAGGAGCACGGGTAGGATGAGCGTTTTGCAGAGTGTTAGATACGATACAGGCAAGTGTACGTAATAAATGTACTTCTACGAAGCTAATAAATATTTTTGCGGCTAGCTGTTTCGCGGTTAAAGCTTTAAAATTATCCTCCATGAGAGTATATTAGAAACTTTTTTAGAAAGAAAACCGAAAACTAGAACACCGAAAAGCATTAATTGGGGTTGATCAAACTCATTATTGCCCTCGATAGTCACTTGTCTCTTTATGAGATAGGTAGGTAGATAGAAGTGGCTGTTCCCCCGATGAATTTATGAGCGGACACACTTAGGCCACATACAGGGCCCATTGTGATACCACAGCACAGATACCTATTCCAGCAATCTACTCAGACTGCCAATATCCGTGCATGACAGTTCATCTAGGTCCTCCATGCAGTAGGCACCCATGTGTTATATTTTTTTCCTCTGACCAAGTGCCGGGTATGTGCACAGTAGGTGAAGAATAGTTTCATCCTCTTGCTCATCTCCACAGCTTCTGCAGAAAGCATTCGCAAGGTGTCCAAGACCAATACGCCTTGCATGCATTCCTATAATACAATGCCCCGCAATAAATCCGATCAAAAAGCTGAGCCTGCTTCTTTGAAGCTTAAACAGACTCGCCCTGCGTTTACTATCCAGCCATGCCTTTCTCTGAAGCTTCCCACCTACTGTTGACAAGGTCCACAATTGATTTGTCAATTATAAGCCTACAGGTACCCAAAGAGAATTTATCCAAGAGCTCGATGATTGTGCCCATTCTGGCCAAATCATCCGCTCGGCAGTTGCCGGGAATATCTCTATGTCCCGGTACCCATGTGTTACAAACATCATATCGATTAGCTTCCTCATTGGGACCTCTGCGACAGTCATACACCGTCTTGGAGTTTATTACAGTAGATCTTTACAAGATAACTGGAGAGTATAATTTTTCAATCTTATGAATCTTGTGGCACTAGTATTTCCTTATAGATTGCATAGTGTTTGGAAGGTCTAAGGGTGCTCAGACTCGTCTGGAATTTAAAATTTCGAAGGCCCAGTGTAGTAGCTGCAAATGATAATTCGGTAGATGGGATAGCTGCTACATAACCAGGCAGTTACAGTCGTCCCATCTTTAGGTAAGCCTTGTAGAGACAAAGGGTAATAAAGTTGCTTGTCTAAAGTGATGAGAGGTTTCTTTGCGGGTCGTCTCGCATGCAAATTAGCCTCTTTCAACATACGGCGAACAGTGTGAACGCCTATAGAGACTCCCATTTGCTCATTTGCGATATTAGCAACGTCCACTGCGGTCTTTCGTGGATCTTTTTTAACCAGTGCAATCATCTGGCGGTCTTGGCGAGAGGTAGTTTTTCGAGGATTACCACTACCTGATTTCCTTTCCACACTATTTCTCAAGGAAAATCGAGATTTAAACCGACATACGGTTGATTGATTTACACCAAAGAGGTGTCCAACTTCAAGCATGGATTTTCCTTCTTCTAAGGCTTTAATGATTGCAGTTTTGCTGTCAGCTGAGAGCTGCTTCTATTACAAAACACATGCTGTATAACTTATTTAAGAAATTTTCAATTATAATTAAATAAATAACTTACTTTAACTATTTTTTTATTATGTTGCATTTTTTGTGCTCGCTAAAAATTTGCACTTTTTTCACTAATTCAAAAATATTTAACTTTTTAAAGCAGAATTTGGAATAAACTGTGATTACTTTGAAAACTTATTGAATTGAAAGAATTAACAGCAAAAGAAAATAGATAAATTGGTTACCGTTATTTTGAAACAGATCTTATTAAAGATCATATGGCACAGTGTTGCATTTTTTGTGCTCGCTACTGTATATGCAGCGTGTAGGCACAGGCCACTGTGGACATGAGAATGAAGATGAGATATTAGTAAACCGCCTGCTCTCACTGGGGAATGGCATATGCCTTCTTCGGGTATCTTTTTGATGGCTTTAATCTAAAAACTAGCAAGTATTTGGATTTCGCCAATTTCCATACATTCTATGCGTTCTTAAATTAAGAAAGGCCATCGGAAATATTTTAAGAACATGATTCTTAATGCTTTAGGCAGTTCGTAAACAAATTCAAATTGTTTCCATTGATTTTTCTTCTGTGTATTAGGAATTGTCATTAGAATTTCCATCCACTCCGTATAGATATTGTGTGTGTGTATGTCATCTGTTATTAACGACCATCAAATTGTTCTTTCATCATTATTGACTTATTAATTCATTAATTTTTTTTATTTATTTTCCATTTTCATTATTTTTATTATCGTTTTTTCTCTGCTTATACGTTCAAACTTTTTCTATTAGCGTATCAGCACTAGCAAATAAATTTATATTCGTATTTGTTTTTTCTTTTCCGTTCTTTCCTTAATTTATTTCAATAATAAAAAAAAAAAATCTACTTAAGCTTCAGTTGGGGGAATCATTAAAATTGGCCACTCATTGCCAGTTAAATATTTAGTTCCATGGAATTATGATTCTCAATGATGAAACAACTCTCTTTGGACTGAAGTTGATATTAAAAGCGTGTGTTTCGTAAGTGAAAGTTTTTTTTCTTAATGATTTTTATGAAATTTATTTAATTTTTATCTAACCTAAGTAAATATAGTTGAACTCGCCGTGGTCTAGTGGGTAGTGGTTGGCTTACTAGACGAAAGGCCCGGGTTCGAATCCCAGGTCAGACATCAAAACGAAAAATATTTCTTCGGCGACTTCTTCTCAGCAGATTTCTGGCAAAGACTCTGAGAGTAAAAATTGCTATGAAAAGCTTCTCAAAATTCTGTCGTTCGGAGTCAACTTTAAACTGTAGGTCCCGCCACTCATGTATAAAATTAACGCACGTAACATAAGTGGTATGAGAAGCTAGGTCGTAATCCTGACTGAAGGGTTGTAATGGCCAATTATGTATGTTATGTAAGTAAATATAGTGGGTAACACGTTTAACATTAATATGAGGAACAAATTCCTAAAGTCCTTTCTTTAATGTTCTCTTTAAATTGTCTTCACTGTACTCAAAACAAAAATAAAAAAGAAAAAGAGCATGAAAGCAATTTCCTTTATAGAAATATTGTTAAAAGGAATGTCTCATCATTTAATAGAGAAATATTCTGGCATTTATGCCACAATGCTGTTGCGTTATATCTGCAACCAATCAATATTTTATAACCTTGAAATGTTTGTGTTTGTGTGCAGTTTCCATATCGATGCTCTCAAGAATCTTTAAATTCATAGAAAAAATACAAAATACTTGTACATGATGATGAACATGCAACATTGTTTACTAAACACAAGTCAGAGATACCATTCACTGAACATTTCAATTCACCGTACGACGCTATTTCAAGTGCATAGAAGCGAAAACATCATCATCATCATCGTCATCATCAAGGCAAGGCAAGGCTTCCTTTTGTAACCAAACGAAGCACACAAATTGCATATTGGCGGGTAACAAATAAATGCCGTACAGCTAAACTGCTGAATGATTTATAATTTACAAGCAAAATTGAATTCAATTCACATTGAATTGCCAACAAAAAGGAAATCTTATGCAATTGTTCGTACATCTATCTCCTTGGCAAGCCGTTGTGTGCTGTGTGCTCCTTTTATACAATTAAAATACTTTGAAATGGGGTTTTGTGGCATTTTGGCATTCGCGCGTACAATAATGGTTGGGCGTCGGTGAACATTATGTTAGTCTAACAATTGATTTGTCAATCAAAATTGTTCACTTTGGTTTTCTTTAATTATCCTTAGTAAAATGCATTGAAAATCAATTGTTAAGAAAGGGAATAAAAGATTTGAATGCCGTAAAAGCATGGCAGGAGGTGCTGTTTAATTTAATTACTTAGTATTTGAACCTATCTTTGATACTTTATTTAATAATTACAATACAATTACAAATTATATTATAATCATATACGAGGTGAGTAACTTCGACCATATGCCCGGTGTAGTGTTACAGACCAGAGCCTCTGGTGGGAATCGAACCCACGACCCTCATGGTAGTCTACCCACTAGACTACCAGGGCGCTCACCTTTGATACTGATTTTATAACACGTACATGATTGATCATTACAACTAGCTTCTCACACCATTTATGTTGTGTGCGCTAATTTTTATACATAAATGGCGGGACCTATAGTTTAAAGTTGACTCCAAACGACAGAGTTTTGAGAAACCTTTTCATGGCAATTTTATTTAACTTTGGAGAGTTTTTGCCAGAAATCTGCTGAGAAAAAGTTGCCGAAGAAATATTTTTTCATATTTTTGTTTTGATGTCTGACCAAGGCTTTGAACCGTGGCCTTATGTCTAATAAGCCAACACACTACTTACTAGACTACGGCAATTTCGGTTTTATAACACTCCTGTTTTAAAGATTCTATATCGAACATAGCCTATACCTTCTAGACATTGTTTGACGGATTTTAGTCACAGAACAAGGACACTTCAGTGCACTCGTTTTGTCCAGTTGAATCGGTCATATCGGTTGAGCCTTACATAGTTTCTCACACCACTTATGTTGTGTACGTTAATTTTATACATGAGTGGTGGGACCTACAGTTTAAAGTTGACTCCGACCGTTTGATGTTAAGAAACTTTTCATGTCAATTTTTATTTACTCTCAGAGTTTTTGCCAGAAATCTGCTGAGAGGAAAGCAGATTTTGTTTTGATGTTTGGTCTGGGGCTTGAAACCCTGGCTTTACCTCTAATAAGCCAACACACTATCTACTACACTACGGCGACTTCGGTTGAGTCTTAGATTGTCTATTGTCTGAAAGCGATACCAACAAATAGTCACATAGCAGGGGCAGATCAGTTCAATCGTTCTGAGCAATTGAATTGTTGATATTAGCCGAGCCTTAGCTTGTCCATTATCCGTGAGCAATGACAAGATTGGAAGAAAGTTTGACCTCAAAACTCAACCTCCAAAATGCTCTCGTAGTGACTAAATGTTGCTTTCAAAATCGTCTCTAAGTAAAGCGGATATTGCGGATTTTAGAAGTCGCCGTAGTCTAGTAGGTAGTATGTTGGCTTATTATACATAAAACCCGAGTTCAAATCCCAGGTCAAGCATCAAAACGAAAATATGAAAACATATTTCCTCGGCGGCAGATATCTGGAAAAAACTCTGAGAGTAAAAATTGCCATGAAAAGCTTCTCAAAAAATCTGTCGCTCGGAGTCGACTTTAAACTGTAGGTTCCACTACTCATGTATAAAAATTAACGCACGCAACACGAGTGGTGTGAGAAGCTAGGACGTTGTACAATGGGTCAATTCAACCTCCAGTTACTGTACTTGTCATAGTTGACAAGTACACATCAACTAACCTAACCTAACCTAAAGCGGATAAAATTGTGTGGAAGTTTATAGTTGCTGTATAGACTACGGCGTAGGTAGTGTGTTGGTTTTTTCAAACCCCAGGTCAGACGTCTTCAACTAAATGAAATAAGAAAAAATTATTTCTTCGGCGGCTTCCTCTCATAAGATATCTGCCAAAAACTCTGAAAGTAAATAAAATTACCATGAAAATCTGCTGTTCGAAATCGACTTTTAACTGTAGGTTCCACCGCCCGTGTATAAAATTAACATACACGACATAAGTGGTGTGAGAAGCTAGGTTTTTGACCTGACTAACCTATGATGTGTAAGGCAAACGTTTTGTTATCAAGGAAACCACTTAAGTTATTTAATTGCCATTCAAAATTTTTTCTTTTTCTGCTTTTAAAAATTGCTTTCGTTATTACAAAAGAACTTTTTTCCCACCACCACCATCAATTTCTTAGTTTTACTAAAGGTTTCCCAAAATTTTATCAAGAAACAATTTCTTGAATTCTCCCCATAAGTGTTATAAAGAAGTCTTAGGGAAAATTTGTTCCAAGAAAAAAAAAAGAAACAACAACAAGAGGATGAAATCAAAATATGCAAATGCAAATGCAAATGAAAAGTTGTTTGTCTAGGACCATTTTAAAATCTCAACTTATGTGTCACAGTAAGAAATTTCAAATGAAATGCGCTTTGCTGCCTTTCTAAGCAGGAATTGAAATACTGACACACACGCACACACACAGACACAAATCGCAATCTCTTGTTGTAGACGAGAGCGCCATGATTGTATGATGGCATCTTTATGTGGCTTATAAATGTATGCAGACGACATACACTTCTGTGTTGTAAATACATGCGAGTGAACATTTATTTCATATGTTTGACGAGTATGTAGATGCGTATGTATGTGTTATTTAATTTAAATACGCTTTGGCATACGCATGAGGAGTAAGTGTATTTGTGTGAGGTTGTGTATGCGTGTGCGTGTAATTTCAAATTGTAATTTAATTAAAACCGTTACCAAATTTGCATGAGGATTTGCTATTATATGCTCAACAGCAACAACTGAAACAACTGCAACAACTATGGCAACATTGATGACGACAACTGTGCAACAATAAGATGAATGCCGGTATTTCTTTATGCGTTACTTACACACATACATACATACATACATACAATGTGAACCACCAGCATAACTTGTACTATTCCCTATACAAAAATGCATTCGCATTAAAATTATAATAAACCTGCTCAGAGACAGAAACAAACATGTTTCAGCTACTCACCACCCTACCACCACCACCACCGTCATTACTTTCTCTATCCTTGATTGTCTATACAACCTGGCAACCAGGTTGAAATATGTTGATGGTATGGTTAATATGTTTATGTAAATCTGTATACACGTTTGTGTATGTATGCGTGTGGTAAACATGCCTTAAATAGAAGGAGAGAGAGAGAGAGAGATATAGGGAGAGAGAGCAACATAAGAGATGTTACAAGATCTTTGCATAGTTAATAAGATTTTGGCGGTAATTTGTAGATTTTAGTGAAGCCATAACTAACAAACTGAGTAGCTGAGTAGCTGTATGCAGTTTAACGTATACACGATTACAGGGTGGCTGATATATAATGCAACAAAGTAAAGCGTTATATTTTAACATTTTTTTTTTTAATTAGGAGTCATCTCAACTAAACCTGCATCGCCAACTAAATGGCGACGATAATCGAACGTACTTGAAGCCCTGCCAAGGGTTTAGCGGAACGGAGGCGTCTGCAGCATTAACCTGAAAGCCATTTCGACCAGTTTTCACCCGGTGTGTTCAGGTAACAGAATTCAACAAACGTCAGCCCACTTGCGTCATCTTCACAATCGATCTTCCAAACATAGCCAAGGTCGCGCCAAATCGTCAATCTCGCCTTCTCACATTAGCAAGTACCCAGCGGATGCTGAGAACCAGTACCCGGAGCGCCTGATCTAAGCTACGGAGGCTGTGAGCTGCTTGGCAAGTGCCTGCAAGGATATCACTGGGTTTTGCCAAGTTAAAACCGAACAGTGGCGTTGCCTTGCAGTTACATACCCGCTCCCCTTGCTACGAATTATGGCCTTCTAACGGTCGACGAAGCCAACACAGGTTTTGTGATAGTCGACACTTTGGAATTTTATATTGAGAACCTTACTCTCCAAAATGCCCCAGACGCAAAAGTCCAATGGATTGAGAACCGGAGATTTTGGTGGCCATTGTGCGGAAGAAATGAAGCGAGGAACCTTCTCTTTAAGGCATTCTGGGTTAACGCATGCTGAGTGCGGTGGTGTTGAGTACTGTTGGAATGTCCATGGCCTGCGGCCGAAATGTTTGTCTACCCAGGGCTTCAATACTGTCTTTAAGACATTTTTCCGATAATATTCGGCATTTATTTTGTTCCCAATGTCGACGAATACGAGCGGGAAGCGACCATCGGCCGTTACGGCGGCCCATACAATTACCATCGGCGGCGCTTGAGTTCCGGTGCCCAATCGCAGATGTAAATTTTAAGCCGACCTTTTTGGCAAGTAAACCCGATCATTTTGTTAGTTCACAAACTCCTCAATTTGGAATGGCTTCTCATCGGAGAAAACCAAATTCGGTAACTGGCCACTTTCGTGCAAGCGAAGTAACTCCATGGCTCTTTCTAACTTTTTTGTCTATCGGTGAGCTCTTGCATTTTTTGGAACTTCAATGGCTTTAGTCCAAGTTCATTTTTCAATATGTGTTGGATCCGTTCTCGCGATATGTTCAGCTCACGAGCAATTTTTCTACCACTGCGGCATGGATTTCGGATCATTTCTGGTGTTGTTACCGTTTTTTTCGTCCACTTTTTGGTACGCGATGCAACACTGCCAGTATCACGGTAACGATCAATGGTATGAGAAACAAAAGATTTTTTCACATTTAAATGCTAGGAGGGGCTTTAACAATAGCCACCTGTGGTTTTCCAGCCAAATATAAAGCAATCACACTATCACGCTTGAATTCCTATCACGAAATAACTTTTTTTATGAATGCAATAGATCAAAATGCTTTTGTAAGCTTGTAAATAATAAAATGAACTGTCACTGGAATAAATCTGTCAGCTGTCAGACGAGCGGTTTACAAATGATAACAACCTGAAGTTGGTTGCAATACATATCAGCCACTCTGTACAGTCTTGAGATGAAATGGCTTGAGTTGAGTTCATTGAATTGAATTGCTTTCATCCAAAATTAGAAAAAAAAAACAACAACAACAGACAGGTGCACCAGTTTATTTGTGCATTTATTATATAAGATTTATACGTTTGCAAGCAAATCTGAGGGCGGTCAGTGTGCTTGTGCATGTGCATGAGTTATACTGGAATTTAGTTGCCTCATATTTCTAAATACCAATTGCTTGTAACTGTATTAGACAATTTATTCTCTATCGCCCACTCGCTCTCTCTCTCTCTCTCTTCCTCTCTGTGTGTGTCTTTTATGTCCTGTAAGACATGAGGGTTGATGGTTGGCTAGTGGTCAAAGCACAGATTAACGAACGATGGATGCAACCGAATGCAAAACATGAAAATTATGCCAAAATTTAATTCTAGAAACATAATTTTTGAAGAATGAAATGGAAAATGCTTTTGCGGTTGGTTTGGCAATAGAGTTTTTGCTTTACCTAGACTATAAGACATACATAAGGCAAGGTATGCAACAATTTTATATTTTCTTGGGAGTTTGGGAATTCCTTATGAGGCAGATCTCATCATAAATCGATTGATTACTTACTTACTTAATTGGCCATTAACAACTCGATTAATGGATTTCGGCTTGCCGCAACAGATCCTTCCAGGCGCCTATGCCAGTTGGTCACACCATTCGCTGACAGAAATTCCTTGATCTAGTCCTTCAAACGCAGACGATGTCGCCCTCTTCGCCAACTTTCGCAGATTACATACATAATTGGCCATTACAACCCTTCAGTCAGGATTACGGCCTAACTTCTCACACCACTCATGTTTTGTGTGTTAATTATATATGTAAGCGGCGGGACCTACAGTTTAACATCGACTTCGAACAACAGATTTTTTGAGAAACTTTTTCATGGCAGAATACTCTCAGAGTTTTTGGCAGAAATCTGCTTAGAGGAAATCGTCGACGAAATATATTTTTTTTTCATAATTCGTTTTGATGCCTGACGAACCCGGGCTTTTACGTCTAATAAGCCAACAGACTACCTACTAGACTATGGCGACTACTTTCGTAGATTCTTGCATCTAATACCTGTCTCGCAGGAGCATCCTCCTCCATTCAAACAACATGCCAGGGCCATAGCAGCCGCTGAATGTTAATACGCAGCAAAACGTCCTTTGTCGTTGAGAAGCTCATACGGCTTAATCAATTATCAAATCAAATCATTGCGAACTCTCACTGGACCGAAGATCTTACGTAGGACTTTTCTCTCGAATACTCTGAAGACTCTGAAGCACGGATAGGATGAGCGTCTTGTAGAGTATTAGTTCTGTCTTACGAGAGAGGTCTCTGCTACTCAATTGCCTATTGAGACCGTAGTAACATCTGTTGGCAAGAGCGATCCTGCGCAGTTAATCTCAAGACTGACATCCATTTTTGGTGGTAACAGCGTAGCCAAGATAAATGAATTCCTTGACTATATCCAAAGTATAGTTATCTGCCGTAATCTAAGTATCAATACTGCAGTACGTCTCTACTTGTCGATAACATATACTTCGTTTTGTCCCTCATTTACTGCCGGACCCATCTTCTTGACTCCCATTTAATAACATTAAAAACAGCAGTAACATCTCGCTTACGCCCTATGATGCCGATGTCGTCAGCATACGCAAGCAACTGGACACTTTTTTGAAAAATAGTGCCATTGCGATGCACTCTCGCCTTTCGCAGAATACTCCCCATTACGAAGTTGAAGAGGCCGCATGATAAGGGGTCGCCTTGTCTGAAACCTCGCACGGTATCAAAAGGTTCGGAAGGGTCCATTCGATTGATACATACATAATTGGCCATTACAACCCTTCAGTCAGGATTACGACCTAGCTTCTCACACCACTTATGTTGTGTCCGTTATTTTTATACATGAGTGGCGGGACCTACAGTTTAAAGTCGATTCCGAACGACAGATTTTTGAGAAGCTTTTTCATGGCAATTTTTTACTCTCAGAATCTTTGCCAGAAATCTGCTGAGAGGAAGTCGCCGAAGAAATATTTTTCGTTTTGATGTCTGACCTGGGATGACCATTCGATTGATAGTGGCATTAAAAAAATACTGAGGCCCACAAGCCCATAATGAAAGCAAGGTTAAGGTCCATTGTAACCCTAGAAAGTCGCCGAAGTTATATTTTTTTTATTTTCATTTTGATGTCTAACCTGTGATTTTAACTCTGGCCTTATGTCTAATAATCCAACACATTACGTACTAGACTACGGCAACTTCCATCTTATAAAGGGTGATTTTTTAGGCATTATCTCTTTGGCAACACTGGTTTAAACAACTCACGCACGTTTTGTGTATTGTTTCACAGTGAAACATTTTGAGTTTGGTCTATAATTTAACCATGAATCGTCTTACAAACGAACAACGCTTGCAAATCCTTGAATTTTATTATCAATATGCGTGCTCTGTTAAGAAAGTTCATTGTGGGCTTCTTCCATTTTATGGACCCGCTGAAGCGGCTATTCGGGCTATTGTGACAAAATTTCGCACCAAATTTACTTTGTTGGACATTAAACCACCAACACGGTTACGTAGAGTGTGAACTGAAGAAAATATCGCAGCTATAGCGGCCAGGGTTAATGATGACCATCAATTATCGATTTCTTGCCGTTCACAGCAATTGGGGCTCGCTTACTCAACAACGTGGAAAATTTTGCGGAAGGATTTTGGATGTGAAGCATTTCAAAATGCAGCTGGTGCAAGAATTAAAGCCGAACGACCTACCGCAATGCAGAATTTTTGGTGAATGGACTCTTGGAAAGTTGGCCGAGGATCCACTTCTTTATCGATAAATTGTGTTCAGCGACGAAGGTCATTTTAGGCTCAATGGATACGTAAATAAGCAGAATTTTTGATTTTGGAGTAAAGATAAGCTAGAAGCATTGTAAAAGCTGCCAATGCATTCAGAAAAAGTCACAGTTTGGTGCGGTTTATGGACTGGTGGCATCATTTAACAGTACATCTTCAAAGATGCTGCGTATCGTAACATAACTGTGATTGGTAAGCTCTACCATGAGATGACATTCAACTTTTTTTTTGCCCAAAATGCAAGAGCTTGACTTACATGACATGTGGTTTCAACAAGACAGTGCCATATGCTACACAGCATGCGAAACAATGGACTTATTGAGAGGCGAGTTCGGTGAACATTTTATTTCACGTTCGGAACCGATCAATTGGCCGCCTAGATCGTGCGATTTAACGCCTTTAGACTAGTTTTTGTGGGGCTATGTTAAAGCTCATGTCTATATAGACAAGCCCGCTTCAATTGATGCATTGGAAGAGTTTTTCCCAGAAACTTGCTGAGAGGAAGTCATTGAATTAAATTCATTTTTTTTGTTTCATTTTATTCGACATGTCTGAGCTAAGGTTGGATCGTCGAATTAAATTCATTTTTTATTTCATTTTATTCGACTTGCCTGAGCTCAGATTGAATCCATGGGCTCTCGTTTAACAAGACTTCGAGGATTATTATGTATTCAGCTCTTATTTCTTATGGAGAATTTGTTTCGAGCCTATCTATAAATCCATTATTTAAGTTTGGCTTTGACTTCATGTAGTCGAAAAAAATATCCCGTAATGTTAAAGCAAATATTCCACAAACCAAAAACCCTAGATTGCCATACAAAGAGGGTGAATAATGAATTCTGAAATATATTTTCAAGTCAAAGAGACAACTTGCATTAGATTTCCTATGCAAATGCATTTATTTTTCATATCAAAGATATCGTTTTGTACAGAATAAAATTAAAATTATTAAATTAAAGAAGACGATGGCTTTTAAAGTTTCTTAAGGAATTCTATTTAATTAGTACGTACACTAGTGTTTCATATTTGATGTACGTTTAGATGCAGGATAAGGCAAAGAGAGAAACTGTTTGAAAACAATCAAAATCGTGTTCTGATGCACAAATAAATTGAATTTGTCAGTTACCGAATATGGCAGTATTGTCCAGGTTACTTTGGAAGTTAAGAAGATGAGGTCTATGGCGTTTATATTGCTTCCATCCCATGGAGTTTTACTTATGGTTGCCTAAACATTTTTCAAGTATAGTGTTGGCTGCTTAACTAATGCGATATCTTAATGGAATCCCAGAATGTCTTTGAATCTACTATGACTTGTATGCGTAAAAGAAAAAGAAAATTTTTTAAAGTGACAAATTTGGTTGTTGCATAGTGGAATGCTCGATGTGAATTCATTGTTGAAAGTGTCAAGTTGAATTTGATATGCCACCAAAATTAATCATATTGCGTATTGCAAAACTCATGCTGCACATATTTATGCTTTCCTTACTGTTGTTGCCAGAGACATCCATGGATGTGTAGTAAGTTTTTGAGTAATTTGAGTGGCAGGAAACAATTGCAATGCATTCTCCCAGTTACAATTCTTTCTTTGTAAATATTGTCTGAGAGTAAAAAGGAGACAGTACTAGTAATGCTTTTAAGTTTTTTTTTTTTTGTTGCTTTAAAAACACAATTATTATCTCTCTAGGGTATGTAAAAAAGCATAAAGCTTTACGGGTTCTAGTCAATTGTGTGCAAATGGGCAAATAATTAATCACAGAAACAGAACAGAAATACAGACATACTCTGTCTGTATTTACATACAGAAAGCTAATGCATTCGAATAATGATGAAGACAAAGTTCCATTATGTTTGCATTCTGTCTCTATGTGTAAATACAATTGCAAGTGTACTTAAGTAGCAGGAGTATTTTCATTTGAAATTATTTTATAATGAAATCGTTTCTTTAGTCCTAAGATTTTCCAGAACTGAAACATAAACAAACAAACAAACAAACAGATTTTAAAGCACTTTAATCACTTTATAATGGAATTCTTTCTCTTGTTGTTGTTATTTTCTCTAACACAACACAACAACTTATGCCACTATTTCATCAGAATCTTGTAAATTATTGCCGGATTCATTAGCAGAAACTCATTTCCATTTTGGTAATTGCTTTTCAGAAAAAAAAAAAAATTAATATCTCAGTACATATACCAACGAACCAGCTACAATTCCTTCATCTTTTGTTTGTTCTTTTATTTTAATAAGAAGAATCCTTTTTGTTTTGCTCTCCTTTTGCATAAAGCCATAACAATTCCTTTTTGGGTAGCAGAGAAACGATTTACATGTTTGCACTCCTTTTCTTTTGCTCTGCAAGTGTTTATTTTTATTGCCTTGCCAAGTCTTTCATTTTCTTTTATTTTTTTCGTTGAGTATGAGGATTTTCCTTTTCTTTTCATAATTTGGAGAATATTTCGGTTTAAGACCTTGTACGGATATTTTTTGTAATTGCTTTTCAATTGGCATTTAAATTCCTTTATATTCGTTTCTTTATATTGAAATTATTGTAACAAAAGGCTTGAAATTATTAAAAACAAAATTAAACAACTCCTATGAATATTTTAAAAACCCTCTGAATATTTTAACCTAGTTTTTCTTTATAAAGCTTAAATTTCATAAGGTGGTAACATAAGAAAATGATATTTACTCTTAACTACATACATTATGGGTCATTACGACTCTTTAATCTAGTTTAGTTTAATTTTCCCTATTGGCCAGTAACTCAGAGACCACATGTCAAGTTGTACAATAAATAACTTCGTTTTAGGTTGACACATAAAAAATATTTCACGTTAATTTCAATGATAATACCTGCAAAAAAAGAATTCTGACAGTAAGTACGCCTTGCAATTGCAATGTTTCCATACATACATAATTGGCGATTACAACCCTTCAGTCAGGATTACGACCTAGCTTCTCACACCACTTATGTTGTGTGCGTTAGATTCATACATGAACGGCGGAACCTACAGTTTAAAGTCGTTTCCGAATGACAGTTTTTGAGAAGCTTTTCATGGCAATTTTATTTGCTCTCAGAGTTTTTGCCAGAAATCAGCTGAGGGGAAGTCGCCGAAGAAATATTTTTGTTTTGCTGTCTGACCTGGGATTCGAACCCGGGCCTTTCGTCTAATAAGCCAACACACTACCCACTAGACCACGGCGACTTCACAATGTTTCCTTCTACTTAAATTACTCAACAACTTACTCCACCTTCATGGTAGCCTCTGGCAACAACAGTAAGCAGAGCATAAAGTACAGTCGAACTTCTATAATTTGAACTTCTATCCTATAAGTTGAAGCACAGCAACAGCAACTTGGACAGAAATTCAATTAGGGTTTATTTATTTAACTAGAAGTTTCTATAAGTTGAAGTTTTTTTCTCTGGATAATGGTAGTTCAATTTATAGAAGTTTGACTGTATGTGCAACATCAGTTTCCCAATACACAATATGATTAATTTTGGTGGCAAATTCAAGCTGACACTTTCACCAATGAATTAACATCTGCACCTTGACGAGTAATAGCACTTTACTTTGCCCCTTCTTCAGCTGTATTATAAATATTTAATTTTTTTTTTCGAATTCAACTCTGTTTAGATTATTATTGTATTGCTTTGGTTCAAACACATTCTGGGTCAGACAACCATTGTGAGATTCCTCTAAGATAACGCGTTAGTTAAGCAACCAAACAAAGTAACCAAGCAAAGCTCCTTTTGATGATATAGGCTCCATAGAACCCATTATCTTACTTTCAGAGTAACCTAGACTATGCTGGCATGCTTAGTAACATACTTACATACATACATAATTGGCCATTGCAACACTTCAGTCCGGATTACGACCTAGCTTCTCACACCACTAATATATGTTGTGTGCATTAATTTTATACGTGAGTGGCGGGACCTACAGTTTAAAGTCGACTCCGAACGACAGATTTTTGAGAAGCTTTTTCATGGCAATTTTTTACTCTCAGAGTCTTTGCCACAAATCTGCTGAGAGGAAGTCGCCGAAGAAATATTTTTCGTTTTCGTTTTCGCCAACACACTACCCACTAGACCATGGCGACTTCATTACATTAGTAACGTACAAATTCAATTTATTTGTGCATCAGAACACGATGTTAATTGTGTTCAAACAGTTTCCATTAACAGCGTCCATTATGGAAATTGTTATTTTCAGCAAACTGCATCTAAAAGTACATCAAATTTGAAACGCTAGTATACAACATATTGGAAAAATGTTTAGGCAACCATAAGTAAAGCTCCATGCGATGGGAGCAATATAAGCGCCATAGAACTCATCATCTTAACTTCCAAAGTACCCTGGACTATGCTGGCATGCTTAGTAACATACAAATTCAATTTATTTGTGCATCAGAACACGATTAAAATTGTGTCTTCAAACAGTTTCTTTTTACAGCATCTTGCATCTAAACGTACATCAAATTTAAAACACTAATGTACGTACTAATTATAATGAATTCCTTACAAAACTTTAAACGCAACGCAAATTTCGGAAATGTCGCTGGAACCTAAATAAAAGAGACCTTAGGATATTAATAGTATAAAGCGCTATTTTATTTAGTGGAATATATTAGTTTGTTCATAGAATATACCCCGCTATTCACATACATAAGTGGTCATTACAACCCTTCACTCAGGATTACAACTGAGCTTCTTACACCACAAATGTTGTGTGCATTAATTTTATACATGAGTACTGGGAGCTACAGTTTTAAATAGACTCCGACCGTTTGATGTTAGGGAAACTTTTTTTACTCTCGGAAATCGCCATATTTTCGTTTTGATGTCTAACGTGGGCTTTGAACTCGGGCTTTACGTCTAATAAGCCAACATACTGCCTACTAGACTACGACTCTAGACCGCTATTCAGCAGGTATTTAAACTCTATGATCTTTGTATACACTTCACAACCAATTTTCCCATTAGTTTTTTGCATACGAACTTCAGCAATATAATGTTCAGTTTGTATAACAAAAAAATAAGGTGTCCAAATTTTTTCTTAAGCACTCCTTTAGAATTCTAATTGTTACTAGCAAACTCAATGAAGTTGCGGTAGTCTAGTTGATAGTGTGTGGTCTTATTAGACGTGAGGTCATGGTTCAAACCCCAGATCAGACATCCCAAGCAAAATGAAATATCGATGCCTCAGTTCTATAACATTCTAAGTCGAAAAAGTGTATTTTGAGTTATGAGCTCTCAAAGTTTTCAAGTGCTATACGACTACGTCGTGTATTCTAAGTAGATTTTGCTCTATAACTTCGGTATGGATCGGAGTATCTTAAACAAATTTTGACAGTATTTAAGATAGAGAAGAATATTAAAAACATTCTAAGTACACTTAGAACGTTATAGAATGGAGGGGGAGATATCCTCTCTGCTGATTTTTGGGAAAAACTTTGTTAAAAAAATTCTCAAAATTCTGTCATTCGGAGTCGACTTTAAACTGTAGGTCCTAACAGTCATGTAAAGAATTAATGCACACAACATAAGTGGTGTGAGAGCTAGAATGTAATCCTTACTAAAGGGTTGTAATGATTTATTATGTGTGTATGTATGTTATGTACTTGAAGTCGCCGTGGTCTAGTGGGTAGTGTGTTGGCTTATTAGAGGAAAGGCCCGGGTTCGAATCCCAGGTCATTCATCAAAACGAAAAATATTTCTTCGGCGACTTCCTCTCAGCAGATTTCTGGCAAAGACTCTGAGAGTAAAAATTGCCATGAAAAGCTTCTCAAAAATCTGTCGTTCGGAGTCGACTTTAAACTGTAGGTCCCGCCACTCATGTATAAAATTAACGCACACAACATAAGTGGTGTGAGAAGCTAGGTCGTAATCCTGACTGAAGTGTTGTAATGGCCAATTATGTATATATGTATGTATGTATATTACGTACTTATTCTGGCCAGTGCTTTTTGGTCCTAAATAAAGGAGATAAAGGAGAATAAATCATTATTTTCCAAAGAAAAAAGAGATATTTATGGGCATATTTGAATGTCGACATTTGACATTTGAAAGGGATTTTATGGGAGCCTTAGTTTTCTTAGCAATTTTATTTATTCGACATTTTACAAATTTTTTCTTAGGCATTCCTTAAGAATTCTAATGAATTCTGTGTATGATTGTAATTAATATTTTGAATTTTTTTGAATTAAATTTTAAAGCAAATTCTCTTAAACTAGTCAAATTGTATGTAAATTACCAACTGCATGTAGCCATAACCATAACCACAACCAACCAACAGCTTTTGAACATATTTTTCAAAATTTTTTTCTTATTTTTTTTGGGGAAAAATACCATAATTTATTAAACCTTTTATATTGATTACAATATTCATGTAATATTTAGAACAGAACAGAACAGAAAAGAAGAAAAAGAAAGAATGGAAAATTTCTAACGACGACAGCATTGTTAATGTCTCTTTTCAATAATTCTTTGCCATTCATTCGTTTGCCGAGTAACCTTGAGAATGTACAAGAGAATTTATTTGGTAATAGTTTAACTTTTACTGAGCTTATAACAGCAATGGAGAAAAATATTACGAGTACTCTTGCATACATTCTTCATTTCATAAAATCTATCAAGGTTTTCCGTCTTTTTTTGGTCTTTTTCTTCTTACATGTTATCGAACAGAGCGGACTCCATTGAAACCAATCCATTTATGTTGTTTTATATGGACATGGAAGTATGTACAGTGAATCACAGTGAAAATGGCTTATAATGAAATTAATCCGTATTTGGTTAATATTTATTAAAAAGGAAGAAAATAAAAAAAATATTTTTGTTAGTTACACAAAAAATTTATTTTGGGTTTATTTCTAGTCGTTTAAAATTGGTAATAAGTCAAAAAGGCTTTCCTATAAAGTTTCTTAGCTTAATTGGCCATAACAACCCGATTAACGGATTTCGGCCTGCCGCAACACATCCTTCCAGGAGCCTCTGCTTCTTGCGCGCCTACGCCAATTGGTCACACCAATCGATGACAGGGCTTCTTCGATTTGGTCCTTCCAACGGATACAAGGTCGTCCTCTTCGCCGACTTCCGCAGATACCCGCATCAAATACTCGTCTCGCCGGAGCATCCTCCTCCATTCGAACGACATGGCCGAGCCAGCGCAGCCGTTGAATATTAATACGCTGTATAACGTCTATGTCGTTGAAGAGCTCATACAGCTCACTGTTAAATCGGATGCGAAAATCATCGCCAACTCGCACTGGACCGAAGATCTTAAGTAGGACTTTTCTCTGGAATACTCTCAAGGCAGCTGCATTAGTTCTTAATAGGGTCCATGCTTCTGCGCCATAGAGAAGCACGGGTAGGATAAGCGTCTTGTAGAGTATTAGTTTCGTCTTGCGAGAGAGGTCTCTGCTACTCAATTGCCTATTGAGACCATAATAGCACCTGCTGGCAAGAATAATCTTGCGCTTGATCTCCAGACTGACATCATTTTCGGTGATAACGGCGGAGCCAAGGTAAATGAATTCCTTGACTGTATCAAAAGTATAGTTATCGGCCGTAATATGTGAATCAATACGCCGCACGGCTCTACTTGTGGATAACATATACTTCGTTTTGCCCTTATTTACTGCCAAACCCATCTTCTTAGACTACCGTTCAATAGCATTAAAGGCAGCAGTGACATCTCGTTTGGTACGCCCTATGCCCTACTTTTTTGAAAAATAGTTCCATTACGATGCACTCTCGCCTTTCGCAGAACACTCTCCATGACGAAGTCGCATGATAAGCGATCGCCTTGTCTGAAACCTCGCACGGTATCAAAAGGTTCGGAGAGGTCCATTCCTACCTGCAGGAATTGCTCAACGTCATTCTGCATAGCCTTATCAGCTTAGCAGGTATACCGAGCTCAGACATTGCGGCAAAAACACGATCCCTTATGGGGCTATCGAAAGCAGCCTTATAATCGACAAAAAGATGGTGTGTGTCGACTTGATTTTCGTGGGTCTTTTCCAGGATTTGGAGTAGTGTGAAGATCTGGTCGATGGTGGACTTGGCAGGTCTGAAGCTGCACTGATAAGGTCCAATCAGTGTTTTGACGAGTGGCTTCAGTCGTTCACGCAGAACGCCTGTAAGAACCTTATATGCGATAGGGAGAAGGCTTATACCCCTGTAGTTGGCGCATATCGTAGGGTCTCCCTTTTTCAGGACGGGACAGAGGACACTGAGGTTCCAATCGTTGGGCATACTTTCCTCTAGCCATATTTTGTAGATGAGCTGGTGCATGCGCCCTACCAACTCATTACATCCGGTCTTAAACAATTCAGTTTAAGTATTAAAATTAAAAATCCATTATTTGGTGGGCCATTTTCACTGTAATGCACTGTATGTACATACGTAGTATGTAGTAGAGAGAGTTTTGCTGCTGTTGCTGTTGCTGCTTGTGATGTTTTCTTAACCACACTCAAAAAGTTCTTTCTATATGGTTGAACGATAAATTTTAACCAAAGTATTGACACTTGAGGTTACTTTTTGCAATAACAATAATAACAACAACAATAACAACAACTGCAAAAAGAACGAACGAACGAACGTACAAACGAACGAAGTGCATCATCAGCAAGCAGCCAACCAAACCAAACAAATAGTCAAGTTGCCAGTTAGCCTAGTCCTAACTGCATACGGCATACGGCACGACACGACGCGGCAAAGAGGCAAACTGAACGTTCAAACAGAGGAAGAATTAAAGGAATTGAGAATGGAGAATAACAACAACAACAAATGAACGACCAACTAACCTACAACTCATAATTCACAATGTTACATACAAGTTGTGCTTAGTAGAACATGTGTACGTATCTCTTACCCACACACAGTCCAAAGGAGAGACATGAATGGCATGACTGACTGAATGAATGAAGATGATATCGTTACCACTAACATAGAGACACTATCGTCAGCCCATTGCCTTTTGCCATTATTGAGACAAATATTTTCATTTCAATAGCGTTGCATACTTTTTTTGTTGTTGTTGTTGTTTTACAAGTGACATGAGCTTGTTTGTAAACGTGCTGGCTGTGTGTGTTGTGTGTGGGCGAGCATGTGCTTGAACAAAAGGTTTGAAGGTATTTTTAATGTAAAACATCGTAGGAACTATAAAAAGAAATAGCAACAACAAGAAGAAAAAAAACCTTCAAACAACTGATTCCAAGTAATAATGTCTTTTCACTTCACACAAAACTGGCAACAATTTTCAAAATACATAAAAGAAAACCTTGCAGAATTTTCTTTAAAACTAATGACAATCGGAAAACAATGTTACATAGTTTAAGAATCCAGCTGATTTGTTTAGTTTTTAAAATCTTTTAAAGAAGCCTTAATTTAATAGCAATTGAAAGTCAAAGTAATCAAATCACCGTTAGAAGTATTCGTTTAAGGACATAAGCTTGCTAGAAAATTTCAAATTTCTCTTCGAAGTTTTTCCTTCTCTCTTTTCAATTCAATTGAATTCATTTGAACTGCTGTTGTTAGTTCATTCATGTACTTACCCATTGACATTAGCTAACTCATTGCATGCATGCATGCATGAATGAATGAATGAATGCGTGTTTTTTTGTTTTGTTGAGTATCGATTATTTAATTTGTTTCATTTCTTGTTGATTACCCCACATTACAGTTTGTTTGCCATACAAATTTCATATTTTCTCTTCCGTATTTTTTCTTTTTATATTTTTTTCCTTTAGGTTTTCTTAACTGTTTCCACTTTATTTATTTAATTCTTGGCCAAAACTGCCAAACAACTAGTAAATTAGGACTTAAACGTAATATTACAAATGAAAGGAAAATTAAAGAGAAATATTGCCTTACAGCGCATGTGTTGAATGCTCTTAAATTCATAACACATTACAAGGGAAATTGTCTCTTTTGCCAATGGTTTTTAGTGTAAAATTCATAAAATTTTTTTTTTTTATTAGAAATTCATCTAGAGTTAGAGGGTAGGTGTGTATGTATGTCTTATGAAACCAAAATCATTTACACGTAATTTTAAAGCCCACGTTTAAATTGGTTTTAAAATACTTGCGGTTCTTGTGGATTTTCTTTTGAAATCATGTAAATTAGTTTTAATTTTTTTACATTTAGTAGAGGTACAAAGAATTGTTAAAAGGCTTTTTTTGTACCCTTGAGTAGAAACATTTAAATGATGCCATAGGCATATTCGTGTCGCCTATAATTTCTTTGATAGGAGATTTGATTTTTGGATTCCAATTTGAGACTTCAGATCTGACAATTTGGTGGTTCCCGGTAGATCCCTTGAAATATTTGCCTTTAGGTGAACAGATTAGGCTATTTTAAAGATATTAACGGTTATAATATTGTACTACCCAGTATTTTCTAGCATAACATGATCATATTTAAGATGAAGCAATGCTTATTATGTGTTGGAGTATTTTTTTGTAAAACAAATAGCCGGACTGACATCAAGACATAAAAATAAAATACAAAAAGTATTTTTTCGGCGATTTCTTCTCAGCAGATTTCTGGCAAAAACTCTGAGAGTAAACAAAATTGCTATGAAAAGTTTTTAAAAAAATTCTGTCGTTTGGAGTCGACTTTAAACTGTAGGTCCCGCCACTTATGTATAAAATTAACACACACAACATAAGTAGTGTGAGAAACTAGGTCAATGATCCTGACTGAAGGGTTGTAATGACCAATTATGTATGTATGACATCAAGACACTTACGAAACTTACCTCGATGTTTGTTCTCGTTTTAGAAATCCAGGAATTTCTCTAGGAAATTTTGGTTCAGAGGCAAATCTTTTTATACGGGATCCAGGACATTGTCGGAAATAGTGTTGCTAATATATTCACGTCGTCTAACATATTACATTCATACTGCATAGGTTATTCGATTACTTAATTGGGTATTCTTCCACAACCCGGTATTCACCGGTTTTCGTACAAGGAAATGCTACTTCGTTTGTAGCATGAGGAAAAATGCAAGTTGCTACGATATGGAGCTGGATAAGAAGTGCAGTTATTGTGTTCTTTGCTTAAAGCTTTCCGATTGCCTCACTAGGTATTCTCTAAAACATATTGCAGTGCCTAGGTTATCCGATTGCTTCACTGGGTAATCTCACAAAACCCGATACTTCTTCGTAAAAGGGATCGTTATTTCGTTTGTAACATGAGGAAAAGTTCAGGTTTACTTTTATTGTGTTTTCGATTCTCCGAAACTGGGTATTCTCCGGTCTTCATGCAAGGAACCGTAACGTCGTTAGTTGCTTGAGAGAAACTTTAGGTTTAGCTAGGACTGATTTGTATATTTAGAAGATGACTTATTGTGTTCTTTCCTTAAATCATATCGTCAACCAACATACTATTGTGGTTCCCGCAGGCCTGGGTTTAGGTTTGGCATTTCCTCGGAAGACTGCTGTAAAAAGGAGACTGTTTTTGATTTCTTATTTTCTGAAAGTACGCGTATCATTCCCAAACTAAGTTACATACATACATAATTGATCAGTCAGGATTACGAGCTAGCTTCTCACACCACTTATGCTCTGTGCGTTAAATTTTATACATGAGTGGCGAGACCTACAGTTTAAAGTCGACTCCGAATGAATTTTCATGGCAATTTAATTTAGCATTCAGAGTTTTTTGCCAGAAATTTGCTTGAGTGGAAGTAGCCGAAGAAATATTTTCATTTTGTTGTCGGACCTGGGATTTGGACTCGGGCCTTATGTCTAATAAGCCGAAACACTACCTACTAGACTACGGCGACTTCAGACTGTGTTTATACTGTCATTTGGAAACTGGCATCTAATAGTTTAATAAGTTGCCAACAATTACGAGAGAACTCGTCAATTATGAGATAACTCGTCAATTACGAGATAACTCGTCCATTACGAGATAACTCGTCCATTACGAGATAACTCGTACAGTGCGTTATTTTTTAGCATGACAACGTACTTTATTAGAACAAATTGTACAGAGGGAATGGAAACAGTCTTTTACAGTACTCTCGGGTTGCGAAATGCTTCATTTAAAGATTTGAACTAAGGTCTTACGTCTAATAAGCCAACTAGACTACGGTGTCTTCAAAACTAAACTATTTCATGAAATTCAAGTTAAATAGAAAATTTTTTCCTATAATAGTTTGTGTGTTGAGGAAAATTTACTTATTAATTTAATGGCTCAAATCCAAAGTAGTCGACATAGTGTAGTAGTTAGCTAGCCTTAGCTTATTAGACATAAGGCTGTGGTTCGAACAACAGATCAGGTAGCTTCAACTCAACGAAATATGAGATAATATTCCCAAAGCGATTGTTTCTTAGCAGAGTTTTGGCGAAAACTCTAAGAGAGTAAATAAAATTGCCATGAAGTAGTTTCTCAAGAATCTGTCGTTCATACATACATAATTGGCCATTACAACCCTTCAGTCAGGATTACGACCTAGCTTCTCACACCACTTATGTTGTGTGCGTTAATTTTATACATGAGTGGCGGGACCTACAGTTTAAAGTCAACTCCGAACGACAGATTTTTGAGAAGCTTTTCATGGCAATTTTTACTCTCAGAGTCTTTGCCAGAAATCTGCTGAGAGGAAGTCGCCGAAGAAATATTTTTTCGTTTTGATGTCTGACCTGGGATTCGAACCCGGGCCTTTCGTCTAATAAGCCAACACACTACCCGCTAGACCACGACGACTTCTGTCGTTCGGAAACGGTTTTAAACTGTAGGTCCCTCATACTCATGTATAAAATTTGACGCACATAATGTAAGTGGTATAGGAAGCTAGGTTGTAAACCTGACTAAAAGGTTGTAGTGGCCAATTATGTATGTATGTATGTACATATGTGTGATATAAAAATTAAAACAAAGAATTATTTATTGTCCGTATATGAATAATAATTGCCTTTATTACAGTTGACCTCCATTAAGCTCTAACATGATGGTTTGAGGCTTTACTATGACATTCTTTTATTGCCATTAATATTCAATTGAATTGACTGATAATAGAATGAATGAATGAATGAAAGAATGAATGAATGAATGAATGAATGAAAGAAAATAAATTAAATTTATTACAAACAATTTTGATTCGATTCAATTTAATTGAATTGAAGGTGTGAAAAGTTTTTACCGGAGTCATAAATAAATAAATTTATTAATAAATAATCACAATAATACATACGCACTTGTTTTCTACTGATTTTCTCTATCACAATTTTCCATCCCCCCTTCTGTGTTCTCTACTGTTCTATTCTATTTTCTTTTTTGCGGTTTTTATTTTTGGTTTGGTTTTCGCACAAAAACAAGCAATTATTTACAGTGAATATAAAAAGGAGAACATGGAGAGAGAGAGAGAGAGAGGAAGTCTTTTATTGTCTGACACTTTGACGATTTGAGGAAAATGAAAAGCCTGCAGTCAAATGTTTTCCCTTTCCTTAGAAATTCTATGTCTATGGTTTTCTTTTCATTTTCATTTTGAATTTGGTTTTTCATTTTCATTTCATTGTTTCGAACACATTTATTTGTATTGTTCTCGGTGCCATGAGGTGTACGAATTCCAAGGAACAAGATATTTTCGAATAACAAGAAGACATTTTAAAATGAATTTTTTTTGTTTATCTACACTTGATTTATGATTTCTTTGAAATGTTACACGACTACTCGTACTAATACAATCGCATATTGGCATTTGCTTTGTTCTCTTCTTGTTTATATGGTGTTTAACAGTGGAAAGCAAATGTGTATTGTATAACAAACATTATCATGGATTTTTATTTTAATTTTTTCCTTATGCCGCCAGAAAACTTTCTTTTTCTTTTTTAAAGAAGTAAAGAATTTGTTGCTATAATTTTACTCTTCACTGTATTTGCAATGAACTTGTCTTTTTTATGTTTATGAATTTGATTTTCTTCTGAACTGTTGTGTTTAATTTTAGAATTTAAAAATTATTTACGTTTAACGCCATATTTTTCACATTTCCTCTGACATATGTACACTCAAGTATTTGAAAAAAAGTAAGCGCTTTACCAAATTCCACTTTTTTCCCCCTTAAATGAATAAAAAAAGTAATCGTATTTTTTTTTTTTTTTTTTGTAAAAGGTTATGCTTAACCTAACTTAATGAACACAAAAAAGTTTGTTTTCCATAAGTGCACTGTTTTCAGGGACACACTGTTTGTACCACGAACTGTAGCAATTTCTTCAAATAGCCATCAGCCGCTATTTTTTAACTTACGCTCTAAAGAGTTTGAATTCGTTAAACTGCTGGCTGAATGTACATGTTGGAGTCATAAATCCTTCTTCCTCTATGTACTAACTGATTACATTGTCTTCTATGGCTATTTGAAATGGCAGATTATTCTAACGTGGTCTTTATTTCGGTCCTTGGGTATAGGGCCATATCAGTAAACTATGTTGTGAGCTCACTTACTTACTTAATTGGCCATTAACAACTGGTTTAACGAATTTCAGCGTGCTGCAACACATCCTTCCAGGCGCCTCTGCTTCTTGCGCGCCTACGCCAGTTGGTCACACCAATCGATGACAGGGCTTCCTCGATTTGGTCCTTCCAACGGATACAAGGTCGTCCTCTTCGCCGACTTCCGCAGATCCTTACCTAGGTTTACTCACCAGAAAACCTTCTATGTGATCTACACTTAGGGATCCCCTTGACAAGGATAAACTGAAAATTAAAGAAACTTCTTCCCTCCTGCTTCCTAGATGGAAGAGAGGAACTGTATTACAGCTATATTAGGCTAGACAAACCAAAGCACTAGTAGGACAAGACAGCTCATTTCTTTCCCCCGCTTTAGTATTTTTTATGAAGTCTTTGGTCTCATAAGAGACTACCTAAAAGGAAAGCAAGCCTCTGCCTGGGCTTGGCACTACGTCGCAAAACTACATTGAAGTTACATCTCAGAAGAAAACGAAAACTTGACATTTTCTTTTTGCCTGAGTGATACAAGTGGCCTTGGCTAGCAAGCTTTTTCTAATACAGGCATCGTAGCTTTTGAATTGAACATACATACATACATACATAATTGGTCATTACAACCCTTCAGTCAGGATTACGACCTAGCTTCTCACACCACTTATGTTGGGAGCATTGGTTTTATATATGAGCGGCGGGACCTACAGTTTAAAGTTGTCTCCGAACGACATATTTCTGAGGAACTTTCCATGGAAATTTTATTTAACTTTCGAGAGTCTTTGCCAGAAATCTGTTGAGACACAGCCGCCGAAGAAATATTTTTGTATTTTAGTTTTGATGTCTGCCTTGGGGTTTGAACCCTGGCCTTACGTCCAATAAACCGACACGCTACCTCCTAGACTACAGCGACTACAATTTTAAATTGAATGGCATGTGGTAAATGGAAATCTGATTTATTTTTGTATGTATCACTTATCGTAGGTAATTTTATCAGAGCTAGAACTGTCACAGGATAGTGGGAGGGAAGGACAACATTCTTATTCTTAGATCGATTATGTATGACAACCAATCTTTAGTTGTATTGCCAGTTATTAGATGTGACAACTCACAACATCCTTAACTGCTCATTTCACTGGTCATTTCAACCCTTTAGCTAGGTTTAGAACCCAGTTTCTTATATCATCCTCGATTTGTGTGCTAATTTTATCAACTAGTAGCAAGACAAGCTGTTAAAGGTCGTAATACTTTTCAGGGTAATTTTAATTTACTCTCAGAGTTTTAGCCAAATGACTGCTGAGAGGATTTCACCATTTTGTACGAAATGTCTTAGCTGGGTTTTGAACCAAATTACATTTGAAAAAAAAATAATTTTTTTCAGGAACTTTTCAAGTGCAGAGGCAGTTGTTATTCATTCGACTAAATGGAATGCATGGTAAACAAACTACGTTTCATGATTTCTAACAAAATATAAAAAAAAAGTGGACGTAACCTAAACTAAAAAAAGTTTTTTAAAGCATCCTCTTTTCCATGAAATAATTTTTTCTTTAAACTACCCTTAGGAGGGTTAACTTTGGAACCTTTTTCATGTGGAACTGTGCTTAGGAAGAATTTTAGTTTTCGCCTTTGAAAAAGCGTTGATTAAACGAATTTTTATGTTTATTTTTAAAGAAACAAAGAAAAAAAAGGGGGGAAAATACAAGACTATTGGCAGCATTAAAAAATGTATGGTCAACAGTAGTAGGTTGGTAAGCGTAGTGTTGGTAAGCGTTATTAAACTGTTAAAACTGAGTGGATTTACTGTAGTGCGTTAGGATTTCTGTTGAACTGTTTTTTTTTTTGGGAGGAGGGGCAGTGAATTGTAAAGAGTTCTGGTCTGCTAACAAATCAGGGAATATTTTCTTTCGTCAAATAATAAAACAAAAACGAAAAAAAAAACAAAAAAGATAAACGCTAAGAGTATAATTCGTAAATCTTCCAACTCAAAATCGTTTTTGAAGTTGAATGTTCCTATGAATTCATATTATTTATTCCCCTTCGCATGAAATGAAAACCAAAAAAAAAAAATAATTCTTTAGGCTTACTTGCGTATATAAAGGGTCCGCCAAATAACTTTTTTTTTGAGAATGCTTTAAAAAAACTACTGAATATTTTCTGAAATTTAATTTTTTATTTGAAAGCACCATCCTTCCGATTAATAATGGAAAATAAATTCATTCAAATGGCTGCCTTGGATGACCGTGCAGTAGCCAACGCGATCTATCTAATTTTTATGCACATTATTGATTGTGTGCAGCAGTATTTTACCAATGGCTTCACGAATATTCTTCTACAGACTTTAAAGCGTCAATTGTCTCTGGGTTGTCGGCGTAACACTTATCTTTGACGGCACCCCACAAATAATAGTGCAACGGTGATAAATCGCAGCCCTGAGTTGGCCAAACGACATCAGCTCTGTGGCTGATAATGCGATCTTCAAAAACAGGGCGCAAAACATCGAGTGTAGCTTCGGCTGTGTGGCACGTAGCGCCGTCCTGTTGAAACCAAATGTTGCCAATATCCTCCTCTTCAATTTTTGTGAAGAAAAATTAGTTCAACATCGCTCAATAACGATTGCCATTGACTGTAACGGCCACTCCTTATTCATAGCCCAATTATGCCTCAGGACCAAAATCCGCACCAAACAGTGACTCGTTTTGGGTGCTTCCGCTTTTCGAAGTATGCGTGTGAGTTTTTTGTGCCCCAAATACGACAATTTTGCTTGTTTATATACCCGCCAAGATCAAAATGAGCTCCATCTGAAAAGATAGTTTTTTTTTTGCCAAAATCGGCATCTTCTGTAAGTCGATCGCAGGTCGACTTAGCAAAACGAAAACGCGTATACCCAACCACATACGTTCAGCGGAAGGATAAATCTAATTATCTGTCAAATCAGACAGGAGCTAAGTCTTGCCATTCACGAAATAGGCACTTGTTGAAAAAAAAACGTTAGATGGCGGACCTATTAAATAAGCCAAGTTAGGCATTCAAGTTTTTTTTTTCCTGTTTTTGTTGCAAATCATGGAATTTTTATGTTTTCTTTTGAAAATTTATTTGAAAAATCAACGTTTAAGTTGCCTCTGCAGTTGTTGTTGTTGTTTTTGTTATTTAAATGGCTTATTATGGTTAGTATTTTTTTGGTATGTTGTTTACGCACGAGTTTATTAAAATTCTATTCAATGATAATCATTCGTATTGTTGGTGTTATTTAGGCCGATTTATTATGCCAAAAAACAAAAAATAAAAAAAAAAACAATTCTTCTGCAGGCTTATATTATTTTGGTGAAGGGATGTCCATTTTGGCATTGTATTATGGTGAATCACTTTCACGCTTCGCATATTACATTGGAATTAAGAGAAGGGACGGTAAATGTTCCAAGGGGGGAGGGGGTAATAATGTTGTATTTCTGTTATTATTTCCTTTGGTTTGGCAATCGTGATGATTATAACGCTTCAGCCTAGACTTTCAGGCGTTTTGATGTATTTTTTTTTGATGCCTGTGAACCTTTGGCCTATCCTTAGTGGTCTATGTTATCCAGTCAAGGTTAAATCCTTTTGCCTTTAAAAGTATTTTTCTTATTTATTTAGTTTTAATTTCGCTTGCCTAAGTAATTTAAGCTGAATTATTTAAATAAATTTGCCAAATAATTAGAATTTCTTCTTATTTTTAGGCTCAATATTCATTAGATTTCATTAGGCCTTGGCATGATTTAGCATGATTTCTAGATTCTACTATACCTGGCCAACATTACTTTACGATTAAATTTATAAGCAGAAATGGGAAGCACTAAAAGTGAAATTAACCTTTCTGTTGCTCTAGAGCAAAGCTGCAGAAGGATAAAGGATAAGCAAACTAAGGAGAGAACAGATAGAAAAGAATCAAATAAACATTGAAATCATAAAATATGAAATAAAGCAACTTCAGATTGTATTAAGATGAGTACAGCAAAAACGAAAAAGGGATAAACATCCTTTAAACACGGACACGGTTACGGGCACGCACACAATCAAAATAATATTCTCTTATTTTGCTTAACTACCCTGTAGGAAATCAAACTAATTTTAAAGTAACTTGAAACTGGTTTTTTAATAAGCACAACTAGTTGATTAAGTGACTTTTTTCCTTGTTGCCGACTCATTATTTTAACATAGGCATGTCCTAGGCGGTAGTCGTCAATTGGTCATCTCTGCATGACTTTTAAATTGACTACAAATTACTTATTTTTCAACCAATTTGTAGTTAAATAAAATCTAGTTAATTTAAATATTAGTTTACACTAAATTATTTAAAAACCACTTCTTTTTTTAAATTCAATTTTAAACAGTTTTATTTATATTATATTATATATGAACATATATTTATATATAGAAATAATTATTATAATATAAAAATAAAAAATTAATTAAATTAAAAGAAAATTCATGTACATTTCAGGACTTAAAATAAAAGTTGTAATAAAAAGAAGTTAAATGAAAAGAATACTTATATACATTCGAAAGTTTGTACTGAAGGAAAATTCAAAAGTAAAATATTATTAAGTAATATTATTAAGTTTTTTTCCAACACAAACGTGATGAAAATGCCGTTTTTTAATAACGGCTAAGGCGTTGCGTAATTCTTTGTCTGGGTCATCACAGAGAGGCCGAAGTGCATCCATCAATGCATCAAAAACTTTTTTGTAATCCTTCAAGCTCTTTTTGCCATGAGTGTCCATCAATATTTATAGCAAGATTCAATTGCAGAGATAAAATTGTCGTTAAAGTTTTTGGCATTTCCCTTTCAGTGATAATTTCATGGCATTGGTCTGCAAAAATGCACAAAAATTTAGAAAATGATAAAAGTAGAGAAGAATAAAAACTCACATAAATTTGCTGATTTTCATCGATTATGTTATCATTGAGCGCTTTCAGTTCCTCGAGGATGTTTATTGCAAAAGTAGTCTTAATTGTCACAATGCGTTTTTCCTGTCGAACAAGGCTTTCGGTCACTACTTTTTGCCATTATAATCTCATTTTGAGCACTGTTTGAGCTCCTTAATTTCGCCTTGAAATATAAATATTTATCAGAAAATCGTGATATTTTGTTAGACAAAACATATTTTCATTTTACCTGTAATTTCTGATAATTTGGCATTCATTTCAGAAAATTTGACATCTAATTGGGGAACATTGGCAAGGCGCCTTATCATCATTTTCTGTACCTTTATCATAATCATAATTAATTAATTATCACATAAATAATAGCGAATATTTTTACGATTGTACAAGATACTTACCAGCAGTGCTCAGACAAATGCGCTTCATAATTGCTAGTACAAGTATAGATTTGGTATATTCACATTGTTTTATTTAGATTTTTAATGAACTATTTTATTTCACTATCACTTCAATATCACTTTTAAAGATTTTATTATAAATTTGCAATATTTACTTGGGGTTTTCCCTTTTTTTTTAATAAAATTAAGCACAACCTAAAAATCGTATTTGCTGTGATTGACATATGATTTATCGGGATGCTTCCTTTGTTTTATTATCGGTTTCTTACATTTTCTTATTTTGCTTTTTTCATTCTTACTTTTGTTTCTATTCAATATGTTTGGTTGATATCTCTGCATGAGATTTAAACCAATTTGTAGTCAATTGCAAAATAGTTAATTTATAATTTGCGTTTTTATCAACCGACTACTTTATTTACTACAGGGTAGTGTTTTGGTATTAGTATTACAGTTAAATGCGAGTGTATCTGTGAGTGTATCTGTGTATTTGATTTGGCTAATATTTTTGTTTTTTGTATAATTTTTGTTACCCTTGTCTGCCTACGCTTTCGTGTCTGATTGTGAAGGAAATAAATTTAGCGCATAATCGGGATTTAATGTTTATTTCACAGGCATTTTGTTTCATTTTGTTGTTTTTTTTTTTTTTTTTTTTTTTTGGTTTGTTATTCCTTTTTTGCCAATTGCTAAAGGGTGTGAAAATACCACAGGACAAAAAACAACAACAACAACAACTACTGCAATAACAAAAAAAAAGGACACAAGTGCTAATATCCTTGTTGTTTGGCATTTCTTAGTCTCTATGTATACGCTCTTGTATTATTGTATAAATTTTGTTTTTGTTTTGTATTTTCTTTGAAACATAATAATAAAACCCATGGATTGTATAAGGAGTGTGCACGAATAAATTTGGTCTCATATTTCTCTGTATAAAAACTGAATTTAAGGTAAATATTGTTCAAACTTTAATGAAGTTAAAAGAAAAGTTGTTGCAGTTCTAATCCTTAAATAACTCTAGAATTGTTGGGGAATATCGCCGATGTCTCGACCTTCTTTCCGAATGCTTCACCAGTGTCTGATTGGTGTGGGTACCCGGGCACAGTGACATTCCGGGAAATTGCGCTACTTCCGGAATCCTTTTCTATTGAATTGGTTATGCCACTTGCCTAGGTCAAGTTGGATATTGTGCGGAAATTCCTTCGGGATGCCGACCTATTCTGGAACAATGAGGAGTCCTGCTCCAACACTAGACTCACCTGGCCCTTGATGTATAGAAGGCCAGTCATCTCGACTACAAAGGCCTTGCTTGCAGGTCATTGCATCATGGGTAGACAGCTCTCATTTAACGACTTCTGTTTGGATGCAGATCTACTGAGAAATAAGAGACTGCTATCCACTTTCTTTGTTAGTGCCCGTCTCTTGCTAGGTGTAGATATAGATTATTTGGCTCCCCCTTGTCAGCTTGACGGAGTTATCATCTATTGATATCATGGATATAGCTTCGTTTATCAAACTTTCTGGATTGTTTTCCAGTACGGAGTAGCCATACTTTTGTTGTGCAGCGCTTGCCTGGTCAGCGCTTCTTCTTTTTCCCTCATTTTGGAGGAACTTGGTTAGTACAGGGACTGCGTTCTTTTGTGGCATCATAACCGGCCGCTATGCGAGGTCAAGTGAGCTTTGTAATATCAAAGCTACCACTCCGACCTAACCTAACCTAATCTAATCCGTAATATTTTTCACAAAATCTTTAAAACTTCGTTCAAACACGGGCCACTATTTTGTTAGCTGGTGGCATTTGACGGCTGTTCGCCACTTCCTACAAAACTTAGTTTTATTTGAACACAGAGTTCTAGGCTATTTATATATTGAAGTCGCCGTGGTCTAGTGGGAAGTGTGTTGGCTTATTAGACAAAAGGCCCGGGTTCGAATCCCAGGTCAGACATCAAAACGAAAAAAATTTCTTCGGTGACTTCCTCTCAGCAGATTTCTGGCAAAGACTCTGGCTTCTCAAAAATCTGTAATCGTTCGGAGTCGACTTTAAACTGTAGGTCCCGCCACTCATGTATAAAATTAACGTACACAACATAAGTGGTGTGAGAAGCTAGGTCGTAATCCTGACTGAAGGATTGTAATGGTCAATTATGTATGTATGTGTTCTAGGCTATTTTGAGGGTAGGCTTGTCTGGGTATGTTACTTACTTCTTTACTTAATTGGTCATTATACCCTTTTAGTCAGGTTTACAACCTAGCTTCTCTCACTCTCCGCGTTAAGTGTGATCCATGTGCGGCGAAATCTGTAGTTTGTCAATTTTCATGGCATTGTTATATACTCTCAGAGTTTTTACCAGAAGACTGCTTAGGCTATTTTGAGAGTAGGCTTGTCTGAGTACCTTACTTACTTGTTTACCCAATTGGTCATTAAACCGTTTAGTCAGGTTTACAACCTAGCTTCTCCCATGTGTGGCGAAATCTGTAGTTTGTCAATTATGCATCGCATTCTTATACATTCTCAGGGTTTTTACCAGAAGACTGCTTATGCTATTTTGAGAGTAGGCTTGTCTGAGTACCTTATTTACTTAATAGGTCATTGAACCGTTTAGTCAGGTTTACAACCAAGCTTTTCCCGCCCTCAATGTTAAGTGGGATAATTCTATTCATGAGTGGCAGAAACTGCAGTTTGTCAATTTTTCATGGCATTTTTACATACTCTCAGGGCTTTTTACCAGAATACTGCTAAGAGAAGGAAATCGTAGACAGAAATATTATTCATTTTCACACTCCTTTTGGTTCAAGATATCTGAGCTAAGTTTAAAACCACAAGATCTCGTCTAAAAATACAAAATACTAGCTACTATCCTGTTTACATTATTATTAGCATGAGAGCATGCAATTGCTTTTCTTACCAAGATAACATGGGCAAAGTTTTGTATAGAAAATTTTTTCATAGGCACTCCTTTATTTGATACAATACTTAGAGTGCAAGAGAGTGTAGTCAAAATGTGCCTTTTAAGCTGGCATATCTAAAATCTAAATCCGCATAAATACTGTCAATTAAAAACGGATAATTTTCATGATATTCATCACAAAGGCTATCCTCAATGGCTCACGTATTTTATGCCCAATTGCTAAAACACAAACACACAACGCATGCTTTGTGAATATAAAACCCAAAGAACAAGGCTTTAAATAATTAAAGGCTAATGGATTACAGCCTAAATTATTGTACAACAACAGGCATATTAATGAGGATTAACACTGTTTATGGTAAACGAACAAATACGTAAAGGATGTACACAGAACGACGTACATACTACGTTATTATGTTACAATTTATTTTTTGAACAATTAAAACAATAACGCTTTTAAATGATAAACAAGAACAACAACAAAAATTAATAAAAAGAAAGAGGAAAGCGAAAAGCGGAAATATTAAGCCACTTGTCAATATATGCCAAACATAGTTGCTGTTGTTGTTTTTTGTTGTTTTTTTGTTTTAATTTTCGCTTAAGTTTTCAAGTCAATGTCACATTTTATCATTGAATTTCCACTTGACATGAGACTAAATGTATGGATGTATGAGTGTACGAGTAAGTGCCTGTGTGTGTGTCTGTGTATGTGTGTGTGTGTTGGTTTGTATGCGTAATTTTATAAAATGACATCAGCATCAATGGAAAGGATATCGGTTGGCAGTAGTAAAACAAAAAAATATAAACAAACAGAAAAAAACTGTCAAGTGATTGCCAACAGTCTAGTCTTTTTTTACGCCGAGGAGGGGTAAATATACCTAACCGCAACATAGAGGAAGTCGCCACATCCTCCGTGTGTGGGGCCCTCACCCACTAAATCCCTTTTCGTCTCGTGGACTGTTGTGTCGGCACCGGATCTACGGTGGCATTACTTTGGAGTGGAGTCCTTTTGGCCATTTGACCCCTGCATGCACATATCCGCATCCGGATTGCATATCGAAATTTAAGAAGACATCTAAATGTCTTCACTATTCCTTCCTGATTGGTTCCTGATTGGAATTTGGTTTGACACGTAAGCCAGTGTCATCTATCCCGACGTGTCTACATGTTTTGCAGCCTCAAGTTCTCTCTTCTTCAGTCTTAGAATGCACTCCTTGTAATTCCTCTCTGAGGACCAATTCTCTCTACTCGCCATCATAACCCCGAAATTGTTAGCGGCCGTGATCGTTTCAATTATTGACGTCAGTACAGAGTGATAGCTCTGCCAGCGTGCATATTCGAAAACAGTGTGCTCTACATCATCAATTACTTCCCCTTCCTCGTAAAGGCAGTTACTGGAGGTGGTCTTGCCCATTCTGTGCAAAATATCCGTGACCCGATAGCATCTGCGTAACGTAGTAATTTAACTCTGCAAATTTCCGACCAATCCATGGTTTGTGTCCGGAATAAGGCTCGCCGTCCACCTTCCTCTATCTTCATTGTTCCTTTGTCGTTGCCATTCTGAAATGCTGTTTTCCCTGAAGTGACCGGTTTCACCTTATAAATCTCCATCCGCTCTGCAACCAGCAGATCCACAGGAATTGCTCAGATAACTACTTATCATGGCCAGAATGTAATGTGGTGCCGCTTAGAGTGATTCGCACGCTGTGTGACTATGGCCGCTTCAGTCACCTCTCTCAAGGCGTCAATTGTAGGCAGACCGGGTCGAAAACCAACAGTCTAGTGGTAGGTGGCTAAGCTTGTTGGCTATTTTAAGAAACTAAATATTATCACTGGGAAAGGCATATCAATTCTATAGTCCACACTGTGTTTTTCTTCAGTCAGGATTACGACGTAGCTTCTCACACCACTTATATTGGGTGCATTAATTTTATACATGAGTGGCGGTGGACCTACAGTTTAAAGTCGATTCCGAAAGACAGATTTCTGAGAAGCTATTCGTGGCAATTTTTATTAACTCCCATTGGGTTTTTGCTAGAAATCTGCTGAGAGGAAGTCGTCGAAGAAAAATTTTTCATGTTTTCATTTTGATGTTTGACCTGGGGTTTGAACTCGGGCCTTCAGTCTAATAAGCAAACACACTACCTCCTAGACTACGGCAACTTCTGCTTAATATATGAAGTCGCCGTGGTCTAGTGGGTAGTGTGTTGGCTTATTAGACAAAAGGCCCGGGTTCGAATCCCTGGTCAGACATTAAAACGAAAAATATTTCTTCGGCGACTTCCTCTCAGCAGATTTCTGGCAAAGACTCTGAGAGTAAAAATTGCCATGAAAAGTTTCTCAAAAATCTGTCCTTCGGAGACGACTTTAAACTGTAGGTCCCGCCAATCATGTATAAAATTAACGCACATAACATATGTGGTGTGAGAAGCTAGGTCGTAATCCTGACTGAAGTATTGTAATGGCCAATTATGTATGTTTTACGAACGCTGAGCCGATAGCAAATGCATTTCGTACGTAGCCTTAAATTTCTATGTTTTTTAACTATATCGTCATATTGAAGATGTGCCTTAGTGCTGAGGCCTTACGATCTATTCTACTCCTTTCTAGGGCATACCTATTTCGCTAAAAAAAACGTCAAGATATTGGTCGATTTTAATAGTGACAATTCCTTGCATAGGAACTGTTATTCACCACAGGTAGCGGAATGAGAAACAAAATAACCCCCTAAATAAATGTTTCCCGTGTCTTGAGTGCCCTGTCAAAACCTACAAACCTCAGGTTATTCCTAGATTGTCTGATGCACAAATCAGGTCTCCTGTTATTGTAATTTCCCAATAAAAGTTTTGTTTGCGCTTTCAATCCACTTGGTTTGAGAAAGGTCTTTGCCTACATTTACCTTCCGTTTCGTTAAGCAGCTGAATATCTGCCCTGCCCCCCCCTCCACAGATATCACTTCAGATATCGTTTTGTTGGAGATGTCTGAACTGGTGTTTAAAACATCGTCTCACGTCTAGACTACGGCGACGTGAGAACATATTGTGGAAAATGGCGAAAGAGTGGGTGACGAGTGGGTATTTAGTGGAACTATAGGAACTTATTTAAGCTAATTGATTAACAGGCAAATTAGACAAGAGGTTATGTTACAGTAGTCCAGGCTTGATCGTTTTAAAACAGAATGGGAGGCGAAACCGCACCTTAAGCAATGAATAGCATTTTTAATTACACATTGTTTACTGAGATTGTTCTAGAAAAATACGAAACAGTGTAATGACTTGAAATTTCCTTGAAACTTTCTTGAAGCTTTTGTACATATACAAACAGTGTCTCTCTCTCTCTCTCGCACTCTTTGGTTTTAAGGCATTAAATCAAAAATACTTGAAAAGATTAAAAAGTACAATTCCTTTCATTTTTCGTTGCATATTTATAGAATTTTTTTTTTTAATTTTAGCATGAAAATAATGTAACTTTTAAAACTTTGTTTGTGTGTGTGTGTAGGTGTGTATGTGTGTGTGAAAGAGTGAGAGTTTGTTTATATAGGATGATCATTAAACAAATAAATTTGCATTTCAGTTATAAAAATACGAACAAAAAAAAAAGAAAATTTAAAACATAAGTTTTCGAACAACTAATTAATTGCACTTATTTACCCGTGGTATTATTAGCAATTTTTCTACACCTCTTACACTGAAAGAAAAACAATTAATTCCATGAAAATTTGAAATGATTTTCTTGTTATTCTATATTGAAAAATAACTTTTAATTCCTTTAATCATACATGGAATGGGATTTAAACTACATATATGTGGAAAAGGAAAGTTGTTTTCTTTTTTCTTCTATTCTCTTCTGTTTTTTTGTTTTTCCTTTTTTTTTTGAAGTGTATTAACAAGCTACATTTTGTATTTAAAATCGTAATTAATAAAACTTAACAAACTAAACTTCACGTTAAAACAACAAACATAGTATAAAACTATCGTGTCCGCCATCTATCGTTTTTTTTAACCAGTGCTTGTTTCGTAAATGGTATTATTCTTTCGCTGAACGAATACGGTTGTGTATATGCGTTTTCGCTTCGCTAAATGGGCCTGCGATCGCCTTACAGAAGATGCCGATTTGGTCAAAAAAACCATCTTTTCAGAAGAAGCTCATTTTGATCTTTGGCGGGTATGTAAACAAGCAAAATTGTCGCATTTGGAGCACAGAAAACCAGTCACTGTTTGTTGCGGATTTTGGTCCAGAGGCATAATTAGGACATTTTTCTTCGAAAATGAGCAAGGAGTGGCCGTTACAGTCAATGGCGATCGTTATCGGACCTTATTAAACGAATTCTTGTTTACAAAAATTGAAGAGAAGGATATTGGCAACATTTGGTTTCAACAGGACAGCGCTACGTGCCAAACAGTCGAAGTTACACTCGACGTTTTGCGCCCTGTTTTTGAAGATCGTATTATCAGCCACAGAGCTGATGTTGTTTGGCCACCTCGTAGCTGCGATTTGCCACCGTTAGACTATTAATTGTGGGGTGCCCTCAAAGATAAGTGTTACGGCGACAAGCCAGAGACAATTGACGCTTTAAAGGACAATATTCGTGAAGCCATTGGTGAAATACAGCTGCACACAACGAGGCAGCCATTTCACGGAAATTATTATCCATTATTAACGGAGGCCGCCGTGGTCTAGTAGGTAGTGTGTTGGCTTATAAGACGAAAGACCCGAGTTCGAATCCCAGGTCAGACATCAAAACGAAAATTTGAAAAATAATTTTTCGGTGACTTCCTCTCAGCAGATTTCTGGCAAAAACTCTGAGAGTAAAAAATTGCCATGGAATGCTTCTCAAAAAATGTGTCGTTCGGAGTCGACTTTAAACTGTAGGTCCCGCCACTCATGTATAAAATTAACGCACACAACATAAGTGGTGTGAGAAGCTAGGACGTAGTACAATGGGTCAATTCGACCACCGAGTACTGTACTTGTCAGAATTGACAAGTACACGTCCTCTAACCTAACCTAACCGGAAGTATTGTACTTTCAAATAAAAAAGAAATTTAAGAAAATATTCAATAGTTTTTTCTAAAGCATTTAAAAAAAAAAGTTATTTGGCGGGCCCTTTATAAGTTACAGGGTGTAGGCAAATAATTGGGAACCAAAAAATTTTCTTTTTTTTGGAATTTGAAATTAATTCCCTTCAACTGGAAATATTTCCTTATTCATACTGAGTTGATATTGTTTTGTAAACAATTTATTATACTTTGCACCCTGTATTGTGTTTGTTGCAAAGTATCGTAAAGTATCGTTTTATATGTATGAAGTGCTGTAAAAGTTATGATTTGTTGTTGAATTTTTGCAAGCGAATTGCAGGAAAAACTGGAACATTTCAAAGGAAAAGTAACGTTTTCTGAATTTAATAACTTGCAATGCGCTCTTGCTTTAGCTACAGCCTCAGTTTTAGCTTCTTCTGTTCCTGCAACTGTGCATGCAATTGCTTCTATTTTAACTATCAACCAACCAACATATGAATGCCACTCTACACTTTCTCCTTGTGTGTGTCTGTGTCTGTGTTCATTCATTGAGCAAGTGTGTGAGTTAGTGTGGGTATGTGGGTATGTGTGTGTGTGCATGGTGTGCATATATGTGTAAAATACAGCGTAATGACTGACATAACATAAAGAAACTTTATAAACAATATTTAGATAAAAAAAGTGAAATGCATTCACTCTCTCTCTCTTTCTTTTTGTCTCTTTCTCTCTGTGTGCCTGTATCTTATATGCTCTCATCCTTCCAGAGGCAACAATTTAAAATGATAAAATATTTTCACAGGTAAAATACATCCCCATACACATACTCCTCGCAATACAATACAAAGAGATACAACACTTGCATGACTGTGTTTATTTTTTTCTACTACTAGTGCTGATGCTGGTGCTGCTGCATTCATTTATGAACATGAAGTTATAGCTGTTGAAGGAGTAGAAAAATAAGAATTTTAGCAACAACAACAACAGCAACAACAACCATAGTAATGACAACAAAATTGCAACCAATTAAAATTCATTCTCTTGTATTTTCTAGAAAATTGCTTCAAACAAAACAAAGACAAAGTAAAAGAAAAAACTTTTCATTTTCATTTTTAAACTTCAAAAAAGTGCGACAATATTGCGTACAAAAGTGAACAATGCAAGCAAATTCGTATTAAAAGTCATTATAATTTAATTAAAACATTAAAAGAATTAAGAAAACATACGAATGCATAAGACATAAGGCACACAAAAATTATTAGAGTTACGGGAGAAAGTCACAATTTAAAGTGTTTACATTGAAAAATCACTGCACCACAGTCTGTGTGGTGAAACTGGCAGATGAAAAATTCAATCCATTTTTGGTGGAAGTGAATTTGTCATAGTTTAGTAGGTAGTGTGTTGGCTTATTAGATGTAAAGCCTCGATTCAAATCCCAGGTCAGACATCAATACGAAAATATGAAAAAGATTTCTTTGGTAATTTACTCTCATTAAATTTCTGGCAAAAACTCTGAGGGTAATAAATAAAAATTGCCATAAAAAGCTTCTTAAAAAAAATTATGCCATACAACATAGGTAGTTTGATAATGATTGAAGAGTTGTATGTATGTACTGTTTGTGGAATAATCCAATATAAAATACCTTTATTAAGTTGTCGTTGTCTTGTAGGTAATGTGTTGTCTTATTAAACGTAATGCCATGGTTCAAACCCCAGCTCAAATATCTCCAACAAAATGAAATTAAATTTCTAACAAAAGCTCTGAGGGTAATAAATAAAAATTGCCATGAAAAGTTTCTCAAAAATGAGTCGTTCGAAGTCGACTTTAAATTGTAGGTCCCCCTTCCAACACATGTATAAAATTTACACACACAATACCCTACAAACCGTTAGTCAGGATAACAACCTAGCTTCTCTCACCAACCCTGTTGTGTGTTAATTTTTTCCATGAGTATTGGGATCTACATTAAAAACTCAACTCCGAACAATAGTTTTAAGAAACTTTTTTATGTCGATTTTATTTAACATTCAGAATTCTTGTCGTGGAATCGAAAATACTTCTTTTTGTTCAAATTGCCTGAGCTAAAGTTTGAACCGTTGTTTCTCGTCTAATAAGTGAACACAACTGTGACTTTAAAGCCGGAGGTCCACACCACGCGTTCTATGCGTTCTCGCATTCTACGCGGCTGTCAAAAAAGTAAAATTAATGTATTTATATGGTGCAAGTTACACGCACAAAAGCGTAGGATGCCATGACGCATAGAACGCGTAAAGTAAATCTACTTTCTACTTTTGTAAGCATCACAAGCGGCGCGCGAGCAAAACAGCTGACTTTGACAAGTTGTTTTGTTTTAATTTATTTAAATTTTTCAAACAACAATAGAGGAAAAATTAATCGAAGCTGTGAAAAAACATGAAGTCCTATATAAAAAAGCTTACTTGTTTATAGGAATAATTTTAAAAGAGCAGCTGCTTGGAAGTCCATTGTCGAGGAGGTATTGAGGACGGTATTTCGTATTGCTTTTTTTTTTTAGAGAACGTTTGCCAATCACGTTGGAAAACTTTAAGGGACCGATTCGTAAAAATATGCGCGGAGTGCAATCATGCCTCTGGTAGTGCTGCAGAATTCCATGAAAACTACTGGGCATATCAGCAAGATCGTCGTTTGTTCTTTTGGAGCTTGTTGTACACACTTGTGGCACAAAATATTATATTCACAAACTCATCAATTCATTCTATAAATTCTTTAAAAATTTCAATTTCATTTGCCACATTTGTACGAAATGTTTTATTCAAGTATTTTCAAACAAATGTTTTTATTTTGTTAACAGCTGATCAAAACAAACATTGGCGCGTAAAAAGCGTTGTATGTAACTTGAAGCGTAGAATGCGAAGAACGTAATGCACGCAACGCTTTAACGCGAAAACGTGTGGTGTGGACCTCCAGCTTAAATGTGATTGTTGACCGTTGTTACGAGAAGTAATTACTGGACTCATGCCACTCTTGCGAAACGTATTAGCCTTGATCGTCATTAAACAATTTATTTCCTGCTACTTAGTATAGTGTAGCAGAAATAAAAATTACGTGAGATTCTATAATGCAGGTAAATTTACCTATCTGTCGGGCGACGACATTAGTAAATTCTATAGCATTATCATGAGCTCAGGATGACTCTAAGATGATATGAAAAGATTTACTGTGGCACCATAAAGGCACACTGGTTTACATTTATCTATAATTTTTCTAAGTACAGCTACTTTCAGATACCTATCCATCTCAAACGGTAGTTAGATTCCTGAAGAGTTATTTCATCATAGCAAAGGTTTTTAGCAGCTGCATAGAAAACGTATTTCCTATAGAAGACACAACTACGAACGAACAGCTACTGCAATCATTTGAATACGTTTGTAGAGAATCTAAAAAAGTTTGGGACATTAGTCTCTAGACCTACATGACCAGTGGTTGCACCAAAATCCACTACAGCGTTGCCATATACCCGGATAGTTTACAATAGTGGATTGCATTTACACAAAGAGATAAGATGGGAATAAGTGATCTATTAAAGAAGTAGTTCCAGAAAATCTGCGGATGTATGGGGTCATATGTAGGTACAGTGAGGGTCAAAAGAAACTATACATTAAAAAAAATTATTATTAAAATTTTTTCATTGCTAGTTTTTAAAATTTAAAGAAAAAATTTAAAAAAAATTTTTTTGCGAAATATTTTCCAGTTTTCTCGGGCGCTCTCCGAAGTTGAGTTTTTTGATTGTTAGAATTTTATCCTTAATGTACAATTTCTTTTGACGCTCACTGTATCCATGTAATATTAGGTATTGTAAGGATGCAAAGCAATGAATTAAGATTTCGTCATCATTTTTAAACAAGAAAATATAACTTCAATGCTTTAGAAGATGAAAGAGATCGGCTGTATATACAGTTTTCATTACAAACTAATGAAAAAGGGCTATTGAACATCTAACATAAGCTGTGTAAAGTCTAACAAGCTTAACGGTGATTATATTTTGGAATAAAAAGAGCATTTTTGTTTTCTTATGGTTCGCCGTTCGTCTAGTAGGTAGGGTGTTGGCTTATTAGACGTAAGACCCAAGTTCGAATCCTAGTTCAGACATCAAAATGAAAATATGAAAAATATTTCTTTGGCGACTTCCTCTCATTAAATTTTTGGCGAAAACTCTGAGAGTAAATAAAATTGCTAAGAAAAGCTTCTCAAAAATCTGTCGTTCGGAATCAAATTTAAACTGTAGGTCCCGTCCTGCATGTATAAAATGAACGCTTACAACATAAATGGTGCGAGAAGCTAGGTCGTAATCCTAACTGAATGATTGTAATGACCAATTACGTATGTATGTATGTAGGGTTGTGTATAAATTTGGGATTGTCATCAAATGAATATCTTGTAACATTATGCCTTTACTGGGCAAATGTGCTACATTTTCTCTTGCAGTTTGTTTTTCCTCCATATTTTCTGTTGTGGTTGTTGTCTAGGATAAAAACATGTTTACATAACAGTTTAGTTTTCTTTCTTTTTGTTTTTTCTGTTTGTATGTATATTTTCTATCGTTACGATTTGACAATGTCATATTTTGTAAAAAGTGACATGTTTTCATCCGATCCGATCCAATTCAATTTAATTTTTCATTTGCATTTTCATATTCATTTTACATTGAAATCAATATCGTATCGTTTAATGCCAACATTCATGTGACTAAATGGCATTTTAGATTATGGTTGACTAAAGAGATTCTGTTTTATGTGTAGGTGTTATGTATAATACATACACAGATACACAATTATATGTAAATATATCACACATACATGAATACCCATCTACATAAATATTAATGTTGCATAAATATATACGAGATGAATTTTATATTTTATTTTTCACAATATAAATACGTATCTATGTTATTATAAATGTCTATGTGTGCGTATGTATTTTGTGGATATTTGATAATATTGTTAAGTGAAAAATTATTTGCAACTGCCATGATTACAGCAACAAAAAGGCTGAAAAAAATATCACAGAAAAGTATCATCAATTAAATGTTTATGACAGTGGTCGCATATATGTAATGACGGCATATCCATAAGCTCAAACATACTGACAGATAACGCTGAATATTAAATATAATTTATAAATAAATAACCCAGCAAACCATGGTGAAATATTTGTTTGATTCGAGTTTATTGGCTGACAGTTTGTATGACAGAACACCAATCACTTTTGGTTTATTAAACCATCATTGTGAAACAACTTGTGTTTTGTAGGTAGGCTTGGAAAATACTGCAATTGAATGTGGCAATATTTATACGTCTCCAGATAGTTCAATTTCATCTCCCAAGAGCCAAGAAACAAGATTGCAAATGGTTGGGTAAGATAGGAAGCGGTAAAATAAGAGGATGGGTTCTTAACGTCTCCTATAGGTCCTTCTTTACATACATAATTGATCATTAAAACCCTTCAGTCAGGATTACGACGTAGCTTCTCACACCACTTATGTTGGGTGCATTAATTTTATACATGAGTAGCGGTGGACCTACAGTTTAAAGTCGACTCCGAAAGACAGATTTCTGAGAAGCTTTTCGTGTCAATATTTATTAACTTCCATTGGGTTTTTGCTAGAAATCTGCTGAGAGGAAATCGTCGCAGAAATATTTTTCATATTTTTATTTTGATGTCTGACCTGGAATTTGTACCTGCTAGACTACGGCAACTTCTGCTTAATATAGGGCAGAGTTTTACGAACGCTGAGCCGATAGCAAATGTATTTCGTATGTATCCTTAAATTTCTATGTTTTTTAATTATATCATCATACCGAAGACGTGCCTTAGTGTTGTGACCATACGATCTATTCTACTCCTTTCTAGGGCATACCAATATAAGCCTATTTCCCTAAAAAACGTCAAGATATTGGTCGATGTTAACAGTGACAATTCCTTGCATAGCAACTGTTATGCACCAGGATGTTTCCTTCTAGGATGCATTAATATCCTACAGGTACCGAAATGAGAAACAAAAGAAACCCCATTTCAAATAAGTGTTTCCCGAGTCTTGAGTGCCCTGTCAAAACCTTTAAACCCCAAGTTATTCCTGGATTGTTTGATGCATAACTCAGATCTCCTGTTATTGTAATTTCCCAATAAAAGTTTTGATTGCTTTAAATCCACTTGGTTTGAGAAAGATCTTTGCCTGCATTTACCTTCCGTTTCGTTAATCTGCTGAGTAACTGCCCCCTATCCCCAAAAGGTTATGTACCCTGTCCTCTTTTTAGGCTGTCTGGCTGGTTTTTGTGAAGAATTTCCACATGTCATGGGACCCAGCAGACAGTAACTATATATTCTTTAATTAGACTATTCAGATAGTCCCATACAATCTTTGATTTTACCTCTTAAAAACCGAGTACTCTAATGGGGGCCTGCCATTGAGTGAGACAAGATTACAGACGTTTGTGCAAGAAAGGAAGCGGAAATGAGCGTAGATCTAGAGGATGGATATTTAATGTCTCCTCAGGATTCTTCTTTAGGCTGATCAATCAATTGATCAACTTTTCTTCTCAATTTTTTTTATCGTTTTGAGTATTTGCTCTATGAAAGTATCCTTATGGTTGGTTTGTACGTATGGGAATAGATAATCATCTGGCTTCAGTTTCATTGGCAACTAAAGAAACTCCTGTTCATCCTGTGTGATAAATTCAATTAAAATTGTATTAAAACAAGTACATAATGAGAGTATTTGTATTACTAATTAGTTTAACAACACTGTATTGCTCTATGTATGTATGTATGTATGTATGCAGATGCTATAGGTGTGAGTAAAAATAATATTTAATTAATATGTGTGAGTATATTAAAGCTTTAAAAGACTCAATAAATTGGGATCCCTTTCGTATTATTTGCTGGATTAGTGTCACTTGTTGTTGTTTCTTTATTTTATAGAAAATAATGACTCGACAAAAACCAACAAATTCATCGCATCACTCTTACAGGCAAATATATACACACATACAGAGACAGAGAGAGACTCAATGACAGTGATGATATATTCTTGTGATAATCATATTACCACAGTAAACAGATGTGCATTACATTTATGCTCGTGCTATATTTACAAGTACATATACGAGGAGGGTTTTAAAATTGAGCACCATAATGCCTCCACAGTATTCACTATAAGGCTGAATGGTAACATGAGCAATTGTGGGCATACATACATACATAATTGGCCATTACAACTCTTCAGTCAGGATTACGACCTAGCTAGCTATCTTATTGTGGTCATAGGATAGACAAATTACTACGAATTTTTGATCGTAAAATCTGATTTGGCATCGTTAGAGCCCTATCTTGTTGAATAAGAACAGATAGGTTCTGCTATCTAGACAATATTATAACAGCAGCACGGAAACAAGAGCAAACAGCAGACTTAGCGAGGAAACTCACAAATATCTAAGCTAACTAAGCTTGGGTTATTTAGAGCGACCATCTTCTGGCTCTGCAAAAGTCGGGAGTTCAAAGGTGACCCTTGCTGACGGGCATGCCTCCCGATTAGCCAATGCAATAAATGTTTATACGGGAGAGAAAAATAAGCGGTTTAGTCCTCGTTGGGTTAAAATTCAGTCAGATTAATCAGGTCCTCTTTTCTACACAGAAAGTATTACCCAAGGAATGGAATTTCTCTGAAATTGTTAGTCTATTTGTAATCAACGTGAGTAGATCACTTCGACGCCTCCGTTCTATAACATTCTAAGTCAAAAAAGTTTGTTTTGAGTTAAGAGATCTCGAAGTTTTCAAGCGCCATAAGACTATCTGTATATTTTAAGCAGATTTTTCTCTATAACTTCGAAATGGATCAGCGCATCTTAACCAAATGTTGACAGTATTTAAGAACGTTATAGATTTGAGGCATCGACTTGTGGCTGTTTTACCGAGCGTTCACACAATACAATTTCCGGGAGTATATCTAGTTCAGAGACCCAAATAATGAAAATTTTTGTATTATTCACCTTTCATGGACAAGGTTGGACGTCAATAGGATGTGGAAAAGGATCTTTATGATAGTCTAACTCTACGTGAATATGAACATATTCTAATGATACAGATCCTGCAATCAGCTGATAGTCTGTATGAGTTCCTAATATCCGAGTATTCTATATACATTTACTACACGTTTTGCCATTGAATTAGGAGCCGTTAATGCACGTGCCATATAAAGTTGGAATGATGAATGTTTAAACACCAATAAGTACCGAGAAATATCCCTGAATATGCTTAGGGCCATTATTACAACCTGCCTTTAATGAAAGGAAGGATTTTAATGGGCAGATAAATTGTTTTTCTTTATTATGAGTAGCCAATAAGATAAAAGTGATCGTTAAGCTAGAGGAAAGATCTTTCTACCTTTAACATTTAGAGGCCACTTTATGTTTGAACTTGCAATAACATACACTATTTTCGATATGGCAACTCTAAGGTTAAACAAATTGAGCATATAAAACAAAAAAACGAAGTCCGCTGTTACCACTGCGTTAAAAAAAAACTTCTTTAACACGTTGAATTTTCAGAAAACTGCCAAGAACGGTAACTTGATTTTTTCACATTAGTAAGTACGAGTTATCTCGTAGTTTGGCTTCTAGGAAGAAAGCAACCTACGAGTTATCTCGTAGTTTGGCTTCTAGGAAGAACACAACCTACGAGTTATCTCGTAGTTTGGCTTCTAGGAAGAACGCAACCTACAAATTATCTCGTAGTTTGGCTTCTAGGAAGAACGCAACCTACGAGTTATCTCGTAGTTTGGCTTCTAGGAAGAACGCAACCTACGAGTTATCTCGTAGTTGGCAGTCAACATGTTAATTGAGCAGTTTTATCGAATTTGCTTCGGCACAGGCATATTTTAGTTTTATTTTATCTGTAAATTCTTATAACGAAAATCAGTTAAAGAAAACTTTATAGTTTCCATTAGCTAAAGGTAACTTTAACTACACCCATTTTTAAGCATAACAATTGCATTACACCTTATTAGGAATAACCTACCATCTCAAATCACTTATTTTGTGCGTTAATTTTATTACTATAGTGGCGGGACGCACATATAAATCAACTTCCTTAAACATATTTTAATTGGACATTTAATCAATTTTAATAACATGAGTTTTTGTAGAGAAGTCATCATGTCTGAAATGATTTCTAGAAATAATAATTTTTTTTCTTATTTTATGTCTAAACCTAAAAAGGACATGAATTACACCCAAAATTTGATCTTAACTAACCAACAATACCCACTAAAACCCAGTGCGACTCTTACATTCCATCGGTTTGAGCAAGTTTAATAATGGCCCTTAGACTAGCAGTTTGAAAATGAATTGATTGTTGAGATTGCAGAAATGTTTACATGTTGCTGTGGGAAATCAATTTCGTAAAGTACGCTTGGTGGGTTTCGTTCCTAGGCTGGTAGATTGCTTTTTAATCCCATCTGGAATTTTGCAATTACACTGTCCCACTAGACGGTGGTTGATTCTACTAACATTCTGTATTGTCGGCATGTTATGAAGGCTTTAAGCACCTACCTTTAATCAATGAATTGCTTATAAGTGAAGAAAGTCACACAATCATTAAGGGAACTTTCGAGGATATCTTGGCTACTTGAGAGTTTAGGGATAATCGAACCAGATAGTTGACCTTAAAGGAGAAACTAAGTTCAACTCTCCCATTCTACGTGTACTGAATTTTCCGATCTTATATTTTCAATTTAGTTTTTTTATGTAACATCCCTCGTATATATTTATACATAAGTATTATACATATATTTGTATATTTTATTTTTGTAACATTTATTATCAAAAATTATTAGTACAAGTGTGTGGCAAATGCATACACAGTCAGTCAGTCAACCATTCGTATAAACATATCGATTGATTTTCTATGAAAATACAATATTCATCCATTGACACATGCATACAAATTAATTGAAATTCTGACATTTTAAATAAAATAAATAATGACAGTGTATGTGGGTGTGTCTGTCTGTCTGTCTGTCTGTTTTAATATTCTAATGTTTTTTTTCCCCTAAAATGACAACAACAACAACAATAATAGCCAAAATAGGAAAAATTACAATATGTATTAACAACAACATTATCATCAGCATTGACATGGTCATTATGTATGTATAATCAATGTCATTTGTATGTACATAATTATTATCATAATCATAATGATTATGTTTATGATTATTAAGTCATCAGATAATAAAATTTGAATAGCAAAACATTATTTAGAATTGTATCTATGTATGTATGTGTCTATGTGTATCAGTTTTTGTTTTCATGTATAGAAAATCAATCGATTTTTATTTGTTTTCATTTCCATTTCATCATTTATTCAATACAAAAATGAATTTTAATTGAATTATTATTGAAAATCATATCAATATACATACATACATACATACATATGTATGTACAGTATGTATGTAAGTATATGTGTATGTATGTACGTATATGAATAAAAACCGCTAAAAAGTATGAATTTTCATTTCATTATGGCTGCCGAAGCTTTGATGTTTTTGAATTTGTCACACAGAAATATAAAGTTTTTGTGTGGGGGGGCGTCTGTGTATTAGTGTTCGAATTAATTGGGGGATTAAAATTTGTTGAATTGGGTATGCCATTTGCCTCGGTCAAATTGACTATTGCGCAGAGGTTCCTTCGGGATGCTAACCTATCCTGGATCAATAAGGAGTCCTGCTTCACCGCTAGACTTACCTGGCCCATAATGGATGGAAGGCGAACCAACCGATTACTTGGTCTCGGTCGTGATGTCATCTCGACTGTAGTGGCCGTGCTTATGGATCATTGCTTTATGGGTAGACACGTTGAGAGAATGAGGCTCCCATTTAACGACTTCTGTTTGGATGCAGATCCACTGAGAAAGAAGAGACTGTTATCCACTTTCTTGAGGTCGCCGTGGTCTAGTAGGTAGTGTGTTGGCTTATTAGACGAAAGACCCGAGTTCGACTCCCAGGTCAGACATCAAAACGAAAATTTGAAGATAATTTTTCGGTGACTTCCTCTCAGCAGATTTCTGGCAAAAATTGCCATGAAAAGCTTCTCAAAAAAAATGTGTTGTTCGGAGTCGACTTCAAACTGTAGGTCCCGCCACTTATGTATAAAATTAAGACACACAACATAAGTGGTGTAAGAAGCTAGGACGTAGTACTATGGGTCGATTCGACCACCGAGTTCTGTACTTGTCAGAATTGACAAGTACACGCCCTCTAACCTATCCACTTTCTTTGTTAGTGCCCGTCTTTTGCTAGGTGTAGATATAGGTTATTTGACTCCCCATTTCTTGTTAGCATAACGGAGCTATCATCTATTGATATCAAGGATATAGCTGCGTTCATCAAATTTTCTGGCTGGTTTTCCAGTACGGGGTAGTCGTGATTTTGCTGTGCAGCCCTTGCTCTGACCAACATCTTTGTTTTTTCTGATTTGGCCGAACTTGGTTATTACAGTGACCACCATGCGTGCTTAAGTGAGCTTTGTGATATCAGAGCTACCACTCTGACCTAACCTAACCCAAAATATGTTAAGTGTGTTGAATAATGGTCGCTTAATACATTGTATGTATGTATTTTAATATGTTGTTTAAATAGAAGTTTTATAGTGGCCATACAACTTCACTTAAGGAAATTATTCAAAGTTTCAAGATGTCAAGCCCAAACGATGCCATTTAAATTTTAAATGGGAAAGTAATCTTCCAGAAGTCACTGTAATGTAGTAGGTACTGTGTTACCTTATTAAACTTCAGGTCATAGTTCAAACCCTAGGTCAGACATCTCCAGCAAAACGAAACATGAAAAATATTTCTTTGGCTTCTCCTTTCAGCAGAATAAAAAACTTGCCATGAAAAGTTTCTCAAACATTCGAACTCGACTTTAAACTTGAGGTTCCATAAAATTAATCCATAAAATTAATCCCCACAATATCACATGATGTGAAAAGCTAGGTTGTAATGGCCAACTACGTATGTGTTAAGCTGGAGGTCCATACTACGCGTTCTACGCGTTTTCGCATTCTACGCGGTTGTCAAAAAAGTAGAAGTAATGTATTTATTTGGTGCAAGTTACACACACAAAAGCGTAGGATGCCTTGACGCATAGAACGTGAAAAGTAGATCTACTTTCTACTTTTGTAAGCATCACAAGCGGCGCACGTACGAAACAGCTGATTTTGACAAGTTGTTTTGTGTTTAGTTTGTTTTAACTTTATGAAAGTTTCGGCAACAAACCGGACACCTCTCGTTCTACGCACAAAGGACGCACCCAAAATCGTTTTCTCGTTTTGGAACTTATTGTGCACACTTGTGACACAAAATATTATATTCACAAACTCAATTAAATTTAATGAAAATTAATTCATTTTTTATGCTGTTAACAGCTGATCAAAACAAACGTTGGCGCGTAAAAAGCGTTGCGTGTAACTTGAAGCGTAGAATGCGAAGAAGGTATAAAATGCGTGCAACGCTTTGACGCGAAAACGCGTGGCGTGGATCTCCAGCTTTAAGGATACCAAATGGGATTGATTTTTAAAAATCCCAGGATTCAGGATTTTGGTATTTCGATCCCGAAATCCCGGGAAATTTCGAGATAATTCGGGATCCAAAAATCCCGAAAATTACTGGAAAAATCACGATTTTCTCTTAATAATAAAAATTAGAATGATCTTCCCTTTAGCTTAACGATCATTTCTATCTTATTGGGTACTCGTAATAATGAAAAACAATTTATCTCTCCGTTAGAAACCTCCCTTTAGTTAACGGCAAGTTGTTATTAATGGCCCTAAGCATCTAATATGTGATCTCATAGGCTTGAATTAATTCTGTTGTCAACATACGCTGCCGTTGACAAATATTTCTCGAAATTAACATTTGTTGGTCCATATAATAGTACCAAGATAGCTATATGCAGCTTGTAAATATTCAACTCTACCACCTGCTGATGTAAATAAATCTATTTCTTTGGACAGTTGAGGATCTAAATCAGTTACACGATTAATTCCTTTTATAGGGCTTTGGCATCAAATAACTTTTTAGCAATGGCTGTAGGGTTTTCCTCATCTGAGATGCTATTATCGAAGGCGAGTGCTATAGAATTTTTTTTCTCAGGATCTTTTGTAGGGTCAAAATACATATGAATTCAGAATCCCGAAAAATACCGGGACAGATTTCCCGATTGCCATCCCTAGTATGTATGTAATCCGTCATTTACTACAGTCAGACTTCTATAAATTGAAACAATGAATAAATTATCCAGAAAAAAACTTCAACTTATAGAAACTTCAAGTTAAAGAAACAAAATCTGATAGAATTTCTTTCCAAGATGCTGCTGCTGTGCTTCAACTTATAAAAAGTTCAAAAAATAAAAGTTCAAATTATAGAAGTTTGACTGTATTCCATTCAAAAAAACTTTTATTTGAAAGTTGATTGATTGTTATTGGATATTGATGATTATTATTGGATACGTTGGCTTTAATAAACTCGTAAGTATATTTAAAATTCATAAATATGTATGCACTCATACATACATAAATCTTACATAATTTACATTCTGCCAAAGCCATATGAATATTGAATTCAACAAGAAAATAATTTCGAGAATCATAATCATAATAATAGAGAATAGAAATTGAATTACAATGAACAAAACATCGATGAAAATTAAATAATTTTTGTTATAATTTATCGTAAATTACTGGAACGTAATTTAAGAAAATAATTTTTTCAAATAACGCCTATAAATATTGGCTATAAACTTGTTCATTATAATTAACAAATGCTGCTGCTGGGTAATAATATTCACTTAATAATTGTTTAGCGGAAACAGTAGCCATTAAATGGATTGCCCACGTATTCACTCACGTCTTCACAATACATACTAATAATTTAATTGGTTTAATAACAACAACAACAACAACAACAAACAATAATATACAAAATCCCAATACAATTACATTTGTTTGTAATGGCTTCAAATGTAAATACATATGTAACTAGGAATATGCTTAAGTCCATAAGGACGAGCGTGTAAGCGAGTGTATTGAATTTTAAAATTATTTTTTTTTTATATTAAATTACACATACATGCATACTAGGGATGCCAATCGGGAAATCTCGAATCCCGAAAACCCGGGATTTTCGGGATTCACAAAATCCCGAATCCCGGGATTTTTAAAAACTTGTCCCGGGATTTTTCGGGATTTTCGGGATTGTGAATTCATATATATTTTGACCCTACAAAAAGTCCTGAAAAAAAATTCTATATCACTTGACTTCGATAATACCATCTCAGATGAGGAAAACCCTACTCCCATTGATAAAAAATTGTTTGATGGCATCGAAGAATGCAAAAGCCCTATAAAACGAATTAAAAGGGTAATTGATTTACAGTAGCGAGCACAAAAAATGCAACGTTGGGTAAAATTATCTTTAAGTGCGATAATTTTAAAAAAATGGTGACCAGTTCAAAATATTTCTTTGGGTTATTAATCCCCACAGTTATAGATACCTATTATCAATAACATTATGTAAATATTTTTAATTAATGATAGATTATTTTGTCATTTATTAAAAAGAGTGCGAATTTCATGGGAGCAATAAAATTGCAGCAGCATAAATTTTAATGTGTTTATTTAAATTAAATAGTAATTCTTACCAAAAAAAATCTTAAAATTAATATTTAGTGGCGTTGCCCTTATTTTTTATGACTTCTTGCAACCTAGAAGGCATAGAGTCGACTAAAGCTATTAATGTGTTAATGGATATTTTCTCCCATTCACTTTTCAAAATTTCTTCCAATTGCCTCTTATTTGACGGATGTTTCCTCTTATCTTCCCAATGTAATAGCTCCCATAGATTTTCTATGGGGTTTAGATCGGGAGACTGTGATGGCCAATCCAAAACATTGACATCATTGTCGCTTTAAAAGTTTCGAGCTAAGCGACTTGTGTGCTTTGGATCGTTATCCTGTTGGAATATGCTACCAGGAGGCATTTTTTCCCGCAGATGAAGAAGCATGTGTTCTCGAAGGATTTCACAGTACTTCTTGGCGTCCATTTTTCCTTCGATTTGAGTTACCCTCACGTGACGTAAAATCAATAATTTATTTTTAAACATATCGTTCCTTACCCCACACCATTATTGATCCACCGCCATGTTTTACGGTTGGAAGTTGATATCTTGGAGAATATCTCTGTCCAGGCGGTCTTCGAACAAAATTCATCCCATCGGAGCCAAACAAATTAAATTTGCTTTCATCGCTCCACAAGACTTTAGTCCATTGTTCATTTGACCAATCCTTGTAACTTTTTGCAAATTCCAGGCGCTTCTTTTTATTGATTGCACTGATGAGAGGTTTCTTTGCGGGTGGTCTCGCATGCAAATTAGCCTCTTTCAACCTACGGCGAACAGTGTGAACGCCTATAGAGACTCCCATTTGCTCATTTGCGAAATTAGCAACGTCCACTGCGGTCTTTCGTGGATCTTTTTTAACCAGTGCAATCATCTGGCGGTCTTGACGAGAGGTAGTTTTTCCCGGATTTGGTGTCCTTTCCACACTATTTCTCAAGGAAAATCGAGATTTAATCCGACATACGGTTGATTGATTTACACCAAAGAGGTGTCCAACTTCACGCATGGATTTTCCTTCTTCTAAGGCTTTAATGATTGCAGTTTTGCTGTCAGCTGAGAGCTGCTTCTATTACAAAACACATGTTGTATAACTTATTTAAGAAATTTTCAATTATAATTAAATAAATAACTTACTTTAACTATTTCTTTTATTATGTTGCATTTTTTTTGCTCGCTAAAAATTTGCACTTTTTTCACTAATTCAAAAATATTTAACTTTTTAAAGCAGAATTTGGAATAAACTGTGGTTACTTTGAAAACTTATAATTGAAAGAATTAACAGCAAAAGAAAATAGATAAATTAGTTACCGTTATTTTGAAACAGATCTTATTAAAGATCATATGGCACAGTGTTGCATTTTTTGTGCTCGCTACTGTAGATACTCAACTGTCCAAAGAAATAGATTTATTTACATCAGGAGGTAGTAAAGGTGAATATTTACAAGCTGCATACAGCAATCTTGGAACTACTTTACCAACAAATGTTGATTGCGAGAAGTGAATCTTGACAAAAAAATTCAGTTCAAGCCTGTCAGATCACATGTTAGATGCTTCAATCTTTTTGTTGGAATCCAAATAATTTTCTTAAAATTATAATTTTTATTTTTGTTAATTTACGCTTTTTTGTTACATTTTGTTATAATTCTGATATAATTGGAATCTAAATGATTTTTTAACAAAATATTTTTATTATTAAGAGAAAATCGCGATTTTTCTCGTGATTTTTCGGGATTTTTGGATCCCGAATTATCCCGAAATATCCCGGGATTTCGGGATCGGGATTTACAAAATCCCGAATCCCGGGATTTCTAAAAATCGATCCCGTTTGGCATCCCTAATGCATACCGTGTACTCTTACATACATTTACAACCAGAGATACGCCCTTTAACACAAACACTTGCAATAAGCGACATTTCCGTTACAATTTTAACACATTATTTTATTCAATTGAATTGAATTTCATTGTATTGCCATTGTTGTTATACATTACATACATACATTCATATGATTTCATATACATTTTTCCTACGTCCGTACATTCGTTCATTACTTCATACATTCTTATTGCCTGCCATACAATATATTTCCTTTAAAACTCTCTCATATTCACATACCGCTGCTAAGGTCCTTCATATAAATACATTCTGAATTATACACAATATTCTTAAACAATTAGTATATGTATGTACTTATGTATGTATGTATGTGCATGTACATGTGCATGTGCATGTGTTTGTAAAACTATTAACAAACGTTTGTTTGTGTATGTATTCATAAAAATAATGAAAAGAAAATGGGGAAAAAAAACAAAATGAAAAATATCCATTTATTTCCCTTTCATCTTCCAAGACTTTATAAATGCTCTGCACAGTGGGTCGTAATTTCTTAAGTGGGCAATAAAATTTTTTAAGCAAAAAAAAAAAAGTGAAAGAAAGCTTTTCAATGCAGGAACTGATGTAATGTGACATCAGAGTGAAAAAAGTTATTCACATGTCAACAGCAGCACACTCTCCCGATTCCGCCTTAAAAATCTTCCATAAATCCTAGATTTAAACTACGGTTAAGCTAACCTACCCTTTGTAACTAGCCGTTGTGGAGTTTGGAAAAGCATTTGACACCTGTCCACACTCATCTCGCTTGTAAATGCACTCCAACAAAGATAATACCTCTGATGCATGCCCTCTACAATAAGAGAATGGGAAATTAGTGTTAGGCACGGCTGTATTCTATCAGTCTTTACTCTTCAATACATTTTTTGGCAACATTATGAATTGAAGTCGCCGTGGTCTAGTGGGTAGTGTGTTGGCTTATTAGACAAAAGGCCCGAATCCCAGGTCAGACATCAAAACGAAAAATATTTCTTCGGAGACTTCCTCTCAGCAGATTTCTGGCAAAGACTCTGAGAGTAAAAATTGCCATGAAAAGCTTCTCAAAAAATCTGTCGTTCGGAGTCGACTTTAAACTGTAGGTCCCGCCTCTCATGTAAAAAAAAATTAACGCACACAACATAAGTGGTGTGAGAAGCTAGGTCGTAATCCTGACTGAAGGGTTGTAATGGCTAATTATGTATGTATGTATGAATAGAGCCTTACGTAGAAGAACGACGTTTCCGAAGAAGGCAGGAGTATTCTGCCGCTATTGGTAGCCGCCATAGTCTAGTCTGTGGAGTGATGGCATATTAGACTTGAGGTCGGGGTTCAAACGCCAGGTCAGACATCTCTAATAAAACGAAATACAGAACAAATATTACTTCGGCGACTTTTCATTAGATTTCTGGTAAAAACCTCTGAGAGGAAATAAAATTTCCATGAAAAGTTCCTCAAAAATCAAACGGCTTAAAACTGTTGGTCCTACCTCTATTGTATAAAATTAAATCACATAACATAAGTGGTGGCCAACTACAGGGGTATAAGCCTTCTCCCTATCGCATATAAGGTTCTTACAGGCATATTGTGTGAACGGCTGAAGCCACTCGTCAAAACACTGATTGGACCTTATCAGTGCGGCTTCAGACCTGGCAAGTCCACCATCGACCAGATCTTCACACTACGCCAAATCCTGGAAAAGACCCACGAAAATCAAGTCGACACACACCATCTTTTTGTCGATTATAAGGCTGCTTTCGATAGCCCCATAAGGGATCGTGTTTTTGCCGCAATGTCTGAGCTCGGTATACCTGCTAAGCTGATAAGGCTATGCAGAATGACGTTGAGCAATTCCTGCAGTTCCGTCAAAGTAGGAACGGACCTCTCCGAACCTTTTGATACCGTGCGAGGTTTCAGACAAGGCGATCCCTTATCATGCGACCTCTTCAACTTCGTCATGGAGAGTGTTCTGCGAAAGGCTGGAGTGCATCGTAATGGCACGATTTTTCAAAAAAGTGTCCTAGGGCGTACCAAACGAGATGTCACTGCTGCCTTTAGTGCTATTGAACGGGAGTCTAAGAAAATGGGTTTGGCAGTAAATGAGGGCAAAACGAAGTATATGTTATCGACAAGTAGAACCGTGCGGTGTATTGATTCACAAATTACGGTCGATAACTATACTTTTGATACAGTCAAGGAATTCATTTACCTTGGCTCCGCCGTTACCACCGAAACTGATGTCAGTCTGGAGATCAAGCTCAGGATTACTCTTGCCAACAGGTAGGTGCTATTATGGTCTCAATAGGCAATTGAGTAGCAGAGACCTCTCTCGCAAGACGAAACTAATACTCTACAAGACGCTCATCCTACCCGTGTTTCTCTATGGCGCAGAAGCATGGACTCTATTGAGAACTGATGCAGCTGCCTTGAGAGTGTTCGAGAGAAAAGTCCTACATAAGATCTTCGGTCCAGTGCGAGTTGGCGATGATTTTCGCATCCGATTTAACAGTGAGCTGTATGAGCTCCTCAACGACATGGACGTTGTACAGCGTATTAATATCCAGCGGCTGCGCTGGCTCGGCCAAGTCGTTCGAATGGAGGAGGATGCTCCGGCGAGACGAGTGTTTGATGCGGGGATCTGCGGAAGTCGGCGAAGAGGACGACCTTGTATCCGTTGGAAGGACCAAATCGAAGAAGCCCTGTCATCGATTGGTGTGACCAATTGGCGTTAGCGCGCAAGAAGCAGAGGCGCCTGGAAGGATGTGTTGCGGCAGGCCGAAATCCGTTAATCGGGTTGTTATGGCCAATTAAGTAAGTAACATAAGTGGTGTGAGAAGCTAGGTCGTCAACTTGATTGAATGGTTATAATGACCAATTATGTATGTATCAGAGATCAGCAATAAGTATTCAAAACGATGAGTAGTTTTGAGTCATACTTATAATTTCTGATACTTATACGCATTCATACTTATTTTGATATCATCCTCATACTACTCATACGCAAAGTTGGAAGTACTCATCGTATTCATACTTAACGCATGATGTTATTGGCTTCGACTCGTCTCTACTTAACATTTACATGAAGCACAAAATAAGTATGATTCGCTTACGAACACTACTATACTCACAAGAAGATTGTTGGTATGCTTTGCTTGTTGTCTTTGTCCTTCCTTTCTTCTTTGTTTGTAAATGCTGTAAATTTTGATGAATGATTCGATCCTCAAAATCGAATCACTTATAAGTATGAAGTATAAGTAGACGTATGAATCAAACACGTTTCGAATGCTGTGAGTTTGATGTCAATGTTGTCATTGCTACTTATATTTATAAGTCAATTTTGTAGCCAATCGAATCACTTATAAGTATGAAGTATAAGTAGACGTATGAATCAAACACATTTCGAATGCTGTGAGTTTGATGACAACGTTGTACTCATACTCATTGCTACTTATATTTATAAGTCAATGTTGTAGCGAGTACGAATGAATCAGAGTAATTGAATTTCAATTCTGTTGATTCACTTATACTTAAAATTGCAAGAGTGCTTATGAGTAGCGGAAAAACGATTCATTGCTAATGTCTGGTATGTATGTAAGTATTGTGCCGATAAAATGTGTTACTCTCACATCCATGAACTCTTCAAAAATCAAACTCCATAATGGAGAAGTAGTAAAAGGCGGCTCCAATATTATTATCGTGATAAAGTACTTTAGGACCTATTAATTTCTACACAAACTTTAGAGGGCCTATTGCTTTGACAAATTTCAAAATGCTGCTCGGTGTTAACAATGCCAATTCCCTGTCTAACAGTTGATATCCATTTAAGTGTCTTCTCCTAGGATGCGTTAATACACTATAGATTACAGGAATGTGTTCTAATTATTTATTCTTAACATCACGGAATCTACAGGTTTGACTTAGGACAACCTCTATTCTAAATAGAGCTACGCTGTCCGGTTATGAACCCCAAGTTATTTCTTGATAATCTGAAGCATGACTTCCTTTCCCTTTTATTTTTATTTCTTAAGAAAACTTTTTGATTGCCGCAAACCCTATTGGTGCAAGAAGTGCCTTTGCTGACCTGAGCTTTGAACAGGGGCCTAGACTAGACTATGGATGGACTATGGCTGTGCATACTTTTCCCAACATTTTTGTTCAAATTTCATTGGGCATTTTGATTTTAATTAAAAATTTATTTTTTTGATTTCATTTTCCATTCAAAAGAGTTTCTGACCGCAATGAATAGGATTTCATTGTTTTCATTGATTTGTGCATATTTGCTACTCAATAGTCAGTGAAATTAAAACGTTTGATATAAAATGTGTCACACTGTGCGATTGGTTTGGTTTGACTTTATTTTCCCTTTATAGCTGTCGCTATTGCTAACGCTAGTCGCTGTTGCTGTTGCTGTCGTGGTTGTGGCAATGGCAATGGCAATAGGAATTGTACTAGTACTAGTGGGTACCCTGTAGTAAATAAAGTAGTCGGTTGATAAAAACGCTAACTATTTTGCAATTGACTACAAATTGGTTTAAATCTCATGCAGATATCAACCAAACATATTGAATAGAAACAAAAGTAAGAATGAAAAAAGCAAAATAAGAAAATGTAAGAAACCGATAATAAAACAAAGGAAGCATCCCGATAAATCATATGTCAATCACAGCAAATACGATTTTTAGGTGGTGCTCAATTTTATTTAAAAAAAAAGGGAAAAACCCAAGTAATGCAAATTTATAATAAAATCTATAAAAGTGATATTGAAGTGATAGTGAAAGAAAATAGTTCATTTAAAATCTAAATAAAACATTGTGTATATACCAAATCTATACTAGTATTAGCAATTATGAAGCGGATTTATCTGAGCACTGCTGGTAAGTATCGTGTACAATCGTAAAAATATGCGTTATTATTTATATTGTATTTTAACAGATAAAGGTACAGAAAATGATGATGCCAATGTTCCCCAATTTGATGTCAAATTTTCTGAAATTAATGCCAAATTATCAGAAATAACAGGTAAAATGAAAATATGTTTTGTCTACCAAAATATCACGATTTTCTGATAAATATTTATATTTCAAGGCGAAGTTAAGGAGCTCAAATTGAGCTCAAAATGAGATTATAATGGCAACATTGTCTACCCAAAAGTAGTGACCGAAAGCTTTGTTCGAAAGGAAAAACGCAATGTGGCAATGAAGACTACTTTTGCAATAAACACCCTCGAGGAGTTGAAAGCGCTCAATGATAACATAATCGATGAAAATCAGCAAATTTACTTGAGTTTTTATTCTTCTCTACTTTTATCATTTTCCAAATTTTTGTGCATTTTTGCTGACCAATGCCATGAAATTATCACTGAAAGGGAAATGCCAAAAACTTTTACGACAATTTTATCTCTGTAATCGAATCTTGCTATAAATATTGATGGCAATCATGGCAAAAAGATGCATTGATGGATGCACTTCGGCCTCTCTGTGATGACCCAGACAAAGAATTACGCAACGCCTTAGCCGTTATTAAAAAACGGCATTTTCATCACGTTTATGTTGGAAAAAAACTTAATAATATTTTACTTTTGAATTTTCCTTCATTACAAACTTTCGAATGTACAGTAGAGAGCACAAAAAATGCAACGTTGGGTAAAATTATCTTTAAGTGCGATAATTTTAAAAAAATGGTGACCACTTCAAAATATTTCTTTGGGTTATTAATCCCTACAGTCATAGATACCTATTATCAATAACATTATGTAAATATTTTTAATTAATGATAGATTATTTTGTCATTTATTAAAAAGAGTGCGAATTTCATGGGAGCAATAAAAATGCAACAGCATAAATTTTAATGTGTTTATTTAAATTAAATAGTAATTCTTACAAAAAAAATCTTAAAATTAATATTTAGTGGCGTAGCCCTTATTTTTTTTGACTTCTTGCAACCTAGAAGGCATAGAGTCGACTAAAGCTATTAATGTGTATGTGAATGGATATTTTATCCCATTCACTTTTCAAAATTTCTTCTAATTGCCTCTTATTTGACGGATGTTTCCTCTTAACTTCCCGATCTAATAGCTCCCATAGATTTTCTATGGGGTTTAGATCGGAAGACTGTGATGGCCAATCCAAAACATTGACTTCATTGTCGCTTAAAAAGTTTCGAGCTAAGCGACTTGAGTGCTTTAGATCGTTATCCTGTTGGAATATGCTACCAGGAGGCATTTTTTCCCGCAGATGAGGAAGCATGTGTTCTCCAAGGATTTCACAGTACTTCTTGGCATCCATTTTTCCTTCGATTTGAGTTAAGGGACCTACCCCATCACGGGAAAACGCACCTGTAAATACGTGACGTAAAATCAATAAATTTTTTTAAACATATCGTTCCTTACCCCACACCATTATTGATCCACCGCCATGTTTTACGGTTTGAAGTTGATATCTTGGAGAATATCTCTGTCCAGGCGGTCTTCGAACAAAATTTATCCCATCGGAGCCAAACAAATTAAATTTACTTTCATCCCTCCACAAGACTTTAGCCCATTGTTCATTTGACCAATCCTTGTAACGTTTTGCAAATTCCAGTCGCTTCTTTTTATTGATTGCACTGATGAGAGGTTTCTTTGCGGGTCGTCTCGCATGCAAATTAGCCTCTTTTAACCTACGGCGAACAGTGTGAACGCCTATAGAACCTCCCATTTGCTCATTTGCGAAATTAGCAACGTCCACTGCGGTCTTTCGTGGATGTTTTTTAACCAGTGCAATTATATGGCGGTCTTGGCGAGAGGTAGTTTTTCGAGGATTACCACTACCTGGTTTCCTTTCCACACTATTTCTCAAGGAAAATCGAGATTTAATCCGACATACGGTTGATTGATTTACACCAAAGAGGTGTCCAACTTCACGCATGGATTTTCCTTCTTCTAAGGCTTTAATGATTGCAGTTTTGCTGTCAGCTGAGAGCTGAGAGCTGCTTCTATTACAAAACACATGTTGTATAACTTATTTAAGAAATTTTCAATTATAATTAAATAAATAACTTACTTTAACTATTTTTTTTATTATGTTGCATTTTTTTTGCTCGCTAAAAATTTGCACCTTTTTCACTAATTCAAAAATATTTAACTTTTTAAAGCAGAATTTGAATTTAAAAAAAAGTGTTTTTTAAATAATTGACCAATTGACCAAATGACTACCGCCTAGAACATGCTTATGTTAAAATAATGAGTCGACAACAAGGAAAAAAGTCACTTAATCAACTAGTTGTGCTTATTAAAAAACCAGTTTCACGTTACTTTAAAATTAGTTTGATTTCCTACAGGGTAGTTGTAGTAGTGGTGGTAGTGATGGTGCTATACAACGATTAATTTATAACATGAAAAATATTTTCCAATTAAACTCAATTGAAAATGGATTATTGTAACTGGCATTGTAAACGTACCATCATTACAGCACATACGTATGTATGTATGTATGTTAGTGTAAGAGTGTGTATTGAAAATATTTGTAATGCCATTTACAATTTCTTAGAGAACAGAACAGAACATGAAAATGTGTGAAGGTATTTGTATTTGTATTTGTAAAGCATTGAAAGGTCTTTATAAGCCATTGTATATGACAGCTTAGTTTGATTGCTTGATAGAGGTAGTGGCAGTAATCGAGGTTGAGGTGTATGATTATATTTATTTATCGTTGATATATGTTTATGATTTTGAATGATTATTTGTTTTATTATTATTTTAAACTGTTTTTTGTTTTTGTTTTCCTTTTTTTTTATTTTGCCTTCTGCTTTAGCAGTCAATAAATCAAATAAATGTTTCACAATACAAGTAACATTGCGGTAATGAGTAATAAGGAGTTTTTAAATGTTTTCTTTTGTTTTTATTTATTTATTTTAAATTGTTGTTGTTTTGTTAACATAAAATTCTTTTACATCTCACTGACATTATACATTTCATTTCATATTTCTTTTTTTTTCTTCTGCTCATCTGATTACAAGTAATTCATGGAAATGCAAAGCAAAAATATTTTGTATTTGTTTACATGCATGAATTTTTATTTTCAAATTTTTCTTTTCCGTTTTGTTTTTCTTAAAATTTTTCATTCTTTTTTTTTTCTATTTCTGTTTGCTTTTGAAAGTCGATTTATATGGCAGCTTTAGCCTTAAGCTGGCTGCATGATGTTTATGCGGCTTATTGTATGTTTTATTTAACATTTGATTGTATATTGTATGCCTCTTTAATAAGAAAACGAAAAAAATCATGAACACATTTAAACCCCTAACAAGTTTACGTACATACACAAGTATATCTTATATATACAGTGGGAGGCAAAATTATTACAATAGAAAATAATAAAAAAAAAATCTAAAAAATCTTCAGCAAAATTTTAATATCCTTCAGGCTAAGCAATAATTTCCTCATTCCTGCAACCAGCTTTACAGGCGTAAATTGGCGTAGGAAGTAAATTTAGTCCGTTCAAAAGCTTAGCTTTGAACCACTTGGATGCGGGTAATATAGCTTAGCAAATCTGAACAGAGCTAGATAAAAAAACCTATGGTTTGTTTGCTCAAATTCCTTAGAAACTGGACCACTCGTGCAATGACTTTTGCATGAACAGTAGAGACAAGGAAAGGGAAGGAAAAAGAAGGTAATTGTTCTTTATACGAATTTGGACAGACCAAAAATTAATGCAGAAAGTAAATTTAGTATGTCCAAAAGCTGAGTTTTGAACCACTTTTGTGCATGTAATACAGCGCGGCAAATCTGAACAGAGCTAGATAAAAAACGTAGGATTTGTTTGCTCAAATTCCTTAGAAACTTGCTTACCGTCATGTTATAAGTACTCTTACGAGATCTATTGATCTGGACCACTCGTGCAATGACTTTTGCATGAACAGTAGAGACAAGGAAAGGGAAGGAAAAAGAAGGAAATTGTTCTTTACCCGAATATGGACAGACCAAAAATTGATGCAGAAAGTAAATTTAGTATGGTCAAAAGCTAAACTTTGAACCACTTTTGTGCATGTAATACAGGGCGGCAAATCTGAACAGAGCTATGTAAAAAACGTAGGATTTGCTTGCTCAAATTCCATAGCAACTTGCTTAAGTACCCATACCCAAATTTAGACTTTTTTTGTGCAAATAAGATGGCTCCAGGTGTTTCCGAAGGTGTTTTGCACGCTGAACACTAATCTGGATGCAATGATTTTCCATCACGTCAGGTTTTCGAAAAAAAGGGGGTTGAAACCCCTAAAAATAGCGTTTTTGGTCACTTTTGAAAAATTGTAGAGCTAATCACTGACGTGCTAGAACCATCGCTATTGTTAGAAATTGACAACTAATCTTTGCTTTTTAAATGGATCCGCAATATGCCTCCGCAAAATTCCAAAATTCGGAAATAACTGGAGCCATCTCATTTGCAAAACGCATGTAGGGCTGCTACTAGTCGCCGTGGTCTAGTGGGTAGTGTGTTGGCTTATTAGACAAAAAGCCCGCGTTCGAATCCCAGGTCAGACATCAAAACGAAAAAATAGTTCTTCGGCGACTTCCTCTCAGCAGATTTCTGTCAAAGACTCTGAGAGTAAAAATTGCCATGAAAAGCTTCTCAAAAATCTGTCGTTCGGAGTCGACTTTAAACTGTAGGTCCCGCCACTCATGTATAAAATTAACGCACATAAGTGGTGTTAGAAGCTAGGTCGTAATCCTGACTGAAGGCTTGTAATGGCCAATTATGTATGTATGTATGCAGGGCTGTGTAAGCTAAGAGATCTGTTAGCTGCGTACATTGGAAGTTGAAATGGCTTTTTCAGAAACTTTATGAGACTCGATTGTTAGGGAAAATGAGAAACTATGGGCCACATGGCACAAGTAAAGCTCAAACGGTATCCAATTGCATAATCCCCTCAATTCTTTCATGCAGAATAAAATGTGTCATGAGCAGTGAGTCTTGTTAAAACTACATGTTGTTGGGATACAGATTATCCTACCCAGACCATTCTATAGGGCTTGCCGTTGACAGTGGTGGTCTGGCCAAGATCTTTCTCAAAGAAATTTTGATTAATGCCGCCAGACCAAAATCTACAACAAATCGTAACTCTTTCGGCATGGATTAAAGGCTTTTCGTGTGTCTTAAACACGACAATTTTGTTTGTTCTCTTACCCATTCATCTGGGAGTGGGTTTCATGAAGATGAAAATGATTTTTCGATGAAAATTAAGGCCTGTTGTCTACTGATTTAGAGGTCGGTGTATTCATTTTATTGAAGTCGCCGTGGTCTAGTGGGTAGTGTGTTGGCTTATTAGACGAAAGGCCCGGGTTCGAATCCCAGGTCAGACATCAAAACGAAAAATATTTCTTCGGCGACTTCCTCTCAGCAGATTTCTGGCAAAGACTCTGAGAGTAAAAATTGGTATGAAAAGCTTCTCAAAAAATCTGTCGTTCGGAGTCGACTTTAAACTGTAGGTCCCGCCACTCATGTATAAAATTAACGCACACAACATAAGTGGTGTGAGAAGCTAGGTCGTAATCCTGACTGAAGGGTTGTAATGGCCAATTATGTATGTATGTATGTATGTATTCATTTTATTCGGCTGGTATCGGCTTAAACTTACCTGCCTGGCTACGGAGAGTAACTCCAACGCATCAATTTTTTTTTTATAAACCAGCACTCAGGGGATGACCCCTACTCATGCAGTGCATTGTGCAGGTTTTAGGCGAAAGGTGGAAAGAGGGAAGATGCGAACGGTAAGGAAACGAGTTGCTGCTGGTGACTATAAAATGGCCAGTGTTATACCTTCACCATTAGACAGTCTACAGCAATCGTTCCCAAGAAGCCCGCAGTTTCTCACACCACTTATGTTGTGTGTGTTAATTTAATACTAAAAGTGGCTTGGAAATCGCCGTGATCTATCAGTTAGTGTGGTGGCTTATAAGATGTGAAGTCATGGTTAAACCATTAGGTCGACATTTCCAAATGAAATATAAAAAAATATTTCCTAGGCGACTTCCCCTAAGCTGATTTCTGGCAAAAAGTCTGAAAGTTAAATAAAACTGACATTAAAAAGTGTCTCAAAAACAGCTGTCGTTCGGAATCGACCTTAAACTGTGAAGGTCTTGCCACTCATGGCTAAAATTAACAAACAAACACATCATGGGTGGTGTGGGAAACTAGGTTGTAATACTGACTGAATGGTTGCCAGTATGGAATGTGCGGAACATATGAATATTTTGGTAGACTTTTCAGCTTCTTTTAAAGCAATCGACGTTACATCTTCAAGCAAGATAGACAAATACTGGCATGTAGTGAAACAATAAAGCTTAAGGAGGACTGAATATTTAATTTTGTATGCCACTGTAACTGTTTAAAGCCTTATAACTCTACATTATGAATAAAACAAAAATACATGCTTATTAATATATAAATACGTGCATATGCATATGTTCACAGGTATGTAGGTAAAATGCATATACATATGTAAAGTATGTAAATATATGTAAAAAAAGGATGTGTATGTATGTGTATTATATTTGAATATAAAAAAGAAAAGCAAAAAAAAAAAACAATTTAAAAAAATCAGAATGAGAGAGGGAAAAAGAAACAAAAAAATAAAAATTCTGAATGAAAGTAAAACAACATTTGCCCGTAAGAGTTTTGCGGTAAAATAATAACCAACCAACAACAACGAATTTACAATAAATCGTTTATAAATTTTCACTGTTCTTCTTCTTTTTTACATGACATTCAAACAATATTTCATACATCAAGGCATTTGAAAATGCTGTCAGATTTAAAATTAATCCTTCGTTTAGCAGCAAACGCAGCAAATGGATGTGGACGATTTTTTGCACCTTTAAAAAGGTGTTATAAGATTTTCGAAATGAGATTTAATGTTTTAGAAAAGAAATTTATAAGAAAATTAATTGTGAAGAAGATAATTAATTCTGGTTTATTAAATAAGACTCCAGTCGAGTCACTTTCGGTTTTAGTTTGACCTAAAGAGAAAATTTAATTTAATTTATGAAAATCATTATAAAAGATAATTCCCTTGAGTGTATTTAGATAGGAATTTTTCTAAAATACACTGCCGCCTGCCATATAAATAAATTGGGTTTGTTTCTGCAATGGAGTTTTCCACCTCTGGTTGGTTTACATTAGGTAGTCGTGGCATGTAAAAGTATTTCATTTAAATTAGCCAAACGACCATGATTTGTTTAATTGTGTTGGAAAATCTATATTTTTTTTTGGGAAATTTCAAAATAGTTTTACAGCCCATTTCAAGTGCATAAATGTGTGTGTGAATCTAAATAGGCTCGAAAGTTTAAAAACAGCCCAGTCAATTAAATGTTCATTACCACATAATTGTTTTCATTGTTCTGCTTTTTTTTGCTTCGTATTTTAGGTTGTTTTTTTGTTTTGTTTTCATGTGAAAATTACAATTAAAAATGCAATTATTTCAGCACTTTGAATCAATAAACGAATATTAACATTTAAATCGTATGATATTAGTAGGGAAAGATAGCAAGATAGAGAGAGAGAGAGAGCAAAAGAGACAGCCAAAGAGAAAATATAAAACCAGAACCAGAAATTTTGGTTTATTTGCTAATCGTAGCGGTTTATTGCAAACAATGCCATTGAATTTCATGTTGCTTAGCTAGATTTCCGGGAACACTTAATGAATGACAGGTAAAATACAGTAAGACCCCGCTAAACGCTGCCCAGCTTAACGCTGTTTCAGTATTATGCGGTTGCAAATGAAACGACCATGCACTAAACAAAAGCAAAGCACTACAGGGTGGCTGATATATACTGCAACAAAGTAAAGCGTTATAGGCAAAAATTGTTGGAAGTAACACAAAAATTTTAAAATCAGTTTAGATTTGTTCGAATTGGCCACCTTTGGTACGAATTATGGCCTTCAAACGGCCGACAAGGCCATCACAGGCTGCACGAAAGTGGCTCTGCTTTATTTTGGCCCATTCCCGGTTAGTGTTTTTTAGTGAGAACCTTACTCTCGAAAATGCCTCAGGCGCAAAAGTTCGGAGATTTTGGTAGCCATTGTGCGGTAGAAATGAAGCGAGGAACCTCCTTTTTAAGCCATTCTTGGTTGACGCGTTTTGAGTGCGGTGGTGCTGAGTCCTGTTGGAATGTCCATAGTCTGCGGCCGAAATGTTTGTCTGCCCAGGGCTTCAATACTGTCCTTAAGACATTTTCCGGAAATATTCGGCACGGTCGTTGAATACGAGCGAAGAGCGACCATCGGCCGTTACGGCGGCCCACACCATTACCATCGGCGGCGCTTGAGTTCTGGTGGACAATCGCAGATGTAAATTTTCAGCTAACCTCTTTGGCAAGTAAACCCCATCATTTTGTTTATTAACAAACTGCTCATTTTGGAATGGCTTCTCATTGGGGAAAACCAAATTTGGTAACTGGCCACTTTCGTGCAAGCGAAGTAACACGAAGTAAGCGAAGTAACGGTTACAGATCCGCAAGGGGTGCTGAGGTTGTGGAGGAAACACTTCTCTACTCTGCTGCAAGGCGATGACGACATCAATACCGCCTCTAGAGATGATGTTGCGGACCCGATGGATGATGACGGCGTCCGCCTAGCCATGAAGAGGTTAAAGTCGCGATTATGCGACTTAAAAACACCAAAGCGGCAGGTCTTGATGGCCTCCCCGCTGAATTGTTTAAGACCGGATGTAATGAGTTGGTAGGGCGCATGCACCAGCTCATCTACAAAATATGGCTAGAGGAAAGTATGCCCAACGAATGGAACCTCAGTGTCCTCTGTCCCGTCCTGAAAAAGGGAGACCCTACGATATGCGCCAACTACAGGGGTATAAGCCTTCTCCCTATCGCATATAAGGTTCTTACAGGCGTATTGTGTGAACGACTGAAGCCACTCGTCAAAACACTGATTGGACCTTATCAGTGCGGCTTCAGACCTGGCAAGTCCACCATCGACCAGATCTTCACACTACGCCAAATTCTGGAAAAGACCCACGAAAATCAAGTCGACACACACCATTTTTTTGTCGATTATAAGGCTGCTTTCGATAGCCCCATAAGGGATCGTGTTTTTGCCGCAATGTCTGAGCTCGGTATACCTGCGAAGCTGATAAGGCTATGCAGAATGACGTTGAGCAATTCCTGTAGCTCCGTTAAGGTAGGAATGGACCTCTCCGAACCTTTTGATACCGTGCGAGGTTTCAGATAAGGCGATTCCTTATCATGCGACCTCTTCAACTTCGTCATGGAGAGTGTTCTGCGAAAGGCGGGAGTGCATCGTAATGGCACTATTTTTCAAAAAAGTGTCCAGTTGCTTGCGTACGCTGACGATATCGACATCATAGGGTGTACCAAACGAGATGTCACTGTTGCCTTTAGTGCTATTGAACGGGAGTCTAAGAAGATGGGTTTGGCAGTAAATGTGGGTAAAACGAAGTATATGTTATCGACAAGTAGAGCCGTGCGGCGTATTGATTCACATATTACGGCCGATAACTATACTTTTGATACAGTCAAGGAATTCATTTACCTTGGCTCCGCCGTTACCACCGAAAATGATGTCAGTGTGGAGATCAAGCGCAGGCTTACTCTTGCCAACAGGTGCTATTATGGTCTCAATAGGCAATTGAATAGCAGAGACCTCTCTCGCAAGACGAAACTAATACTCTACAAGACGCTCATCCTACCCGTGCTTCTCTATGGCGCAGAAGCATGGACCCTATTAAGAACTGATGCAGCTGCCTTGAGAGTATTCGAGAGAAAAGTCCTACGTAAGATCTTTGGTCCAGTGCGAGTTGGCGATGATTTTCGCATCCGATTTAACAGTGAGCTGTATGAGCTCCTCAACAACATGGACGTTGTACAGCGTATTAATATCCAGCGGCTGCGCTGACTCGGCCATGTCGTTCGAATAGAGGAGGATGCTCCGGCGAGACGAGTGTTTGATGTGGAGATCTGCGGAAGTCGGCGAAGAGGACGACCTTGTATCCGTTGGAAGGACCAAATCGAAGAAGCCCTGTCATCGATTGGTGTGACCAATTGGCGTAGGCGCGCAAGAAGCAGAGGCGCCTGGAAGGATGTGTTGCGGCAGGCCGAAATCCGTTAATCGGGTTGTTATGGCCAATTAAGAAGAAGAAGAAAAAGTAACTCCTTGGCTCTTTTAAGTCTAATTTTCCAGTTTTAACTTTTGTTACAAAGCATGTACATTAAATTCAAATAGTTTAACTAATAAAATAAAAATATTTCACTAGTTCTACCAAATTTTTAAAAATAATATAAAATAAAGGCCTGGAACACTTACATTTTTCAATATATTCTTATATTTGTAATTGTTTTTCTATAAATATTACAAAGTGTATACATTTTATACATTAAATTAAAGCTATTCGAATAGTTTAACTAATGAAATAAAAATATTTGACCAGCTCTGCAAAATTCTTAAAAAAATATGTAGAATAAAGGCCTGGAAAAAATAATAGGGGCACTTAAGTATTTCAATATATCCTTATATTTTTAACTATTTTTCCATAAATACTATTAAATTAAAGGTGTTCAAATAGTTTAACTAATAAAATAGTTTAACTAATAAAAAAAAATGCCAAATTCTTAAAAAAAACATTTAAAATAAAGGCCTGGAAAAAATAATAGGGACACTTAAGTATTTCAATATATCCTTATATTTTTAGTTATTACAAACGCATTTTTTTGATAAGTTGCTCCTTTAACGCTGTTTCGTTTAGCGGTGGCAGTTATTGGAACGTATCCCCTGTGATAAGCGGGGTCTTACTGTAATTCAACAGAATCGTATGAAATCCAAATCCATATCGAATAAAATTAAATGAAATCAATTTACTTCTTAATTAATAATTAATATTTTGAATAACACTTCACAATCATTTAAAGGGCATTTATTTGCGCAAAAGCCTTATTTAATTCGAGTGGCATTGAAATACTTGATAAGCTGTCTCTCTCTCTTTCTCTATCTCTCTTGTGGCAGCAATTAAATATTATTTTACTTTTTTTTTCTCTTTTTGTTTAATAAACTCCGACAATATTTCATTCTAATAATGTGTGTAAGCAAAACAGAGGAATCGATACAAAAGTACCCCAGTCCTTTGTATCGCAACAATACAGTGTGGCAGTTAGGCGGCCATTGAAGCGCTTGGCTCTTATGATGCTATGGGTTCATCTGAAGAAGTGCTAAAAGGGAAAATCAGGCTACTCCCTAGTGGATCCCAAGTCATGTGGTAATTCTCCATAATAAGCATTCAGACGAACTTGCAAGGAGGGAAACTTCCATGCTGTTGAGACAAAAATCCTTTGAGTACACTTGGAATCAAATTTAGCAGACGAACTTGCAAGGAGGGAAACTTCCATGCTGCTGATGAGACCAGAATAATTCTATGGCGTATGAGCAAATGTTTGAAAAGATATACTCAACGAAAGGCATTATAAAGAGAGGCAAATGCTTGTTAAATCGGGTGGGTTTTGATGCAATCGAAACTTTTGTTGGGCAACAACAATAACAGGACATCTAAGGAATGCAGCAGACTATGTAGGAATAACCTGAGGTAGATAGTAATTAAAATTTTGACAATAAAATGTAGACTCAAGGTCTACAATGGGGTTACCTTGAGCCACACATTCCTGGCTGTATGTCAAGGGCTTGGCAAGGAACTACCGTCGCCCACACCAAGCGTTAGATAATAGGTTTTCATTATGGGCACATTAGCTAGGCGGACTTATCTTGGGGGGAAGGAGGGGAAACTGTCCTGCACTAGGTAAAATGCACAAGAAAGTGTCTTAGTGCCAACGATGTAGTTGATCTGAAGAAATGTCGCGCATTAAAACTAGCTGTCTGGGCCGTTTCATTCATAGCTTCGAGTGTTTTCAAGAATTTGGCTTCTCAATGGGCCCTATATGTGTCTAGTGGGCCGCCGTGGTCTAGTGGGTAGTGTGTTGGCTTATTAGACAAAAGGCCCGGGTTCGAATCCCAGGTCAGATATCGAAACGAAAAATATTTCCTCGGCGACTTCCTCTCAGCAGATTTCTAGCAAAGACTCTGAGAGTAAAAATTGCCATGAAAAGCTTCTCAAAAATCTGTCGTTCGGAGTCGACTTTAAACTGTAGGTCCCGCCACTCATGTATAAAATTAACGCACACAACATAAGTGGTGTGAGAAGCTAGGTCGTAATCCTGACTGAAGGGTTGTAATGGCCAATTATGTATGTATGTATGTATGGGCCCTATATGAGCCTGTTCTCCGAAAAGTCAGACGTATGTGGAGGAATAGAAAGTAGACTGTCCTGCAATTTTTAGGTACATACCCAGCATTAGATTAAACGCACAAAAAAGTGTCCTAGTACCAACGGCGTAGGTGGCCGTTTCATATATAGGTCCAAGTGGTTACAAGGATTTAGCTGCTCAATGGGCCCTATATGAGCCTGTTTTTCGAAATGTCAGTGGTTAGTGGAGGAATAGAAAAAAGAATGTCCTGCAACTCTTGGGTACATTTCCTGCACTAGGTTGGACCTAAAAAAAAGCGTCTATGTGCCTACCATATAGATGATCAGAGGAACCGTTGCGCATTGAAATTGGCAGTCTGGGCCGTTTCATTCATAGCTCTGAGTGGTTTCAAGGATTTGTTATCACAATGGACCCTACATGAACCTGGAAATGAACTTCTGTCGTTTTACCAAAATGTACAGCATATGCTGAGCTGCATTTTATTTGATGGCTTAAAGACACTCATTCTCGGGCAGCCCTCGTATATAAAAATATATCAATGTATAATTTCTATCCTCCAAGGCAAAATTACAACTTGAAGTCTAACTTGAAGTGTATCAGACAGTGTCTGTGGCATAAAAATTTCCTTAAGAAGATTAAATCAGCCTATCGTGGGTAGTCACTTGTAATAAATTACGCCATAAAACAAGTCATAATTGTGAGATTATTATTGAAGAAGTTCTGATTGGCATTATGGAAAAGTTATTGATTTTAAACACACAGAGAGAGAGAGAGAGAGAGAGAGAGAGAAAATCAATCAAATTATAATCAATTGAACGTGTTGTGTAGTGCCATTCACTGAAAGTGACCTTGATTGGAGAGTACTTTTGTTTTTATATGTGTGGGTAAGTGTATTAACCTAAAACTATGCTTCAAATATTTATAAGTATCAAAGAAGGCGTTTTTTACTTTTTCTTATAAAAAAAAATATGCAAATTTATTAAAAATAAAATGTTCAATTTATTCTTTTTCTCCTTTCTTTTTCTTTCCTTCAAAAGATTGAATTTGTTTTCTCTCTCATTTTGTAAGGTTAGATTGTGTACTGTTTTGTTGCCTTTATCACCGGATATTTTACACATACTTGCACAGAAAAATGAAACAAAAATCTCTCTTTCTCCCTCTCCCTCCCTCTCTCTCGTTCTGTTTCACAAGTGGGTTTTCAGTAATTTTGAGAAACTCGTTGTTGTAATTCAAAAATTATTCAACACATGCTTACGTGTATTTAAAGTTAAAAACCCCATTGTATGCTATGTATGCACGAGTCGAATATTGAGAATTTTGGCATTATTTTCTATGTGAACGATTGAAGGCGCCATCTTTTAAGGCCATTATATAATTCATTTATTTAAATTACACATACAAGCCTATGTTTACCAATACCAATACCATACACATGCCTACATGCATGGCCGTGTATGTATGCCATCAGGTTACACGTTCAATAAACAAAGTGCTTGTGTGCCTACTTTAAAGAAACAAAACAAAAAAAACTCTCGCTTTTAAAATCAATAATTATTTCCAAATCATTAAATACTAGACTAAAAAAAAAGTTACTCGTTTTCATATACAAATAATCGTATGGAAACACATTGAAGCAGAAATTTTTCTATTCGAAAAGAATTTCGTAATTTGGAAAATTACGCAGCAATGGTTAGAATAAATATCTAGAAAATGGCAAACCTTGTTTAGCATATTGATTTACAAATAAAATTATTAACACTTGACTCTTGAATGAGAGGAAATACAGAATTCTTTAAACATTTCATTTAATTAAACGCCTTTAACGTTAATGAAAGCCTTAGTCGTTGTAGCGAAAACTGCTCGTTGAGCCAGCTGCCAGATGAGTGGACGAATGGTTTGACATTCTGGACAAGGCCTAGGTACTACAATCCGAGGCTTTACTTTTATTGTATCTGTCGCACTTCATATCCAACAGTGAATACATACATACATAATTGGCCATTACAACCCTTCAGTCAGGATTACGACCTAGCTTCTCACACCACTTATGTTGTGTGCGTTAATTTTATACATGAGTGGCGGGACCTACAGTTCAAAGTCGTCTCCGAACGACAGATTTTTTAGAAACTTTTCATGGCAATTTTTACTCTCAGAGTCTTTGCCAGAAATCTGCTGAGAGGAAGTCGCCGAAGACTTCGCTTTGATGTCTGACCTGGGATACGAACCCGGACCTTTCGTCTAATAAGCCAACACACTACCTACTATACCACGGCGATATCCTTAAAGTCCTACGAGAGAGTAACCTAAGAAATCCTGACTTCCTCTATAATACACCCGAGGGCCATAGCTGCCCAATAAATAAAGCATCAAATCGTCAGATATTAGAAAAAAATCGTCAAAATCGTCATAGGCGTTCATGGAAATCGTAAAAACTAATCGTCACAAAATTGGTATGAAAATTCATTATAATGTTCGCTAGAACCAACACAATTTTCAATGCCTTAGCTTCTTAAGAGAGTGCAAGTATGTATATGCCGGTAGCTCAACGTCTATTTTGAGACTTCTTGACCGCGTATAAAAGAGACTTAAGTTGCCCGTTGATGACGGTAGCATATCGAACACCATGGATTCATTGGAGCATCGTTGCAATATGGTTTGTGTTTCACTGTTCTATCGCTATTATAACGGATTTTTCACGAGCGAAATAAGGGACTTGTTCCCGAGAATTATGTACTTCTACGTAACACTCGCCTTTCTTGGAGAGCACATATGCACGTATATGGTCGATTGGCCAGTGGATTGCACACTGTATTACAGACAAAATGCATTCTTTAGTCGGACTATTCGCATGTGCAACTCTCTTCGTGCAGAGGTAGAAATTTTTTGGTTTTTAGGTGATGAAAAAGACATAAGATGCGGAAAAATCATCACCAAAGTAAATAAAAAGCGGCTTTCAATATACTAAAGTAAAGAATACCAGTATATAAATCATCAAAATCAGGACATAAATCATCAAACATGATATTTTTGGTGTACAAAATCGTCAAAATGACAATAAATCATCAAATCTGGCAGCTATGCCGAGGGCCTAAGAACTGTAGAGGCTACGTCTAGTGCTTGTTCCTGATCTTTAAAACCTGAGTTATGGTAATTCCTCTTAAAATGCCAGGTTGGTAGAGTGTCAGTCATTTCAGCATGCCCTGTGGTCTGTAGTTAATAAAAAAAAATAAGCCTGAAGACATACTGACAGAAAGGCATTACATTTTATTTAAAATCAGTTGCAAGATAGCCAATATGTTCCTAGTCACAAAAAAGGCGCTGACTCGCCAACAGAGTTCATTACTTGACCATCAAAATAAGCAAAACTGATGATTAAGACAGTCGCCGTGGTCTAGTGGGTAGTGTGTTGGCTTATTAGACAGGACAGACATCCCAGGTCAGACATCAAAACGAAAAATATTTCTTCGGCGACTTCCTCTCAGCAGATTTCTGGCAAAGACTCTGAGAGTAAAAATTGCCATGAAAAGCTTCTCAAAACTCTGTCGTTCGGAAGTCGACTTTAAACTCTAGGTCCCGCCACTCATGTATAAAATTACGCACACAACATAAGTGGTGTGAGAAGCTAGGCCGTAATCCTGACTGGAGGGTTGTTATGGCCAATTATGTATGTATGATGATTAAGAAAGGGCGAATTATAAACAATTGGTCATTACAACCCTTCAGTCAGTATTATGGACCTAGTTTCTAACGCCACTTATGTTGTGTATGTTAATTTGATACATGAGAGGCGGGACCTACAGTTTAAAGTCGACTCCGAATGACAGGCTTTTCTGAGAAACTTTTTCATGGCAATTTTATTTAACTTTCAGAGTTAAAATCACAGAATCTGCTGTGAGAAAGTCATCGAAGAGATATTTTTTTTTGATATTTTCTTTCTGATGTCTGACCTGGAATTCGAACTTGAGCCTTACGTCTAATAAGCCCAACCCACAATCCCACGAGGACTACGGCGGACTTCCAATATAAGCCGTACTGCTTCCAGCCGTTATAGTTTCAGATATCGTTGCCCTTGTAATTCACAAAAAAAAAAAACGACATTATTAGCGACAGAGTAGATAAAGGCATGAAGTGCGTGGTCTAGTGGAGTGGTGGCTTATAGACGAAAGGTCCGGGTTCGATCCCAAGTCAACATCAAAACGAAAAATCCCGGCACTTCCTTTAGCAGATTCTGCAAAGACTTGAGAGTAAAAATGCCAGAAAGCTCTCAAAATCTGTCGTTCGGAGTGACTTTAAACAGATCTGCACTCATTATAAAATTGCACAAAAGTGGTGTGAAGCTAGGTGTAATCCGACAAGAGTTGTAATGCCATATAGAAGTATGTAGGTTGAAAGCCAACCATTTCTTTTTGCCATACATATCCTGCAAAGTAGGGACATGAGAAATATCTGCATGACGACAATATTAATAGGCAAAAGATCTTTAGGGAAATCCGTAAATTATCACATTATGGCTGCAAAGCAAAGAGACACCTGATTCAATACTTTAAAAAATACATTTCCAATGGACCATATGGCAAATGGTTACTTACATTCGATAATTTGTGGACTGAATCTGTAACGTGATTTATGAAGTCTGTGGAAAAGTAAAGAAACAATAAATAAATAAGGCTGGGTACTGGGTTTTGGATTCCGTTAGGTTAGATAGCCTAGATGATGATTTACCCAATGATTACAAGCTTGCCGAGCTATTAATTAAGTTGTAAAGGTTGGGAGATCGAAGATACATCTTCACTATCACTACATCTTCTGTAGTGGTAAGATTAGAATCAACCAACGAGATAATTCCTTGCAATAACGTCAGAATAAAAGAGTGCCACTGGACTTCAAGGTTAGCCAGACCCAACTACACATGAAGTTTAGAACTTGACCGTGGCATATGAAAACGTTCAATGAGTTGAGAGATGAGGCAACAGATATACGGTAATCGTTGAGGCTCTATGTTACTTTTAGAAGCGTGTGTATGTACATAGATTTCCATTTTCTATTCACATCCACAGTAACATAGATTATTACATTGGTTTGCTGGTTTGATCTTTGTATACGTTAGGTTAAGTTAGCTAAGAGGACGTGTACTTGTCAAATCAGGCCAGTGCAGTACCCGGAGGTCGAATTGACCCATTGTACAACGTCCTACCTTCTCACATTACTCGAATCGTGTTGTGTGCGTTAATTTTATACATGAATGGCGGTGAATGAGCGGCGGGACCTATAGTTTAAAGTCGACTCCAAACGACAGATTTTTTGAGAAACCTTTCATGGCAATTTTTTCTCCCAGAGTTTTTGCCGAAGAAATATTTTCTTATTCAAACTCGAGTTACTTTTTTTATTGTTGAAATTGGAAAAACGGTTCGATGGGTAAAAATATTAAAAATACGAAGTCGCCGTGGTCTAGTAGGTAGTGTGTTGGCTTATTAGACGAAAGACCCGTGTTCGTATCCCAGGTCATACATTAAAACGAAAAATATTTCTTCGGCGACTTCCTCTTTGCAGATTTCTGGCAAAGACTCTGAGAGTAAAAATTGCCATGAAAAGCTTCTCAAAAATCTGTCGTTCGGAGTCGACTTTAAACTGTAGGTCCCGCCGCTCATGTATAAAATTAAAGCACACAACATAAGTGGTGTGAGAAGCTAGGTCGTAATCCTGACTGAAGGGTTGTAATGGCCAATCATGTATGTATGCATGGGTAAAAATATTTGCAAGGAAAATTGGAATTGAACTGCTAATGGTCAATGGCTATTTAAGAAGCTAACAATGCTACAAATTGGATATCAAAGCAATTGAGTAGGGCTATGTTTTTTTTTTGTGGCATCTCATTTTTATAATGCCTTGCATACCATATGGTAGATTGTAATCTACATTGCATAGCAACTTTTTGAGAGGCCATACGGTAGAAGAGTTAATAAACGAAAGGAACAACAACCAAATTGAAATTGAAATTTTACATCATTTTCTGTTATTAATTCCATAAAATTAAAATTTTCTCTTATATTTTCAGAATTTTCTATAATGTTTGGCAAACAAACCAGCAAAGGTAAGTCAAAATTATATTTCAATATCAACACAATACTTTATGAAAACTTTTTCATTACGAGTCCATTATGCTGTTCATTGATTTCATTAATTTTAGATTTTTGGGGGCGTAAAAGCAGTTTAGCATTCTTTTTTTGTTTTGTTTCTTTTTTTGGCAAAAATGTTGGTTTTATTATCCCTGCAATTGAAAATTTATTTTAAAACAAGGAAATCCGTTACATATTACTGAAGTATTGGTTTCGTTCCCCTTTTTTTTTTTGTCTTATTTTCCAAACATTTTGAATAACAAAGAACGGAGAACATGAAATCTCGTATCAAAAATTTATAAAAAAACGAAAAACGAAAAACAGGAGTAAAGTACACAACCTTCAATCGATTTTATTATGAAAAATATTTCCAAAAATAAAAAAACAAAATTATGTGGGTTTTATGCTTTAAAAATGAAAAGAAAAACTTTTTCGATTACACAGTATTTTGTTTTTTTTTTGCTTTTTTTTATAGATTTTCTTTGTTTTTTTTCTTTTTTATTTGTTTTTATTTTGCGTATTTTTTTGTTTTTGTTTTAAAAATTTGTATTCCAATTTAAAGGATTATTAAGCAGTGTTGTAGTGTTTGTAACAGATAGGAACACTTGATATTCTCTTCAAATTGTTTAATGAACATCTAAAGAACGCCAGTCCTTAGGCACATTCTGTTGAGCCATGGTCTTGACGCAATAAGAAATTCAAAATTATAGTACAGACAAAAACCTATTTGGTATGCTCCAGATACTGGTTGAAAAGGTTAGATTGGGTTAGAGGACTGCGCTTGTTATTGACACAAGTACAATAGCCAGAAGTCAAATGATCCTCCAAAGAACGCCAATTCTTAGGTACATTTTGTTAAGCCATAGTCTTGACGCAATACAGAATTCAAAATTATAGTAGAGACAAGAACCTATTTGGCATAATGCAGATACTGGTTGATAAGGTTAGATTATGTTAGAGGACTGTGCTTGTTATTGACACAAGTACAATAGCCGGAAGTCAAATGATCCTCCAAAGAACGCCAATCCTTAGGTACACTCTGTTGAGCCATTGTCTTGACGCAATACGGCATTAAAAAATACAAACACCTATTTGGTATGCTGCAGATACTTGTTGAATAGGTTAGATTAGAGGACTGCGCTTGTTATGACACAATTACAATAACCAGAAATCAAATGATCCTCCAAAGAACGCCAATCCTTAGGTACGTTTTGTTGAGCCATGGTCTTGACGCAATACGGCATTAAAAAATTATAGTACAGACAAAAACCATATTTGGTATGCTCCAGATGCTGGTTGAATAGGTTAGATTAGGTTAGAGGACTGTACTTGTTACTGGGACAAGTACAATAGCCGGAAGTCAAATGATCCTCCAAAGAACGCCAATCCTTAGGCACTTTTTGTTAAGCCATAGTCTTGACGCAGTACAGAATTCAAAATTATTGCAGAGACAAACACCTATTTGGTATGCTGCAGATACTTGTTGAATAGGTTAGATTAGAGGAATGCGATTGTTATTGACACAAGTACAATAACTAGAAGTCAAATGATCCTCCAAAGAACGCCAATCCTTAGGTACGTTTTGTTGAGCCATGGTCTTGACGCAATACGGCATTAAAAATTATAGTACAGACAAAAACCATATTTGGTATGCTCCAGATACTGGTTGAAAAGGTTAGATTAGGTTAGAGGACTGTACTTGTTACTGGGACAAGTACAATAGCCGGAAGTCAAATGATCCTCCAAAGAACGCCAATCCTTAGGCACTTTTTGTTAAGCCATAGTCTTGACGCAATACAGAATTCAAAATTATGGTAGAGACAAGAACCTATTTGGCATAATGCAGATACTGGTTGAATAGGTTAGATTAGAGGACTGCGCTTGTTATTGACACAAGTACAATAACCAGAAGTCAAATGAACCTCCAAAGAACGCCAATCCTTAGGTACATTTTGTTGAGCCATAGTCTTGACGCAATACGGAATTCAAAATTATAGCAGAGACAAAAACCTATTTGGCATGCTGCAGATACTTGTTGAATAGGTTAGATTAGAGGACTGCGCTTGTTATTGACACAAGTACAATAACCAGAGGTCAAATGATCCTCCAAAGAACGCCAATCCTTAGGTACACTCTGTTGAGCCATTGTCTTGACGCAATACGGCATTAAAAAATTATAGTACAGACAAACACCTATTTGGTATGCTGCAGATACTTGTTGAATAGGTTAGATTAGAGGACTGCGCTTGTTATTGACACAAGTACAATAGCCGGAAGTCAAATGATCCTCCAAAGAACGCCAATCCTTAGGTACACTCTGTTGAGCCATTGTCTTGACGCAATACGGCATTAAAAAATTATAGTACAGACAAACACCTATTTGATATGCTGCAGATACTGGTTGAAAAGGTTAGATTAGAGGACTGCGCTTGTTATTGACACAAGTACAATAACCAGAAGTCAAATGATCCTCCAAAGAACGCCAATCCTTAGGTACATTTTGTTGAGCCATGGTCTTGACGCAATACGGAATTCAAATTTATAGTAGAGATAAAAACCTATTTGGCATGCTGCAGATACTTGTTGAATAGGTTAGATTAGAGGAGTGCGCTTGTTATTGACACAAGTACAATAACCAGAAATCAAATGATCCTCCAAAGAACGCCAATCCTTAGGTACACTCTGTTGAGCCATAGTCTTGACGCAATACGGCATTAAAAAATTATAGTACAGACAAACACCTATTTGGTATGCTGCAGATACTTGTTGAATAGGTTAGATTAGAGGAGTGCGCTTGTTATTGACACAAGTACAATAGCCAGAAGTCAAATGATCCTCCAAAGAACGCCAATCCTTAGGTACATTTTGTTGAGCCATAGTCTTGACGCAATACGGAATTCAAAATTATAGCAGAGACAAAAACCTATTTGACATGCTGCAGATACTGGTTATTGGGACAAGTACAATAGCCAGAAGTCAAAGTGATCCTTTGTAAATACCTAGGACGTAGGGAGAGAGATAGTCGAAGAGCTAGTATAGGGAGTATTAATTGTAAACTAACGCTGCTATTTAAAGAGAGAACATGTTGCACATCGTAAGACAAGAATACAGTGCTCTGAAGAAACTCTAGCACTCCAGGAACAAAGATAAACCCTAGGAAACCAACATCACATCAGCTGAATAGAATCGGTTGCTCTGTATATGGCTACGAATAATCTTTAACCATTGTTGTTCCCCCAAAACTCAAAACTTATCAAATACCTGGCGAGCAAGCAGACTGAGCAAGGAAGTTTCAATTTATTCTACACGCAAATCTAATTTCCTGCAATAAAATTACAAACAAAAAGTTCGAGTGTAACCCCAAAGGTAGCCAGAGACAGGGTAGACCTAGCTACCCATATAGTCTAGAACTTGATACTGGCATATGAAAACGTTCAGTATTTAACGAGAGACAGTATCTGCAGTAATCGCTAAGGCTCTAGGTTACTTTTATTAACGTGAGTTTGAAGTTATCGTAGCCTACTGGATTACGAGTGTACTACCGCATTAGATGTGAGCCCATGGTTCAAAACCCAGGTCAGATATCTAGATCAAATCGGAATATGAAAAAATATTTCTTTGGTGACTTCCTGTCAGCAAATTTCAGGCAAAATGTCTGAGAGTTAAATAAAACTGTTTCTCAAAAATCTGTCGCTTGGAGTCGCCTTTAAACTATAGACTCCACCACATAGTTGGTGTTAGAAACTAGGTTGTGATCCTGGTTGAAAAGTTGTAATGTGACAATTGTGTACGTATCAGAGATCAGCAATGAATCGGTTTTTCTGTTGCTCATAAGCACTCATGCAATTTTGAGTTTGAATGAATCAACAGAATTGAAATTCATCTACTGTGATTCATTCGTACTCACTATAACATAGATTTATAAGTATAAGTAGCAATGAGTATGAGTACAACGTTGACATCAAAGTCATAACATTCGAAATATGTTTGATTCATAGGGCTACTCATTCTGATCCATAAATTTAGAAAAATACTTATAATACGTAAAAGTGATTCGAGTAGCCCGAATCATTCATCAAAATTTACAGTCTTAGTTGTTGTTGCATATATAAACAAAGGAGAAAAGAAAGACAAGTGGGCGTAGTAGTGTTCGTACGCGAATCATACTTATTTTGTGCTTCGTGTAAATGTTAAGTAGAGACGAGTCAAAGTCAATAACATCATGCGTATTGTTAAGTATGAATACGACGAGTACTTCCAACTTTGAGTATGAGTAGTATGAGTATGATATCAAAATAAGTATGAATGCGTATAAGTATAAGAAATTATAAGTATGACTCGAATCTACTCATTGTTTTGAATACTTATCGCTGATCTCTGGTACGTATCTCTATTTCAAGCAGATTGTCATTCATATCCTAGTCTCATAGACGATTATCTTCTTTTGTTTTCTTTTTTTTTAAGAATTTCTTTGATTCAAGCTAAGAAAAGTGAACAGAATTCAAAACAGTTGATGTAGGGTATTTGAAATTCATTATTAATACAGAAATCCTATCCCTATTTGTTTCCTTTCATTCGGTTTTTGTTTTCCTAATAAATTTTTCTCCTTTCCATCTCTTTCTCCATACATTCTGAAAACAAGTTCGAAGATATTGAGTGAAACAAAAGTTTTTTTTTTGTTTGTTTTGTTTCATTTCACTTTGCGCGTTACTTTATTATGCTCACCACATTGTTTTCGGTTTAAAACAGCAGCTTTTAAACAAAAACAAAAAAAAATTGGGAAACTTTTTTCCCAGCATGTTTGTTAACGAACGTGTAGAGTAGAGTAGAGTACTACGTTGGCGTTTTAACACTCTGACTCTAATCGATATCAGAAACGAGGTTATTAATTTTGAAAAGTTTTTAAGCATGAGTGGTGGTATTAAATTTAAACATTTGCTGCTTCTTTTTCTACAATCCTCCCCCCCCCCCTTTATCCACTGTAAAGAAAATTCAAATCAGAAAAAAGCGAAAAGTTTGTTGCATGGCGTGTGAATGTATTTTTAAATCTGTGGGGGCTTTAAAGGAATTTTTGTCTGTTTTTTTTCCTGTTCGTTCGTGCTGATGTTGCAGACATTGCCTTGGCATTAATTGATCTTTAAATTTATTGACTTTCGGTAATGCAACACGCTTAAGAAAGAAATTCTCGAAGGTAATTACATGATTGCCTTTTGAAATATTTACTCTTCTTCTTACCTACCCGAGCTAGCTTAATACTCAATATTGCAACTCCCTAAAGCATGATGATGTGCAGTAGGGGTGATACTAGTAGTAGTAGTAGTATGTATGTACAGTAGCGAGCACAAAAAATGCAACACTGTGCCATATGATTTTTAATAAGATCTGTTTCAAAATAATGGCAACTAATTTATCTAGTTTCTTTTGCTGTTAATTCTTTCAATTATAAGTTTTCAAAGTAACCACAGTTTATTCCAAATTCTGCTTTAAAAAGTTAAATATTTTTGAATTAGTGAAAAAAGTGCAAATTTTTAGCGAGCAAAAAAAATGCAACATAATAAAAAAATAGTTAAAGTAAGTTATTTATTTAATTATAATTGAAAATTTCTTAAATAAGTTATACAACATGTGTTTTGTAATAGAAGCAGCTCTCAGCTGACAGCAAAACTGCAATCATTAAAGCCTTAGAAGAAGGAAAATCCATGCGTGAAGTTGGACACCTCTTTGGTGTACATTAATCAACCGTATGTCGGATTAAATCTCGATTTTCCTTGAGAAATAGTGTGGAAAGGAAACCAGGTAGTGGTAATTCTCGAAAAACTACCTCTCGCCAAGACCGCCAGATGATTACACTGGTTCAAAAAGATAAACGAAAGACCACAGTGGATGTTGCTAATTTCGCAAATGAGCAAATGGGAGTCTCTATAGGCGTTCACACTGTTCGCCGTAGGTTGAAAGAGGCTAATTTGCATGCGAGACGACCCGCAAAGAAACCTCTCATCAGTGCAATCAATAAAAAGAAGCGCCTGAAATTTGCAAAACGTTACAATGATTGGTCAAATGAACAATGGGCTAAAGTCTTGTGGAGCGATGAAAGCAAATTTAATTTGTTTGGCTCCGACGGGATAAATTTTGTTCGAAGACCGCCTGGACAGAGATATTCTCCAAGATAACAACTTCCAACCGTAAAACATGGCGGTGGATCAATAATGGTGTGGGCTAAGGAACGATATGTTTAAAAAAAATTATTGATTTTACGTCACGTATTTACAGGTGCGTTTTCCCGTGATGGGGTAGGTCCCTTAACTCAAATCGAAGTAAAAATGGACGCCAAGAAGTACTGTGAAATTCTTGGAGAACACATGCTTCCTCATCTGCGGGAAAAAATGCCTCCTGGTAGCATATTCCAACAGGATAACGATCCAAAGCACTCAAGTCGCTTAGCTTGAAACTTTTTAAGCGACAATGATGTCAATGTTTTGGATTGGCCATCACAGTCTCCCGATCTAAACCCCATAGAAAATCTATGGGAGCTATTAGATCGGGAAGTTAAGAGGAAACATCCGTCAAATAAGAGGCAATTAGAAGAAATTTTGAAAAGTGAATGGGAGAAAATATCCATTAACACATTAATAGCTTTAGTCGACTCTATGCCTTCTAGGTTGCAAGAAGTCATAAAAAATAAGGGCTACGCCACTAAATATTAATTTTAAGATTTTTTTTTTGTAAGAATTACTATTTAATTTAAATAAACACATTAAAATTTATGCTGTTGCATTTTTATTGTTCCCATGAAAGAAATTCGCACTCTTTTTAATAAATGACAAAATAATCTATCATTAATTAAAAATATTTACATAATGTTATTGATAATAGGTATCTATAACTGTAGGGATTAATAACCCAAAGAAATATTTTGAACTGGTCACCATTTTTTTAAAATTATCGCACTTAAAGATAATTTTACCCAACGTTGCATTTTTTGTGCTCGCTACTGTATGTCTGTATGTATTCAAGCTTTGTTGAACTTTAATTTCATTTCATTTCGGTTCTTTTTTAATTTCATTTCTGTTTATAAGTATGTATACGTGTGTGCATGTGCATCATTCTCCACCATTAATGGCTATAACATGCTTTAGTCCTTAGCCTGTCTCTGTAAACACATATCTTTAATTGGAAATCGCCTATTTTATAACTTATGCTTTTCTTATCTCCTTTATTTTTCTCTTTGTCTCACTCTATCATTCTTACTCTCCCCATCTCCCTCCTATGTTTTCTTTTTGTGTTTTTTTTCTCTTTTCCAATGCAATCAACTTGAATTGAATTAACACTCGACTTCTATTTACTCTACTCAAGTATGCAAGTGTTTATGTGTATGTACCCGTATATGTATAGATGATTGTGTATATAGATGTATGTGTTTTCCTGTTTTAGTATTGAATATAGTTTCCTGTATTAGTTTGGGGTTTTTTTTCCATTTATTTGGATTCTGTTGTCTTTACATGGGATTTACTTTTGCAATATTTTATTACTTATTGAAGTACTTATAATGCGTGTCAGAGCAAGGTAAACGCAATAAGTAGCTGTTGAGATAATATGCTCTTAGATCCTACACTATATAATAATGATATGAACCTGTATATAAATACACTCATTGCCATAAGTACACATATAAACATATGTATGTCAGTGGGTGTTTATCTATAGATCATCTAACTATTAGGGAAGTTCGTGAACACCTTCCCAAAAAGTGCCTCACAAAATAGGGATTTTAAATGAAGCTCGTTATACAGTATTCCCTCGATTTACGTTGTTTCGATTAACGTCGTCAAAAATTTTGTTTCCTTCAACTTCGTCATTCGATTTACGTCGCCTCTGTTGTTTACAAATAAAATCTGGGTACCCTGGTAGTCTAGTGGGTAGTGTGCTAGACTATTAGCGTGAGGGTCGTGGGTTCGATTCCCACCAGAGGCTCTGGTCTGTGACACTACGCCGAGCATATGGTCGAAGTTACTCAGAATAGAATTAGAATATAATTTGTAATTGTATTGTAATTAATAAATAAATAAATAAAATAAATAAATAAAATCTGGGGAATTCCCTTCTTAGTTTTATTCGATTTACGTCGTTTCAATTTACGTCGCCTTTTGCCGGAACATTCTACGACGTAAATCGGGGGAATACTGTACTAATGATTATAAATAGAGAGGGAGAGAGAAAGAGAGAGCGATAGGCCATTTGTTTGCTTCAATTTGATTCAATCAATGCTGATGATATAGCATTTACGCCTAGAGAGAAAATGTTAAGACTCTCCCATATCATTCAAAGAACTCTTGAGATTGAAAGCTGACAATGGGCTTGAGTATAAACATGGGCAAGAACCCAATAATACCATTTACACATGCATACATAGTTGGTCATTACAATCCTTTAGTCAGGATAACCACCTAGTTTCCCACACCACATATGTTGTGTGTGTTAATTTTATACATGAGCGCTACCTTTTTGAGAAACTTTTCATTGCGATTTTATTTTCTCTCAGGGAAAGAAATCTGCTGAGAGGAAATCGCCCTAGAAATATTCTTTTTTTTCCCCCTTTCATTGAAGAAGTTTTAGCCAGGGTTTGAACCGTGGCTTTACGTCTAATAAGTTAACAAACTACCTAGTAGATTACAAAGACTTCATAACTTTCATAAGAAGCAAAAAAATTCAAAAATGAAAAAATATTCGACTGCTAAGTGAATATTGAATATCACTGGATAGTAAAGAGATATAGAGCATCTGAGCAGAGGCCAGACATGCCATAATGGTATGCAGAAATCTTGTAGAAAAATCCAAACAATGCAACCGAGAAGTTATGTATTGGAATTTTCTGTCATAGTGTCCCACTGGGCAAATATCTGGGCAGTTAGAACAAATTGGAAAACAGCTCAAATTAGTTTAGATAAGTTACAGAGGCTAGAGTGAGCTGCCAGAACAGCAGCAATGAGGACCTGTCCTATAGCGGCGTTAGGATCTCTATTGAGTATAAGTCTGTTACACTAGAAATTACAGAAGCTAGAGTAGTTGTCCTATAGCGGCGCTAAGATCTCTCTCTATTGGTTTTAAGCCTGTTACACTAGAAGTTAAAACCAGAGCTTTGAAGACTAAAGTTAGGTTGATGGAAGGCAAGTCTAGCATAAAATTCATAGGCCCTTAGGAATCGATTGGCTGACAGTTCCTTCCTTAGTGCCTCCTGGAAAGACCCAGTTGAATTTATGACTTTCAAATGTGCTTCACAACAACAAACAAGAATGGATGGAGTATTCCAAAAGCTACATACTCCTTTAAAGGGGGTTTAATTTGAAGTGTACAGACAACAGCGGATGTTCTTGCACCCACAATGGAATAATTCGAAATCATGGGGAATATCATGGCTATCATTCAGACGGAAGTTAATGCTTTTGAAAGATATGTTCAATTCAACTTAGATAGAAGTTGCAATTAACAGACAGGATATAGCAATACTATGTAACAGTCAAGCCGCCATTCGAATACTCGGCTTTAATGAGGTTAAATCGAAGTCACCGTAGTCTAATAGGTAGTGTGTTGACTTATTAGACGTAAAGCACGAGTTCGTCTCCCAGGTCAGACAACAACACGAAATATGAAAAAAAAAAAATATTTCTTCGGCGATTTCCTCTCAGCAGATTTCTGGGAAAATCCCTGAGAGTAAAAAAAAAATTCTCAAGAAAAAGTTTCTTTAAAATGTCGTTCGGAGTTGCCACTCCGTTTAAATTAACGCACTTAACATCAGTGGTGTGAGTAGCTATGCCTTAATCGTGACTAAAGGGTTGTAATGGCGAATTATGTGTGCATGTATGTGTGTAAAGTCGCCGTGGTCTAGTAGGTAGTGTGTTGGCTTATGAGGCGAAAGACTCGGGTTCGAATCCCAGATCGGACATCAAAACGAAAAATTTTTCTTCGGCGACTTCCTCTGAGCAGATTTCTGGCAAAGACTCTGAGAGTATAAATTGCCATAAAAAACTTCTCAAAAATCTCTCGTTCGGAGTTGACTTTAAACTGTAGGTCCCGCTACTCGTGTATGAAATCAACGCACACAACATAAGTGGTGTGAGAAGCCAGGTCGTAATCCTGACTGTAGGGTTGTAATGGCCAATTATGTATGCATGTATATGTGTAAATCGTAGATAGTATGGTTTTGTCTGTAGAAAATTACTCTTTACAGATTTGGGTCCCAGATCATGTAAAAGTTCTCGGCAATCAGCAAACAGACGAGCTTGCCAGAAGAATCGGTTACATGCTGTTCCACTGTAGCGGTTGTTTGGAAATGTAGATACAACGAAAGAGAAGATAAAGAAAGGTAAAAACTTATCCCAACTTATCAAAGGTTTGAGGCAATCAAATCTTTTGCTGGGCAATTACAATGAGTTAAGGATCTGAACGTCCATAAATAACCCAACTTTTGAAAGGACATTAAGGACTCGGTGTATATTTATTTGAAATGGTGTTGTATCAAGCCCAAGGTGTAGATTCGGTGAAGAGGAAAATAAATCACCAGGACCTGTAAGTTAGTGTAATGCATTCTAGAATTAAATACCTGGGTGCATACCAGATGCTGAGTGGCAATCTTATATTGCCTGCACCGAGCTGCATCATTAAGTTTTTGTCAGAAAAAGGCGCTAAGGAGTATGAGGGGAGTAATAAGGATGGTATGGTGACAGTACTAAAATGGTCAAAGAACCTCTGAATGATTTATTTGTAAAGGAAATCTAATGCAAGAAAGGATATTATTTTTGAAAATATCATTCGTTAACTTCATTTTGAACCCCACTACTGTATATTTTAAATTCTTTCAGCATGTTTAATTCCCAAAGCAATTACCTTTACACGGTAGTAAAAACGATAATCAAAGCAAAAATATAGAGAAAAAACTTCTTTTTTTTTTTTGAAATATCGTATCGTAATGGTGCTATGAAAAATCTTCTTTACCTTATTTCCGCTTCTCTAAATGTGTCGGGTCGTGTTTGTGTATTTCAAAGCACACGTGAATATATTTCCAATGGTCAAGTTTTTTCTTTTTTTTTCAAACATTTCAAAATGCCAGGCCAGGTCAAAGGTGCTAAAGCTTAAAGTGTAAAGTGCTTATCAGTATTTGCTGTATTATCAAATGGATTTTGTAATTATTATAAGCGAAGTCAAATTGAATAATGGCCTTAGGAAAAATATTTTCAATATTAGAAATTTGAAATTAAAGTGTTTGGCTTTAATTTTAATAAATTAAAAAATTGCTTTTTAAATTTTAATTTAAAATAATAAAATTTAAAGTCTACTTTTAGGCTAATGAAATTATAAAAACATTTAAACTACACTCAGGCTGTTGAGAAGGAAAAAGAAAACACATTTTTATTGCATATTTTAAGGCCCATAGAAAAAAAGGGAAGAGACCAGCAAGCAATTTCAAAGTTGTATGCAAATAATCGTTATTCCCGTTTGTAATTTTGTTTTTTTTTTTGTTTCAGTTTTTCTTGTTGGTTATTCTCGTTATTCCCTACATTAATAGAAATGAAGAAGAAAGCAAAAGAAAGAAAAAAAAACTTTTAACTGAATGACAAAGACCATTAACAGCATCTGTTTGTTCGTTATATAGGGAAATAAACGCAAAAAAAAATCATACCAAAGACTTGCTGCTGCAAAGCCAAGCACCCAGGGTTTGTTGTTTGAAGCTGAAGTTGAGTGTAGGTGTTAGAACCATTGGTCGGATTGGTACTTCAACAAAGAAGAACTTCCATATTATTATTGTTGTTATTTTTATGGTTGTCGTCATCATCAGTGGAGTAGCAGTCATGGCAGTCGTAGACCTATCATCATCATCATCATCGTCAGTATTTAAGAATTTCTTTAATTTTCTTTATTATGCCATTGCCAATGCCATTTTTTTTTAAATGTATTGTTGTTGTTGTTATTGTTTTTGTTCATTTTCGCATTTCTATTACCATTTTTGTTATAATTTTAATACAATAAAGAAACTGTTGCTTTAGTTTTTTCTGGCCGGACTATTCATTCGCAACAATCGATTTGCCTATGCATACATAGCCAGCCAGCTTTCATGTGAATGTTATAAGGGTATTGCCTGTAATATAATAGACTGGGCTATCCATGGGCCATATTAGTACGGATATAGACATTTTAATAGCCAACACAACTTGGCTTTAAGTTAGAGTGGAGTGAAGTAGGACCGCCCTTAAGTTTTTTCTTTATTCTCGTCATTTCTAGCAGGTCCATTGGTTTAGTTGTTACACATTTTTTCTTTAATATGGCCAATCTTCATTTCGTTTGCCTTTAACATTCACTTGAAGTCTTATGGCACAGCTTTGTTGGCCTTTTTATGGATTTTATTTGTTTCCATTTCCAGTTGCCAGTCATTCAGTCAGTCCCAGTCACTCTGTCCCATCCATATTCAAAGTCATTTCTTTTCGATTTTTTTTAGCCTTTTGTGCTGGTATTTAGCTGTGTTTCCTAAGACCATGAGTGGTCTTGTGTGGTCTTGTGTGTGGGTGTCATAATTCCTTTAATAGTAGTTAGAATATCTTGCTTTTATTTTTATTATGCATTCAGTTCTTCTGCTTTATTTTCGTATTTCTCTCTTTTTTTGTTTTTATTTTTAACGAGCAAGGTGGACATTTCCGATTTTATTACTTACGCTTCCTTCTTTCTTTCAGTTTTTTTCTTTTTTGTGGGTTTGTATCCTTGCTATATATGTAAACATGCTGCTGGTGTTAGGGAATAGAGGAAAAAAAAGTAAAAAGAAAAAAAGGAAAAGGTTTGCAAAATGATTATGTTAACGATTTATTAAGTAGTAAAAATTTTTCTTTTTATTTTCCATCTTATTAAATGAAATAATAATCATAAAAATAATAGAAATAAAAGGAAATAAAAGTGTGTATGTGGCAGCAAACAAGCAGCTTTTAGCTGGTATTACTTACACAACAATAAAAGAAATAAAAAGAAAGGAAATTAATCATTATGAATATAATTTGTAGCCTAAAGGGCATGGACCTTGCACCCGAACTACTTCAAACGAATTTTATGGCTTCTAATTTGCACAAATCGTGGCAAGGAAATGACCAGGAATTTTTCTTAAAACCTAACAAAGCATGAATATTAATCTAATCATGCAACAATTCATTGATTAATTTTGAAAATACATCAAATATTGCCTGTAAAGGGTCCGCCAAAGAACTTTTTCTTTTCTTGAAAATGCTTTAAAAAAAACCTACTGAATATTTTCTCTAAAATTTCTTTTTTTATTTGATAGTACAATCCTTCCGGTTAATAATGGAAAATAATTTCCTTAAAATGGCTGCCTCGACTGGCCATGCACTAGCCTACACGATCGGTTCAATTTTTAAGCAAATTATCGATTGTGTGTAGCTGTATTTCACCAATGGCTTCACGAATATTGTCCCTTAAAGCGTCAATTGTGTCTGGCTTGTCGGCGTAACACTTATTCTTGATTGCACCCCACAAATAATAGTCCAAGGATAACAAATCGCAGCTCTGAGGTGGCCAAACGACATTAGCTCTGCGGCTGATAATACGATCTTCAAAAACAGAGTGCAAAACATCGAGTGTAGCTTTGGCTGTGTGGCATGTAGCGCCGTCCTGTTGCAACTAAATGTTGTCAATATCCTCCTCTTCGATTTTTGTGAGCAAAAATTCGTTCACCATGGCCCAAAAACGATCGCCATTGACTGTAACGGCCACTCCTTACTCATTTTCGAAGAAAAAATGGCCCAATTATGCCTCTGGACCAAAATCCGCAACAAACAGAGACTCGTTTTGTGCGCGTCGGCTTTTCAATGTAAGCGTGCGGGTTTTCTGTGCCCCAAATGCGACAATTTTGCTTGTTTACATACCCGCATCGCCGAACACAATCGATAATGTGCTTAAAAATTGTATCGATCATGTAGGCTACTGCATGGCCAGCCAAGGCAGCCATTTGAATGGAATTATTTTCCATTATTAACCGGAAGGATTGTACTTTCAAATACAAAAAAGAAATTTAAAAAAATATTCAGTAGTTAAAGCATTTTCAAAGAAAGAAAAAGTTATTTGGCGGACCCTTTATTTGTGGTTTCCAATATTTTGCAGTTTAAGCTATGTAATCAAAGAGCCACGAAAGTATACACACTTTAGTCAGGATTACAACCTAACTTCTCACACCATCCATGTTGTGTGTGTTACTTTTATATATGAGTGCCGGCGGAAGCTACAGTTTAATTTCAACTTCAGCCAAATATTTAAGAAACTTTTCAGAGCAATTTTTTTTTTATCAGAAAAATGCTGAGTGGCTTGGTCAATGATTCTTTCTTTCTTTTGTTTTGTTTGAGATATCTTAGCTGAACTTTGAACCACTATCTCTTTTTTTTTTTTGTTTTAATAAAAACCAACACTCAGGGGATGGCCCCAATTCATGCAGTGCATTGTTTAGGTTTAGGAAAATAGGTTATAGGAAGGAGGAAAGAGGGAGTAGTGTTTGTGGACATTCGATTTCAACTCACCAATATTGCAGTTGACGGGAAAAACCCTCGCAGGAAGATCATTCCACAAGCGAGCAGTGCGGGCAAAAAATGAATTCTCTCTGTAATGCATTGTGCGGTTCACTGGACAATCAACCACAAAAGGATGTGGCCTGTGAGAAGCGCGAGTACCACGTAAAAATATGTGGGAACCAAGCCCCTGTTCTCGGGAGATACACCTCCCATTATAGTACCGATAGAACAATGAAACACACGCCACATTGCGACGATGCTCCAACGAATCAATAGAGTTGGATACCCTACTGTCATTAATAAGCACCTTCGCCCTCTCCTGTGCACGGTCGAGAAGCTTCAAAATAGACTTTGGAGCACCGGCCCATACATGAGAGTTGTACTCCATCCGGGGTCGGATAAAGGTCTTGTAAATACTAAGAAGGTCGGATGGAGTGAAGTATTTCCTGTACCGTTTCGAAAAACCAAGGCACTTGAATGCTTCCTCCGACACTCGAAAAATGTGATCGTTCCAACCAGCATCACATCTAATTCTCATGTCCAGAACATCAAGAGCATCCGCCTCCTCAATATTTACATTACCCATAAATACAGACTCTGAGAGTAAAAATTGCCATGAAAAGCTTCTCAAAAATATGTCGTTCGGAGTCGACTTTAAACTGTAGGTCCCGCCACTCATGTATAAAATTAACGCACACAACATAAGTGGTGTGAGAAGCTAGGTCGTAATCCTGAAAGAAGGGTTGTAATGGCCAATTATGTATGTATAAATACAGATGACAGAACACCAGAGCCAGCATCACGCCGGTGTGTCAAAAAACAACATTGGGTCTTGCGCGCATTGAAATCGACCCTGTTCGCGCGGCCCCACTCAAAGATTGCTATCACGTCACCTCACGTCTAATAAGCCAACACATTAACTACTAGACTCTAATTGCTTCATCAACTATGTTGAGTTCATTTTTAAACTATGAGTGGCATGACTCGCTATGGCCCAATTGGTAGTGTGTTGGCTTAGTTCAAACATTAGGTCAGACATCTCCAACAAACTAAAATATGGAAAAAATATTTCTTTGGCGACTTTCTCTCAAAAGATTTCTGGCAAAAATTCCGAAGACAAATAAAATTGGCATGAAAAACTTTAAACTGTAGGTCTCGCTACTAAAATACAGAATTAACTCACACAATATAAGTGTTGAAAAAAGCTTGGTTGTAATTCTGCTTGAAGGGCATCACTTTGCTTGCTGTTGCTTGGCGATGTCTCCTCTTTCTGTGGAGCCCAGAGACTTGTGAATGTTTCAATTGAATGGCAAACTAAGCTCTTAACACATTCAAACCTAAAAGCCTTGATTTGATAGATAATTATTTTAACGCGATACTTCTTTTAGATTTCTTAAATTTGTTTTAAAACAATCCCCTTTAAAATGCAAGAAAAATGTTAAATTAATTGTTGCCTAAAACCATGCCATATTTAGTTAAATAAAGGTACCAGGGACAAGGGTTTGTAAACGTAAATGCCATGGAAAGGAAATAATTTGCCAACTCCTAAAAGTATGCAATCCATTTTCGTTAAGTCTTTATTTTTTTGTTTTATTGTTTTAGTATAAATATAGGCGCACAGGCTGGATTTTTTTTCCAGTAACACACCTGCTATAAAAATGATGGTTATTAATCAAAAATATATACATATTGTATGTACGATTGAATGAATGAATGTATGAATGAATGTACTAATGAATGTATGTATGTATGAATGTACGTATAAATGAATGAATGAATGAATGAATTGTAGAAAAATGTGAAGGTTATATTTGATATGTTACAGTATGTGTATGATGTTATAAAACATTTTGATAGATATGTATGTGTATTTGTGCATATATACATACAGTAGCGAGCATAAAAAATGCAACACTGTGCCATATGATCTTTAATAAGATCTGTTTCAAAATAACGGTAACTAATTTATCTATTTTCTTTTGCTGTTAATTCTTTCAATTATAAGTTTTCAAAGTAACCACAGTTTATTCCAAATTCTGCTTTAAAAAGTTAAATATTTTTGAATTAATGAAAAAAGTGCAAATTTTTAGCGAGCAAAAAAAATGCAACATAATAAAAAAATAGTTAAAGTAAGTTATTTATTTAATTATAATTGAAAATTTCTTAAATAAGTTATACAACATGTGTTTTGTAATAGAAGCAGCTCTCAGCTCTCAGCTGACAGCAAAACTGCAATCATTAAAGCCTTAGAAGAAGGAAAATCCATGCGTGAAGTTGGACACCTCTTTGGTGTAAATCAATCAACCGTATGTCGGATTAAATCTCGATTTTCCATAAAAAAAATAGTGTGGAAAGGAAACCAGGTAGTGGTAATCCTCGAAAAACTACCTCTCGCCAAGACCGCCAGATGATTGCACTGGTTAAAAAAGATCCACGAAAGACCGCAGTGGACGTTGCTAATTTCGCAAATGAGCAAATGGGAGTCTCTATAGGCGTTCACACTGTTCGCCGTAGGTTGAAAGAGGCTAATTTGCATGCGAGACGACCCGCAAAGAAACCTCTCATCAGTGCAATCAATAAAAAGAAGCGCCTGGAATTTGCAAAACGTTACAAGGATTGGTCAAATGAAGAATGGGCTAAAGTCTTGTGGAGCGATGAAAGCAAATTTAATTTGTTTGGCTCCGAGGGGATAAATTTTGTTCGAAGACCGCCTGGACAGAGATATTCTCCAAGATATCAACTTCCAACCGTAAAACATGGCAGTGGATCAATAATGGTGTGGGGTCAGGAACGATATGTTCAAAAAAATTATTGATTTTACGTCACGTATTTACAGGTGCGTTTTCCCGTAATGGGGTAGGTCCCTTAACTCAAATCGAAGGAAAAATGGACGCCAAGAAGTACTGTGAAAACCTTGGAGAACACATGCTTCCTCATCTGCGGGAAAAAATGCCTCCTGGTAGCATATTCCAACAGGATAACGATCCATAGCACTCAAGTCGCTTAGCTCGAAACTTTTTAAGCGACAATGATGTCAATGTTTTGGATTGGCCATCAGAGTCTCCCGATCTAAACCCCATAGAAAATCTATGAGAGCTATTAAATCGGGAAGTTAAGAGGAAACATCCGTCAAATAAGAGGCAATTAGAAGAAATTTTGAAAAGTGAATGGGAGAAAATATCCATTACCACATTAATAGCTTTAGTCGACTCTATGCCTTCTAAGTTGCAAGAAGTCATAAAGAATAAGGGCTACGCCACTAAATATTCATTTTAAGATTTTTTTTTTGTAAGAATTACTATTTAATTCAAATAAACACATTAAAATTTATGCTGTTGCATTTTTATTGCTCCCATGAAATTCGCACCCTTTTTAATAAATGGCAAAATAATAGATCATTAATTAAAAATATTTACATAATGTTATTGATAATAGGTATCTATAACTGTAGGGATTAATAACCCACTTAAAGATAATTTTACCCAACGTTTGCATTTTTTGTGCTCGCTACTGTATATGTAGTCATGTAGGTTTGCTATTTTTATGTAATCACTAAAATATATTTCCGATTTTTATATTAAATTTGTTACAAATGTTGCAGCACCACAGCAAAAAAAAAAAAAATACCACAATTTTGCTGTTCCTATGCCAGTGAGAAAAAAGAAGGAAAAACATTGAAAAAAACGGAAATCTAAATGAACATTGGCCAGTGACGAAGTATTTCTTATTTTTTTTTTGTTATATATCACTGAAGTCAGCCAGGGATATTATTGTGTGCAATGAAATTGTAAGAGTTTGGCATACTTTAAGGCAAGGCCTTTTATTTGAAAAGAAATTTAAGTTTCTTGAAGAGGATAGTGCCCCACTTTACACCATCCTATCCGGTTGTTAAATATTCCCTAAAGAAAACCAATTTGTTGAGGTTTGTTTAGGATGGAACTTTTCCCTTGAAGAGGACTTTGTTTAGAGATTTAATTGCAACCTGGCTGTCTAAGGGAACTCATGATGATGTTCAGGAACATCTTCCCCCGTCCAAAATTATACTGTGACATATTTTTTCTTTTTTTTTTTTTACGCCGAGCAGGGGTAAATGTACCTAAGCGCACCATAGAGGAAGTCGTCCCATCCTCCGCCCTCCCCTCGTCCTCCTGGAATATTGTAACCATTGGACTATTGTGACTATTGTGGAACTACGTTGGTATTACTTCGGAGTGGAGTCCTTTTGGCCCCTGCCAATCCGCGTCCTGATTGCGTATCGAAGGTTGTGGAGACATCTCAGACTGGAGACTGTACTATACCATGGATTGAGCTCATAATATTTTAAATTTAAATTTTTGTCGTTCGGAGTCGTCTTTAAACTGTAGGTTCCGCCACTTCTGTATAAAATTAACGCACATAACATAAGTGGTCTGAGAAACTGCGGGCTTCTTGGGGACGACTGTTGTAGACTGTCTAATGGTGATAATGGTATAGCACTGGGCATTTTATAGTCACCAGTGGCAACTCGTTTCCTTAACGTTCGGATTTTCCCTCTTTCCACTTTTCCTAAACCTGCACAATGCACTGAGTGAGTAGGGGTCATCCCCTGAGTAATGGTTTAATAAAAAAAAAGTCATTGGAATAAACCTAGAGCGTACCACTGGAACGACCCCAGTTGCAATTAAAAAATAGAACGTACGCTTTAGAAAATAAAAGGAGCAATATAATCGATTACGCATGTGGAAATGCCCTATCAGGAAGGCAACAAATGTTAGCTATGATTGTGCTAGAAGTAATGTATAGTGCTTTAAGCCTTTGGCTTTTGATCTCATTCTTACCCTTTCAATTACGTTTGCCTAAATATGAGCACAAAATGTCTTGGATGTCCCCAAAATTGGAAAAGCTGGAAGTACTTACACCTAGAGAAACCCTCAAAAGGCCTGCAGTAATATTATAGAGCTCTAGTGTTTTCTTGCAGTGTATACGTAGACATCATCATGTGCACAGATACACGATATAATCTCACTTACATACGCAGTGAGTGAGTGAGTGAGTGACATACCATGTTATAAATTAACAATGACAGCTGACCGACCAATCCCATACATAGACAACAAATCACTTTATACCATTGCATATACACACACACACACACACACATATGTATGTATGGATATGTATGGTATGTATACAGATACTCACATACTGTACATCCGTATGTGAGAATACTCTTTTTGTTTTAAATAAATTACTATATAAAAGTATATGTATGTGTATGTATACATGTATGTGTGTATGTATGTATGTATGTGTGAATATGTATTTTGCTTATATTTTTGTATGTCAAGTGGAAAATAATTATATTTATCACTTGAGTGATTGTTTATCAATATGTGCCCGTCAAAAGTGTACGATAAAAAATGATGATCAGTTAATTTAATCGAAAGTTTCAAAATACAAAAATGATTGCATACATTTAGGATGAGTTATATCGTTCTTTTTCCATAGCCAGCAAACAGGCGTAATTGGGGCGGGGGTGGAGAGGGCCATTATATTGTATTTCATTTTCAACATTTTATAAATATTTTATGGTGTGTATGTGTGTTTTATGTCAATAAATCTTAAACCTTAATACCTTAATGGATTATTGTTGTTATTTTCTTCTCTATTCTTCTTTTCCATTCCCTTTTTTGGTGTGTTTTGTTACTATTGGCCTTCTAAAGGCTGATGTCATTATAATAAAATAATTAGAATCGCTTTTCTTTTTTTCCTTTTCCATTCAATGCTTTTAAATTTTTAAGACCACAACTTTTTTGTTGTTTCCACTTTCCATAAGACTTTCTGAAATTGTAACACAATGTATGTACATACAGTGAACGTCAAAAGAAACTGTACATTCGAAAAAAAGTATTCATTTAGAATTTACCGTTATTTTTAATTTAAAATAAATTTATTGTCAGTTTTTAAAATTGAATAGGAAAAAAAATTACAGAAATAGCGATAGAAGTTAAATTTGATGATTGTTAGAGTTTTACTTTTAGTGTACAGTTTCTTTAGATACTCACTGTAAGTACAGTGTGTAAAAAAAAAAAAATTTCCATGTCAACTAAAACTAAAAAAACGAAGACGTTAAACTAAGAATTAAGATTCCCTTTTCACTGGGTTTCCTTCATTTTTTTTGCTTTTGGCCAAACTATCAATCAGGCATGAAAGAAAATCATGTCAAAAGGTTTGTTTAAAACGAAATAGAAACTGAATGAGTGAGTGATGTCGACAACTGAAGGTGTCAAAATGTTACAACTGAATAGATTTACTGATACAAAAACAAACAACAACACAAAAAAAAAAACTACAAACTATGGAAACTATGCAAAAAAAAAGTAAAAAACAGAAGAGAGACGAATAACTTCCTGCCAGTAACTATACTCGGAATTTGGATGACAAAAAAATAAAAAAAAAGAAAAAGAAACGTAGGAAAGTGGCACACAAGAAAGAAAATTTGAATAATTAAAGCGTCAAGAATCTTTTTTGCAGTTTTTCTTTCATTCCTCATTTTTTTTGTCTTACTTTTTTGTTGATAAAATTCTTTTCCAAAGTGGTTTAGTGTCTCACTAATCTGTTTACTGTAAAAGATTTTGCCAAAGTTTTCTTTCTCTTTTTTTTCTTTACTTTCTTTTCAATGCTAACAATTTAACTTTTAATGGCAATTTTCTAGCGCTGCTCTTTACTGTTTAAATTGTCAACGTCAGTATGTGACATTCTACTCTTGTGAATGACGAATGAAGACTAGGAAAATGAAATCATCGTTTGAATGTGAATTCAATGTGTATCGTTGTCGCTGTAGTTTAAAAGGTGCTGGTGCGAGATTACTGGAAGTCAGCTCTAGAGTTTTGAACTGAGAAATAAGAATCGGCTACCCCTTGGTCAGCAGTCTTTTGAAAAAATCCCTGAGAGTACCTAATTACACAGAGAAAAGCTTCTCAAATCTATTCTTTGATTTCCTTTTCACGCTATAGCCTCACTTATGGTTGAAATTAATGAACCCAACATAGATGATGAAGTGGGTGTAGTCTAGTAGTTAATGTGTTGGCTTACCAGACGTGAGCCAGTAGTTCGAACTCAGCCGTGAATTCGATACATACATACGTATATAATTGGCCATTACAACCCTTCAGTCAGGATTACGAACTAGCTTCTCACACCACTTATGTTGTGTGCGTTAATTTTTATACATAGGTGGCGGGACCTACAGTTTAAAGTCGACTCCGAACGACAGATTTTTGAGAAGCTTTTCACAGCAATTTTTACTCTTAGAGTCTTTGCCAGAAATCTGCTGAGAGGAAGTCGCCGAAGAAATATTTTTCGTTTTGATGTCTGACCTGGGATACGAACCCGGGCCTTTTGTCTAATGAGCCAACACACTACCCACTAGACTACGGCGACTTCTTCGATAGTGATCTATAAATACCTCTGTGGATGTCATATGTATAAATTTTTATTCAGTAAAAGTGTATTTGCTCTTCAAGGATATACAAGAGTATCCAACATTAGCGTGACAATCAAGGCAGTCGAGGTATATCCCAATCATTTAAGAACTAAAGATTGCATCCGCGAGAGATCTGATTGCCGTTTTGCTCACAGAGAATATAAAAGAGAGGACCTGCTTCATCGTCAAGCTGAGCTAGTCCAGGGTACAAAGCTGTTAATTATTCTCCGCCAATTTGAAAATTTACTATGTGGTCTTCTGTGTCCTTTCGCCACAATAACTAATAGAAAGGAGTTTAGAAATTGTGACTCGGGCGTGCAGAGCGCTTGTAACCTAATATGTCACAGTCCAGCACTTGAGCTTACCCCTGCGGGATAATTGTGTATATACTTCAAGGTGTCGCTCATGCTTTTAAATTGTGCAGCCCTTGCGATGACCAACTTCTTCGATGAGTTTCGTTGAAGTTCGATGTATAATTACTAGAAACAAAATTCTGTAGGACAACTTCTAATGCGTAACACTTTTTTAAAAATGTTTTAAGAACATGCCACACAAAGTTTATCAGTCTAGTCTAGTCTGGTGTAGGCTAGGCTAGTCTAGTCTGGTCTAGGCTAGTCTAGTCTGGTCTAGGCTTGTCTAGTCTGGCCTAGTCTAGTCTAGTCTAGTCTAGTCTAGTCTAGTCTAGTCTAGTCTAGTCTAGTCTAGTCTAGTCTAGTCTAGTCTAGTCTAGTCTAGTCTAGTCTAGTCTAGTCTAGTCTAGTCTAGTCTAGTCTAGTCTAGTCTAGTCTAGTCTAGTCTAGTCTAGTCTAGTCTAGTCTAGTCTAGTCTAGTCTAGTCTAGTCTAGTCTAGTCTAGTCTAGTCTAGTCTAGTCTAGTCTAGTCTAGTCTAGTCTAGTCTAGTCTATATAGTTTTATACTTCTCTAGTTGCAGCATTAAAGCATTGCTCTAAAATGCAACTTTGGAGTTGTCACAATGTCCAGTGAGTAGCTTATATGCAGACTAGCTGCCAACATATGGAAATGTCCTGCCTTCTCCCTCTGGGATTTAATTGCAAACTCCTCAAACTATGCTATAGGATATGTATGACAACGTAGATTTCGAAACAATTCTCGACCCAATCTTTCAGTTGTTCATAATGATATCATGCGTATCGAGTAATCTAAGAACAACTTGCCACTACTGCCTCTCAGGAAATATAGCTGGGCCCAACTGATAGAAATTACAAACCCGAAATAGTATCTGAATTCTGATCTCAATGTCTCGGGTATGCTCAAATCGTTCTCCCTTCAAATTTAATTCAACATTTTCAATACATTCGTTTAGAGGGGGAGTGAGTGGATTAATACTAGTCTGCATCAAGAACATCACAGTCCATAGGTATTATTTTGAGGTGTACTCAATCGTAATCTTGTAGGTAAGTCGCCGTAGTCTAGGTAGGTAGTGTGTTGGTATATTAGACGTAAGGCCCGAGTTCAAATTACAGGTCAGACATCTAAATGAAAATATGTAAATATCTCTTCGATGACTACCTCTTAGCAGATTTCTGGCAAAACCTCTGAGAGTAAAAATAAATTTATCATGAAGACCTTCTTAAAAATTTGTTCTTTAGAGTCGACTTTAAACTGTAGGTCTCACACGGCATGTATAAAAATTAATGCACACAACATAAATGATGTGAGAAACTAGATTTTAATCCTAACTAAAGGGGTTGTAATGACCAATGTTAGGTATGCATGTATGAGGTCTTTGTCGTCATGGAATATTGCCTAGTATGGAGGCAACCCCTCTCATTATTTCTGCAAGAGTTTAAACTCACTGCATGCTGCAATGAGGTCTCTGTCCCCACAGAATATTGCCCAATACGGAGGCATGCTAATCGGTTTGGCATGCCCTAGTGTTATTTCTGCAGGAGTTTAAGTTCGGCGTTTGTTACTTTACACACAGGAAAGTGTGTTAAAAATACTGGCATCATATACTATCTCATGCAACTGTTGAAAGTTAAATGAAAACACAAAAGCCGCTTTCTAGGTGGAAACTTTTTATATTTTTATGAGAAGTGTTTTGTCTAATCTAACCAGATTAACGTACGTAATATACGTTATACGTTACGTAATAGATTAATTTGTTGTTCCTGTTTTTAAGTGTCTTTTCTTAAACAAATTTTTCTATGAATATTACGAGATCTTTTTTAATGGCAATGGCAATGGCAATAGAACAACAACAGCAAATAAGCTTAAAAAATGTTTTAAAGTGATAAAAAATCTCGTTTAATCTTTAAAAGCAAATCTAGTATCTACTCGTATTCCGCAATGCGCAGTGGATGGAGCAAGTGTTTTAAAATATTAAAATTTTTTTTATGTTTTTGTTTAAATAATCCAACGAAATAAATTTTAATAAAAAAAATAAATCACAAAAAAGCTTTTATTTTCAAACATTTTTCGGTTTATGAATAAGTGAGATTAACTGTGATGTGTATCTGCATCTGTATGTGTTTGTGAATGTGAGTAACGAAGTATGAATCATTTTTGAAAATAAATAAAAATTTGTTATTGTGTGTGTGTATGTGTGTGTACGTGTCTAAATTTTGACTGTTGCTCATAACTGTCAAGTGTATGGGTGTGTGTGTGTGAATGTGTGCGTACAAGTAAATTAGTGTATTTGTGTTTTATGACTAAGATTGTGTGTGTGTATGCGTATACATATATATTTTATTTCCGGTTTCCGCTTTAACTAATTTATGGCCTACATTTAGGAGTGATAAAAATGATAAATTTATCAACTTGAATTTAGGCTGAGGCATTTATTTTTATTTCTATTTTCTTTTTCGTTGCATTATTATTTTGTGTATTGTTTTATTATTTTAAATTGTTGCTGTTGCTTTAATTTCTCTCTCCCTCTCTCTCTCTCTCTCTCTAATGCCAGCTAAAGCCGTGAATCTTATGTGCATAATTTAACACAAATTGTTAATAAATCATATGCCTTGGAGAGAAGCCACAACACGTGTGAATTGTGTATGGTTTCAAGTGTGGTAATAAAGAAAGTTTGTTTTCTTTCCTTTTACCATTTTTCGTTTTCCCGTTTTCTTTTGTTTCCTGAAAATTTATTCGTTTTATTCCATTTTATGTGCTATTCGTGATGGAATGATAATAAAAAAATAAAGTTTTTTTTTATATTTTATACGATATTTAAATATACGTTTTGGTCCTTAGTAGCTCTTAAGAGATGCGGGTTCCATGCTGTATGCCAACTCTTTGGTTCTTATGTCGAAAGTGATTTTGCCTCCGAGCATAAGATGTTGGATTTTGTTTTTGAAAGCTTTGGGTTTGATGCACCTGATCACAATATCTGGTATATTTTGTAGTAGGCAACGTCTTTCTTTATTCAGTTCTTTCTCGAAACTGAAACTTAAAACTAAATATTTTATGTACATGTAAAATAACTTATTGCTAGATAACATAGTAGGCCGGTGACAGAACAGATATATATATATAAACATAAAACTAAAGACAGTGATAGATATATATACATAAACTTAGAACTAATTGACAAAAGGTACACTCTTAAAAATATAGCTACACTTAAAGAAACAACCGGACATAAGAATACTGCTACAATTCGGCCATCCTGACAACGAGATCCCCTGATCTCGGTACTACTAATCCTGTGACCTACGACCCCTGAACCACGGGCGGATATTTCCAGCAGCCCATACACCTTCGTACGGGACACGCGAATTTTGGAAACCCTCAACATATTGTAGCAAATATGTATCATTCTGCAATACCTTTGACACTCTAAATGGACCTGAACTTCGGAATTAGCTTACGTTCGAATCAAAATTCCTCACCATAACGTAGTCATCCACAAAATACTTCGTAGGTGTCTTACTGCGTCTGTCGACATAACCTTTATTATATTCCTGTAAAGCTTATTGCTTTACCGACGCTCTCCGTCTAACTTCTCTGTGATTTACCTGTCCTATTTCCTGTAACGAAACGGATCCAAAACCTACGCTGCTTACATCACAATGCAATTCAGTATCATCCTTTGGATCGTACAAAGCCAACACAGGCGAACTCATCAATTTTTCCTTTAATAGCTCAAAAGCTTTAAGTTCCTCGGACCCAACACTAAATATTCTATCCTTTTCGGTCAAATCGTATAGTGGTCTGGCAATCAACGAAAAATCTTTAACAAATCTTCTAAAGTAGGAACGAAGTCCTAAAAAATTTTGCACTGAGTGTACGTTCGTCGGCAATGGAAAATTCCTTATTGCCTTGAGTCCTCGATCATCCGCTCCTATGTCCTGACCATCAATCTTATAACCTAAATATGTAACATTTGTCGGTAAGAATTCACACTTGTCCAGCCTTAGCTCCAATTTATTCTCCACTAATCTATCAAAAACTTCTCTCAATATAAGAAAATGTTTATCAATGTCCGTCGTTGCAACCATTATGTCATCCAAATAAATAATTAACTTTCCATCTCTTACCATGTCCGCAAAAATTCTGTTGACAAATCTTTGAAAAACTGAGGGACCATTCTTTAAGCCAAATGGCATCCTTAAAAATTCATATTGTCCCAACGGAGTAACAAAAGAAGTGTATTTCACGGAATCCTCATCAACATACACGTGAAAGAAACCATTCCTCAAATCTAACTTCGTAAAATATTTCTTACCCGCCAGTCTATCCAACAAATCATCTATTAAGGGTATAGGGTAACTATCCTTGGCCGTCATTTTATTCAACGTACGGTAATCTACACACATCCTAAGGTCACCCGTTTTCTTCCTGACCAGAACTATTGGCGAAACAAATTCTGACTCGCTCGGTCTGATGTATCCTTTTTCCAAATACTCATCCAAAATTATCTGTAACCGTTGCCTCTCATCATAAGATAACCTGCGAGGTGTACAACTAAAAGGTTTTGCATCCTGAAGAACCAATTTAATATTACTCTTCATCCTAGGTTCAACTGGTCTCTGTGGGCGCACGTAATGCTCCAAAAACAGCTCATCCAACTTTTTCCTATAAACGTAACCTACATCTTCACCTATAATAAGCTGGTTCCTACCATCATCCTCGCAACTAATAGACATCATCGTATTCACTACCTCCACAAATTTATAATCCAATTCTTCCTTATCATCCCCCCGGTCTTCCGGTTTTAATCTCAATTTCGCTATCCTTAAAAAATCCCTACCCAATATACAATTATACACCATCGACTCATCATCGACTATAATTATTTCCAACTCAACTATTTTATTCCCAATAAAAACATAAAATAAAGACTTCCCATAAGTTTTCAATTTACTTCCATTAATTCCAAAATATGATGAGTAAACTTCTAACATTTCCTTGAAATTTAGCATCCTGGCTACACTCGATTTTCTAACTAGACTGACGGGGCTCCCCGTATCCATTAGGCATTCTAAATGAAAATAAGTATTGAAATCCTTATTAGTACTGAACTTAAAATACCTTAAATAATCATTCTCGTTCACCATCGATACTGTTTCTCTTCGTGTAGGGCACGCTGCAGCGAGATGTTCCATACTTCCACAAGCGTAACATGCTCCAACTTCTCTTTTAGGCTTTCGGGAATCTGCGGCAAAGTGTCCTAGGGAGTTGCAATTGTAGCATCTGTATTTTGTAGTATTTTTTGTTAACCTTGATGACACTGGCACAGGTAATTGAATCGACGAGAATGCCTGCAACAGCTGTGCCTTATTCCCGTAGCATTGTAGTCTGGCATGTAATTTTAAATTTTCGTCGGGTATGCCCTCGATGATATTATCGATCAACTCGTCTTCATCGATATTTAATTTACTGGCCAGCTGTACTTTCTCATTAAAATAGTTTACAAAGCTCACATCGTACTGCCATTTATATGCTTCAAAATTACGGCGCATCACCATCTTATTTCCTTTTGAACTAAACAAGTTCAACATTTCTACAAACAAGTCATCCAGTTCTTCGTTAATGTAATTTGACTTCGAATGCAGCCATACTTGAACTTTTCCTTTAACTTTACTCAATAATAACGCTTTTAGAGTACTATCATCAACAGGATACTTTTTTGCGATGTTTTTGAACTGAAGAATCCAAACTTCTGGGCAAACCGCACCGTCATATTCGGGCAACAATTCCTTGAGTAAGCACAACGAAACAATGTTATTGTTAATATTCCGTCTACTGTCATTTGGAACTTCATTCGCCATAATTCCATTTTTATTATCGGACACATTTCTACTATCATTTGGGATGTCATAGACTGAAGCACTCGTTTGATTTTTCTCACCTTCATCTTTTCTTTTATAAAATTCGTTTTCCTTTAATAAAAGTTCTCTTTCTCTTTTCAGGAGTTCAATTTCTCTTTTCATTTGACTAAAATTAATTTCTCTCCAATTTGTATTATCCACAACTTCTACGATCTTTTGCACGCTCTCTATCATTCGTGTTCTTTCATTTTCTACACTCATTTGCTCATTTTCAATAGTTTGATTTTGCGCACTCGTTTGTACTTCATTCTTATCCATTTGATTTCGTTCATTCGTTAGCATTTCATTTTCGTCTATTGTTTCCACTGCTTATTTTATTCTATGCAAAGCAGTTGCAAATAATTAATATGCACAATATTTGGCGTCTCATTGAGGGAGAAAAAAAAATTTTATTTTTTTATAAAATAAAATTTATATTTTTTTCGGCGAATCCCACTTCTGAAAAATTTGTAGTAGGCAACGTCTTTCTTTATTCAGTTCTTTCTCGAAACTGAAACTTAAAACTAAATATTTTATGTACATGTAAAATAACTTATTGCTAGATAACATAGTAGGCCGGTGACAGAACAGATATATATATATAAACATAAAACTAAAGACAGTGATAGATATATATACATAAACTTAGAACTAATTGACAAAAGGTACACTCTTAAAAATATAGCTACACTTAAAGAAACAACCGGACATAAGAATACTGCTACAATTTTATCATCAAATATATGCTACAAAGCTGTTCATTAAGTCTACATTTCTTTCGGTACAATATAGAAGAAAAGGCCATACCTAGTACATATTTTGTAGAGCCTATTTTGATATGCAGATTGAAATCTTAAAATCTCACAATGTTTTCACATTTAAAATATATTGAAGAAACTGTAAAGGCATTCCAGCCAAGACAGCCATCTACAGAAGAAGCGTTATTAACTACTTCATGCTTCTTCAGGAGAATCAACTCAGAAAAGGAGTTGACCAGCAAAACTAAGACAAGAACAACGTTTGGCAAGCCATGTCATTTTGTAAAATCATAATGAAAAGCAGAAATTTTTGCTTATAAACGTTGCCAAACAATAATACAAAACAAAGGCTTAGACTTGACTTTTTGTCAAGAAGTTATGCATCCTGCGGCAGAATCCTTAAAGTACGGTAAGCATACGCCAGGCCACAGCGAATAAAACGTCCTGTATTCAGTTGCCATGTTAAGGGACAACTTTTTATGGACGTTAGCCATTGCTATCCAACAAAACCGAACATCCAATCAATTTAGCATGAATGAATCATTAAAATCAGTAAAAGAAAATGGACAAGCCTTACAAATATTTACTGTAAGGCGGTCTATAGCAAGAATCTGCCACATAGAAGTACTAGTAGAGGACATTCTATACATGGAAGAAACGTGAGCTTGTTTTCTTTTTCATTCTAATAACTGCCCTACCTATCGGGTGAGCCATCTAACATTTTTTTTTCAACTAGTGCTTATTTCTTGAATGATAGCACTTAGCTCATGTCTGTTTTGACAGATAATTAGTTTTATCCTTTCGCTAAACGAATATGGTTGCGTATACGCATTCTCGCATATTCGCTCCGCTAAGTGGGCCACGACTTACAAAAGATGCCGACTTTGGCAATAAAATCATCTTCTCAGATGAAGCTCATTTTGATTTTGGCGGATATGAAAACAAGCAAAATTGTCGCATTTGTTGCACAGCAAACTCGCACGCATACATTGAAATCCAACGCACCTAAAACGAGTCACTGTTTGGTGCGGATTTTGGTCCAGGGGCATAAATGGGGGATTTTTCTTTAAAAATGAGCAAGGAGTGGCCATTACAGTCAATGGCGATCGTTATCGGGCCATGTTGAAAGAATTTTTGGTCACAAAAATTGAAGAGGAGGATATTGGTAAAATTTGGTTTCAACAGGAAGGCGCTACGTGCCACATAGCCGAAGCCATACACGATGTTTTGCTCCCTGTTTTTGAATATCGCATTATCAGCCGCAGAGCTAATGTCGTTTGGCCACCTTGTAGCTGCGATTTGCTATCCTTGGACTATTATTTGTGGGGTGCCGTCAAAGTTAAATGTTGCGCCGATAAACCAGTGACCATTGATGCTTTAAAAGACAATATTCGTGAAGCCATTGGTGAAATACAGCTACACACAATCGATAATATGCTTAAAAATTGGAGCGATCGTGTAGCGTACTCCATAACCAGTCTAGGCAGCAATTTGAATGAAATTATTTTCCATTATTAACCGGAAGGATCGTACTTTCAAATAAAAAAAAAATTTAGAAAATATTTAGTAGGTTTTATTTTAAAGCATTTTCAAACAAACAAAAAAAAGTTATTTGGCGGACACTTTATGTGATTTATGCTTAAAGATCCCTTAGGAAGTATAAACTTCCTGGCTAACAAGTTCTGAGTAAAAGAGAGGCCTTGTTTCATCACCAAGTTATGGCTAGCCCCGATTCCAAAGCTGTTAATTTTTGTCTGCCGATTTAATATTTACTATGATGTCTCTTGTGTCCTTTTGCTACAATGAATAATAGGAAGGAGTGTGGAAATTGTGACTCATGCAAGCAGAGCGCCTGTAACCTAATGTATCACAAATCCAGCACTGGGATTTACCCGTGCGAGATAATTGTGTACATAGTTCTTGGCATTCCTCGTGCTGTTAAATTGTGCAGTCTTTGCTTTGCAGTCCAAATTTTTCTATGAGTTTTGTGGAAGCCCATGCTTTGGCCATCCTTTGCCTTGAGTTTCGTTGCAATTCAATATAAAATTACTCGAAATCAAATTCTGTAACACATTCTCATTAAATTCTATTGCGTAAGACTTTTTTTAAATATGTTTTGAAGAACATGACCCACAAAGTTCTTTCAGTCTACAGACACAGCAGTACATTGCACTTTGTATAAAAGCGTGGGGGTTTCCATATTAACAACGTGTTACACAAACACATTTAATTGTTACAATGAGAGCTTCAATGAGAGTCAGTCTAGTTTTCAAAGTAATTGTCAAATTGTCGACTGTTTAAATGTATTTCTGTAAATTACATGTGAACAAAACATTGTTGTTTTTCCGCTGCATTTCATTACAATAGTTTGCCTAGCACACACATTTTGTTTGTTCTCTCTACCACCCGGACTTTCGCTCTCTATCTCTCTCTCTCTCTCTCTCTATTACAAACTAATGTTTTGTTGTCTTTTTTATTTCTGGTTACTTGACGTGCAAAAATTACATTTTCTATGTTGCCTGCCTCTCTTGCGTTTTCCGCAATCTAGCGGCCATATTCCCGTGTACACGAGCGTCTAAGTATGGCATGGTATGGTGTAATATGGTGTGTTGTGTGCAAAAAGTTTAGTAGTGGTAGTGATATAATAATATTAACAATTTTTAGACTTAATTGTAGCATCTGATGTTGCACAATTACATACGCAACATGAGCCTGCAGTTACAGGACGAACTTGTGCCGCAACATTAGTGTGACGGCTTTTTCCTAACGCCAGCATTACAACCACAAACACTAAGTATTTGTGTGTATTTAACTATCTCTCTCTCTCTCTTATTCTTTCTGTTCATAGTTTTCACTCTCCATCTCTCTTTCTCACTCTCTCTGCCTTTCTTTAGCTTTTACTGTCCTATTGTACATTTTAATTTTGAGTCAAGCGGGTAATTTACAACTTTAAACATAAAAATTTTTTGCTGGAAGAAAAAAAACCAAAGTTTTCAGCTTCAAAACCTAAAAAACGCAGAGAAAAAACTAACTAAACATGGTTGTTTGTGTGTGTGTGTGTGTTTGAGGGAATAAAAAATAACAACTCTTTTGGTTAAATTTCTTGTTAACGTTTCTGTTGCTGTTGTTGTTGCATAAAATTCTAATAGGAAAACAACAACAACAACAACACTACATAACAACCATAACGATGAAGTAAAAACCTCCTGCTGCATTATTATTTGAGTTGAGTTGAGTTGTGTTGAGTTGTGTTGTGTTGAGTTGTGTTGAGTTAAAATAAAATTAAAAACTTAACAACACTTCAATGTATGTAAGTATGTGTGCATATACGGATGTATACGTATATGTTTAACTGTAAACAGGAAGAGGCATCAACTTCTCTGTGTGTATGTGCATGCGTGTATGTATTATTACGCACTAACAACTGCTTGAATTGTAAATTTTTGTTTAACTGGCAAATGGCATTTGAATACGTAGTGCAAAAAGGCAAAATTTATGATAAAACTCTGTTGCTCTCATTACATTTAATGGCATGACACATACACATCCATGTACACATAATTGTATGTATTTATGTATGTAAATTACGTTGTTGTTGTTGTTTTTGTTTTTGTTTCAAATATTGGTTTTCATTTTGTTGTATTTTGCAACAAAAACTTTATTCATCTTCACATGTCAATGAACTTTCAAAAAGTTTTGCATTTATTTGACGGTAAAGAAAAAAAAAAATGTAAATTGAAAAACAAGTTTTTTTTTCTCTTCTCTCTGTTTACCAAAATCATTATAATGTTTCCGTTGCACATGGAAAAATTAAATGGAGGGAAGGGGGATGGGTGTAGGGATGGCCCCACTTTTAATGTGCCAGGTGGGTAGAGAAGGAAAACAAACATATTTGTTGTCTTTTCTTTTAAATTTAGATTTAATGATAACGATACGAGGGTAACGCAATAATTACTCAAATCGAATGTATAAAGTTTCCAGCCCTACAAAGGTCTTGTTTGTTATACTTGTTTCACTTCCTTCTAGATTACTTGCCATACGTTATGAACCATTTATTGCAATTCGAATTAATGTTATACTTTGCTGGCTTATTATTCCCTCTGTGGTCTAGGAAATTGTATCTAAGTGAATTTGATTGTGCCACGCCCACTTACATATATAGTTAGGATAACGACCTAGCTTCTCATACGACTTATGTTGTGTGTGTTAATTTTAGACATGAGCGGTGGTACGTACAGTATAAAGTCGATTCAGTGAAATTGATTATGCCAAGCCCAAAAACATACATAATTGGTCATTACAACCCTTTAGTCAGGATTACGACCTAGCTTCCCACAGCACCTATGTTGTGTTTGTTAATTTCATACATGAGCAGCAGGACCTATCGTTTAAAGTCAATTGCGAATGGCAGATTTTTCAGAAACTTTTTTTATTTACTTCCAGAGTTTTTGTCAAAAAATTGATTATGCCACGCCCATATATATAAATAATTGATCTTTACAATCCTTTAGACAGGACTACGATCTAGATTCCCACAGCACTTATGTTGTGTTTGTTAATTTCATAGATGAGCAGCGGGACCTACCGTTTAAAGTCATTTCCGAATGATAGATTTTATGAGAAACTTTTTATTTATACGGATTAGGTTAGGTTAGAGGACGTGTACTTGTACTCGGTGGTCGAATTGGTCCTAGCTTCTCACACCACTTATGTTGTGTGCGTTAATTTTATACATGAGTGGCGGAACCTACAGTTTTAAAGGCGACTCCGAACGACACATTTTTTGAGAAGCATTCTATGACAATTTCTTACTCTCAGAACTTTTGCCAGAAATCTGCTGAGAGGAAGTCGCCGAAGAAATATTTTCATATTTTCGTTTTGATGTCTGGCCTGGGATTCGAACCCGGGTTTTTCGTCTAATAAGCCAACACACTACCTACTAGACCACGGCGATCTATTTATTTATACAGTCCCAGTGAAATATTTTTTAAAATTTTCGTTTTGATGTCCAAGCTAAAATTTGAACCCCAGCCTTACACGTCTAATAAGCCAACATGTTACGAACTAGACTACGACGACTTTTGCCACGCCCACATATACTCTTAATAGAGCCTTCCACTAAAATTCAAAGCAGAATTCAATGGCACTTTACCTAGTAGGTTCTAAATTTGAGAATAAGGTAGGATGCCGAATAGTTCTTGTTAGAATTATTCATGGGTAATTCAGTATATATTAGGGCAAGGTAATGGTCATAACTTACGTTGTAGGACTGACCATGCCTAAAAAAATCCTTAAGCACTAGGATTCCTATATTTTGTGACAGTCAGATGGCGATCAGTTGTCTTTACAACAATAAAAACATGAACTTAAATTTGCTTTGAGACACTAAAGAATTTCTGTTATATTTAGGACATCGAAGATAAAAAAGGAAAACGAAATTGTAATGAGAAATAAAGACAATATTCATGTAAAAAATGGTACTGTTTTCTCTATTAGCTCGTCTTATTTTTGAGCTGCCCTCGTATATGAAAAGAGTTATTTTCTATTTTTTTATAATTTCCTGCTGTTTTATTTTGTATTTGCTTGTGTTCGTTAAACCATTAACAGATTTTTCAAAGTGATTATGAGATTTGCGAGTTTTAATCAAATTTTGTGAAAAAAAAAATTTTTTTTTTTGCTTTGGTTTCTGTTCTACGCATGATTAAATCGAAATAAAATGAAATTTTAAGGAGACATGTTAAGGCTGATGAATTAATTTGAAGGTAGATGCAAAGATATTGTTTTGCTTTTTAAATTTTTTTCTCTTTTAATTTTCTTGTAAAATATTTTCCCAAGTGTAAGTTGTGGCCTCTAACATCACAGTGATATTTGATGTTTAGTTGTTAGTAGTAGTAGTAGTAACTTAAATTCTATTTGCCTTGACCCCAAAAAGAAAAATAAATCGTAAGCCATTAGCAATTATTTTTACAGTTATTGGCTGTTCTATTTTCCTCTCTTTACTTGTAAACGAGCAAATATTTGCAGTCTGCCCCACACAAATGACATTTAATGCGGGCTTATTTTATTATAATCGCTGCCACTAAATACGATCCAATTTCAATCTATTTAAACATGAAGGCTGCTTTGCTGGTATTCTCGATACTTTCATTCATTTGGCAGCGTGCAAATATTATTGGATTTCGTTAAACTGGCTTCGGTTAACATTGTCATGTTGTCACAGCGAATGATACCACCACCTGACATCCTCATATACATCCATGTGTACATACGTACGTATATTCAATTGCAATGTAACGTAACGTATTGGTTAGCACATTGACATTGTAAATAGTCCTTGAATTAAAGAGGATAAGTAAACTATGCAAACACACAGACACAGCGTTTAAATGTGTACATAAGAACAAAAAAAGAAAAAAGTACACATGCAAACATACACTCTCATAAATACTTATTCACATACAATTACGCATACATGCATACGCATTTCCTTTACACGGCAAGGAAATGAAAGTGAGAAAGAGAGAGAGAGAGAGAGAGTGTCAGAGTAAAGTGATGGTTAGAACTAAAATCAACTTGTATGATGCCATTTGAAAATTACTGTGTGTACATTCAACGCCCTCTTGACATTAAGTGGCAAGTGTAGTAATACAGGCAACAAGACAACACAAAAAAAAACCAAAACAACAACAACAACAACATTCATAACAAATGTAGTAACATTAATATCTTATCTAAACGCTTCATCTGTGTATGTCTACGATATATGTTGTAAGTTTAAACGTGTATTTTTTTGTTGCTGCTGCTTTTCTTTTCTTTTATTTTTATGTGGTTAAAATGTTTAGCTTTTCAACTGTATTATTACTTGAGTAGGACAACAACAACAACAACAACACGAAGAGTATAATAGTAAAATAAAAAAAGTAGGCTTCACAAGTGAAATGACAATTTTCACTAAGGTTTACATACGAAATAGACTTAAAACATGTCAAAACATATGTCTGAATGCGTTAAAGTGTATGTATTCTACATGCAGATACAGTAAGGAGCAAAAGTGAACATCTGAAAAACAGTTAGATAGGTAGGTAGATAGAAGTGCATGTTCTCTCGATGGGGCCACACACAGGGGCCATTTATTGTTTCACATTAAGTCTTAGCCGCGTAACCACTCAGAGCTTCTGGTGAAGCCTATTCCACTCGATGGAATCATGAGCAGACAAACTTAGGTGACACACAGAGGCCTTGGTTTCCATACCACATAGTCTAGCAACTAGTCGGATCGTCCGATGAAGCCTACTTACTCGAAGGACTGATGAGCAGACAAACTTAGGCGATACACAGGGGCCATGGTTTCAATACCACAGTTTCACATTTAATGCTAGTCCAGCAACCACTCGGATCTTCCGATGAAGCCTACTTACTCGAAGGAATGATGAGCAGACAAACTTAGGCGATACACAGGGGCCATTGTTTCCATACTACAGTTTCACATTTTCTTCTAGCTCAAGAGCCACTCTGATCTTCCGGTGAAGTCTACCCTCTCGAAGCAATTGTGAGCGGATATATTTAGGCGACAAAAAGGGGCTATTGTTTCCATACCACAGTTTCACATTTTCCCCTAGACCAATACCCGTTCTGATCTTCCGGTGAAGCCTATCCGACTCGATGGAGTTATGAGCAGACAAACTTAGGCGACACACAGGAGCTATGGTTTCCATACCACAGGTTCACATTTTTCCCGAGTCCAAGAACCATTCGGAGCTTCCGATAAAGTCTACCCAGTCGAAGGAATCATGAGCGAAAATATTTAGGCCGCCGCATACAGGGTTTCATACTGAAGTTACAGATTTTTCCCTAGTTCAGGAATCACTCGTAGTCTCCGTTGTCTATTAGGTAATGTGTTGGCTTATTCGACGTAAGGCCAGAGTTGAAATCTCCCAGGTCAGACATCAGTCTACGGCGACTTCCTTTCAGCAGATTTCTGGCAAAAACTGTAAGAGTAAATAAAATTGCCATGAAAAGCTTCCCAAAAATCTATCGTTCGGAGTAGACTTTAAAAACTGTAGGTCGCCGAAGTCTAGTGGGTGGGTTGCTTTATTAGACGTAAAGTCAGGGTTCAAGCCCCAGGTCAGACATCAAAACAAAATACAAAAAGGATTTCTCCGGCAATTTCTGCTCAGAAGATTTCTGGCAAAAACTCTAAGAGTAAATAAAATTGCCATGAAAAGCTTCTCAAAAATCTGTCGTTCGGAGTCGACTTTAAAAACTGTAGGTCCTGTCACTTATGTATAAAATTAACACACACAATATAAGTGGTGTGAGAAACTATGTCAATAATCCTCACTGGAGGGTTGTAATAACCAATTATGTATGGAGAACTTGATAAAAAGTATACCTTCTGAGAGAGGGTTTATGATAAGGCTTGAATTCTTAAATGATGCATCCTTTGTTTATTTTTGTTTCACACTGTATTTACTTGCTTGAACAGAGCTGTAAAGGATTGAAAACTTTTTTATTTTATTGATGTGCCCAACTGTTCATTTTTCCTTTAATATTTATTGTGCAATAAGCCTTCCTTTATATGTTTTTTTTTTAATTTTCAATTCATTCTGCACATAAACATGAAACCATTATATGAAGGCTCTGGATTAATTTTTTCTCTCCTATAAAAGAGGGTTAAAATTAATGTTAAAGAGCATCATAAACTGAACTCAAGATATCGTAAGAAAGAATAGTGATGGTTTTTAATGTTGACGTCTCTGTCTGTGTTGTTGGCAAGAATGTTTGTAGCGTTTGATGTTAAGCTCTAGTCGTTAACATGTTGTCATATTAAACATCCATGTACACTTATACTTAAACACCACATATTAAATACACAGACACAGACACAGACATAGTCATATACTTAGTATACGCATTCTTATAAGCAATAAGCGTTTAAGAAATCCTTTAAAATAAGCAGCTCTACACAGTTTTGTATTCATGCAATAGCATAGCCCTGCTTAGAAGTCAACTTGAAATATAAAGACGTTGAACGAAGAGACAAAGTTCACAAATAAATTGTTTTGCATGTCAAGTAATAAAATTGTAAAAAGAAGAACCAGAAGAAGAATTACGAGAGATACTGAGTTACAAATTGCACACATTAAATGCCATACACAGGTTAAATGGCGTTGATGAGGCCTCCCTTGTGATCTTTGCTTTCGGTTAATAAAAAAACAAAAATTTTTTTGTTTTTTTAGTTTCTCTTTCTTAAGTTGCAACAGGTTTTTGTTTTAAAGTCGTTTTAAATAAATACAAAAGTACGGAATGAATGAATGAATGTTTGGCTGTTTATTTTCATTTGAATTATTTGTAGTGGAAAGTATTGTGTTGCAACAGTTGAGTTTAGAGAATGAAATTAATTTTGTTTTTGCAAGCAAAGTACTCATATTGCAACTTTTACTAAGGGTTCTAATGTTCTTATAAAAGCAGAAGAGGGGGCGAAAGAGCCTTACTGTTGCCACTAAGCAGCATTTTCTCTTCAGAGATTGGCACAATAGGAACTTGACTTTCCTCTTCGCCACTGATTGCCGTTTTTTGTTTTATGTTGTGCGTCCATTGGAGCCATATTTGTATTTTTGGTTTGTATCTCCTCTAAATAGCAAAGTCATGAACCATTATATAATCAAATAATAACATTGCTCGAAGTTTTGATCATATTTAGTGGTTCCTTTTCGATTCTGATTGTCATCAAATAACCGCTTACTTCATGCTTGCTTAATAGAGATGTGAATACCCTCATAATCTGTTCTGTTGTCAGCCATAAACTTCTTGGCGGAAAGAAGCTTATTAAGACCATGAAGTCGCAGTGGTCTAGTAAGTGGTGTGTTGGCTTATTAGACGAAAGGCCCAAGTTCGAATCCCAGGTCAGACATCAAAACGAAAATATGAAAATATTTCTTCGGCGACTTTCTCTTAGCAGATTTCTGGTAAAAACTCTGAGAGTGAATAAAATTGCCATGAAAAACATCTCAGAAAAAAATCTACTATAAACTGTAGATCCCACCACTCATGTACAAAAATTAACGCACGCAACACGAGTGGTGTGAGAAGCTAAGATTATGTGCAATGGGTCAATTCGACCTCTGGGTACTGTACTTGTCACAGAAGACAAGTACACCTCCTCTAACCTAACCTATCCTAACCTAAGGCCATTCGGCTGAATTCCAGCAGTTGACTAGAATGTGACCTGGTCGGAAGCTGATGCCCTCGAACTGATTTCTTTTCCACTTCACAAATGATTATTTTTCTTTACCCAGTTTCCTCTGACATATTGTGTAAACTGCCGGTTGCCATTTATCAACGAATATGATAGTTTCATGAAGAAATCGTCGTGTTCCAGTAGTTAATGTGTTGCCTCATGTCTAGAACACAGTTTCAACCCCAGGTCAGATATCTCCCCCAAGAAGGAATATGAAAAAAAAGAAAATAATCTTCGGCGACTTCCTCTCAGCAAGTTTTTTGAAAAATTTCTTAACAAATCTGTCGTTCAGAGTTGATTTTAAAATATAGGTCCCCGCCACTCTTGTACAAAATTAACACACACAACATGAGGCATAGAGGCCTGAACCCTATTGAGAACTGATGCAGCAACCTTGAGAGAAAAGTCCTACGTAAGATCCAGTGTGAGTTAGGAATGATTTCCATATCCAATCCAACAGTGAGCTGTATCAGCTCCTCAACGACATAGACGTTGTGAAGCGTACTAATATCCAGCGCCCGCAATGGCTCGGCCATGTCATTCGCATGGAGGATGATTCTGCGGCAAGAGGGGTATTTGATGCAGGGATCTGCGGAAGTCGGACCAAGTCTAGGAAGAACTAAGTCCAGGTAGCCCTGACATCGATTGCTATGACCAACTGGCGTAGGTGCGTAAAAAGCAGATCGCCTGGAAGTATGTATTGCGGTAGGTCGAAATCCGTTAATCGGGATTTTAATGGCCAAGTAAGTAACATGAGTCGATTTTGAACTGTAGGTCCCGTCACTAATCTATAAAAATTAACCCATACAACATAAATGGTATGAGAAGCTAGGTCTTAATCCAGACTGAAAGGTTGTAATAACCAATTACGTGTATATGTATGTGACTTAGATGGAAGTTGATACCCTTAAAATATCAGCGTAAGGGTCCATCCCTTCCTTACTTCACAGATGTTTACCTTTTTCTTCTTCCTTTGCATTGACTACTCCATGTCAACTAAACTGGTTTTTCAACATGTTATTCCGGCCTATTCTGTAAGCTTCAAATGTCGATTGGTATTTACCAACGAATACGAATGTATTTTAATTGAATCGGCCATTACAACCCTTCAGTCAGGATTACGACCTAGCTTCTCACACCACTTATGTTGTGTGCGTTAATTTTACACATGAGTGGCGGGACCTACAGTTTTTGAGAAGCTTTTCATGGCAACTTTTACTCTCAGAGTCTTTGCCAGAAATCTGCTAAGAGGAAGTCTCCGAAGAAATATTTTTCGTTTTGATGTCTGACTTGGGATTCGAACCCAGGCCTTTTGTCTAATAAGCCAACACACTCGGTGAATAAAATTTTGGGTATGGAAAAGTCTTTCATCTCAGAAAAGATGAGCTTCTGTAAATTCTGTTTTACAGTAATTCTAGCCTCTGCAAGTATGTGTCTAGAACCCTGTGTCTCTGCAGAACTGTAATAGGACCTTAAGGTGGACTCGGATTAGGTTTAACGCTAATTCTACTTCGTATAGATACACAACGAGCCGAATCCTAGCTATTATGCGTGGCAAAGCATAATTTAATCGGTTTTTTGTTTCAAGTTTTAAGATGTAATTGCGGATTGTTTGAAACCATCAGGGCTTTAAGCTTTAAACCTTTAACTTAAATGAACTCTCTCTCTCTCTCTCTTTGTATATCCATTTTAGTTTCAATAATTTTTTTAATTTCTAATTTTTAATTTGTGAATTTCAATTTCGTTTACATAAGTTTCCCATTACAAAGACTACTTTTAAGGGGACATAGAGCAGAAGTGTGTTGTTTTTATATTCTTTTGCATTCTTGAAACTCGTGTTAAAATTAAATAAAATGGAAGAAGAAGAAGAATAAAAACTTTTCTTTTTTTTTGTTGTTTTTTGAACTTTATTTTGTAATAGTTTTGCTTTACGAGTTCTTTTTTTCTACACTTTTGTGTATGTAACAGAGGGAGAGAGAGAGAGAGTTATTGCCAAAATATCTATCAACTTCCCGTTGACCTTATTTTACCTGTAAATAAGTATGTATTTGTAGTTGCTATTGCAGTTATTGCTGTTGTTGTTATTGTTGTTTTTAAAGTTATATTTGAGCCAATAAAATATCTAACACAACTGCAATTTGATTTAGTTGCTAAACTTTTCCAAAAAGGTGTTTAAAATATTGTCGTCGTCCAAGATTTGCTTTTTTTTTCTCCTCTCCTCTCTTCTCTTCGAATTTTTTTTTTGCTGTTGTTCATTGGCGTTTATTTAGTTTGTTTGCCTTTCATTTCTACTCGACTTTTTGGTAGAAAGGCGCCTAAAGTTAAATGAAAAACTTTTCAACATTTCGAAATTATTCTGAATGGCAGTTTAGATTAGAAATTTTATTTGTAACGGCCGCATTCAGATGTCTTACATTACATTACATAGGGTGTTGCAATTTAAAGGAAAAAAAAAATAAGACCTGCAAAGCTGTTATAATAATGGTTGTACGCCCTATTTGAAAACCGTTTCTTAAAATGAAGCATTTCGCAACTCGAAAGTACTGTAGGAAGCTGTATGCAGGTCCTTTAAAGGATTTATTCTTATAAAGAACGTTGGCATGCTAAAAACCTACGCACTGTACGAGTTATCTCGTCATTAGCAGGCAACGTATTAAACAATTTGATATCAGTGTCTGAATAATCTCATACATTAACACAGTGGTGTTTAACATGTTAACTGCGTTTGTAGATTCCATTCCCTTCTAGAATGTCAAACTACAAGTTATCTCGTACTTGTCGTTTTTTGGCCAGTTTTCTGAAAATTGTCGCGGCAGTCAACGTCTTACGCACAGAACAGTTGTGTACAGACAAGAAATGGCTAAGGATAAGAGTTATTAGATGGTATTTAACACGTTGACTACGTTCGTAGATTTCGTTTCCTTCTAGAATACCAAACTACGAGTTATCTCGTGCTTAGTAATGTAAAAAATTAAATTGTTGTTTTTTGGCAAGTTTTCTGAAAATTGTTGCGGCAGTCATCGTATTAAACACAGAATAGTGATGTACAGCCAAGAAATGGCTAAGGATAAGAGTTATTAGATGATATTTAACACGTTAACTACGTTCGTAGATTACGTTCCCTTCTAGAATGTCAAACTACGAATTATCTCGTCGTTTATTGGTCAGTTTTCTGAAAATTGTTGCGGCATTCGACGTGTTAAACAAAGAACAGTGGTGTACAGACAAAAAATGGCTAAGAATAAGAGTTATTCGATGGTATTTAACACGTTGACTATGTTCGTAGATTGCATTCCCTTCTAGAATGCCAAACTACGAGTTATCTCGTGCTTAGTAATGTAAAAAATTAAATTGTCAGTTTTTTGGCCAGTTTTCTGAAAATTGTCGCGGCAGTCATCATATTAAACACAGAATAGTGATGTACAGACAAGAAATGGCTAAGGATAAGAGGTATTAGATGATATTTAACACGTTAACTATGTTCGTAGATTACGTTCCCTTCTAGAATGTCAAACTACGAGTTATCTCGTCGTTTATTGGCAAGTTTTTCTGAAAATTGTGGCGGCAGTCAACGTCTTAAGCACAGAGCAGTGGTGTATAGACAAGAAATGGCTAAGAATAAGAGTTATTAGATGGTATTTAACACGTTGACTACGTTCGTAGATTTTGTTTCCTTCTAGGATACCAAACTACGAGTTATCTCGTGCTTAGCAATGTAAAAAATCATTGTAGTTTTTGGCCAATTTTCTTAAAATTGTCACGGCAGAACAGTGGTGTACTGACAAGAAATGGCTAAGAATAAGAGGTATTAGATGGCATTTAACATATTGAATGCGTTCCCTTCTAGAATGCCAAACTACGAGTTATCTCGTACTTAGAAATGTAAAAAATTGAAATTGTCGTTTTTTGGCCAGTTTTCTGAAAATTGTTACGGCAGTCAACATGTAAAACAAAGAACAGTAGTGTACAGTGGTGTACAGACTAGAAATGGCTAAAATAAGGGGTATTAGGTGGTCTCTACAAAAAGACCATGAAATAGCAACAAGGATAAGCGTTTTAAAAAGAGTTATGGCTTTATTATTATTTGCTTAGTTGCCATAAGGAGTTTAAGGCATATCCATAAACTAATTTTGTTGTAAATGGTAAGACATTTTAGAAGTCGGCGAGTAGAACTTAGTCTGCAGTATTGTAGTGACTTCTACCAGTTGTTGTATGAATTGCTATGATATGGGAAATGTTTACAGGTTAGATATACCATGCTTTGACAGTCAGCCGAAAATTTATGACTTTGGATTCTCTTATCGCAAGTTTGAGAACGGTTTCACTAAACAGTGCAACTCGTACATTGCGTAGGCATCTGTAGAGCAGACAAATTGCCCACAACTGACCTAGTAACTAGCTTTCAGCTGAATTTTTAACAATAGGAATCACTTTTAGGTTCTGAAAACTTGGATTGACAGCAGAGTAGTATCAGCTTCGGTACATATTGCTTATGCAGCTTTGTATATATGCGAGGTAATGCAATAAATCTAATCAAAGTTGAATTGAAATGCTCGAAAAAAGTACTCAGCGCCGTTGTCAGAATCGTTACTTGGCATTTATACAACTCCCATTGGATATTGTCATTTGGAGAATGGATTTTTAAGGAAGTTACAAAGATAAGGAAGAAATAGAAATATTTTCTACCTATTAGGGACATGACCAGCTTTTTGATAAAGAAAAGCAGTAAAATTTATTATACTTTCGTAGATGGTCATTGGGAAACCCATCTAGTTTTAGAAGATTTTGCAATTACGAAAAAAACTTCTTTGTGGGTTGAGAAAGTGTTTCAGTTTCATTGATTAAATTAATTACGTTTTTATTTTCTCCGTTTAGTAGGTGATTAGTTTGCTGCAACAAGTTCTACATTATTAGGGTTGCCATATGGAAATTTTTAGATACATTGTTTTAGTAGGTTATTAGTTTTCTGTAACAAGTTCTAGACTATTAGGGTTGCCATATGTAAATTTCTAGGTACAGCGTTTTAGGAGGTTATTAGTTTTCTGTTACAAGTTCTACACTATTAGGGTTGCCATATGTAAATTTCTAGGTAGAGCGTTTTAGTAGGTTATTAGTTTTCTGTAACAAGTTCTAGACTATTAGGGTTGCCAAATGTAAATTCTCTAGGTACAGCGTTTTAGTAGGTGATTAGTTTGTTGCAACAAGTTCTAGATTATTAGAGTTGCCATATGTAAATTTCTACGTACAGTGTTTTCTGTATCTCCAAGACGAAGGCATTTGGCAACAAATTTTTTGAATGAGAAAACAATCCGCAAGACGCATGACTTCCCATATTGGCCATTGTATAAAAGAAGTCTATAAAGTGGGAAATGTTTTACCCCAATATCCGCCACAAATTTAAAGTTCTTTCTTTTTTATTGGACATTGATTAGATTTTATCACATACATAAATGGTCATTAAACCTTTCTGTCTGGATTATTGACCTAGTTTCTCACACCACTTATGTTGTGTGTGTTAATTTTATAAATAAGTGGCGGGAACTACAGTTTAAAGCCGACTCCAAAAGACAGATTTTTTTTTTGACAAACTATTCAAGGCAGGTTTTTTGTTTACTCTCAGAGTTTTTGCCCGAAATCTGTTGAGAGGAAATCGCCGAAGACATACTTTTTGTATTTTACTTTGATGTCTGGACTGGGGTTTGAACCCTGGCTTTACGTCTAATAAGCCAATACATTACCTACTAGACTACGGCGACTTATAGCGAGTAGTATAATTTCACTTAATCGACCGCCTTATACATGGATGCAAAGGTCGATACCTTTACAGTTTTCAACTTTATCCTTATACATTTTGTGGGGAGTATCTCGGCGGTGCTACTCATGAATAAAATGTGGTGTGAGAAGATAGACCGTAATTTTATCAATTGATATGTATTTGTAGGGTGTATATAAAGTCGAGTATATAAAAAATCAGTTTTTTTTTATAAATTGACTCTTAACTTTTTTTTATTTTTTAGTTTTTATTCCATTTCCTTTTATTCTGCTGATCAATGCATGATGGGCTGTGCCCTAGTAAGCTTTTGAATTCGGTTTTTTTTTTGTTGGAAGTTGAGGAGGAAAATCGATTTCAGTTACACAATACGAGTAAATACGAGTGAGTGTTATGGCCAGGTATAGTCAAATTATAAAAGTTTTCTGTTGCTTTTATAATTTTATGATTCAATTTAAATATTTAAACAAACCAATAAAACCAAAGAATAAAAGTCGAACTGATTATCATGTTTATAAATAACGACACAATATTCACGTAGTATGTATATGTGACGTATAGAAATAAAAATAAAAAATTTTATTATAAATTTAGTATTCAAAAGCAAATTCAAAAACACGTTTTTCTAATTAGAAAACTGGTACGAATTTTTAAATTTTTAAATGAAAGTGAAATATTTTCGCTATTTTCATTCATATTATATCTAAATGGTATTACTAATTAAATTAATCTTTTTAAGTTCATTAATATTTTATTAGAAAAGATCAAACGCCATAACACACTTAACACTTAACAAAACAGATACAATTTACACCAGGCGACAAATGTTTGTTATTTGGCTATGCTAACGAATATTGTTATTATTGGTCGTATATTATCAATTACAGTGGACTTAGCACCTAACAAAGACAATAAATTAATGCTTTAAGCGAGCATATTACTATAGTTTTGAAATACTTTCTAGTTTTCTTTTTATAAACATTAGACAAGCATTGAAATCGCCGTAGCATAGTAGCCTATTGTGCTTATTATATGAAAACTTTAACTGATATCAGCCAACCATTCTGCATATCCAGTTGTACTGTAAATCTTAGGAAAGCCTGAAGAGAATTCATACCACTGAAGCATCCCCTGCCTAAGGCGTTTAATGTTATCCCTCCCCATCCTGTTAGGGGTGGTCCAATTTCAAATTGATTAACTTATAAGGCGTACATAACTTCAGTACTTTTACAACAACTCACGCTCTATTTAGTGCTGACTTAGAGCGTCTGACAAGCAGCATGGCCCAACGTTAATTCATACTTGGTTTTTTACATCCGGCAACTTTAACACATTCGCTGCCAAGCCTAAGTTATATGAAGTCATTCCCATTGCCTTTTTTTTTAGTATATTTTGAGTGATATTGTGTTACCAAAACCCTGTTATTTCTTGGTAAGAGCACATATATTATCATACATAATCATTTACAATCAGAAAACCAAAGACGTGTATACTCGTCGTTTTGGCAATAGGAGGGCAGAAGGAATCGATATTCTTTTTTCGTATTTGCTTATGTTTTAGTACAAAAACGAATATTAAATCACGCAGATGGATGGACGAGTATACTCGTCTTGGCAGTGCGTGATATCCGTTTGTTATTTCTTGTATAATTATTTTGAAGTTATTCTCGTACACTTTATGTTTTATTCAGAATTAAGCAGAATAACTTTCAAATTTTATTTTTAAATCCAAATTAACAAGAGCACAAAGTAAAACACAACCAGACACAACGAGAGACGATCGAATCCTATCAATAACGAGTATACTCAGTCTTGGCAGTGCGTGATATCCTGTCAATAACGAGTATACTCGTCCTTGGCAGCGAATGTGTTGAAATATCTCTATGTAGCATTAATCCATGTATTTTGATATTAGCTTTGCTCTTATTCTTGTAAAGTTAAAGCTCGTAGAAGGCGTGTTTTTTCTAGTTGCCTTATCACGACATAACTCGTCAACAATCTCCTGCTTGATTTATATAATTCCCGTCCATTCTATTATCGTCGAGAGGATGACCAAACATCTGCAAACATGCAACATGACAATCTATACTCCCAACGTGTTGCATAAATCCCTAGAGATAAATAATTGGAGGATTAGGGCCTACCAGGAACTTTAGCAAGATCATTACCAATCTAGATACCAGCCAGAGGTAGAGTCGTTCTAATCCAAGTTCTCTTGTCACGTAAGAATCATTACTTAGACTAGACCAACCTAATTACCATGCAAAAGTTAGGCCAGCTAATATCTTCATTTGAAAAACAAAATCTTCAAGTTCAATACCATCTTATTTTGATGAGAAGTCTCTGTTTTGTTTTGTTTCTCCTGCTAAGAGAAGTTATCGATTATTCCGATGAATTTTATTAAAATGTTTGAACTTCGAATCTTCCGATGTAAAAAATTATGATAGAAAAGCAATAAATCATGCAGAAAAAAACAATGTAAAATCAAAATTCGAGTGTTTTGTCCCATGTAAACCATTTGTATGGGTCATCGACATTTGAACGCCCCACTACTTTTGCTTTCTTTATTTTCGAAAGAAAAAAAGTTTGAAACGTTTTTAAAATTTTTGCCAATTAAAAAATGAATCTATTTATAACGGGTTTATTGTAATTTAAATAAATTTCTCATGCATAACGCATTTCTACTAAATGGAACGCGTCAATATTTAGTGGCAATTTTCAGTATTGCATTAAATATTCAAAATTTTAATTATTAAATTATTCACGAATATGTTCATCATATTATGTACTAAATCCATCGCTAATGATAATCACTTTCATTTGTTGAAACTTCTCCAAGTTCAATATAAAAGGCCGAATAAATATTTCTGCATGGATTTTTAGTATTTCATTCTCAAGCAGACGCCATTGACAGAAGAGCAATTAAAATGTGGTTCCAACAATCACCGGTGGTAGTAGTCATCGCTGCTGTTTTAATATCCTGCTGTACAGCAGAGCCAGCAAGAAGAAAGTATGTGATTCAAAATGTTGATTATTCGTTAAATAAACCAGAGGGTCGCATCATTGCTAATCCTACCTCATTGTTGTCTCAGAAAAATGTACCCGGCAGCGTTGTTATACCGCTGGGATTCGATCAGTTTAGTGATTATTTTAATAAGAAACTTGTGGTAAAGAAAAGGAAACCGAAACCACCAGTTTATATATATCCACCGTTTTATCCGGGGTATTATCCACCATATTATCCGTGGCCACCCATTTATCCACCAAATACAACCACGGAACCGCCTACAACCAGCACAACCACGAAAGAACCTACTACCACTACAACCACAAAAGAACCTACAACCACTACAACCACAGAAAAGACCACACTACAACCACAAAAGAACCTACAACAACTACAACCACAAAAGAACCTACAACCACTACAACCACAGAAAAACCCACAACTACAACAACCACAGAAAAACCTACAACCACCACAACCACAAAAGAACCTACAACTACTACAACCACAGAAAAAACTACAACAACTAGAAGACCACTTTTTACTCTTCCACCATGGTGGCCCTTACCAACGAGAGCTGCAGGTATTTCATTACTGCCTGGAACTGATTTAGAAATTGTCGTCAGAGAGAAACCTTCAGAAAGAAGTTTACGATTTCCGACATTTTTCGATAGGAACCAACGATCTGTCACCTCAATTGTTTAATAAAACTGAAAAAGAATTTTGATTAAATTGTCATTTTATTTATAAAGTTTTGTATGAGGGCGGGAATGCAAAGGAAGGGAAGGGAAGGGAAATGATCAATTTTATTGAAAACATAAAATAAATTTCTCATGCATATATGCATACGCATATCTTCTAAATGGAAATATCGTCAATATTTAGTGTCAATTATCAGCATTTATTGTCAGAATGTAAATCAGTTAAACACGAAAAACAAAAGAGATTGAATGAGAGAGAGAGAGTGAGAAAAATTAAACGATAATTCAAATTCTTTCTTTCTTCCATTTGTCTTGATACATTTTCGAAATTTTAAGAATTTATCTTTTAACTGTTTGCTATCACGGCTTTTAAATTAATTTGCATAAATGATAAGTTATTCACGAATATGATGATCATCATATCATGCTCTAAATCCATTGCTAATGATAATCACTTTCATTTGTTGAAACTTTATCGAGCTCAATATAAAAGGCCGAACAAATATTTCTGCATGGATTTTTAGTATTTCATTCTCAAGCAGACGCCATTGATAGAAGAGCAATTGAAATGTGGTTTCAACTATCATCGGTACTAGTAGTCATCGCTGCTATTTTAATATCCTGCTGTACAGCAGAGCCAGCACGAAGAAAGTTTGGGGTTCAAAGTGTTGATCATTCATTAGATAAACCAGAGGGTCGCATCATTAGTCATCTTACCTCATCATTGTCTTCAAAAAAGTTACCTGGTAGGATTGTTATACCGCTGGGATTCGATCAGTTCAGTAATTATTTTAATAAGAAACTTGTGGTAAAGAAAAAGAAGCCAAAACCTAAACCACCAGTTTATATATATCCACCGTTTCATCCGGGGTATTATCCACCATATTATCCGTGGCCACCCATTTATCCACCGTATACAACCACCAAACGACCTACAACCACCACAACCACGAAAGAACCTACAACCACTACAACCACAGAAAAACCTACAACCACTACAACCACGAAAGAACCTACAACCACTACAACCACAAAAGAGCCAACGACCACTACAACCACAAAAGAACCTACAACCACTACAACCACAGAAAAACCTACAACCACTACAACCACAGAAAAACCCACAACTACTACAACCACGGAAAAACCTACAACCACTACAACCACAAAAGAACCTACGACCACAACAACCACGAAAGAACCTACAACCACCACAACCACGAAGGAACCTACAACCACTACAACCACGAAAGAACCTACAACCACTACAACCACAAAAGAGCCAACGACCACCACAACCACAAAAGAACCTACAACCACTACAACCACAGAAAAACCTACAACCACCACAACCACAAAAGAACCTACAACCACTACAACCACAGAAAAACCCACAACTACAACAACCACAGAAAAACCTACAACCACTACAACCACAAAAGAACCTACAACCACTACAACAACAAAACCACCTACGACCACTACAACCACAAAAGAACCTACGACCACAACAACCACAAAAGAACCTACAACCACTACAACCACGAAGGAACCTACAACCACTACAACCACGAAAGAACCTACAACCACTACAACCACAAAAGAGCCAACGACCACTACAACCACAAAAGAACCTACGACCACTACAACAACAAAACCACCTACGACCACTACAACCACAAAAGAACCTACAACCACTACAACCACAGAAAAACCTACAACTACTACAACCACAAAAGAACCTACGACCACCACAACCACAAAAGAACCTACAACCACTACAACCACAGAAAAACCCACAACTACAACAACCACAGAAAAACCTACAACCACCACAACCACAAAAGAACCTACAACTACTACAACCACAAAAGAACCTACAACCACAACAACCACAAAAGAACCTACAACCACTACAACCACAGAAAAACCTACAACCACTACAACCACAAAACCACCTACGACCACTACAACCACAAAAGAACCTACGACCACAACAACCACAAAAGAACCTACAACCACTACAACCACAAAAGAACCTACAACTACTACAACCACAGTAAAACCCACAACAACTAAAAGAAGACCAATTATTACTCTTCCACCATGGTGGCCCTTTCCAACGAGAGCTGCAGGTATTTCATTACTGCCTGGAACTGATTTAGAAATTGTCGTCAGAGAGAAACCTTCAGAAAGAAGTTTACGATTTTCGACATTTTTCGATAGGAACCAACAATAACAAAAGGAATAACAACTGATTCGTTTGAAAATATTGCCATCTGTCTGTCACATCAATCGCTTAATAAAATTGTAAAGAATTTTGATTAAAATGAGATCTTTTTTTTTGAGAGTTTTGCATGGGGGCGGGTAGAGAAGGTAATGAAATGAGATGAGAGGGCATGAGATGATGGCACTTTGATAATAATTAAATTTTTATTGGAAATAAATCATACAAAACCGTATCGTCGTTTAGATAGAAATAAAGTCTCTACGAAATTATGTTATTCGCATAGAAATTCTTGATCCTTGAAGAGAATAGTTTTTCTATGTACAGGGTTTGGTTCTTAACTGGTGATATGCGTAACTAAAACTTTGATTAACTTGTGCCAATATGCTTAACTTTCCATCTTTTATTACAACTCTTTGTTCAACTATTAACTTGGAACGTTTGATTTATATTTCACGACTGACTAGCAGCATTGCCCTTTGTCAATTCATATTTTCTTGCTTTACATCTGGCAACTTTATAATATTTCTATGTAGTAGCACACGCACAAAATGCACAAACTTTTCTATAGCGCTGTACTCTTACAACATTTGCTTTTTTTGGTTTTCTACGAGATGTTTGCGTTGGGGTTTAAATCACGAGCTCTCGGCTTAAAAGTTAACACACATGAGGACCTGAATAATAATTTTCAATTTTTGAGACCAACATATCCACCTCTATTCAAGCAGTGCAGTATGTGGCGTAGACCTAAGAAATAGTTACAGCCGAAAGGAAAGGAAAGAGGATTTCTTTTACTCTAATATCGGATCCGCCATCTAACGTTTTTTTTTTCAACTAGTGCTATTTCGTGAATGATAACACTTAGTTCATGTGTGATTTAGACATCCGCTGGACGAATATGGTTGTATATAGCGTTTTCGCTTCGCTAAATCGGCCTTCGATCGACTTACAGAAGATGCTGATTTTGGCAAAAAAAAAAAACTATCTTTTCAGATGAAGCTCATTTTGATCTTAGCGGGTATGTAAACAAGCAAAGTTGTCGCAGTTGGGGCACAGAAAACCCGTACGCATACTTTGAAAAGTCCAAGCACCCAAAACGAGTCACTGCTTGGTGCGGATTTTGGTTCAGAGGCTTAATTGGCTATTTTTCTTTGAAAATGAGGAGTAGCCGTTACAGTAAATGGTGATCGTTATCGGGCCATGTTGAATGAATTTTTGGTTCACAAAGTTGAAGAGAAGATTTGGTTTTCATCAGGGCGGCGCTACGTGCCACATAACCGAAACTACACTCGATGTTTTGCGCCCTGTTTTTGAAGATCGGTTTATCAACCGCAAAACTGATGTCGTTTGGGTACCTCGGAGCTGTGATTTGCCACCGCTAGACTATTATTTGCGGGGTGCCGTCATAGATAAGTGTTACGCCGATAAGCCAGACAAAATTGATGCTTTAAAGCACAATATTTGTGAAGCCATTGGTGAAATACAGCTACACACAATCGATAATATGCTTAAAAATTGGATCGATCGTGTAGGCTACTGCATGGCCAGCCGAGTTAACCATTTGAAAGAAATTATTTTCCATTATTAACCGGAAGGATTGTACTTTCAAATAAAAAATTAAATTTGGGAAAATATTTAGTAGGGTTTTCTTAAAGCATTTTCAAAAAAAAGTTTAAAGTTTAGTTTAACTAGACAAGACAAATTTTGAGAAACTCTTCATGGCGTTTTTATTTAACACTTAGAATTTTTGCCAGAAATATTTTCCTTATATTTTCATTTTGATATCGGACCTGGTGTTTATAGTATAAATCGGGCTGATCCCAAAGGCAATCGAGTTTCGTATTCTGAAGTGGAAATAGTTGCTTCACAACTACGACTGTATTTGACTGGAAACTCAAGTGCAGACGGCCAGGGAAAGGAGAAGGCAGACGATTCTATTACAGAAGAAAACGCTACTGATTCTTTTATCATTGAAGAAATCGCTACTACCGCAACTATCAGAGATGAAAATACTCGTGACTCTAATACCATGGAAGAAATCACTTGTATCACTGCTATTACAGAAGAAAATACTCGTGACTCTACTATCAAAGATAAAATCAAGACTGATGGTGCTAGCACTGGCACTGAAGAACTCAGGACTGGTGATAATACTACAAAAGAAATCACTCCTGACACTACAGTCGCAGTTGACACTGCAGACAATTCTATCACAGAAGAAAGCGCTGCCGTTTCAATTATCATCGAAGAACAAACTACTGACCTCACTATTACAGAAGAAATCACTCCTACCACTGCTATTGCAGATGAAAACAGACGTGACTCTACTATCACAGAAGAAAGTACTTCTGATTCCACTAACGCCAGAGAAATCACTACTGACTAAACTATCACGGAAGAAGTCACTTCTACCATTTCTATCATAGATGAAAACACTCGTGATTCTTCTGACAAAGATAAAATCAAGACTAATGGTGCTAGCACTAAAGAAATTTCTCCTGGCAATACGAGCACAGAAGAACTCAGTACTGGCGATAATACTACAAAAGAAATCACTCCTGACACTGCTATTCCAGCAGAAAACACTGCAGATGATTCAAATAAACTAAGGCTACATGCAGCGAATGTTAAGAAGAAAGGCTTAATTCATAAGGCTTTGTGCTACTCTTTGATGCTAGAAAATTTTTATAAAGGAAATTTGAGGCTGAAATTTTTTCGTGCACACTCCTTAAATTAAAGAATTTTCAAAAATTATTTTTTTTTTGTTTTGTTTTTGTAATAATTTTTTATATTTATGTTGGGCTCTCTTAAAACTAAAATAATACTTTGTGTTGGGTAAAATGTAAATATTTACGCTAGATATTGCTATTGTTGCTGTAATAATAACAGCAACAACAACAACAACTATAAAATGGAAATAATAAATTTAATGTACACACTGCTCTCTCTCTCTCACACTTTCCCTCCTTGCTGTGGAGTTTTCTTTATCATCCTATTAACGGTTAGTGTGCATAACGATTTGTTATCTCATAATAGCGTTGACCAAATATTATTCAATATCCATGTTGGCCACTGTTCCCTTTTTGATTTCCGTCCTTTTATGGTTTTGACTTTGTTGCTGTTGTTACTGGCATTATTGGTGATTGATCCAGGCGCTTTGGATATTGCTGTGGCTGTATTACCACCATTAAGGGTTTCATTTAAAATGAAATCATCAGTAGTAGCAGCAGCAGGAATGGTTGTTGCAACACTATCGAAAATGGAATTTAAAAATTTTCTAATTTCCGTGTATGGTAAGGAATGCCACCAATTTGTCGCTGTAATTTCCTCTTTCGTTTGGTCGGATGACACTAAAGTTTTGTCCAGTGTTGGTTTAGGATACAAGTTTGCCATTAAATGTTGCTGATGTTGCTGTGAATGATGATGAAGTGTCATGTCCGGAAAGGATTGATTATTTCTGTCACTGTTAAGTCCTTCGGTGTCTTTATGTATTTGGTCATCTGGATCTTCATTTGAATTTGAATTTCCTTCATTCGTTTTAGCATTTTTATTGAGGATTTCAAGTTTCTTATATAATATTGGAGATGCTATTGATGCTGTTGTTGTTGTTGTTGCCTTTATTTCTCCTGCTGATGTTGTTGATGATGACGATTCTGTGATAGAATTTGATTTGTGCTTTGATATGTCACTCCATTTATTTTCAATTGTTGACATTTCATTTATACCGCCCTGAATTTGTGTTGCTTGCCAATCCTTATTCTCTTGTATCGTTGACCCAGCATCAGTTCCAACATTATTACCACTCTTGGTATTTTCTTTATTTTCTTCATTAACATTCAACTCATCTGTTACCCTTTCATTATTAGTTTTTCTTGTTGCTGCATTACCTTCATCATCATCATCATGTACCTCATCTCCAGCAGTAGCAACAGCAGCTTGTTTATCATTCGTATTGCCAGTGTTAGCATTTAGGGACATGATAACATTACCGGATTTAGTTAAACTGTCATTATTCAGTTGATTGTTTATAAATGCTGGCCACTTTTGTATGTTTTCCCCAACTGCACTATTGTCATTCCCTGCTGTTATGCTTTCATCATCATCTTGTGTTTGTATTTCTTCGCCAGTTATTGTGCTTATGTCAGCTCCTGTTACTGTAAAAGCCATCGTCGTTGTATGACAATTGACCGTTGCTGTCACCTCTTCCCCAATCATTTTTAGCTTGTAATTCTTGTCATTAAGGTAAGCCATCTTGATTGTTATTCTCCATTTTGTTTTGACTCTTCACGTTTACGTTTGTGTTTACGTTATCAATTGTTGCCTGTGTTTTATGCAAAGAGTTGCCAATTATTGCAATTAATTCACTTAGATTATCTGCATTATCTGCAGGTTTTAAAATGTTCAAAGGATTTGCCGGCTTGCCAGGATCTTTAGAAAGTTTAGAAAGTGGCCTATTAATGTTGGCAGCATAAGGTACATTTTCAATAATTATTGCAGGTTTCTTAATGGAACTGGATTGGGTAAGCCAAACTATTTCGGTAACCGTTCTTATATCATCATCCTTCTCACTTTGCTTGATGGATTCCGTTTCGTAGCTCTCATCCTGCAATGAAGGACGATTCTCTTTTAAAGCAGTAGGCCTATTAGAGCTATTCTCTGGTGCCTCTTTTATATTATCTGTGTGTTTGAGGTTAGGTTTTTCAACGACAGGTTCAAGTCTTACAAATGTATTCCCATGCGAACTTTTACTCGAATAATCTTCCATTTTTGTTAACTTCAACAATACATTGTCCTTGATTTTTTCATTTTTATTTTCATACTCCTTTGTTATCGAACTTCCAGTGCCAAAGCTAAATAGTTTGTCTTCTCCAGGGTTGCTAGAAATGGTTGTCGTTTTCGATCTGGTAACCTTTATCTCCTGCAGTTGCAATTACATTGCTTAGAGGAATCGAATTGGAAGTCTTATTGATTTCTTTAACGGAATTCGTTGCAATTCGTAAGTTTAGACTTGATGGAGTCGATCCTGCAGTGTCCAATCTGTCTGTTCCAGTTGTGGTGGTATCCTCTTCAATACTTTCATATCTTTCAGTTGTACTTGCAACTTCAACGGAGTTATCTTGAGTGGCTATGCTAGGATTGGATGATGATGAGTAGTTATAATCTCGTAGTAATTCTGTACTCAGGTTATCATCTTCAATGTCTTTAGTGGATGCGCGGTAAATAGGATTTGCTTCTGTGATAGTATCCTTAGAACTGTCCTCTTCTGTAATAGTGGCATCAGTAGTGGTTTCTCTAGTGATAGCAAAGCCAGTAGGGATTTCTTCAGTGCTAATACTCTCGTTAGTAATTTCTTCTGTGATAGCATCATTCCTATTGTCTTCCGTAACACTGACAACAGTGAGTGTTTCTGATGTGTGCGTATGGTCAGGAGAGATTTCTTCAGTGCTAGTATCGCCAGTCGTAATTTCTTCCGTAACAGCATCGTCACTATTGTTGCCTTCTGTAATAGTGACATCAGTAGTGGTTTTTGCTGTGATAGAGAGGCCAGTAGGAATTTCTTCTGTGATAGTATTGTCAGTGCTGGTACCGCCAGTAACCATTAGTAGTTTCTTCGGTGATAGCATCTTCCCTATTCTCTTCCGTAACACTGATATCACTATTGGTTTCGGCGGTGACAGAGAGGCCGGTAGGAATTTCTTCTGTGATATTATTGTCAGGAGAGATTTCTTCACTGCTGGTACCGTCAGTAGTATTTTCTGCTGTGATAGCATTGTCACTATTGTTGCCTTCTGTAACAGCGACATCAGTAGTGGTTTTTACTGTGATAGAGAGACCAGTAGTAGTTTCTTCGGTGATAGCATCTTCTCTATTCTCTTCCGTGATACTGACATTAGTATTGGCTTCTGTGGTGACTGAGAGGCCAGTAGGGATTTCATCAGTGACAGTATTGTCTGGAGGGATTGCTTCAATGGTACCGTCAGTAGTATTTTCTGCTGTGATAGCATTGTCACTATCCTCCCCTCCTGTAATACCGATGTCAGTAGTAGTTTCTGCTGTGTCAGACAGACTAGTAGGGATTTCTTCTGCGATAACGGAATCAGAAGCAATTTCATCTGTGATACTGGCGTTATTAGTGAACTTTTCTTTAATGCTAACGTCCTTAGTGATTTCTTCTGTATAATCGTCTGCAGTGATAGTAGAGCCACGAGTGTTTTCATCTCTAATAGCTGCGGTAGTAGCGGTTTCTTCTGTGATAGTGTAATCAGTAGTGATATCTTCGATGATAATTGAATCGGTAGCGCTTTCTTCTGTGATAGAATCGTCTGCAGTAATTTCTGCTGGGATGCTAGAGTCAGAAGTGCTTTCAACTGCGATTATAGCATCCGGATTAATTTCTTCTGTAGTAGCAGCGACAGTACTGGCTTCTTCTGTGATCGTATCATCAGGAGAGATTTCTTCAGTGCTAGCAACGTCAGTCGTAATTTCTTCTGTGATAGTAGAGTCACGAGAGTTTTCATCTATGACAGAAGTGGTAGAAGTGACTTCTCCCGTGATAGTGGGATCAGTAGTGATTTCTCCGGTGTTAGTGAAATCAAGAGTACTTTCTTTTGTAATAGTATGGTCACGAGTGTTTCCATCTGTAGTAGCAGTGGTAGGAGTGATTTTTTCTGTGATAGTGGGATCAGTAGTTTGTTCTTCGATGATAATTGAATCAGTAGGGCTTTCAACAGTGTCAACTGCGACTGTAGTGTAAGGAGTGATTTCTTCTGTAGTATCATCGCCAGTCCTGAGTTCTTCTGTGCTCGTATTGCCAGGGAAAATTTCTTTAGTGCTAGCACCATGAGTCTTGATTTTTTCTTTGATAGTAGAATCACGAGTGTTTTCATATATGATAGAAATGGTAGCAGTGACTTCTCCCGTGATAGTGGGATCAGTAGTGATTTCTCCGATGTTAGTGGAATCAAGAGTACTTTCTTCTGTGATAGTAGAGTCACGTGTGTTTTCATCTGTAATAGCAGAGGTAAGAGTGTTTTCTTCTGTGATAGTGGGATGAGTAGTGATTTCTTCGATGATAATTGAATCAGAAGCATTTTCTTCTGTGATTGAATGGTCTGTAGTGTCAACTGCTACTGTAGTGTCAGGAGTGATTTCTTCTGTAGTAGCAGCGACAGTACTGACTTCTTCTGTGCTCGTATTGCCAGGGAAAATTTCTTTAGTACTAGCACCATGAGTCTTGATTTTTTCTTTGATAGTAGAGTAACGAGTGGTTTCATCTCTGATAGTTGCGGTAGTAGTGATTTCTTCGATGATAATAGAATCAGTAGCGTTTTCTTCTGTAACAGAATCGTCTGCAGTGATTTCTGTTGGAATCGTAAAGTCAGAAGTGCTTTCAACTGCAACTGTAGTGTCAGCAGTGATTTCTTCTGTAGTAGCACTGCCAGTACTGATTTTTTCTGTGCTCGTAGTGCTAACACCATCAGTCTTAATTTTTTCTGTGATAGTAGAGTCACGAGAGTTTTTATCTGTGATAGCAGTGATAGAAGTGACTTCTTCTGTGATAGTGGGATCAGTAGTGATTTCTCCGATGTTAGTCGAATCAAGAGTACTTTCTTCAGTGATAGTAGAGTCACGAGTGTTTTCATCTGTAATAGCATTGGGAGATGTGATTTCTTCTGTGATAGTGTAGCCAGAAGTGATTTCTCCGGTGATAGTGGAATGGGTAGTGCTTTCTTCTGTGATAAAAGCGCCGGTAGTGTGAGGAAAACTTTCAGGTGCGATTGTAGTGGCAGGAGTGATTTCTTGTGTGATATTCACATTAATAGTAGAGCCTTGGCTGATGCTAACGTCGTTAATGCTTTTTTCTGTGATGGTATCATATGCAATGATTTCTGCTGTAGTAGGAGAGTTTCGAGTATTTTCATCTGTTATAGTAGCGATAGAAATGATTTCTTCTGAGATGGAAGGGCCGGTAGAAATTTCATTTTTGATGTTAGCGTCCGTAGTGATTTCTTCTGTTTTATTGGTGTGATGAACGTTTTCTTCTACATCAACTGTGATTTCTCCCTCATTATCATTTATTGAAAGCACTTCATTGTCAGATGGGTGCATATTTGCAGCAGTCAGGCTGAGTGTATCCATAGGAGACACATTTTCTTTCGAAGTTGCGAGTGTGGAGTATATATCTTCAAGATTTGCTGGTGCATGTTCTGATGTTGTCAATGGTAATGTGTTATCAACTTCTGGAAAGATCTTGCCTGGAGTATTTGAATTTTTATTGAACCTTTCTGATGCGTTAGTATTTTCAAAATCAACATTTTCATCCGCCAGATGGTACGACGTAATATTTGCGTTTGATGCTGCATGATAGGGCAGGATGTCTTCCTTGTCAAATGATTCTCTTGTTTGAGTTGAGTTTAGTTTTGGATTTCCATCAGAAGGACTTTGAGCGGCAACTTTAGTAAATTTTTCAAATGAATTTCCAATTATTTCTGTCGTATCTCTTGACCAAAATTCCGTAGTTGTGTAAGGCATAACTGATTGCGTTTCAACTGCATTTTCCTTTTGCCATTCTGTTGTACTAGCAGTTGTGGCTGGATCCATCCAAAGAGATTCTGTTGTTTGTTTCGTTTCCTTCAAATCAAATTCGAGAGTCATATTTGACTGCAACTCAACTGTCTTTTCTATTGGAAAATCATTGCCTTCAAACAAACCATTTTCCTGAACACTTTCTGCCTCCGAAGCAAAGGCGGTACTTTGGTAGGCATTAGGATCTGCTGTTGTTTTCTTAGCTCCACTAGTATCTGTTAGACGAGATGGTTCTATAAAAGACTTGTTTAAGCTGTTGTTTGATTCTATGTCAGCAGTTGTTTCATATAAGTCCTCTTTGCGAGGGTATTCAGTGGTGAATGGTAATTCCGTTTGTTCAAAATCCTTTTGTGTTGCGCTTTGAAGCTTTTCTATTGAAGTGAGTGGTTGACTTGTAACATCATCCATAAACGAATTGGCATAGACATCCCTAAAACCTTCAGTTACTTGAGCACTCTGCAGCTCTGAAGGTAAAGTTGTAGTTTGAGATTCATTAAGATTTGTAGATGATTCATTATCAACCTCCTCCGCTGCTATAGCCTCGAGTAGATTAGCAGATTTTGTAGAGGATTTGATGGAGGAATGTTTAAATTTGAGACATTTTCTTTGGGCGGATATTCAGTTGTCAATATTATTTCATTTTCTTCAAATTCATCGATTGTTGAGGTTTCAAGCTGTTCTATTGGAATTGAAGATTGACTTGTAGTTACTATCAGAAATGGTTTGGTATAAGAGCCTGCCAGCTTATCAAATAATTCAATGGTCTCTGCCTTAGAAGGCAATGTAGTAGCTTGATATACATTAGAATTTGTAGTTGATTCAATGTCAAACTCCTCGGCTGATTTTGAAGAAGGCTTGACAAAGCTCTCATTCAAATTTAACGCACTAGCCGTTGTATAAACATTTTCTGTTGAATTTTCCTTTGGCGGGTATTCAGTTGTTAATGTTATTTCCGTTTGATCAAACTCTTCTATTGGATTTGATGGTTGACTTGTAGTAGCATCCAGAAACACTTTAGTTACTACTTGTACTGGAGTAACGACGTCCATAAACAAATTTGTATTGAAATCGGAAAACTCTACAGTTTCTTGGAGGGGCTTTGTTGTAGAAGGCAGAGTGGTTGTTTGATCAATCGGATTTTCAACTGTGGAATTTGATAAAACTTCATGGTCCTTAGAATTGTTTAAATAAGTATTTGTTTGCAGTATTTCCAAGACAGAGGATAACCCAGAGGTATCTTGAACAGATATCTTGTGCAAGCCTTCACTCTTATTAGCATTAACTTGTGAATCCTTAGAAGCAGTTTGATCAGTTCTAGGGTTGTTATTTCTCATAGCGTATGCATCTGCTGCAGTAGTTTTAAAATTCAAATTTGACTGTTCGGTTGTTGCTAAAGGCTCATTGTCTAGAAATTCCCAATCAAGAGTAGCTTGCGACGTAATTGTTGTTAATGCTGCTTTAGGATTTAAAGTAGTTTCTGATGTGATTGATGCATGATTGATGGGTTTATATGTTAACAAATTGTCAATCAAGTCCAACTGTGTTTGATTTTGCCTCAACATTTGAGTTTTGTTTGTGTTTATGCTACTGTTTCCATCAAATAAAGCCTCTTCTATGTGTGGCTTTCCAAAAGGTTCTGTATTTGGCTTGCTGTAGCTTAAATCAATCAAGCCAAGCTTTGTTTGACTTTCCTTTGGACTTATGCTAGTGTGTCCATCAAATAAAGCCTCTTGTATTTGTGGCTTGTCAAAACGTTCTATATTTTCCTTCGTGTAGCTTAAATTATTCAAACCAAGCTCTGTTTGATTTTGCCTTAACTTTTGGACTTTCTTTTTGCGTTCATGCTACTGTTTCCATCACGTAACGCCAAAATCCTTTTCGAATACATTGCTTGACATCTGTTCGGTATCATTTGCATTCAATTTCTTTATGAATTCCGCCAAACTGATGGGTGCTGAGTAGTTATTGTTCTGCGTAATGTTGTTGATTTTTGTTACACTTTCATTTGAAAGTGTGCTAGACTCCGTACTATTTAAATTGGAAATCTTTGAATTAACTTCGTAATTAGTCTGAGGGGATTCTGTAACGTTTGTAATTAAGGCCAGTCAGGTAGCAGGTTATTTGTTGTGGCATTTAAGGAATTTCTTTGAAATTCTTCCATTTGCCACAAACTATCCGGCCAAGCGGGTGTTGTGGAATTTTTGCCTCTTTCTTGCACCTGCTGGAATTTCTTAAATTTCTCAGAATTTTTTTGCAAAAATTCCAATTGTTGTTGTATTGTTTGGACATCATTCAGCGAAGACTTTGTGGAGTTGGATATGGAGTTGGAGTTGTCAAAAGAAAATTGCGTTAGATTGTGTTGATTTTTCGTTATAAACTCCAACAGGACATAATCAAGCACTGGATTTGTAAGTGATGGTGATGGTGATGATGATGCTGATGATGCTGACGATGATGATGAGTTGTTGTTCTGTTGATTTGGCTTAGATTTGTTGGCTGTAGAGGTAGATGGTTTGTGTTGGTTGTTGTTTGATGAATTCATTTTGATTTTTGCCTTAGTTTGTGTTGCTTGTAATAAAGATTGTTGAGGTTGCAGATTGATTTGTGGTGTCATGGTTTCATGAATTTGGCTTCCCAAAACCAATTCTTCCATTAATTGGCGCAATCGTAAATCGTACTCCACCTCATTTATAAAAGGAAGTTTTGCTTTTGCAGCAGTTGTGGATGGTGGTGGTAATGTTGTAGGTGTAGGTGTATGTATAGGTTGTGCTTGTGGCTTCACAGGTGTATTGAAAATAGATTGAATAGGCCGGGGTAATGTATAAAGTTCGGGACCATTTGCACCCAAACTGGGTGAGTTTCTTTTGGATCTTGAAAACTTGTTTTGTTCTTTCTTTTCATATTCTATTGTTTGTGGTAGAAATCTGGCTAGAATTTAAAACAAAAAATCACACAATTTTTAATCGTTTATTTATTTAAAAACAAAAAACACAATTTTTAATTTATTTAATAACATACCATTGGCATAATTAGTTAATGTATCCAACAATCCGATCATTAAACAGAAATTTAAAACTTCTCGTTTGATTAACATTTTAATGGATTGTGATAAGCAATATTAACGATCATGTGTAGTCGATAAGTTGTTGTTTTACTGGAAGATATGCTACCAACTGAAAGCGTATAAGATTTTTCATCTTAATTTTATGAATTTTTTAAACATGACCACCAAGATATTGGTTAACACTTAAAAATTGGGTCAATTCTTTCGATTTACATAAAAAAGTTCTTCAACAATATGATCGATAAACAATACGAATATCTTTTTAATATGATTTTTACGATTTGTTTGTCTTTGTTCTTTGTTTAGTAATCTATCGAAACCGTTAATGAAACCTTTTAAGTTTAACTGCCATAAAACCCATGGTATTTAATAGCTGTTGGTTTTATTTTCAAAATTTTTCAAAGAAACAAAACTTATTTGTAACGCCATTCATTTGATGTCTTTATACCAAAAACTATTTTGATTTCTTTATATTTATTTCCATATGATTATGTTGTTTCCTAAATCCATACATACATATTCGTATGTACATACACTGAGCGCCAAAAGTATGTAAATACTACTGAAATAATTCATTTTCTTAGGATAGCTAGGAAATTAAATAAGAATAATCGAATAAGATTCCAAACATAAAAACGTTTATTTATGACTTATAAAATGTTAAAATAAAAACAGCAATTCATGGGTGTTCACTCACTTATGGCTTACAGTGTAACTATGCTATTGATGGTGACATGCGTGCGTGCTATTCATGAAAGTTTAAACTGTTTGGTGAAGTGCTTTTTTAAAAACGCTATAAAATTTCTAAAAGAAACCAACAACCAAACAAAACCACAACAAAAAAAAAAATATTATTGCCATATACAAAATATTTTTCTTTTGTCATCTACTCACAGTGTTGCCAGTGTAGTTAAAGTATACGATAAAAATTTTAGAATTTTAAAACAAATCTTTCTGATGTCACATAACATTATACAAAGTGGTTTACATGCATACTTAATTGGTCATTACAAGCCGTTAGCCAGAATAACGACCTAGTTTCTAACACCAGTTATATTGTGTGTGTTATTTTTATACGTGAGTGACGGAACCCACAGTTTAAAGTCGACTCCGAACGACAGATTTTTGAAAAAACTTTTCATCACAATTTTATTTACTCCCTAAGAGTTTTTGCCAGAAATCTAATGAGAGGTAGTCGCCTCGTATTTCATTTAGTTGGAAAAGTCTAACCTGGTCTTTGAAGCAAGGCCTCATGTATAATAAAACACTACCTACATGCTAGACCACGGCGATTTCATGTACAAATTAATTCCTTGTATTTTAAATCGTTTTTATATTCAAACGAGCATTCAAACAGAGTTAAGAACAGACAATTTTGTTCAATTATATCAATTAGTTTAAGGAACATTACTCTCCATGTACTCTCTCTCTCTCTTTAAATTAATACAATTTACAATTGATTGGTCTCTTGTGTCACCATTAATGTATAGTCATTACAACCCTTCAGTCAGGGTTACGTTCTAGTTTCTCATAACATATATCGACGCCTCCGTTCTATAACATTCTAAGTCGAAAAAGTGTGTTTTGAGTTACGAGTGTATTCTAAGTAGATTTTTCCTTATAACTTGGGAACGGATTGGCGCATCTTAACCAAATTTTGACAGAATTTAAGTTAGAGAACGTAGAATTTAAAAATGCAAGAACATTAAAAACATTCTAAGTACACTTAGAACGTTATAGAATGGAAGCGTCGATATGTTGTGTGTGTTAATTTTACACAGAAGTGCTTGGACCTACAGTTAAAATTCGACTACGAACGACAGATGTTTGAAAAACGTTTTCGTTGCAATTTTATTCAACACTCAAAGTTTTTGTCAGAAATCTGCTGAGAGAAAGTCGCCGATTAAATATTTTTGTTTGTTGGATATGCCTGACTTGGGTTTTAAACTTCTACTGATATAGTAGACTACTACTACAGTAGACTAACTACTACAGTAGACTACTACTACAGTAGACTACTACTACAGTAGACTACTACTACAGTAGACTACTACTACAGTAGACTACTACTACAGTAGACTACAGTAGACTACAGTAGACTACTACAGTAGACTACTACTACACTACTACTACAGTAGACCTACTACTACAGTAGACTACTACTACAGTAGACTATTACTACAGTAGACTACTACTACAGTAGACTACTACTACAGTAGACTACTACTACAGTAGACTACTACTGTATCAGGTATCATAATGATGGGTTTGCTAATTGTTGCTGCCTAGAACCAAGATCCTCTGTGAAAATGTCTTGAATCTCTTTGTTACGTACCAAACTGAAGATCTTTTGCTTTTTAAATCATAATATTCATCAAGACATTATGCTGACTGACCTTACCACAATGTTATTCATATATTATCTGGTAGAGTTAGGGATGGAAACCTTTTAAATATGGTTTGGAATCTCCTAATCTTCCAAACTAAAAACCCAGAATGAACAAGGAAGTGAAACTATAGAAATAGCGGAGTATAAAACAGATATTTTATCCATGTTATATACGTATCTGTATCCTAAACCTAGTCCTAATCGCCGTAGTCTAGTAGGTAGAGTGTTGGTTTTTTAGACGTAAGTCCTGAGTTCCAATGCCAGGTCAGACATCAAAACGAAAATATGAAAATATTTCTTTGGCGTCTTCCTTTTAGTAGATTTCTGTCAAAAACTCTGAGAGTAAATAAAATTGCCATGAAAAAGTTTTTCAAAAATGTCGTTCGGAGTCGCCACTCCGTATAAAATTAACGTACACAACATAAGTGCTGTGAGAAGCTAGGTTGTAATCCTGACTGAAGGCTTGTAATGACCAATTATATACGTATGTATGTAGCCAAGACCTCTGGTTAGCTTACTAAACGATCACTCATACTTTTTGATAAAAAACAAATTTTTCGGTCTCCCATTCTCTGCAGTCTTGTGGCAAACTTTTTGAGTATCTGTATCCCGTATCCCGTGGTCTAGTGCATAGTGATTTGGCTTACTACTTACAAACGTTCGAGGGTTTAAACGAATGTTCTCAAAAGTTTTGTAACAAGCATTCTGAACGTAAGTAATTGTTACGAACACAGTAGCTGCCTCACATCAGTCAAAGATAAATTGTAAGTTCCGCCACTCATCAATAAAATTATAGCACACCACCTGGATATTAGGTTAGATCAGGGTAGAGGATGTGTACTTGTCACAGTTGACAAGTACAGTACCCGGAGGTCGAATTAATCCAGTGTACAACATCGTAGCATCTCACACCACTCGTGTTGTGTGCATTAATTTTATACAAAAGTGGCAGGACCTACAGTTTAAAGTCGACTCCGAACGTTAGATTCTTGAGAAACTTTTCATGGCATTTTTATTTAGCATTCAAAGATTTTGCCTGAAATCTGCAGAGAGGAAGTTGTTGAAGAAATACTTTTTGTATTTCGTTTTGATATCTGACCTGGGATTTGAACTCGGGTCTTTCGTATAGTAAGCCTACTAGACCACGGTATATATTATAGAAAGCCTATAAGTCAAGTGAAATCCCTATGGCTTTCTCATTTTTTGAAATCAAATCAAGATTCAATATTACGATTCAATAACTTTTTAAGCAGCTCAACTACTACGTCAAGCAATCGTTCTATGTCAACACAAATTTGTCCAGAACAAGTGATTACAACACGGCAACACCATTACCAGTTTGAGATCGTAAATAACACACACACGCGTACAGTTTACAAATGGCCAATTTGGCATCTAATAACTGCGTGTGTATGTGTGTAATTAACCTATGCTATGCTCTAATAAAAAATATCTTTTCAGTATGTATTGCTGCTCATTTGCATAATTCGTAACAGTTAATTCCAATGTTTTGTTCTGTTCTTTCTCTCTCCCGCCTCCATCTTGCTCTTATTACATCTATTCTAATATTCTATATTGTTGGCTGTTGGTGTTTACAATAATAGTAAAGACAACAACAACAACAAAAAATGTTATAAAAAAATGAATTTTTTTAAAAAGAAGAATTTGCCCCACGTGAATAAATTAAATACACAGAATACACCACACAGAACACACCACACACAGAATTGTAAATTGATGACATGAACAAAAAGGTAAAAAAAAATAGAAAGAACTTGTTTTGTATCTTTCACTTTCTAAGACAGGTTAACCTATAAACAGGTCACTTCTAAATGCCTATCAAATATTTATGAATACTGGGTGACAAATGCAGAGACACACTCAGTCACTCTCTCTCTCTCTCTATCTCAAATTCAAATAATTTTTTATACGGAATATTGGCTTTGTCATGGCATTTGAACTCCATATTACGAAAGGTCAGTTGGCAAAGACAGGTTGAGGTTATTGTATGTGTACATTCATTTCAGTTACTTCATTATGAGAACACGTTTGCAGTTTTATTTTAGGATCTCTGCCTTAAAACATCAATAAATCGTTTACACATGTTTTCATATTTAATTTCTCTTTTCAAATATAACTGCTGGCCATTGCTGCCAGATAAATGAAAGCATCAAATCAGTCAAATATTTGAGGAAATAATTGTCAAAATTGTCAAAGACGTTCATTGAAATCATAAGGAAATTACTCAGAAAAATAAAAAAAGAAATTGAAAGATTTTTTTTTTAAACAAAAACATATAAAGTCAAGGTTAAGCAGCAATAATATTGCATCATCTATACCCTATGTGTGGTGTAAACATTAGGGAGTGAGAAGATCTTAACGTTATGGGTATGGAAATTCAGTGTGATGCTCGCTAGAGATAAGACATTTTTCAGTCCCTTGGTTGCAATAAATACTTCACTTCATCTGATCTACTTACCATTTATACCATTTATAACTGATCGAGAATGGAATACAACTCTAATATATGGGTAGGCCCTTAAAGTCCATTTTGAGGCTTTTCAATCGTGTACAGTAGAGGCCGTAGTGGTCGTTAATCATAATAGTGTTCCAACTCCATTGATTCACTGGGGCATCGTTGCAATGTGGCTTGTGTCACTGTTCTATCGCTACTACAATGGATATTGTTCGAACGAAATAAGGCGACATACATACATAATTGGCCATTACAACCCTTCAATCAGGATTATTGACCTAGTTTCTCACACCAATTATGTTGTGTGCGTTAATTCTATACATGAGTGGCGGGACCTATAGTTTAAAATCGACTCCGAAGGACAAATTTTTGAGAAGCTTTTCATGGCAATTTTTACTCTCAGAGTCTTTGCCAGAAATCTGCTGAGGGGAAGTCGCCGAAGAAATATTTTTCGTTTTGATGTCTGACCTGGGATTCGAACCCGGGCCTTTTGTCTAATAAGCCAACACACTACCCACTAGACCACGGCGACTACTCATAATAAGGCGACTTGTTTATGAAATTCCTACATAACACTTATCTTTCTCAACCAGCCCATCCGTATGCCAATATATTGCACACTGCATTATAGAAAAAGTTCGTTTAATCCCTTCCTTCAAAGATCCTTCCTGTTTTGCTTATTTTATAAAAATATTCAAGCCTTCTATCCATAAACACTGCTTCCTCTTTCCTCATTCCTCTAATATATTTTCCTGGTTCCAAGCACAATACCATCTCCAGAATGTTGGTCGTATGGAAAAAATAATTTCACTAGACTTTGTCCTTCCGATGGTAATATTAGAAGCTCTAATCGAATTTTTAATATTATCAGCAACGTCAAGTGCTGATTTTTGCTCTTGTGATTTAAAATTTGTAATTTTTTGGCTTTTAAGGAATGAAAATGTTATAAAATAACTTCATTCAGTCTCATAAATACTAAATCCAAACTCATTTGTAGTCCACTACGTCCTTTTTAGTTGCTTCATTAAATTACTTGTTTTGGTATTCAAACAAAATGCTTGGCATAAGTAAAGGAAGGTCCACGTGGGTGCAGAATTCAGTTAAAAATAAAAATAGACGGAAGTTTAAATCGACGAGCGGACGTTTAAAATTTAAACCTATTAGGTATGGCAGTGAGGACAAAAGCTATGTAGACTATAGAGATAATGTCTACAACGGGATTCAAACAATTTTATAAACGAGCCTCGAGACCTTACAAATCGAAAGAGTTTCTCCTATGACTATTCCTGGAGATCGAGTTGACCTTAAGATGAGAGGATAATAGAGGGGATATGGAGAAAGAAAGAAAGAAAGTAGAAAAGGGATAATAAGGCAACGGAGGAATTACACAAGCCAACAAAGACACAAAAGAGAGCGCAACTACACTAATGAAGTCTTAGTATTTTGAAACCGGCTCAAGCTAACACTGAATTTATGAAAAGCCTTGATGTAGGCCCTCGACACAGAATTCAAACCCTCAAAGAAGCCACTGTTAAAGGTCTTTCACTTCAACCTATTAAGGGCTAGGCAGTTACAGAGCAGGTGCACGATAGTCTTCCATTTCTCCATATTGCAATAGTCCGGCCGGGATCTTTTCAAGATCCTTGTCAGTGATTTAATCTTGCAGTGCCCCGTAATAAACCCAATAGCTAATCTTAAACTAACCTTATCAAAGCAGCCAACCTGTTTTTACACTGTCTATAGCAAGTCATAGGCGTCTAGAAACGCCTCTGTAAGAGTAAGTAAAACAAAAAAAGGAAAATTGCCATTACCATTGCCATGTAGATCCCACCAATCATTGTTAAAACTAACGCACATAACTTGGATGTTGTGAGAAGCTAGGTTTTAATCCTAACTTATGGGTTGTAAGGATCAATTAAGTAAGTAAATAAGCAGATTAGCTTGAAAAAAGATAAGCTACTGCACTGCTGATAATGATACAAAATATTTGGAAGGGTATACAGCGTTACCGTTGAGCGACTAAAGTCGCAATTTGACACTTTTTCAGCGACACTTTTCAGGATTATTGACCTAGTTTCTCACACCAATTATGTTGTGTGCGTTAATTCTATACATGAGTGGCGGGACCTATAGTTTAAAATCGACTCCGAAGGACAAATTTTTGAGAAGCTTTTCATGGCAATTTTTACTCTCAGAGTCTTTGCCAGAAATCTGCTGAGGGGAAGTCGCCGAAGAAATATTTTTCGTTTTGATGTTTGACCTGGGATTCGAACCCGGGCCTTTTATCTAATAAGCCAACACACTACCCACTAGACCACGGCGACTGCTCATAATAAGGCGACTTGTTTATGAAATTCCTATGTAATACCCATTTTTCTCGGCCAGCCCATCCGTAAGCCAGTGCATCGCACACTGGATTATAGACAAAGTTCTTTTAATCCCGTCCTGAAGAGATCCTTCCTGTTTTGCTTATGCTATAAAAATATTCTAGCCTTCTATTCATAAGCACTGCTCGCTCTTTCCTCATTCCTATAATATATTTTCCTGGTTCCAAACACAATACCATCTCCAAAATGTTGGTCGCATGGAAAAAATAATTTCACTAGACTTTGTCCTTCCGATGATAATATTAGAAGCTCTAATCGAATTTTTAATATTATCAGCAACGGGAATTCTTTATGCTCTTGTTATTTAAAATTTGTTTTTTTTTTTGGCTTTTAGAAATGAAAATGTTATAAAATAACTTCATTCAGTCTCATAAATACTAAATCCAAACTCATTTGTAGTGCACTACGTCCTTTTTAGTTGCTTCATTAAATTACTTTTTTTGGTATTCAAACAAAATGCATAGCATAAGTAAGCATAAGTGGGTACAGAATTCAGTTAAAAATAAAAATAGACGGAAGTTTAAATCGACGAGCGGACGTTTAAAATTTAAACCTATTAGGTATGGCAGTGAGGACAAAAGCTATGTAGACTATAGAGATAATGTCTACAACGGGATTCAAACAATATTATAAACGAGCCTCGAGACCTTACAAATCGAAACAGTTTCTCCTTGACTATTTCTGGAGATCGAGTTGACCTTAAGATAAGAGGATAATAGAGGGGATAGGAAAAAAGAAATAAAGAAAGTAGGAAAGGGATAATAAGGCAACGGAGGAATTACCCAGGCCAACAAACACACAAAAGAGAGCGCAACTACACTAAAGAAGCCCTAGTATTTTGCAACCGGCTCAAGTTAACACTAAATTTATAGAGAGCCTTGATGTAGGCCCTCGACACAGAATTCAAACCCTCAAAGAAGCCACTGTTAAAGGTCTTTAACTTCAACCTACTAAGGGCTAGGCAGTAACAGAGCACTTCTCCACTTCTCCATATTGCAATGGTCCGGCCGGGATATTTTACAGAGCCTTGTCAGTGACTTTTACAGAATCTTGCAGTGCCCCCGTAATAAACCCAATAGCTAACCTTAAACTGATCTTATCAAAGCAGCCAACCTGTCTATAGCAAGTCATAGGCGTCTAGAAACGCCTCTGTAGGAGTAAGTAAACAAAAAAGGAAAATTGCCATAACCATTGCCTTGTAGATTCCACCAATCATAGTTAAAACTAACGCACATAACTTGGATGATGTGAGAAGCTAGGTTTTAATCCTGACTAATGGGTTGTAATGGCTAATTAAGTAAGTAAATAAGCAGATTAGCTTGAAAAAAGATAAGCTACTGCACTGCTGATAATGATACAAAATATTTGGAAGGGTATACAGCGTTACCGTTGAGCGACTAAAGTCGCAATTTGACACTTTTTCAGCGACACTTTTCAAGATTTTTGACCCTTTTTCCCCTTTTTTTTAAAAAGTATTTTATCTAGACTACAGACTAGACTATATACTAGACTATAGACTAGACTATAGACTAGAGTGTATACTAGACTATAGACTACACTATAGACTAGACTATAGACTGTATACTAGATAAAATAGATTAGACTATAGACTAGACTATAGACTAGACTATAGACTAGACTATAGACTGGACTATAGACTAGGCTATAGACTGGACTATAGACTAGGCTATAGACTGGACTATAGACTGGACTATAGACTAGGCTATAACTTGACTATATACTAAACTATAGATTAGACTATATACTAGACTATAGATTAGACTATATAGACTATATACTAGACTATATACTAGACTATAGACTAGAGTATAGACTAGAGTATAGACTAGAGTGTGTACTAGACTATAGACTACTCTATAGACTAGACTATAGACTGTATACTAGATAAAATAGATTAGACTATAGACTAGACTATAGACTAGACTATAGATTAGACAATAGACTAGATTATATACTAGATTATAGACTAGATTATAGACTAGGTTATAGACTAGATTATAGACTAGATTATAGACTAGGTTATAGACTAGGTTATAGACTAGATTATAGACTAGGTTATAGACTAAATTATAGACTATATTATATACTAGACTGTAGACCAGATAAAATAGATAAGACTATAGACAAGACTATATACTAGACTATAGATTAGACTATATAGACTATATACTAGACTATAGACTAGAGTATAGACTGGAGTGTATACTAGACTATAGACTAGACTATATACTAGACTGGAGACTAGACTATAGACATTTTCTTTTCTTTTAAAAATGTTGCCCCCTCTTTACTGCCAAAATACACTTTTTGTGCGACTTTTTCTTCAAAAATCCCCTTTTCGTGCGACTTCTTAAAAATTTCCAGCGGTAACACTGAGGGTATACACGGCATAAGTGGAGATATTCGGTGATGCTTATCAAGCCAAATTTATTTCATGAGGTAACTGGATGTTAGAAACTGTGACAAGGAAAATGAATTATCAGAACACATAGATTCAAGACGATAGTAAGACATACCTAAGGACTTGTACTTGTCCTTGAGTTTTGACTGATGCAATTAATTATAATGATAGCGAGTGAATTCTCAAGAACGAAGAAGAATATTTTATTGAATTTTTATTTCCTCGAAATATTTTTCTATTCCTTGAATTTTTAGTGGACAACATTGTTATGAAAGAATATTTAATTTTCTTTTGATTATGATTAGCTGCTGCCATGTCTTCTTTACGCAAGTTGACTTGACATTTTTATTCAATTTTATTTCCCATTCTGTCTTGTCAAGTATGCTTTTTTTTCTACATCTCTTACAGCTTCAGTTCATTTTTTATTGGCCCGAAAAAAAAATCTTCCATTAATCAAATTAAAATTTCTTTATTTGGTCGAATGGTTGGTTGGTTGGTTGGTTGTTTGTGTGGTTGCTTGCTATAAAGACTTGTTGGTTTGTTTGTTTTTTTTTTGTATTTAATTTTATGCGGCATTAAAATTTAAATCGCTTTACTATTTTAATAAAAGAAAAACAAAAAAAGATAAAAAAGCGATAAAATTGAAAAGAAAAAAGAATTAAAATTAATTACAACGCGAATAAAACGTTATGCCAGCCTCCAGTTCATGGTTACAACAGCAAACAATCCCAACAAATACCGTACAACACATCATTAAATATTTATTTTTCATTTTGGTCGCCTTCTTATCCTCCTGCTCCCCCTGTACTCTATCATATGATTTTCGTTTTTTTTTTCATTATAATTTGAGTATTTAGTTAATAGCCTCCATGTAAATTATTCCACTTTAATTCTGTTTCTTTCGTTTGCTTTCTTCTTTTTTAATTTCTTTGGTGTTTTTTATTTCATTTCATTTCATTACGAATATTTCTGCATGTCAAAGGATGAACTTGTGACAAGGTTTTAATGATAATTTATTTATCCATTCCATCCTCTCCCTCTCTCTTTGTTTGCCTCCTCCCTTGTGAATGTTTTTTTTTTTCTTTTGGAACAGCTTTGTTATTGAACAAGTACTTGGCATTTAATATTGTTTGTGGATTTATTGATTGGGGGGTCTCCTTGCACTCTATAAACCAAATCAAACACAAACAAAAAGAAGAAAATGTTTCCCATGCAAACAAATGAAAGAGAAAGTTCTCAATAGTTGTGGAAAGGATAAATGGAATGATTGTTGGAGAGATCAGCTATAAAGTTGTATTAAGATTTTGTTTGTGTTAGAACAAGGCCTCATTGGAGGCAATACTTCAGACTAAAAACAATAGAAAATAATGTGCTTAGCGACCAAGACCCACTAATTCGATTATAATCGCCATTAAGGACCATTTGAAGTCGCTGTAGTCGAGTTCAAACCCCGGGTTAAACATCAAAACGAAAATATGACAGAATATTTCTTCGACGACTTCCTCTTAGCAGAGTTCTGGCAAAAACTCTGTAAGTAAATAAAATTGCCATGAAAAAGCTTCTCGAAAACAGTCGTTCGGAGGCGACTTTAAACTGTAGGTCCCCACCGCTCATGTATAAAATTAATGCACTCAACATAAGTGGTGTAAGAAGCTAGGTCGAAATTCGGACTGAAGTATTGTAATGACCAATTATGTTATGAATGTATTAAGGACCGTATACACCAATAAATATATCTTGGATATTCTGTAGCAACTAGTCTAGAACACTGGTTCACGGTTCCCACAAGGATTGCAGATATGGAATCAGAAAGAGAGATGAAAACAGATGCACTTTTTCTGCATTTGCAATTTTGTTATAGCAAAACGATGGACAAAAGATATGGTCTTATATCGATCCAATTATACGAGATTATATACATACCTACATATATAACCCTTCAGTCAGAATTAAAACCAAACTTCCTACACCACTTTTGTTGCTATGCTATAGTATTCTATTCAATTTTATTTTCCATTCTGTCTTGTCAAGAATGCTTTTTTTCTACATCTCTTACAGCTTCAGTTCATTTTTTATTGGCCCGAAAAAAAATCTTCCATTAATCAAATTAAAATTTCTTTATTTGGTCGAATGGTTGGTTGGTTGGTTGTTTGTGTGGTTCCTTGCTATAAAGACTTGTTGGTTTGTTTGCTTTTTTTTTTTTTGTATTTAATTTTATGCGGCATTAAAATTTAAATCGCTTTACTATTTTAATAAAAGAAAAATAAAAAAGCGATAAAATTGAAAAGAAAAAAAGAATTAAAATTAATTACAACGCGAATAAAACGTTATGCCAGCCTCCAGTTCATGGTTACAACAGCAAACAATCCCAACAAATATCGTACAACACATCATTAAATATTTATTTTTCATTTTGGTCGTCTCCATATCCTCCTGCTCCTGCTCCCCCTGTACTCTATCATATAATGATTTTCGTTTTTTTTTTCATTATAATTTGAGTATTTAGTTAATAGCCTCCATGTAAATTATTCCACTTTAATTCTGTTTCTTTCGTTTGCTTTCTTCTTTTTTAATTTCTTTGGTGTTTTTCATTTCATTACGAATATTTCTGCATGTCAAAGGATGAACTTGTGACAAGGTTTTAATGATAATTTATTTATCCATTCCATCCTCTCTCTCTCTCTCTCTCTTTGTTTGCCTCCTCCCTTTTGCATATTTTTTTTTTCTTTTGGAACAGCTTTGTTATTGAACAAGTACTTGGCATTTAATATTGTTTGTGGATTTATTGATTGGGGGGTCTCCTTGCACTCTATAAACAAAATCAAACACAAACAAAAAGAAGAAAATGTTTCCCATGCAAACTGAAATGAAAGAGAAAGTTCTCAATAGTTGTTGAAAGGATAAATGGAATGATTGTTGGAGAGATCAGCTATAAAGTTGTATTAAGATTTTGTTTGTGTTAGAACAAGGTCTCATTGGAAGTAATACTTCAGACTAAAAACAATAGCAAATAATGTGATTAGCGATTAGCGACCAAGATTATCTAATTCAATTATAATCGCCATTAAGAACCTTTTGAAGTCGCTGTAGCCGAGTTCAAAACCCATGTTAGACATCAAATCGAAAATATGAAAGAATATTTCTTCGGCGACTTCCTCTTAGCAGAGTTCTGGCAAAAACTCTGTAAGTAAATAAAATTGCCATGAAAAAGCTTCTCAAAAACTGTCGTTCGGAGGCGACTTTAAACTGTAGGTCCCCATCGCTCATGTATAAAATTAACGCACTCAACATAAGTGGTGTAAGAAGCTAGGTCGAAATTCTGACTGAAGTGTTGTAATGACCATTTACGTTATGGATGTATTAAGGACCGTATACACCAATAAATATATCTTGGATATTCTGTAGCAACTATCTAGAACACTGGTTCACGGTTCCACAGGATTGCAGATATGGAATCAGAAAGAGAGATGAAACAGATGCACTTTTTCTGCATTTACAATTTTGTTATAGAAAAACGATGGACAAAAGATATGGTCTTATATCGATCCAATTATATGAGATTATATACATACCTACATATATAAACCTTCAGTCAGAATTAAAACCAAGTTCTTACCCACTTTTGTTGCTATGCTATAGTATTCTATACTATTCTATAGTATTCTATAATATTCTATAGTATTCTATACATTCTATGCTATTCTATAGTATTGTATACCATTCTATACTATTCGATACATTCTATAGAATTCTATACTATTCTATAGTATTTATAGCATTCAATACTATTCTTGCTATGCTATAGTACTCTATAGTATTCATAGAATTCTATACTATTCTATAGTATGTATTATATTGCATTCTATACTATTATACGCTATTCTATAGTATTCTATAGCATTCTATACTATTCTTGCTATGCTATAGTATTCTATACTATTCTATAGTATTCTATAATATTCTATAGTATTCTATAGCATTCTATGCTATTCTATAGTATTGTATACCATTCTATACTATTCTATAGAATTCTATACTATTCTATAGTATTTTATAACATTCTATACTATTCTTGCTATGCTATAGTACTCTATAGTATTCAGTAGAATTCTATACTATTCTATAGTACTCTATACTATTCAATAGTATGTATCCTATAGCATTCTATACTATTATATGCTATTCTATAGTAATCTATAGCATTTTATAGTATTCTTGCTATGCCATAATATTTTATATTATTCTATTGCATTCTATACTATTTTATACTATTCTATAGTATGTATTCTAATAGTATTCTATACTATTCTATAGCATTCTATATAACTCAATAGTGTTCTATACTATTCTATACTATTCTATGCTATTCTATGCTATTCTATGCTATTCTATGCTATTCTATACTATTATATACAATTCTATAGTATTCTATGCTATTCTATAGTATTCTATAGAGAGTGAGTGGGGGGACCTACAGTTTAAAGTCGACTGAAAACGAAAGGTTGTTTTAAGAAAGTTTTCATGGAAATTTTATTTACTGGCAGAGTTTTTTCTGAGTGTAAATCGCCGAAGAAAAAATTGTTTAATATTTCATTTAGTTGGAGATGTCTGACCTAGGGTTTGAACCAAGGTCTCAACTATAATAAGCCTACACTCTACCTATTGGACTACGGTGACTGCTATGACAGTTAAATGCTGCATCAAACATGAACCATAAAACTTATGTACATAATTTAAATCGGTGCCTCTGAATTGGTTGCAACAACTAATAATTATCAGGTACATTTCGACGCATTTTTTCACACATTCAGGCAATATGTCGACATTGCCTTGACAAACATTGACTTTCAAATTTTCATATCTGAGAGTAACAGTTTTTTATGAAGCCACACAAAAAATTCCCGAAGAACACTAAATAGCTCGATCTCGGTGGTCAATTAAAGACACCAAACTTCTCATTCCATAAATACAAAATCGGTTTTATTATGTGACTCATACCATCTTCACGTTGTAACCAAATACCGTCCGGCTTACAATCTTCAATTACAGTCTGAAAATTTATCAGTTATCCTAGGGCCATTGCTATCCGAATTGATGGTAACGATTACTCCAAATCATGATAAGTGGCAAACAGTAATTTATCTCTAAAGAACTGAACTTTTCGTAATTATTTTTGGGTTAACCGAGTCACAATTTTGCTTGCTAGTATATCGAGTGAGAAATAAGTTGCATGTAGCATGAGCTGAAGTCGTCGTAGTCTAGAAAGTATTGTGTTGGCTTATTCGACGTGAAGGCTCTGTTTAAAAACCAGATCAAACTTTGCCATATATTTCTGCGGCATTTTCCTGTCTGCAGATTTCTTGCAAAAACTCTGAGAGTAAAATAAAATTTGCCATGAAAAAGTTTCTCAAGAATCTGTTGTTTGAAGTCGACTTTAGCACACACAATACAATTAGTGTGAGAAACTACGCCACAATCTTGACTAAAAGGTTGTAATGACCAATTGTGTTTTTTTTTTCTTTGCCTTGAGCCGGAGGTGGTAAAAGATACTTTTGTTCCGACAAAAGCATGCACGATTCACCATCACTGGTGCCTACACACTTCAACCACTCTCCTCCCGCTGGACTGCCGTAAGGTATTACTTCGCGGAGGGCTAGTTAGTTCGAAAGTATTATCACGTTATCTCAAATTTAGCCTTCGTTCCTCCAACCTTCGGAGTACTATCATTACTTCGGCCATTTTCTGGCTGTATTGGCTCCATAGCGTCCTAGAATTCAACAGCTCCTCCATGAGCCGGTTTGGTCCTAATCTAGTTTCTATGACCAATTGTGTATGTGTGTTTGCATGTACGTAAAAAGCTGAAAATTTAGTTCGAAAATGGCCGGCCATAACTTACCCTGTAATTGGAGTTGTCTTTCACAGGCAAAGTGGTTTAAGCCGCTTGCATGGCACAAAAAATAAAAAAAAACTAGATGACCCGTGCGAATATTTCGCACCGTTAGTTGTCATTTTTGTAACATAAAATGAAAATAATTAATAGAAATTTTATTAAAAGTATAAATATATTAGAAATCATAATATCATCATACATACGCATACATATGTTTAAATGCTTTTATAATACTTCTTTGAATACAATGTTAAAGGTAATCCCGTACGAATCCTTAATACAAACAAAAATATCATTAAACATACGCACTCGAGAAAAAGCCACGTATAACTACCCATGTGAAAATACCAGTTCTGGTAAATACAATCCTACCTTTTAAAGGGTTTGACCTTGTGCTTTGTTGATCGCTATAGCAAAAGTAACTTTCAGAGGGAATTGTTTTCGTGTTATTCGGAAAGGCACAGTTGGATCAGAAGGTGTAAGGTTGATTCGGGGTATGAGTACAGTTTTATCGGTATGAATAATTTTTGCTGATATGATGTGCTCTCCCAAGTTTGTTACGATTAGCCTGGTACCATTTATTAACCCGTATTACTACACTTCATAAAACAAACATTACCAAAATGGCTTTTACAACTTTATATATTATTATGTGGAATAGCATTACAATTAAGCGACCCTGTTTATCGCACTTGATCTAACAACAACTACTGCAAAGTATTGCCAAAACAGCTTTTTACAACTTAATATGCATATTATATATAACTGACTTTGTAATAACCGGCATTATGTAAATAGCGGCATTGCCAGAATGGATTTCAATACATACTATATTATGTAGAACTGCATTACTATTAAGCGACCCTGTATTACCACACTTGAACAAAAACATATAATCATAATGACAACAGTATTATTATGCAGTTCTATATAAAATATAATTTTTATCAATGAAAATATTAATTTTTCAATTTTTAATTATTTTTCGTCATTAGTGTTAGATATAAGCTTTAAAATGAGATATCATTCATTAAATTTGATGCGGTGGTATGGGAGATATTTGCAACCGACAAAAAAAAGTGCTTTAGAAATAATATATATGATTCGCCATGACTTTATTAGCAGATAGATTCACATTGACATTCTCTGGGCGCCAATCCATTCAGAAAAATTCACTGCGTTTTGATCTCGAATATAACAAGTGAATTTACGTTTCTAGCTCAGCCAGGAACCGATTAAAAAAAACTCATTTATGTTGCTATAAAACGAGGTAAAATACTTATGTATTGTTATCACACAATTCTTCTTGAGATCTTCTAAGCCTTGTGGAACGTCAATGGCTATATATGCTCATTAGATTTCTTGGTTTTCATTAGTAGGTAGTGTGCTAGACTATTAGCGTGAGGATCATGGGTTCGATTACCTCCTGAGGCTCCGCTCAGCTCGTATATAATTAGAATATAATTTGTAATTAATTAATGAATAAATAAATAATACGATGAAAAACAATGCTTTGCCTTCGATTATTTTTATCGGAAATTTTCCTTTGTATAGTTTTCCACCAATTAATAGAAAATCCCTTATTGGATATTGTCTCTTCTACAATTTTTTCAAATGAAAGCCACATAATTTATGAAGACGCCAACAATCATAGACCACCACTATTCTGTGTGTATTCTCTGCCCCATTATTGATGAATCGTAAAAAGAATTGCTTGTTAATCCGCCAGACGTGCTCAGGCTGTGCTGATTTATTCATTGCAAATTGTGTGACACAATTGTGGCTGAGACATCATCAGCAACAGCAACAGCAACATCATTGTCAACAATATCGTCATCATCATTCGTTGTTGTTGCTGTTGTTGTTCCCTTTTATTATTCAATAATTTCTGTTCGAATATGTATTTGTTTTTGCCTCTATCGATTGATCCATGCTTGGTATTGCCATCGATGGGCCTGTGGCTACTTGTGGCAATCAGGTCACTACACACAGAGTGATTTTCTTTCTTTTTTTTTAATTTATTTTCTCCTCCAATGTTTATTTATGTTATTGTAATTATTGTTGCTTTTGTTTTACTTCTCTTTTGTTTAATAATAGGCAATAAAACTAACAGCAACAACAACAGCAAATTTGTTTAAATTTGAAAAAAAATATGCTGCTGATGCAAGCAAACATATCACGCAACAGGCTCAACTAATAAATGCCATTAAAATGGAACACACTTTTAATGTAATGTTAGCGATAACAACAACAACAACAACGATACTATATTCTAAATATGATTTGTATAATTGTTGTTGTTGTTGTTGTTATTATTGAAAGCTCTCCCTGTAATTTGCCAGAACAGAATACTTTTTTTTTGGTTCTATTTGACCAAGAGTCTCTAACAGAGTGTGTTTACTTCACCGTGGTTAATGGCCAGTGTGAATGGGGCCAGTCCCCTGTTTATATGTGTAATGAAAGCTTCATATCATGACGTGTCGAACAGTTGATTCGAATATTACGAGCCAGTCACACACAATGAAAAACCACAAAACGAACGAACACTTTTATGGACAAATTTTTATCATTTGCCGCCATTTATTTTCCATTCGTTTTTTTTATTTTTGATTTTCCTATGATTTTACCAAAGAGATGATGGTCGTTTGGTTTTCATTGTTTTACTGTACTATTGGGTGTACTTCTCGTTGTTTTTGTCCTTGTTGTAGTCGTTGTTGTTGTTGTGAAAAAGTTTTAGTGTTAATAACTGAAACGTGATGGTAATTGTCCTGACAGTATTAATGATGATGATTTCTATTTACTTGGAATTTGCATTTTCATTTCATTTCGTTTCGTTTCCAGTATTGCTTTCTCCTTTTGCCTTCACCATAATTTGCCTTTGTCTTCTCTCCTATTCTCACTATTAAAATAGAATTTTTTTCATATTTTTGTTCACTTTTTTATTTCTATTGACAGTTGGTTGGTTTATTTTTATTTTCATTACTCCTTTAACAGTTTAAAACGTTTTCATAATTGTTGTGCCATCATTTTACAACACAATTTATGTTTATAACACGATGTATTAAAGAAATTAATGAATATTTGTATTAAAACAAAAATGAACAGGGTTACCAGGTCTACACTGTTTACAAAAAAAAAAAAACCTCACTTCTGCTTTCTAATGGCGTTCATATTTTCCTCCGCGATTGCTGCAGTTTAATAAATCAAGTTCTGCAATGAAAAAGTTAGTTGTTCTACTGTATTAAGTTCTAGAAAGCTAGGGTTGCCATTTCGGCATTGTCTTGAAACAATTTATTCTAAGAGAATGCATGTGAAAATGAAAATAAAAAAATGCAAAGATGGAATACCAACAGAAATTCTGTTAATTGAGATTGTAACAACAGCTGCTGTTTAACATCACATTAGTCTTGAAGAAAAATTTGCCTTCTTGTTGGAAAAAAAATCATTGAAAACTCTGCTAAAACTAACCACTTGAAATATTGACCACAACTGAAGGGATAGCGATGGATCATCCATACATGCAAACATAATTGGTTATTTTAACCCTTTCAGTCAGGATTATGTCAATGCTTTTCGCACCACTTATGTTGTGTGTGTTACATTCATAACATAATTGGTCATTGCAACCCTTCAGTCAGGTTTACGACCTAGCTTCTAACATCACTTATGTTATGTTTGTTATTTTTCTACATGAGTGGCGGGACCTGAAGTTTAAAGTCGTCTCCGAACAACAGATTTTTCGCCGGAGATCTGCTCAGAGGAAGTCGTCAAAGAAATATTTGTTTCATATTTAGTTTTGTTAGAGATATCTGACCTAGGGTTTGAGCCAGACTCTTACTTCTATTAAGCCAACGCACTACCTACTAGATTACGGGGACTACAAAAGTTCATGTAAAGAAATAGACCTGATATTTTAGATCCATTGGAGATAGCACTGCCATAGCCATTAATTCTAGTGAATGAAGTTATGCTGATATGAGTCCACTTCATTTTAAGGAAAGCAGTTCTGTCAAAATTCTCCAAGTTTGGCCAAGTCTCCGACTCCACTTTAGTTGCACTCTCAATATCGTCATTAAGTTTTCGTGTTTCTGTCCATTTTCTTCTGAGACACCAGAATTTTCCTTTCAATTTGAGTTTTTCGGATACTCAACCATGAGGGAGAAGGTAGTAAGATAGTGTTGGCAAATATTGCACTATCACCATATGGAAGAGTGATTGACTCGTCTCTGACAAAAGTTAAGGTCACCTTCCAAAAATTTTCAGTGGGAGTTCTCTACATTAGGAGCCCGTTTAAAGATCTGCGAACTTAATAGGCCTAATTGAACTGCTTCGGTTGCAGGCAAGGTAGCTAATCAAATATCGCCAAAACTGGATAGAAGGCATACGAAAGTCTGTTCACGCTCTTAAGAAAGAAGCTCTGCACTGTGGTTTGAGTAATTACTGGACATTGCATTAGAAGCACTGTTGCGCTCACGCTGTCACGGTCATATGAAAACAGCTTAGCACCGTGGTTTGAGTGATTACTGGACATTACATTAGAAGTACTCTTGTAAGATGTAATGGTCTTGGCGTTCAAGCAAAAGACTTCTGACGAGGAAGAGAAGAAAATTGTTCTTCACTTATTGAATACATAACATACATAATTGATCATTACACCCCTGCAGTCAGGATTACAACCTTATGTTGTGTATGCTAATTTTCCACAAGAGCGCTGGGGCCTACAGTCTAAAGTCGATTCCGAACGACAGATTTTTGAGAAACCTTTCATGGTAAATTTATGTATCTCTCAGAATTTTAAGCGGAAATTTGCTGAGAGGAAGTTGCTGAAGATATTTTCTTCAATTTTTCGTTGATTTGCAGATGTCTGACCTGGAGTTTGAACCGTGGCCTCATGTAAAAAAAAGTATGGGACTGGAATTCGACATCTGTCAAGGTTTACATTGACGAAAATGGATCCCTTAACTAACACAGAACGCATTAAAAATTATCAAAACCTACTACAAAAGTGGTGATTCTGCCACAGCCACGCATCGTGCTTTAAGAGGAGATTATGGTTTACATAATCAACCAACTACGCAAGCAATTGGCAAACTTGAAGAGACTGGAGTGATTACAATATTGAAAATATTGCTATTGTAAGTGAAAGTGTTGCCAAAGACCCTAATGTGGCGATTCCTCGTCGTCCTCAGGAATTAAGACCGTCTTACGGCACATTGTGGCGTATTTTGCATTTAGACCTACACCTACATCCATATAAAGTTCAATTCACGCAACAACTTAAGCCAGCTGACACATTCACAATGTCGTCGATGCGTGGAATGGGTGCTTAAACAACAGACCATGGACAACAACTTTTCGAACAAAATTTTTTTCAGCGATGAAGCACATTTCACACCTCGTTGGGTATGATAATAAAAAAAATTGTTGTATTTGGGGTTCTGAGAATCCGCAAGTAATTAAAGAGAAGCCATTATATCCAGAGGGAGGGATGGAATGCATGCAAACAAGGCAAAGTTTCTGACTGTGGCCAACATGGCGACCACCAGGGCGATCCTTGTCTTGCTGTATTCAAGTTGACACGCAGCCTGCTCGTGGCCCCTCCTGGATGGCATTCTAGCACCCGCTAGATGTTAACTAATGCGTACAGCGATGTCCAATTCCCTGGACGTTAAATTCGGGTTGTGCGTAGGGCTTGGAACCCACCACGTAAAAATTTAATCCAATGAAAGCCTATACAATAGCCTCTAAAAAGATCCCCTCTAAAGTTGACGACCACGGCAAACGTTTCAAGGACAACGATTTGAGAATAGGCACGTGGAACGTCCGCACCCTTTATAGGGCAGGCGCTTCCGCCCAACTGGCGGATGCCCTTATGAAATGTAGGACGGACATCACTGCCATACAGGAAATGCGATGGATAGGACAAGGATGCAAAAGGCTAGCATCTTGCGATGTGTATTACAGCTGCCATGTTGATAAGCACGAATTCGGATGTGGTTAATAAGAGACTTCGTCACCTTGTCTCTGGGTTCACGCCAGTGAACGAAAGAATAGCCACAATCCGCATCAGGGCAAAATTTTACAACATCAGCCTAATTTGTGCTCACGCCACGACGGAAGAAAAGGACGATGTGGTTAAGGATGCCTTCTATGCTAAACTCGAGGACGTATACGATAAGTGCCCGGCCCATGACGCCAAAATCGTCCTCGGGTAGTTTAATTGAAAGGTCGGGCGGGAAGGTATCTTTGGCCCCACTGTCGGACAGTTCAACCTCCACGCAAACACTACCTCCAATGGTATGAGGCTGATCGATTTCGCCGCGGCGCGTAAGATGGTAGTATGTAGTACCAGGTCGGCAGGCCGAAATCCGTTAATCGGGTTGTTATGGCCAATTAAGTAAGTAAGTAAGCATTATATCCAGAAAAAGTCAATGTTTAGTGCGCTCTTTGGTCCGATGGTGTGATTGGAGCTTACTTCTTCGAAAACGACGATGGGAACGACTGTCACCATCAATTCGTAGCATTATGATCATATGATAACCAACATTTTTTTTGGCTGCCATTGAAGAATACGACTTGGAGAATATGTGGTTTCACACAAGACGGTGCCACATGCCACACAACGCGACCGAATATGGCTTTGTTACACTAGACAACCCTGTCTAATGAATACGTGTTTATATTATCATTTGTATACGAAATAAATAACAGGTTTTCGGGTTTTGTGTTTTAAATCGTAATTTCTAAGCAGATATGGTAAACATAGCTCACGACATTATCATCAAACAACTATTATCGCATGATTATTGCAATAAAACAAACCATAATGGATGTGATGCAAACACTATTTCACTATTTTCGTTATTTTTTTTACTGCAGTTTAAGTCATTTGGAAATGGAGATGTGATGTCATATTACATGCGATTTTAAAAGCGACACATTAGGATAATGCATGCATGATATTCAATAATTCACTGAAACGTTTTTAAGTAATTTTATTTCCTTTTTTTATTGTCATCAAATATTTTATTTTTGTTATGATAACAGCTATAAGGCGTTATTAAACGGAACGTCAAATCATTCTAGAAAGGTTTTTTCTATGCGATTTTTTTATGAAATTATTGGTAACGACGTTTATCAAAAAACTAAACGAACATAAAAGTTTTGTTTTTCAAATATTTTTCTTAGCATCTTAAGATAAAAAGAAAGCATTTCTCGTTTATTCATAACGAATATACAAATGAAAGTCTCTTGTAAATAATCGCAAGCCATGAGAATTGAAGATAAATGAAATTCTGATGCAAATTTGATTTGTTACAAGCGAATGTTCGTCTTGCCACAATATTTATGTTTGTCAAGTCAAATACGAGAATTTATTTTATTTTGCTTTAAAACCAAAACTACAATTGCAATACTTTACTTAACGATATTTGAAATTTTTCATTTCAGTTGTTCAGTCGTTTTCGTTCTGTTTTTGCTAAGCAACAGCCAACAATGTTGTAGAAAAGAAGGAAACAGAATTCGAACTTGTAGTCCTTTACCATTACCAGCTACCAGACTGTTCTGGCTTTGTGTGTGGCAACATCTGCATCTCATAGCAAATGATTATTGCATGAGAGTGCGGGCAAACAAACTTAAATGTTTACAGTGGCCTTGTCAAGACGGGGTTTCCTTTTTCTTTCCTTTCTTTTTATTTTATTTTCTTTATCAGTTTTTTGCTGTAGTTACAGTTTTCTGCTACGGTTGACATTTTCTTTTCCATGCTGCATGATTAATTATGCAATTTTTTTTTTAATAAAAATTTTATACAAAATTAAAATTCAATTTAACCACATAAGACGGCATAAAATCCCATAATAAATAAAGTAATGAGAATGAATGCTACCACCTCTGTTGCTACTGCTGCCATAAAGTATTAAAAATCTTGCAAAGGATTGAAGCAATGAGAAGAAATTTTCTAGGAAAAAATTAATTTATCAACGATACAAACTCTAGGGTGAACATAAATCATAAAGATAATACGTACATACATACATGCATATATACATACATATATTAGCAGTAATAAGTTTTACATTCTTCGTTATTATTAATCACAATACTTTGTAAAAGGATAATATGAGAATTAATTTTGAAAAAAAAAACAGGAAAAATTTTCACACAATTTTTACCATCAATTTCGTAAAGACCTAGACAAGTGAACAAAGCATAATATATTGTATAAACATATTCACATACCTTCCGATCCTACCAAAGCCCTTCTGGATCTTCTGCACACCTACGGCAATACCATAAAATCTTGTCTTGCGATGTCATTAGAGACTCTCTTTGAATTGTCTAATATTCATTTGCCTTTCCCCGTAATTTAGCTGAAATGAAAACACATAAGCGCAATCTATCCAGACCCACTTGTATACCTGACCCATGTCCTTTATCCTAAATTCATAGTGTTTCCTTAAGACATACATAAACATACATAATTGGTTATTACAATCCTTCAGTCAGGTTTACGACCTAGCTTCTAACACCATTTATGTTGTGTGCGTTAATTTTTATACATGAGTGGGACCTATAGTTCCGAAGACTCTCAGAGTTTTTCTAGATATCTGCTGAGAGGAAATCGTCGAAGAAATATTTTCATATTGATGTTTGACATGGATTTTGAACTCGGGCCTTACGTCTATTTACCCAAAGTACTAGACTACGGCGTTAAGAGTTATCAACAATTTGAGTTTTTTTTCTTTTGCCTTGCACTGGAGGTGGGAATCTTCGAAAGAAACTTTTGTTCCAACAAAAGCATGCACGATTCACCATCACTGGTGCCTACATACTAAACCCACCCCCTACATCCTTCAACCTCCTCCCACGGGACTGCCTTAAGGTATTACTTCGCAGAGGGCTGGTTAGCTTTAAAGCTTTACCAACAATCAGAGTATATTGCAGCAGTAATGTTAAGCAGTAACACAATGTCCTTGTCCAAATCGCAGCTTGAAGTCGCCGTAAACTTGTAGGTAGTGTGTTGGCTTATTAGACGTGAGGCCACGATTCATAGTCCGGGTTAGACATCTTCGACAAAACGAAATAAGAAAAAATATGTCTTCGGCGTCTTCATCTCAGCACTAAGTGTTAAATAAAAAACAAAGTTGGCATGAAAAGTTTCTCAAACAATCTGTCGTTCGGAAAGCTCCCGCTATTTATGTAGAAAAATAACACACACAACATTACTGGTGTGAGAATGATTAATTATGTATGTATGTATGTGAACTACAGCTTTGGCAGAAAGTACTCGAAGGGCGCCTAGCCAAAGGTTGTATTCTCTTTTCTTTGCAGGAAACATTACTCGAAGGACCCTAGCTAAATGGCATATCCTCTTTTCTTTGCAGGAAACATTACTCGAATTTATCCTCGCAAAAGGGCGTATTCTCTTTGCTTTGCAGAACACATTACTCGAAGGGCCCCCTAGCTAAGTGGCATATCCTCTCTTCTTTGCAGGAAACGTTAGCCAAAAAGTGTAATTTTTTTTATAATTTTCAGCCGAATTTTGGCCAGGAAAACCACTTAATAATATTCACGCCCCCCACGTAAAAAAAATTAAACCACATAACATGAGTGGTGTGAGAAGCTAGTTCGTAATCCTGACTTTAGGATTGTAATGGTCAATTATATATGTATGTATGTAATAATATTCAAACGACCTGGCATTTGATCAGTTAACTGTCATAGCCTATCATTATAGTTTGTATTTGGCAACTCCTAGACATTTAGTCTCTTTGATTTTTGAAAACATGCTTTACAGCAATCTGCTGGATGATGTTGTTAGAGAAAGCAGCCTTTTACATGCCTGGAAGTCTTTTAAGAAGTCAGTAATTTTTTACAAGATCGTTTATATTAAGATCCGGGATCTACTGGTACGATTCTCAACTTGGAAATAAGGTAGGCTGTAGAATTTTGTTTGAAGGGCTTTATTTTGAGTTATTTCTCGTCCTCCCCGACTGCCCTAAATCTTTACAAACAATCGGAGTATATTGTAGCATGCGCTGGCTCATATGTTAATCAATAACACATTTTCCTTGTCCAAATTGCAGTTTGAAGTCGCCGTAATCTAGTTGGTAGTGAGTAAGGGTAGGTAGTGTTTGAGGTAGGGCTAAGGCCCTTAAATCACACAGAGAACCATGAACCCTGGGTAGGAGATTTGGAACTATTAACATATCATGCCTTTTCTGACAGTCAAGCAGCAATTAGATTCAATCTTCCGGTCTAAAATGGTCTTCACATGCAGAGACTTTCTTGATCGCTTAAAGGTGCAGTTTTGTGTGCATCTAATATCCTACGCAAATGATATAGTGTCAGTCATTTCAGCGCGCGACATTGAGGATGCCAGGAGAAAACTGAATCAGGTCATGATAAGGACTCAGATATGGCTTGAGGACTCTGGTCTAGAGCTCGCAAAGAACAAGACTGAGGTCATACTGATGACAATGGCTCATATCCCACTCGAGATAAGTATGCAGATAGGTGATGTGTCATCGGTCACATAAAAGGCAGTTAGATATTTGGGCATAAGACTCGACTGTAGACTTAATTATTGGACCCAAATACAGCAAGGCAGCGAAACTAACGGGTATGTTAAGCAGACTGATGGCAAACCAACTGATGGCGAACCAACACAGGCCAAACGAAAATTGATTATGGCGGCGACGAACTCGATATTGCTGTACGGAAGCGAGATATGGGGAGATGCGCTGTAGATTAAATCTAAGCGGAAAATATTAGCAGTGGTGCAGCGAACAGCGGCACTAAGTATCGGGCGCCGCAGTCCTAGTGATTGCCGGGGAGATACCTATTGACCTGCTGGCATTTGAGCAAAGAAAATCTTGGAGAACGAAGAGAGAAAATCTTTCTATTAGTAGCGCAGATCTCAGATCTCAAACACTACGGCGATAGCAAAGTAGATGGAGTAAGGAGACATGCGGAAGATGGACTTATAAACTTATTCCGTCTATAGAGGCATGGATCAGGAGAAACTTTGGGGAAACTAACTATTTTCTGACCCAGTTTCTTTCGGATCATGGTTGTAAAGGGTTGTAATAGCCAATTATGTATGTATGTATACATAGGTACTCTGTCCATTAAATATTTCATCAGGCTTTGTTGTCAAGTTCTGGAATGGAGAAAACTTTTGCTGTACTAACAGAATTTTGGTTTAGGCAGCTCACCAAATCAACTAAAAATTTAAATAATTAACCTTATATTCCTATGATATTCGTTCGTTGAAGTCAAACCCTCTGGTTATGGTTTTCCTCTAGTAATCATTTAGAGAAAGAGAGGGGATTCATATTTTTTGTTTGGAAATTGTGGTGATAAATTTTCCATCCTCTCCCGAATTGCTTGCTTTTTCTACAAAACTTTTTCAAAAAATTACAAAATTTTCAATAGAATTGCAACTGATATGTCATGAAACTAATAACTCTCTCTCGCAATGACAAATAGAGTGCGTGCAATAGCCTTAAAAAAAATGAACAAAAAAAGAAAAAGACAATCGAACTGACAACAATCGATGTCTTGTTATCAAATCAAATAAACTATCGACAGTCAACAACAGCAGCAAAAACAATATGAAACATGAAGAAGGCAAAACGAATAAAAACGAATAAACTTGGATTACAAAAGAACTTTCAAGACAGCCTGCCTGTCTGTCATATTCATTTGTCAATTTTAGACAACAACGATGACAGAATATTCCCACCATTATATAGGTGCAGCAAAAGCAGCAGCAGCAACAACTATACCACTAGGACTGTCATCATCCATCAGTGAATGGTAGACAATGAAAGAAATCGACTGAGTAGAGACTTTACGATTCTATATGAACGTGAACGGGAATCGAAAAAAAAAATGCTGCAACATCACGAATAGTATCGATAACAATGATAACAATTGAAGTAACATAAACTTGCAAATAAAGGAACAGCACACAAAGTAGGAAAAATAGAAGATGAAGAAAAACCTTAAAAAGATAAATCAAAGTGAGTGCACAAACACAATAAAAACAAGAATAAACTGGTGGGGTTAAGAGAGAGAGACTAGATAGAGACTCACTCCTGCAGCCTTATTCATTCAGCTTTTGTAACACAAACACAAACAAGACGATGATGACGATGGCGATAACGATGATATTGCTGACGATTTTAAAATTGCTGGCAATATGAACAAATGAATGAATGAATGAATGAATATATGAATGGCTGAATCGAATGATAGAATGTATGATATTAATACAGGGAAAAATCCATTGTTAAATTGGAAAATCATGTTTATACTAAAAATATCACTGGAATTTATTTGAAAATTTTCATAATCACCACCAACACACAGACAGATATTAAATTCTAGATTTTGTAAAAGCTTTCCATGTAGTATATGTACGTGCATATCTATTTCCGTTTTAAGAATTTCCTCTCTCTGTGTAGTCATAATAACAATTCCATGATATCCTTGCTTATAAATGCCAATGATAATATAAGTCTAATAGATTAGCAACCATTGTATGGGGGAAATAAAACCAAATAAAGGTAGGTGATGATACACAGCCGAATAATTTATAATCAAATGCCAGCAGTAGGACATAAAGAATTGCTTATATCGGCTTTTTATTTCGTTTTGTTTTCTTTGTTTCTTATTTTGATGATGATTAGACGTCATCAGATGATCAAAATCATGTGACATTTACAAATTATGATTAATTACAATTGTACAGCAGTACAAAGAGATATGCTAGCCATCTTCTTATGTTCAAATAATAAATTTGTTTGAAAATAACATAACAAGGCAATGTAAGGAGTGCGCACAAAAAAAATGGTCCTACTTTTAAGCTTATAACTTTTATCATAATTGAAAAAAATGAATACCGTTACATTGTTTTTGTTAGTCATCTGTTTCAAAATCCACATGCTAAATGTCATTGCAATAGCAAAATTAGTTTTTTGAAAATGGCCACCCAACAAGAATGTCTTAAAAAAATAATTGAAATTTTCAATGAAAAACCGTGCCGCTTACAAAAAGCGATTGTTAGGCACGCAGGTGTTAACCAAAAAAGAGAAATATTGAGAGAAAGCATGGAAGTGGAAGAAAAAAAGGATTTGCCGACCAAAACAAAGCAATTAAATTCTACGTTTTTTTCCTAAAACACCCTAACAAAAAATTTGGATGCTCTGAGACATTTGTCAGAGAAAAATTTTATACACAAAAGAATTCAAATATTATTTACTTTAATTGAAATATAAAACGAAAGAAATCCGCCACTTAGTTTTATTTCCAGTGTAAGTCCAGATTTTTTCGTGCGCACTCCTCATAGGGAATGACAATTACAGTCTATAATTCATTATCAAATAATAAATGGCAACATTCCTACTTATATAAACGATTATTGAAATTTGATAAATCATAGAAATAATATGTAGTCGCCATAGTCTAGTAGGTAGTAGTGTGGTAGTTTACTAGACGAAAAGTCTGGGTTCGTTTCCCAGGTCAGACAACACAACGAAATATGAAAAGCTTCTCATAAACCTGTCGTTCGGAGTCGACTTTAAACTGTAGGTTCCGCCACTCATGTATAAAATAAACACAGATAACATAAATAGTGTGAGAAGCTAGGTCGAAGTTCTAACTGAAGGGTTCTAATGACCAATTATGTATGCATGTAATATGTTCTCAAATACAACGAATGCTTTTGTTACAAACGAACTCGACTCGACTGGTCCAAACGAATATAGGGTGTTTTTTAAGAGCTTGAGAAGTTTAAAATTATATTGCAAGCCAGAAATATATTTGCAAAGAATTTCATTTTCATCATAGACTGGCATCTATTTTTTAGGGAGTCAATACTGGTTTAAATATATTCCAATGCTTTAACTGTAGCCGTGGCCTAGTAGGTAATATGTTGGTTTGTAAGACTCGAGTCCATGTTTCAAACCCCAGCCTAGACATCTCGAACAAAAGTGACACTTTAAGAAAAAATATTCCTTTTGTTGACTTCCCCTTAGCAGTCTTCATACAAAAACGAATGATTTCACACATTCGTCTCTTTGTCTGGCGAACGCAAACCTAATTCAGAGTTTTTATTTATTTTCTATATAAAAAGACGTACGTATGAAATTGTATGTCCTACAAAAACAGGCCTTAAATAATGATGAAAGTAAATAAATTTGCACATGAAAAACTCCCAAAAAAAAAAACTCATGACAAAATCAATACACAGAACATGAATGATGTAAGAAGCTAGGTTGTAAGCCTGACTAAAGTATGGTAAACGATCCATTAAGTTAGAATGTAAGCTTCAAGGGAAGAAAATACAATTCGGTCAATGCTTACCTTTGATCAGTTTCAAATGTATGGCATCAGCAAAAATGCTCGTGTACGAGCTGAATCTGATAGACACATAAGCTAAGATTTTTATTTAAAATAATAAATGCAGCTTCAGGACTAAGGCCAACAAGTTGAGAAGGACGATTGATCAGTATTTCAATGTTTTCTTCATGAGTTGACGTTACAACAGCAATATTCACTTCGTTAAACACACTTTTTTGCTAGAAAATTTTCTTTGAAGAGAAAAAACGATCACTAGCTCTAGGAACTGCTTTAGCGACTGTGTTAACTGCAAAAAGGATGCATTTCTACCATTTGAAGCTTTATACGGGCCAAGTAGCTGCAATCTAGTACATAGTGTCTTGGCTTATTAGACATGAGTGATACAGTGCAACAAAACGGTGACATTCTCTCAGCAGATTTCTGGTATAAACTCTGAGAATAAATAAAAAATTGCCAGCCATGAAAAAGTTTCTCAGAAAAATCTGTCATTCAGAATCGCCTTTAAGCTAAAGGGCCCAGTACTCATGTGTAAAAGTGACACACACAACATGGGTGATGTTAGAATCTAGGTCATAATCCTGACTGCAGGGTTGTAATGATGTATGTATGTAAGCACATTACTTCGCTTTATTTAGAGTTTTGAATCACACGAATCGTTTGCCGATTATGTCGATCACAAAAAGGGCAAAGAGCTCAATGGAATTGATGAAGAAAATTTTTTTAAAGCAAATTTCCTTGATGATTTCCTTATCCGATCTAACAATGAGCTCATTTAATTCCAGCGGCGACGCTGGCTCGGCCATGTCGTTCGAATGGAGGGAGATGCTCCAGCAAGACGGGGATCTGCAGTAGTCGGCGAAGACGGCAACCTTGTATGCATTACATACATAATTGGTCATTACAAGCCTTCAGTTAGGATTACGACCTAGCTTCTCATGCCACTTATGTTGTGTACGTTAATTTTATACATGAGTAGGACCTATAGTTCCGGAGACTCTCAGAGTTTTAGCCAGAAATCTGCTGAGAGGAAGTTGCCGAAGAAATATTTTTGCATATTTTCGTTTTGATGGCTGACCTGGGGTTTGAACGCGGGTCTTCAGTCTAATAAGCTAAACACACTACCTACTAGACTATGGTGACTTCTTGTATGGATTGGAAGGACCAAATTAAGGAAGACCTGATGTGATCAACTGAAATAGGCCACCAAGGTTCAGAGGCGCCTGGAGGATTTGTTACGCCGGGCCGAAATTCGGATTATTAATGGCCAATTAAGTAAGTAAATCGATCCATTGTTATCGATATCTATAGCCCTTATGTAACTAAAATTTGTGCAAAAGTGTTATAAGCTTTTTGTTTTACTTTCTTTTAGGGAAATTATTTACAGTCGAACCTCTATAAATTGAATTACCATTATCCAGAAAAAAGCTTCCACTTATAGAAACTTCAAGTTAAAGAAGCAAAACCTGAAAGAATTTCTCTCTAAGATGCTGTTGCTGTGCTTCAACTTATAAAAAAATTCAAATAATAGAAGTTCAAATTATAGAAGTTTGACTGTAATTCTAGAATTTAAAAATTTCTTTTAAATCTTATGAAATTAATCAATGTCCTGTGTTTACAAGTGTAAATTAAAAATAAAGAAATTTAAATTTCATTTTCAAATTGAAAAATTATTTCTTTTTTATTTATGCTAAGTATGTATACCACCTGTCTTACAACATTTTACTACAACAAAAATGTCACTGATATTCTGGCTAATAAATGTGTCCAACACAGGCTATCCATCATGGCTTTAACAACAAATACAGTAGCCATGTCAGCAAATACGAAAAAAAAATGGAGAAAAAAATACCGTGTGACACGGAAGTAAATCAAATTTGACACACTTTCATTGTACATCACTGTTGTTGTTTTTGTTGTTGATGCTATGTTTTGTTGGGTAGGGACATGGTAGTTTTATTAAAGGACATGGCTTTATAATCAACAAGGAAAAGAACAAAAAAAAAATAATCCTAATAAAATGCCTGCATTCATTATACAACAACAACACAATTGCTGTTCTTCCTATTTATTTCCTTTGACATTTTTTTATGATCATTTTTGTTGTGCCTTTTTAATGCAGGGAAGCAGGCAGGCAGGCAGGCAGCCAGGCACGTGGTTAAAGTTCAAATGATGATGATAAAAAAAGTCTTAAAAATGTTTCGCTTGTCATTCATTGGTTTTATGACTTTCGGATAAAATTATTTTATATCCGCAACAGAAATAAAACAAAGAAGAATTTGATTGATTTTTACTTTCCTTTCCTTCATTTTAACTGCTTTTCTGAAAGCGATAAAAGGCACAATAATTCCGATAAGTTTACTTAAGAGATGAAATAATGGGTGAACCAGTTCATGGTTTCAAAAGTAAACGTTCATGATATTTCTTTTTTATTGTAAAGTTTGAACGTTAACATTATGTGGGAAACACTACATCATTTAAATGACCTCCAAGCGAAGTGTTGCAAGCATTGATTCTTTTGAGGTAATTTTCGACCACTTTTTGACACATATTGGGCGGTATCTCAACCATAACTTGAAGAATATTTGGTTTTAAGTGAAGGTTTATTTCTGCATAAACACGGTCTTTCGCGTAGCCCCACACAAAAAAAGTCTAATGGTGTCAAATCGCATGATCTTGGTGGCTAGTTGATATCGCCACGACGAGAAATTACGCGGCCAGGAAATGTCTCTTGCAATAAAGCCATATTTGCTCGAGTTGTGTGGCATGTGGCACCATCTTTTTGAAGCCACATATTCTCCAAGTCGTATTCTTTAATAGCAGGCAAAAAAAAGTTGGTTATCTTATGACCATAACGCTCCGAATTGACGGTGACAGTCGTTGCATTGTCGTTTTCGAAGGAGTAAGATCCAATCATAGGAGTCGCCGTGGTCTAGTAGGTAGTGTGTTGGCTTATTAGACAAAAGGCCCGGGTTCGAATCCCAGGTCAGACATCAAAACGAAAAAATATTTCTTCGGCGACTTCCTCTCAGCAGATTTCTGGCAAAGACTCTGAGAGTAAATAAAATTGCCATGAAAAGCTTCTCAAAAATCTGTCGTTCGGAGTCGACTTTAAACTGTAAGTCCCGCCACTCATGTATAAAATTAACGCACACAACATAAAGTGGTGTCAGAAGCTCGGTCGTAATCCTGACTGAAGGGTTGTAATGGCCAATTATGTATGTATCACACCTTCGGACCAAAGAGCCCACCAAACAGTGACTTTTTCTGGGTGTAATGATCTCTCTTCAATTACTTGAGAATTCCCAGAATCCCAAATACGACAATTTTGTTTATTAACATACCCACCGAGTGGTGAAATGTGCTTCATCGCTGAAGGAAATTTTGTTCGAAAAATTGTTGTGCCTGTTGTTTAAGCACTCATTCCCCATATCTACGACGTTGTGAATGTGTCAGCTGGCTTCAGTTGTTGCGTGAATTGGACTTTATATGGATTGAGGTGTAGATCTAAAAGCAAAATACGCCATAATGTGGCGTAAGACAGTCTTAATTTCTGAGAACGACAAGGAATCGAAACATTCGGGTCTTCGGCAATACTTTCACTTACAATAGCGATATTTTTAGCGGAATGCGACAAACGATGATGCACAGGCCTTTTAATATTTGTAACCACTTCAGTCTCTTCAAATTTTTTCACAATTTTTCCAATTGCTTGCGTAGTTAGACGATTATGTTAACCATAATCATATATATTATTTCTAAAGCACTTTTTTTTGTTGGTTGCAAATATCTTCCATACCACCGCATCAAATTTAATGAATGATATCTCATTTTAAAGCTTATATCTAACACTAATGGCAAAAAATAATTAGAAATTGAAAAATTAATATTTGCATTGATAAAAATTATATTTTATATAGAACAGCATAATAATACTGTTGTCATTACGATTATATGTTTTTATTCAAGTGTGCTAATACAGGGTCGCTTAATAGTAATGCATTTCTACATAATATAGTATGTATATAAATTCAATCTGGCAATACCGCTATTTACTATAAAACCGTTTATTACTACGTCAGTTATATATAATATGCATATTAAGTTGTAAAAAGCTGTTTTGGCAATACTTAGCAGTAGTTGTTAGATCAAGGGCGATAAACAGGGTCGCTTAATTTTAGTGCTATTCCACATAATAATAAGTAAAGTAATTTTGGTAATGTCGAAAAACAATTCCCTGTGAAAGTTGCTTTTGCTATAACGATAAACAAAGCACAAGGTCAAACTCTTTAAAAGGTAGAATTGTATTTACCAGACCCGGTCTTTTCACATGGGCAGTTATACGTGGCTTTTTCTCGAGTGCGTACGTTTATAAGATATTTTTATTTGTATTAAGGATTCGTACGGACATTTAGTTAACGATGATCATGTCATTACCTCTAACATTGTATTCAAATATGTATGTAAATATGTATGATGATATAATGATTTCTAATATTTTTATACTTTTAATAAAATTTCTATTAATTATTTTCATTTTATGTTACAAAAATAACAACTAACGGTGCGATACATTCGCACGGGTCATCTAGTTACTGTTAATAAGCGAAGTTATTGTTAAAAAATATGACTTGAAGAAAAAGTAGAGTCTCTAAGAAAGTCAATGAAATAACACTTAAGGCCATTATTACAATTTGCCTTTAACTAAAGGCAGGCTTTTAACGGGTAAATAATTTTTTTCTCGTCTTCTCTTAAAGCACAATACGTGGCTGTGGCAGAATCACCATTTTTGTAGTAGGTTTTGATAATTTTTATCCGTTGTGTGATAGTTAAGCGATCCATTTTCGTCAATGGCAGACTTTCTGAACTGAAAAGAAAAAAAATTCGTTTCACAACTTTGTTTGACCAGATGTCGAATGCCAGTCCCATACTTTTGAAACCACGAAATGGATAGCCCTTTATAAGGAAACGTAAATAAATTTTAATTTTTATTTTAAATTTAAGGTACAGTATTGTTGATTTGATGAATTCATTTTAAATCTACAACGAGACTTGCTTAGAATTTACCACTCGGATTGTAAATAATGAAGCGTAGCGTTGAATAGAAAATTTTATTTGTCAAGTTCATTAACCTCCTCTTTTGATGAAGTCAAAACAAACAAACAAAATCTTGATAATAAAAGCGTAAATACTTACCAAATGAATGTGTTTCTAGCAGTTTAGCAGTTGCAATGCAACTCAAGTTAAATGAGTTGCAAATATATGACAACAATAATGGTCATCAAAATGTCTGTAAATGTTGATGTTGACAATGCCAAGAAATGAAATGAAATACTTACAACAGCAACATAACGTATACATTACTTAATGCATACATTATGCAGAAACAGGATTTCTTTCATTCATTCATTATAAAACGAACTCACAGGCACCCTACTTTATAACAACAGGTCAGTTCAGGTCGAAGTGGTAGCTCTGATATCACAAAGCTCACTTGAGCACGCATAGCGGCCTGTCGTGATGCCACGGGTGAACACAGTTCCCGTACTAACCAAGTTCCACCAAAATCAGGGAAGAGGAAGAAGTTGGTCAGCGCAAGGGCTGCACATTTATAATAGCAACTAGTGAAGGAATCCATCCATAGCTTCAAAAATTATCCTCCGAAAATTGCCTCCAATTATTTCTAATCCACAGTATTTTCTGCTGTGTAGAGTGTTGCATTTAAATTATACAAAAAAAAAAGAAACTTTCAACTGTTTTGTTACAAATTGCATTCGCTGTTGTCTCGTTCTACCCTCGCTACAGGAACAACATTAGCACCGACTTTTCTAGAGAGAGTTGGGGCGTTCATGTTAATGTAATGAACAGAATGAAAGTAGAATTTAAATATTTGCCAGAGTGTCTGTACAAAGACGAAGTGCAAGTACTTTGGCTTAACAAATTTTCTTGTTTATTTTGTTTGTGTAATTTGTCCGTCCCTGTCTCAATGTCGCTTTAATTTCGCACAAACAAATCAAGTTGAAGAAAAACACAAACATTCGTTGTGTTACAATAACATGACACCAAATTATCATGATTTTAGTCTCTCTCTCTCTCTCTCTTTCTCAAATGTCAACGGTCTTCAGTGCATTCAAATAAAATTAATGAAAATAAATTTAAATACAGGAGTCCGCTTCAAAATTATTGACGTATAAACAATGATAGTTCATTGTAAAGCAAATATTAAAGGCAAGCTGAATTCGTTTCCTTTTAGAATATATTGGAAGCCAGAAATCGAATGAGACCATCCATACATACATAATTGGCCGTTACAACACTTTAGCCAGGTTTACAACCTAGTTTCTCACACCACTTATACATAATTGGTGGGACCTACAGTTTAACGTTGATTCCGGAAGACAGATTTTTGAGAAGTTTATGCCAGAAATCTACTGACAGGAAGTTATCGAAGAAATATTGTGTCATATTTCGTTAAGTTGGAGATGCCTGACCTGGAGTTTGAACCGTGGCCTCATGTCTAATAAGTTAACGCACAACCTTGTAGACCACAACGACAATTAAGATAACGCCGAATAAAATCTACAAAATAGTAATAAATGATCATCATCTAACTGTTCCTGTCGATGGCAGTAGCCAAACATTATTTGAGCTCACAAACGGGACCAACATTATATATTAAAAAGTGATGCCCCAAAACTAACTGATAAATTCCGATGAACTGGACTTGATAATCAGCATACGGGCGTTTCATGTCCGCTATGATTGCCTTAAAATTCAAGCTGATCACACATAATTGGCTATTACAACCGTTTAGTTAGGATTACAACCTAGTTTCTCACACCACTTATGTTGTGTGGGTCAAATTTTATACATGAGTGGAGGCACTTACAATTTAAAATCCTCTCTGAATGCCTGATTTTTTTGAATAAGTTTCATGGCAATTTTATTTGACATTCAGAATTTTCTATTGAGAGGAAATCGCCAAAGAAATATTTTTTTTTTTCATTTTGTTTCAGATATCTGACCTGGGATTTGAACTGGGGCCTCATTTCTAATAAGCCAACACATTACCTGCTATGCAAGGGGAACACCCAAATTTATTAGGTTAGGTTAGGTCGGAGTGGTAGCTGTGATATCACAAAGCTCAATTGAGCACGCATAGCGGCCCGTTGTGATGCCACGGGTAAACGCAGTCCCTTTACTAAGCAAGTTCCACCAAAATCAAGGAAAAGGAAGAAGTTAGTCAACGCTAGGGCTACACATAATTTATTGCGGGCTTAAAAAATTTAATGAATGTACAGTAAGACCCCGCTTAACGCTATTTCAGTATTACGCACTAGATTGGGATTCGCCTAAATCGCACACTGTATTGATACTTGTTGTATACGTATGCAAATGAAACGGCCATGCACCAACCAAAAGCGGTGTAATATATAGCGACGGTGTATGCTTTGTATCTTTTTCAATGCCCTTTTGTTAATCTGTCCAGAATAAAGATTCCAACTGTGATTTCCGTCGTCGTGCTAAATTGTCTCGTTTAACACTGTTTCATTTAGCGTTGTAACTTATTGGAACGTAACTCGCGTGTTATATGGGATCTTACTGTAGTGATCGGTCTGATATCAAGTAATGACCATCCCGTTAGATTATCGAGAAAGTGTGAGGCAGAAGAGTGAACTCTGTGTCTAGCCAGAGACGGCTAGTCGGCAAAAAAAGTAGGCAATACTTGTGCAAGTTCAAGATGGCTTTTTACACAGAACGATTTGACCCTGATTAACTCCTACCTCTTGAATAATACTTTAAGTTTAGAAGTGGACATAGGTCATATGGAAAAGTCTATTCATTGAATTAAAGTTTAGAGAATATAAGTTTGTTAAAGTCGCCATAGGTAGTGTGTTAGATTACTAGGCGTAAGGCCAAGGTTCTAACTCCCGGACAAACATACATAACATACCTAATTGGCCATTACAACCCTTCAGTCAGGATTACGACCTAGCTTCTCACATCACTTATGTTGTGTGCGTTAATTTTATACATGAGTGGCGGGACCTACAGTTTAAAGTCGACTCCGAACGTTAGATATTTGAGAAGCTTTCTAATGGCAATTTTTACTCTCAGAGTCTTTTCCAGAAATCTGCAGAGAGGAAGTCGCCGAAGAAGTATTTTTTGTTTTGATGTCTGACCTGGGATACGAATCCGGGCCTTTCGTCTAATAAGCCAACACACTACACCACGGCGACATGCTCCAGGAGAAACAACAAAACGAAAATATGAAAAAATATTCTTTCAGGCAAACTGTCTCTCACCAGGTTTCTGCTAAAATTGCCATGAAAAGTTTCTCAAAAAATCAATTGTTCGGAGTCGCTTTAAACTGTAGGTCCCGCCGATCATGTATAAAATTAACACACACAACATAAGTGCTGTGAGATGCTAGGTCCATAATCCTGACTTGCTCAATTATGTATTTATGTATGTATTTAGATATCTTTAGTAATACTGCCCATATCCGAGGTTTCGTGAATTGCTCCAGTGAAATGGCTGTAGAGCTAGGCAGGCGAAATTTCACTGAAAATTCTACACGAGTTGACCGAAGATGGAAAACTACAAATCTTTCTCCTTGACGAGAGACCAGCGTGGTTGAAATAAAGATGAATGTTCGCAAGTAAAGCCCTTTTTCTCATGACAAATTTCCTTTGACTGGGTAGCAACTTACTTCATTAAATTTATGGTAACTTCTTAACTCCTAGGTCAGACATCAAATGAAAAAATATTTCTTCGGCGACTTCCCCTCAGCAGATTTCTGGCAAAGACTCTGAGAGTAAAAATTGCCATGAAAAGCTTCTCAAAAATCTGTCGGTCGGAGTCGACTTTAAACTGTAGGTCCCGTGGTCATGTATAAAATTAACGCACACAACATAAGTGGTGTGAGAAGCTAGGTCGTAATCCTGTCTGAAGGGTTGTAATGGCCAATTATGTATGTATGTATGTAACTTCTTATTTCACGTTTTTAATTTCTTAAATTTAGTGCTATTGTGTTTAAAAAACATTCCAAATTAAATTGTGAAATTATAACCAAATAAAGTTTTAAACATTATTAGAATGGATGTGCATTATTTGTAAAGTAAAATCAAACAAATAACTTCTGGAGAACACAGAGTAATTTAATATTCTGTGTTTTTCATATTAATTTAAGCATTTGGCGAGTGATATTGGTTACAATGTTTTCTTTTTAATATTATTTAATGCATACAAACACACACACACACACACACATAGATATTAAGTACAGTCAAACTTCTATAATTTGAACTTCTATTATTTGAATTGAAGTACAGCAACAGCATCTTGGAGAGAAATTCTATCAGGATTTGCTTCTTTAACTTGAAGTTTCTATAAGTTAAAGTGTTTCTTCTGTATAATGGTAATTCAATTTATGGAAGTTCTACTGTATATTTGGAAAATAAAAAAATAAAAGTTTTCAAAAGAAAGTTCACATTTTTATAATGAATTGCCCTGAAAATTTGTTGCCATTAATCATGGCAAGATTGTATTCAAGTGTGCCATGACAATAAACCCTGCAAAGTTTCAGTGCTATGAAGAGAAGCGTCATGGAAAATGACAAATTGAATGAGACAGTGTTTCTACTACTGTCTACTAAAGAAAATGTTACAGACGTATGTACTACATACAAAGGAAGTATAATAATAACAATAACAATAATAATAACAATGATAATAATAATACTACTATTACATTTTAATACATACATACATATCTCTTAATAATGCTAAGGGTCTAGGCCCTTTAGAAAGTAAAAAGAAAAATTGAATTGAAAAGAAAATTAGAAGCCCAATTGAGATGAAATGAAATTCTAATTGAAAATAATTCAATTGGCAGTGTCGATCTGAGGGAATTATTAAATGAAACGTGTCTATTCATAATAATAATTGACCATTAGAACCCTTTACGTACGTAACCAGGCGTACGACGTAGCTTCTCAACACCACTTATGTTGTAGGCGTTAATTTTATACATGAGTGGCGGGGGGCCTACAGTTTAAAGTCGACTCCGAACGATAGATTTTTGAGAAACTTTTCAATGCAATTTTATTTACTTTTAGAGTTTTTGTACAAAGTCTGCAAAAAGGAAGTCGCCGAAGAGATACATACATTGGTCATTACAACCCTACAGACAGGATTAAGACCTAGCTTCTCACACTACTTATGTTGTGGGCATTAATTTTATAAATGAGTTGCCGAACCTACAGTTAAAGTCGACTCCAAACGACAGATTTTTCTTGAGAAGCATTTCATTGCAATTTTTATTTAACATTCAGAGTTTTCACCAGAAATCTACTGAGAGGCAGTTTGCTGGAAAAGTATGTTCTCTTCAGATTACGTTTTGTTGGGTTTGAATCGAGTCCTCACTTGTAATAAGTCAACACACTACATGCTAGACTACGGCGACTTCATATCACGACAACGTCTACAATATCAACGAATGCGAATCAGTTTTGAAATCATGATATAGAACCTAAAGCCCTTCTAAACAATATCAAGTGTTTGTGCACAGATATCTCAGTATTTACTGTCCAAGTAAATCTTCAAATCTAAAGCCTTGACTGGAAATCAAATAATAACCAAACAGGTATAGGATAGGAAACCAAAACGGAGACAAAAGACTTGCGAAGCAGTGAACTGGTTTATGAGGCGAAAACAGAATCAGAAGTCGCCGTAGACTAGTACGTAGTGTGTTGGCTTATTAGACATAAGGCCACAGTTCAAACCCCAGGTCAGATATCAAAATTAAAATATAAGGAAAATATTTCTTCGGCGACTACCTCAGCATATTTCTGGCAAAAATTCTGAGTATTAAATAAAATTGCCATGAAGAGTTTCTTAAAAATCTGTCTTTGGCAGTCGACTTTAAACTGAAGGTCCCTTCACTGACGTATAAAATTAATGCATACAACATTAGTGGTGTGAGAATCTAGGTTGTAATCCTGACAGAAGAGATGTAATGACCAGTTATGTATGCATGTATGTAAGCAATAATCTGCTTCTTTGCTGTTCTTTATAATGCAAATGGATTCCATTACCTAGCTATCCTTTCGTAGTTAAACTAAAGGGTCCGCCAAATAACTTTTTTTTTGAAAATGCTTTAAAAAAAACCTACTGAATATTTTCTTAAATTTCTTTTTTTATTTGAAAGTACAATCTTTCCGGTTAATAATGGAAAATAATTTCATTCAAATGGTTGCCTCGGCTGGCTATGCAGTAGCCTACACGATCGGTCCAATTTTTCAGCACATTATCGATTGCGTGCTGCTGTCTTTGACCAATGGCTTCACAAATATTGTCCTTTAAAGCGTCAATTGTCTCTAGCTTTTCGGCGTAATACTTATCTTTGACGGCACCCCATAAATAATAGGCCAATGGTGTCCAATTGCAGTTCCGAGGTGGCCAAACGATATTAGCTCTGCAGCTGATATGCGATATTCAAAAACAGGGCACAAAACATGGTCAGTAGCTTCGGCTGTGCGGCACTTAGCGCCGTCCTGTTGAAACCAAATGTTAGCAATATCCTCCTCTTCAGTTTTGGTGAACAAAAATTTGTTCAACATGGCCCGATTACGATCGCCATTGACTGTAATGGCCACTCCTTGCTCATTTTCAAAGAAAAATGGTCCAATTATGCCTCTGGACCAAAATCCACACCAAACGGTGACTTGTTTTGGGTGCGTCGGCTTTTCAATGTATGCATGCGGGATTTCTGTGCTCCAAATGCGACAATTTTGTTTGTTTACATACCCGCCAAGATCAAAATGAATTTCATCTGAAAAGATGATTTTTTTTTTTTGACAAAACTCGGCATCTTCTGTAAGTCGATTGCAGGCCGACTTAGCGAAGCGAAAAGGCCTATACACAACCATATTCGTTCAGCGGAAGGATATAACTAATTATCTGTCAAATCAGACATGAGCTAAGTGTTACCATTCACGAAATAAGCGCTAGTTGAAACAAGAAAAAACGTTAGATGGCGGACCCGTTACAAGGCACTATGTAAGTAGAGTCCATTACCTAAAGAAACTAAAATCAGGTTTTAAAATTAAATGCCTTGGTTATGCAGCTGAACTTTATTTTACGCATCTTTACAATACAATATCCTGGCGTGTATAATGTTGAATACAAGGAACAATGAAGTTTTAAAAAAGGATTTAATTTTTACTACAACTGAAACAACCATTCTCTCTCTCTTTCTATCTCTTACATTTGCTCTTTTAATTTTTTTCTTGGTTTTTTTTCTTTTTTGCTTTAAAAGGTGTTGTTCAAGACTCATTCGGTATGTTGTTCAGTTGGTTTTTGTTTTCATTTCATACCTTGTTCAGGCTAAGTGTTTGGTTTATAGTTTTACAATACGAAAGAAAGAGAGAAAGAGAGAAAGAGAAAGGAAAAAACCTTCAAAGCAATAACAAAAACTTTCAGATTTTCTAGTACTTTTTTTTAGAATTTCCAGATGCTTTTAATGCTGTTGCGGTAAATGTACTTAAGTCGAGTAAAGGCTCCGGCATTGATTTCTCTGTTAACCTTACCTTCTAGTGGGTTTTTTTAAAATTTTTTTCTCGAGTTTTTTTGGATTTTGCTGTTGTTTACAACCGCATACACGCATTCTGACACAAGTTTTATATCGAAAACAGAGTTTTATGGAGTTTTCTGTTTTGCATCTTTTTGGTTTCTGAAAAATTGTTTCTAAATTTAGAAATTAAATCCTTAAGCAGTTGAATTGAATTTCTGAAAAAAATTTATCATGTTTTGCAGTTAAAGTTGCATTTTTTCATTGATGCCTTCAAATACCATTTCATGGCAACATCCGTAACACAGCAGGATGGCCACAGGCAAAGGAGAAACATTGATTTTCAATATCCCGCCGTCTGTGTAAGTATTTCGTTTATTATTATTTAATTATTGTTTAATGAACAATAAATTCTTAAAAACCACTAAACACACAAACAATTGCTTGTCTAAGGCACACTAGGAGATATCCAGCATTCATCCGCAATGGCATCCGTTGCCGCCACCGCCACCGCCAATAAAAAAAAAGAGAGAATGAAATAAAAATCCCATAAAATTGAAAAACTTCAGAATGAAAATGATAATAAAAAATACTGGAAACATAAGTATTAAAAGGGGAGAACATAAGTTAACAACGACGCTACAAACTGAAAATGTTTACCAAATTATAAGCACTTAAGAAACGTTGTTTGCTTTCAATGAAGCCCTGATGTGCTGTGCACAATAAACTTCTTCCATACGAAAGCCAACAATTTGTTGCAACCAGCAACCGGCACACAGAATGTGCTGTTTGCCACAACAAACACTTAATATTTCAGTAGATATTCCACCCAAACTAATGGCTGAACTTTTTAATGGCAATTGCTTTGGCCACTAGAGACCCACTGTGCGTGATATTTCCTTGTTGTTTATACGTTTTGTTTCGGTTTCGCCGATTATTACGATTGCATGTTGAGACAAGGCATACTTCCGCACCAAAACTTCCGACCATTTGCAGACACTTAATGTTTGAATTTTTGTTTTTGGTCTCTGTATTCTGTTGCTGTTGTTGTTGTTGGTTTTTAAACAATGATTCTTAGTTTGTAACTCACTTTGCTTTCATTACGTTGTGCAACGCATCTCATTTGTTATCCTTTAGTTTAGCTGGATGTTCTTTTCGTTTCGTTTGGTTTCTTTTCAATTCAGTGGTTTTTTTTTCATATTTAACGTTGCCATAAGAATAATAATGAAGAGTTTCGTTTAGTAAATGTTTGTTCAAGACTGTGTAAATACATTTATATATGTGCAGTGAGGAGCAAAAGTGAGTACATGTTGGTATAATAGCTATAAAGCAAACTAAGCTTGTGTTATCCGTTTAAAGTTTGCTAATGATAAACAAAACCGGATTATTAAGAATTGGAAACTAGACGACCGTATTATTGAATTTGGATCTACTATTATTTATACATGCTGTAATTCAACACAACTCGAACGACTACAAAAGTTACAAAATAAAGCAATGAGGGCAATTTTACGATACAACAGATACGCGTCAATCCAATTCATGCTTAATACACTCAAATGGTTGAATATAAAACAACGACTGGAGCTAAACATCATAATTTTTATTAGAAAAATGAAGCAAGGAAAGGCGCCTGAATACCTCCGCGAGCAAATTATGTATGTGGGTCTGGTTCAACCTTATGGATTGAGGAATGCTGACAACTTCAGACTGCAATGAGTCACCTCAACATCAATGCAACAGTCATTATTCTACAAGGGTCTTAGATTATATAACTCTCTGGAAAATTATATAAAGAATGAGCAGAATAACAATGTTTTCAGAAAGGAATGTGTAAATTTTTTAAAAAGAATAACGCAATTTTGTAATTTATTGAAAAGTGATTTTGTAATTTAGTGAAATGAAATTTGTTAAAGTATGAGAAAATACTAATAAAGATTTATATTTCTTTATTTATTTATTTATTCAACTGCAACATATTGCAGGAAACGTAATGATAAGACGTCGACCGTACGATTCCATTCCTCTAGAATGATCATAATTGCTGCATTGACACAGCATGGCGCGAAATCTATACATTTGCCTGAATATGCGTTCTTTGAATCTCCCGGATTGGGCTAAAAGTTCCGCTACTAGCCTAAGGATAGACTGTAACGGCTCGGCAAAATATTAGATTACCGAACGAGAGATTTTTGAGAAGCTTTTTTTCATGGCAATTTTTTACTCTCAGAGTCTTTGCCAGAAATCTGCTGAGAGGAAGTCGCCGAAGAAATATTTTTCATTTTGATGTCTGACCTAGAATTCGAACCCAGGCGTTTCGTCTAATAAGCCAACACACTACCTACTAGACCACGGCGACTTCACAGAATCTATACATTGGACTGAATATGTGGTCATTGAATCTCCAGGGTTGGATTAAAAGTTTCGTTATTAACCCAAGGATACATTGTAACTACCCGGCAAAATATCAATTCCGCCATCTAACGCTTTTTTTTTCAACTAGTGCTTATTTCGTGAATGGTAACACTTAGCTCATGTCTGATTAGACAGATAATTAGTTTTATCCTTCCGCTAAACGAATATGGTTGTGTATACGCGTTTTCGCTTCGCTAAGTCGGCCTGCGATCGACTTACAGAAGATGCCGATTTTGGCAAAAAAAAAATCATCTTTTCAGATGAAGCTCATTTTGATCTTGACGGGTATGTAAACAAGCAAAATTGTCGCATTTGGGACACAGAAAACCCGCACACATACATTGAAAAGCCGATGTACCCAAAACGAGTCACTGTTTGGTGGGGATTTTGGTCCAGAGACATAATTGGGCCATTTTTCTTCGAAAATGAGCAAGGAGTGGCCATTACAGTCAATGGCGATCGTTATCGGGCCATGTTGAACGAATTTTTGTTTACAAAAAATGAAGAGGAGGATATTGGCAATATTTGGTTTCAACAGGACGGCTCTACGTGCCACATAGCCGAAGCTGCACTCGATGTTTTGAGCCCTGTTTTTGAAGATGGCATTATTAGCCGCAGAACTGATGTCGGTTGGCCACCTCGGAGTTGCTATTTGACACAATTGGACTATTATTTGTGGAGAGCTGTCAAAGATAAGTGTTATGCCGACAAGCCAGAGACAATTGACGCTTTAAAGGACAAAATTCGTGAAGACTTTGCTGAAATACAGCTGCACACAATCGATAATGTGCTGAAAAATTGGATCGATCGTGTAGGCTATTGGATGGCCAGCCAAGCCAACCATATGAATGAAATTATTTTCCATTATTAATCGAAAGGATTGTACTTTCAAATAAAAACGGAAATTTGAGCAAATATTGAGTATTCAGAAATGCCACTTCTATTCGATAGAAAGGCCAAGAAAACTGTCCTCTTCTTAAGCTCATCTAATCTGCTAATTGCTATGAATTTCCACAAAACCTAAGGACCAGAGCAAGGTTATCTCATTTCCCTTGTCTAGCTGTATACGAGTAAACATTAAACAGCTCGAAGGCTCGTACAGCATTCTGAATATTGCCTGTGCTTTATACTTCATGTCTGACCCAGGTCAGACATCAAAACGAAAAAATATTTCTTCGGCGACTTCCTCTCAGCAGATTTCTGGCAAAGACTCTGAGAGTAAAAATTGCCATGAAAAGCTTCTCAAAAAATGTGTCGTTCGGAGTCGACTTTAAACTGTAGGTCTCGCCACTCATGTATAAAATTAACGCACAAAACATAAGTGGTGTGAGAAGCTAGGTCGTAATCCTGAATGGTCAGCAAAACCGAAACATTGAGAATTGGAAACTGTATTAAGTATTAAAGCTGACCTGCAATATGTTGGAGGAAACGTAATGGTATGACCTCAACCTTAAGATCTCCAATTCCATAGCTCTGGAAACGATCAGAATGCTGCTCGGTGGCTTTAAGAAGAAATCTATGTGTGTACATTAATGCAATATTAGTTGCCAGCATGTGTTTTGATGGTTCATTCAACTCAACACAGACACAATACATTGGACTGAATATGTGGTCTTTGAACCTCCAGGGTTGGATTAAAAGTTTCGTTATTAACCCAAGGATACACTGTAACTACCCGGTAAAATATCGGTACCGCGATCTAATATTTTTTTCGTGAATGATAGCACTTAACTTATGTCTGATTTGACAGATAATTGGTTTCATCCTTCCGCTAAACGAATATGGTTGTGTATAGGCCTTTTCGCTTCGCTAAGTCGGCCTGCGATTGACTAACAGAAGATGCCGATTTTGGGAAAAAAAAAATCATTTTCTCAGATGAAGCTCATTTTGATCTTGACGGCTATGTAAACAAGCAAAATTATCGCATTTGGGACACAGAAATCCCGCATGCATACATTGAAAAGCCGACGCACCCAAAACAAGTCACCGTTTGGTGTGGATTTTGGTCCAGAGGCATAATTGGACCATTTTTCTTTGAAAATGGGCAAGGAGTGGCCATTACAGTCAATGGCGATCATTAACGGGCCATATTGAACGAATTTTTGTTTACAAAAATTGAAGAAGAGGATATTGGCAACATTTGGTTTCAACAGGACGGCGCTACGTGCCACAAAGCCGAACCTATACTCGATGTTTTGCGCTCTGCTTTTGAAGATCATTTTATCGGCCGCAGAACTGATGTCGGTTGGCCACCTCGGAACTGCAATTTGATACCATTGGACAATCGATAATGTGCTGAAAAATTGAATCGATCGTGTAGGCTACTGCATGGCCAGCCGAGTCAACCATTTGAATGAAATTATTTTCCATTATTAACCGGAAGGATTGTAATCTCAAATAAAAACGGAAATTTGATTAAATATTGAGTACTCAGAAACGCCACTTCTATTCGATAAAATGGCCAGGAAACTGCCCTCTTCTTAAGCTCATCTAATCTGCTAATTGCTGTGTATTTCCACAAAACTTAAGGACCAGAACAAGGTTATCTCATTTCCATTGTCTAGCTGTATACGAGTAAACATTAAACAGTTCGAGGGCTGGTATAGCCTTCTGACCATTGCCTGTCCATTATACTTCATTGTCAAGTTAAATGGACCACTTCTTTCGTTATCATAGACTTTCCTTTGAAAGAAAATCCGGGGATTCTTCCATTGTTTCTGATTATTTCCCGTTAATATTGAACAACCCCGGTCCAGTGTCACTATCTATCCTTAAGGAAACATGTATGATGGCTATCAAATGACTCCATTCATCCTAATTACTTAGTGACGTTGTAAAGCACTTTCTAAAATTATAAAGTTTTCTGGGCCTGTCTAAGGACCCTTCATGTTCCCTGATGATTCCTATGTTTGATTTGATTTTAATGCTAATGTTGATGGAGAACTGATGCGCTGAAAAAATCGATGGCATTTTTTATTCCCCACTGTACTTATAGAAATGCTGCTGATTGCAGTGTTGCAATAAACCATTGGTCCTTATACATTGCTTTCCTTGTTTAACTTTGAAAAAAAAAACACACCCGATTTTAATTTATTTCTTCCTTTACAAAAAAACAAAAGGAAAACAAAAAGCAGAAAAGAATTTGGAAATTCTAGCACAATTATTTTCCTTTTGCCTTAAGCATGACTGCGTTGGTCTGTCGGTCATCTTTCATAATTTCAAAGAACATTTTGATCCTTAAAAAAAAAAATCTGTTTAATGTCTTCCAATTATTATTCAAGCTTAACTGCCAACAAACAACTCCATTTCGATTTCCTTGTTCCTGGCTTGTGCTCGTTGTAATTATTTATGATTCCTTAAATAGTTTTTGGGCTTTCGTTGTTGATTGCAGGAATCCTATTTGGCATTTGCATTAACAAAAGCAAGATGTTCTGTTTTTTTTGTTTTTTTTTTGGAGTTTAAAAGAAACTGGAACTGGTGAGGCTCCATTATAAGAGTGTTGTGTGATGTTGTTTGTATACAACTTTCCCAAGCAGGAAGTAACAGTCACATTCAAATTTTTTTTTACTCACAAAAACATACGCAAAATATACGAACAAATGTCCATAAATGCATATTAATATGGGTACACACACATGCATACATATACACACACACAGGGATACAATATTATTATCAATGTTTTGTTGTTGTTGTTGTTTTTTTTATGGACAACAACTTAACGAACAACATGTGCACATCCGGAAGAAATAACCGTAACAACCGCTGTGAACACCATCATCAGTACATACCCCCCCAAAAAAAAAAACATCCTAGAAATAGGGGTAAAGAGTGTTTAAAAACAGCAACAACAACAACAATAACAACACAAACATAAAACCAGCAACAATAACAAGTAAAATCGCCTGTTTGAGAGCTTGAACTGCTGCTTTTGCATTTCAAAACAAAAAAAAGGGAAAGAACCAGCAAGAGAAAGAAATTATGACGCTCATATTTGTGTTGATACGGAAAATATTACTTCCGGTTTTCATGCACAGCACCAACACTTTGTATGAATGTATATGTACACCGTATAACAGCAATAGAGAGTATCTGTTAGTGTGCATGTGTATTTTATAAGGACACATTAAAACCAGAACTTTAAAGAATGCCTTCATGAAAAATTTACAGCCTTGCTTCTCACACCACTCTTGTTGTGTGCGTTAATTTTTTTATATGTGAATGGCCGAATCCTTCTCCCCTTCTCTTGACAGGTTTATTTACTTTCAAAGTTTTTGCCAGGAATCTGCTGAGTCCTCGCCGAAGAAATATTTATTTCCATGCTTTCGTTTTGATGTCTGATCTGGGATACGAATCCGGGCTTTACGTCTAATAAGCCAACACACTACCTACTAGACAACGGCAACTTTAACTCACTATAGTGAAATTTAAACTCAAACTGTTGTTCAAGAGTTAATACCTTGACATACTGAAAGTCAGATGGTTGTCCAAAATGGCTATGCATATACGTGGGTGGTTACAGAATTAGTTGACTTTTTGGAAATTACATTCTTATCGTTTTATCATCAGCTACCAATTCGAAGTTGCCGTAGTCTAGAAGGCAGTGTGTAGACCTAACGCCCGGCGTCTAACCCCAGGCCAGACATCAAAACAAAATATTTCTTCGGCGATTTCCTCTCAACAGATTTCTGGGAAAAAACTCTGATAGTAAATAAAATTGCCATGAAAAGTTTTTCAAAAAAATCTGTCGCTCGGAGTCGTCTTTAAACTGAAGGTCCCGCCACTTATGTATAAAATTAACACACACAAGTGGTGCGAGAAACTCGGTCAATAATCCTGAGTGAAGGGTTGTAATAACTAATTATGTATGTATGTATGTGCCAATCCGTTATGAAATCTGGAACCATAAATGGAACCGACGGGCACATACATACCTAACGTATTGCAAGCCCTTGAATGTTAATGATACTGCTGAACAGTTCCCTTTTAAGGCAATAGTTTTTCCCCTTAAAATTTATTAATTTTTCTTTGGAAATTTTTGCAACCATCCTCGTATATCTAAAATATCTGTGTGAATATAAATTTTGCATGAAAAGCATGAATAAGTGTTTTGTAAGCAAGCAACAGTATCAGTATAACACTCATAATGCTGAAGAACTTTCTTAAGTAACTGACTGACTGACTGACTGACTGAACAGCAAACAAAAGAATCAGTAGCACTAACACAAGCATCTCTAACGCCCAACACCAGAGCACAACAGCAGGCCATACCCATAAAGGATGTGATTACACAAAAGAAATCTATTTTATATCGTATCGTCATCATATCGTATTCTTTGCCATCCCAAAACTAAGTATCACACTATGTCCGACCCCCTCCCCCTAAAATGTTTGTGCTATGAAAAGGCCGTCAAATTTTAAATGAGCTGCTGTAGTTGCATCAATATTTTGAATTCAGCGATTTTTAGTTACGCTGTGTTGTACAACAAGATTACTAAATACGTTTTCCAATGAGTTTTAGAAATCTTTAAAGGAAAAATAATTTGCAAAAGAACAGGGGCGGAGCGGGTTTGAACGGTCACAGAGTGAAATATTCGGAATCCAGGCCTATGTATTCATCGCAAGATATGCTTAAGGCAACTTGAACAGCAGATGCAGACAACTTGCCATAGCAATATTAATTGACAGTTAGGCTATCATCCAAGTAATCGGCTTATATGAGGCTTACACGAAAAAAGCAAAGGAAATTATGTAATCTGAATAGCTGGCAGAAGGATTCCTGGTTATGTGAGAACTCCCCTTCGGAATGAACAGGCGGATGAGCATCTGAAGCCCAGAATTTTTGTTTGTAGCATGAGAAAAGAAAAGCTTACCTGGCGTATGGGAACATGGAGACAGGCCTTGGACTCCACTCAAGCCAAAAGGACTTGAGATAACCTTATCTTTTGTTGTGTTATTACAATGAAAAGTGCTTTAAGTTATGTAGGACACTAGCCAAAAGTACTCTGTACTCAAAGAACATCTTTTCGGTTTAGGAATCAGTCACCTCAAGCCGAATTCGTAGTTTCTTTGATAAGGCAGATGAAATGTCAGAAGACCTTATAACCTCGAAGGTGTAAATGTGTGAGAGAAGGATATTTCTTAAGTACTAGATAGGGAGTTTAATCTTTCAAACACCGATCAATATCCAGGACATTGTCGTGGTAACAGGATTGGGAGAGACAATATACAGATTAAGGGCAGCACGATAGATCGAATGGTAGGCAATACTGTTTCACCTCTGTGAACAAGTATTCTTAACTTCCCAATGACTATTTAAGCAGAGTGTACACTCGTCTGATGGGTTTGCTCCTCTTGAAGGAACGATTGGCACAAATATACCAGCCCCCTTATACCTTAGCGAATGCATCAGTTTTGAAATTACCTTCAATGTCCCGTATTCAAGAACCCATCTAAGTAGACTTAATGTCTTGTTATCTCCACCGCAGACATCTACCATTCTTGGACAATCTTAGAAATGATGTACACGTCCTCTAATGGTCGTTTTACTGTCAGTACATACATACATACGTAATTGGTTATTACAACCCTTCAGTCAGGATTACAGCATAGCCTCTCATACCGCTTATGTTGTGTGTGTTCATTTTATCCATAAGTAGAGGGGCCCGACAATTTAAAGTTGATTCCGGACGCCAAATTTTTTTTTTGAGAAACTTTTCATGGCAATTTTATTTAACACTCAGAGTCTTTGCCAGAAATCTGCCTAAGAAATATTTTTCCGTAAATCACTTTGTTGGAGGTGTTTGACCCTGAGTTTGGTCCGTGCCCAACACACTACTTACTACGACTTCATTCCAGCCTCCTAACCTAACCTTATCCAAGCACCCTGCACATGTTCAAATTTATTATGTATTTGGGCAATTCACACGATTTTGTATCGTGTATGTTGTATTGGATACACTTGTTTGGTATTTCAAATGTATTTTTCTGGCATTCAAACAATTTGATAGCACGAAACCAACACAACTTTTGAAAAACATATGAAAAAATGTGATTATCAACAACAAGCATACACTGTTGTATAATCATACAACAATACACTTAATACAACGATACAACGGCTTGTGTGAATTGCCCAATTGTTTTTGGTATTATGCAGTGTACCTATTATTTCAGCCAACACTGTATATATAAATGTCATTTTATTTCGTTTTCTAAATGGATTTTAAAGGATTATTTGCCTCTTTTTAAATTAATTTTACCTGTGTTAGACCAGTGGCAGTGATAAATTCATTCTTCTTTTGCTATGGTTTCCCCTACTCGCTTATGATTTCTTTCTTTTATTTTCTCTGGGAATATTTTTTTTTTTTATTAAATTTTCTTTTAGCTAAACTTGTCGCAGTAAATCATGTCATGTTTATTGTTGCATGTTCTGGATGCATGTTACCAGTTGCAATAAAGTAACACACGCAAATTGAAAATGACATCATTGTCACGTAAAGCGCGTAATTGATTACAAATCAATCAAAAAAATATTGAAGAAAAAATCACTATTTTTCGCTCTCTTTCTTTTGTTTTGTATTTAAAAACGCTTCAATACAAACTTCGTTCGAAAATGGCAAAGGAAAAATGGAAAATGAACGAGAACAAGAAAAAATCTGTGCTAAATGATGTCAAAACAGTATGACAGAGAAATACACGCACACACACATATACAGATGCCGTTATAAATTTGCATAAATGGAAATGGCGAAATTACGTACGTACGTATATACAGGCACATTAGGCAAATATTTTGTGAATTCTTACAGTCAGCCTATCTCTTTAACACTGTGTTGCTTTATAGCGTAACAGTGGAGTCTTCTAAAATAGGCAGGAAATACAATGTTTCCATTCGTCATTAAATAGTAGAGCATTTGCTTTATTTTACTGCCCCTACTTAGCTGAAGCATTTATCGATAACTGTTTTATATGGTTTGCCATGTTTCAATAGAGAATGTGTATGCGATTCAGAGTAATAAAGGGCTATCCATTTTGTGGTTTCAAAAGTAGGGGACTGGTAAACGACTTCTGGTCAAACTAAGTTGTGAAACCTATTTTTTTTTTCTTTTCAGTTGAAAGTCTGACATTGACGAAAATTGTGGATTGCTTAGCTCTCACACAACGCATAAAAATTATCAAAATCTACTACAAAAATGGTGATTCTGCCACAGTCAAGTATCGTGCTTTAAGAGGAGATTATGATTTACATAATCGTCCAACTACGCAAGCAAAATTGCCAAAATTGTGAAAAAATTTGAAGAGACTGGAGTGGTTACAAATATTGAAAGGCTTGTGCATCATCGTTTCGCTCGTTCCGCTGAAAATATCGCTATTGTAAGTGAAAGTGTTGCCGAAGACCCGATTCCTCGTCGTTCTTAGGAATTAGGACTGTTTTACGGCACATTATGGCGTATTGTGCATTTAGACCTACGCCTACATCTAAATAAAGTCCAATTCATGCAACAACTGAAGCCAGCTGACACGTTCACAACGTTGCAGATACGTGGAATGGATGCTTGAACAACAGGCGGTGGACGGCATTTTTCGAACAAAATTTCCTTCAGCGATGAAGCACATTTCACACTCGGTGGGTATGTTAATAAACAAAGTTGTCGTATTTGGGCTTCTGAGAATCATCAAGTCATTGAAGAGAGGCCATTACACCCAGAAAACGTCACTGTTTGGTGTGCTCTTTGGTTCGAAGGTGTGATTGGACCTTACTTCTTCGAAAACGACAATAGAACGACTGTCACCGTCAATTCGAAGCGTTATGGTCATATGATAACCGACTTTTTTTTGCCTGCTATTAAAGAATACGACTTGGAGAATATGTGGTTTCAACAAGACGGTGCCACATGCCACACAACTCGAGAGAATATGACTTAAATGCAAGAGTCATTTCCTGGCCGCATAATTTCTCGTCGTGACGATATCAACTGCCCACCAAGATCATGCGATTTGACGCCATCAGACTTTTTTGTGGGGGGCTACGCGAAAGACCGTGTTTATGCAGATAAACTTTCAACTCTTGAGCCCTTAAAAACCAACATTCGTCAAGTTATGGCTGAGATACCGCCCAATATGTGTCAAAAAGTGGTCGAAAATTACCTCAAAAGAATCAATGCTTGCAACACTTCGCGTGGAGGTCATTTAAATGATGTCAACATTCAAACTTTAAAAAGAATATTTTACGTGTTTTTTATTTACGTTTACTTTTGAAACCATGAAATGGATAACCCGTTACAACCGAGAGACAGTAGCGGCCATAAACAATTTGTTTATGGTGCAAGTGGATTGACGTAACGAACTGATTGTACACTCGTTAGTTGTTTGTAATGTGTTGTAGTTCTTGTTGTTGTTGTTGTTGCTGTTAGTTAAGCCAGATATTCGTTTTTATTTCCTAGTTTGGTGTTGGTGCTGGTGTTGGCATTGGCGTTGCATTGTTTAAATTGTTCCTAATGAACGGCAGCGGCCTTTAACGATATTACAATATACGCCATGGCATACGCTGTGGCACCAGTTCTCCAGACTATTGCCATAAATCAATAATAAAACAAACAAACAAACAAAAAAACTGTGTGGCACAAAGTTGACAGTTTCAGTTGACAGTCCAATATGACAACACTTTTCTTTTCTTTTCCTTTCTTTTTTTTTGTTTTGTTTTTCGAATTCCATTTTCATTTCAATTTCGATTTTCAGTTTCAATTTGATTGTGATTATTTTTAAGCAGTTCGCAATTTGTAATTAAATTGCTAGGCAAGAGAGCTCTATGGATAATAATGATGAGCATGTCAATAATTTTTTTAAGCTGCTTAAAGGAAATTTTTTTTTTCAATTTTCGTTTATTGCTGAATTAAATTAAAAATTTCGTTTAGCATAGGTTACAGCTTAAATGATAGATTTTTACGCCCCGCCATGCAACACATCATATGCGGTGAGTATGGGCGGCTAAGTGGCATTGACATATTTATTCACACATTATGTAAGGATAACTGTGTGTGAATATGAAATTACGTTATCATATAGACGTTAGACACCAAATTTAAGTAGCAATTATTAACGTTATTATCATGCCACCAATTTAAATTACATGTACAGGTTAGATGCACGTACATACATGTACATACTTATGTATGTAACATTATGCCACAATCACAAAATACCACAACCTAATCAGTATTTAAGCGGGTTTCAACGTTAAACACCATACAGTCAGGCTTTTGCCTCTTAAATTAAATGCGAAAGAAACGCAAGAAGAAAAAAAAAATCGTAAAACACATGTCTCAGCAAACTTGACTAATAAAATACTCGAATATGTAGTACGTTTCAATATTTCATTCGGCAGCACATGTACGAGTATGTAATGGGTGATTTTTTTAAGAGCTTTAGGAAAATTTTTCAAAAAAAAAAACACATAAAATTCAGAAAAATCCATGAAATCTTTATTTGAATCGATAGTACGGTCCATATAATTTAATGTTTGAAGATTATTTCACGCTTAGTCCAATTTTGGCATACTCTTTCCAACATTTCGGCCGGTATCTCACGAATCTCAAAAATATCTTCAATATTGTCTTGCAAAGCCTCAATTGAAGCGGGCTTGTCTGTATAGACATGAGCTTTAACATAGCCCCACAAAAAATAGTCTAAAGGCGTTAAATCGCACGATCTAGGCGGCCAATTGACCGGTCCCGAACGTGAAATAAAATGTTCACCGAACTCGCCTCTCAATAAGTACATTTTTACGCGTGCTGTGTGGCATGTGGCACCGTCTTGTTGAAACTACATGTCATGCAAGTCAAGCTCTTGCATTTTAGGCAAAAAAAAAGTTGGATATCATCTCACGATAGTGCCCACCATTCACAGTTACGTTACGATTTGAAGCATCTTTGAAGAAGTACGGTCCAGTGATGCCACACCAGCCCATAAAACGCACCAAAATGTAACTTTTTCTGGATGCATTGGTAGCTTTTGCAATACTTCTGGTTGATCTTCACGCCAAACTCGGCAATTCTGCTTATTAACGTATCTCTTGAGCCAAAAATGATCTTCGTTGCTGAACACAAATTTTCGAAAAAGAAGTGGATCTTCGGCCATATTTTCAAGAGCCCATTCACCAAAGATTCTAGGTTGCGGTAGGTCGTTCGACTTCAATTCTTGCACTAGCAGTATTTTGAAAAGGCTTCGCACCTAAATTCTTTCGTAAAATGTTTTACGTTGTTGAGTGTTTGAGGCCTAATAGCTGCGATCGGCAATGAATCGATAATTGATGGACATCATTGACAATGGCCGATACAGCTGCGATATTTTCTTCAGTTCACACTCTACGTAAGCGTGTTGGTGGTTTAATGTCCAACAATATAGGTTAGGTTAGGTTAGAGGACGTGCACCTGTCGGTAAAGACAAACACAGTACCCGCAGGTCAAAATAGACCCATTGTACATTGTCCTTAGGGGAGGAAGGAAAAGGAGGATTTAGGAAAATAGGTGAGGGGAGGGAAAGAATGTAAATTTGTTGCAAAATTTAGTCACAATAGCTCGAATAGCCGCTTCAATGGGGACGATTAAACTGACCATAAAATGGAAGAAGCGCCCGATGAACTTTCTTAACAGAGCACATATTTTGTTAATAAAATTCAATGATTTGCAAGCGTGAAGTCGCCGTGGTCTAGTGGGTAGTGTGTTGGCTTATTAGACAAAAGGCCCGGTTTCGAATCCCAGATCAGACATCAAAACGAAAAATATTTCTTCGGCGACTTCCTCTCAGCAGATTTCTGGCAAAAATTTGGAGAGTAAAATAAATAAAACCTGTCGTTCGGAGTCGACTTTAAACTGTAGGTCCCGCCACTCATTTATAAAAATAACGCACACAACATAAGTGGTGTGAGAAGCTAGGTCGTAATCCTGACTGAAGGGTTGTAATGGCCAATTATGTATGTATGATTTGCAAGCGTTGTTCGTTTGTAAGACGATTCATGGTTAAATTATAGGTCAAACTGAAGATGTTTGACAGTGAAACAAAACAAAAAAAGTGTTGCTAGATAATAGCTAAAAAAATCACCCGTTATTATGTGCTGCACGTTAATATCCAAGCAAGTCTGTGGCACATTTCAATTCGTATTTCATTCGGTAGCACCATGTATGAGTAAGTATATGCTTTGTAAAGGTATTTCAGTTTGTATGTAATGCGGCATTTCATTGCTAGCAAGGTGGTTGAAACAAAATATACCCTCTGACATCGATACGGGAAAAACAATCTTTCATTTGAACTTCACAATTTTTTTTCTTGTTGTTTTTGTTTTTCTTCATATTGCTGACATGTGCAATTTTTATCTCCCATCATAGGATACAAAATCTTTTAACGATTCCAACCAAACAGTCAACCAACCAGTCAGCCAAACAAGCCTGCCAGCCAATATTGTAGAAATTTTAAGAGATTTTTATTGAATAAAACAAGTCAACAACTTTAAGTTAAAAACAATCGCGATATTATTTGTGTGAAATGTGAAATGTTGTATTGAAATAATCAGTTTTAATAGATTTGAAAAGAGAAAAATTTTAAAATTTTTCTTAATTTTACATTAATTTTCTTATTTTTAAATCCTTATTCCGGGTGCTGTACTTGTTTTAGGCACACGTCCTCTAACTTATCCTATATCCTTAAAGCTTTTGAATTAGTGAACTTCACTTAGCACGGGTATTTTTTAATACGTTATGGAGTTTAATTTACTTTTATTTTCAAAATATTGACTTGAAAAATCACCAAGTAAATCTCTTTAGTATTTATGCTGTAATTAACCATTGAATCTCTGCACAACTAAATGATTTTAATTGAAGAATACAATCTCAATAGAAGTATTTCCTTTATTAAAAGTCAACAAAAAAACAAGATTTATCGCTTATGTTGCATATACAGTGGCAAACGTAAGTTTGTTAACCGCATGGCAAAGAAAATTAAACAAATTTCTTCCACAAATATAATGAATTTCGAAGAGATTTTTAAATGAAAATATTTCAGTACACCAACTAAGTTAAATAGTGCATAGACACACTTAAAAAAAAAAGAAAAACAAAAATTTTCTTCACCCACAAAACTATGTGCATTTAAACGAATATCATGCACTGTACTCAATATGGATTACGGTTTCTATTACTTTAAAGACTGTGCATGTGAAATATTTTTTTATGGAATTATATTTTGCTATTCACCATTTGTAAAACTGTATTAAAAATAACATACGTCTTTACAATACTTACATACTTACAATATATACGAGGGTAATCCATAAATTTACACTAAACTAAAATATAAAATCCAAAAAGTTTTTCATGAACTATTTTTTCTTTGTTTCATGTGTTAACCTTAAGTCTGGATTACAAACTAACTTCCCACGCCATACAGATTTGTTTATTAAAGTAGTGGGACCTACAGATTAATGTCAACTCCGGACAACCGATTTTATAAACTTTTCATGCAAATTTTATTTAATTCTTTAGATTTTTTGCCAGAAGAATACTATTTCTCTTCTAATAAAGCAACACACTGTCAACTTAACGACGGCGAAGATATGAAGCAGAGATTAGCAATAAGTATTCAAAAGAGTATTCGAGTCGTACTTATAATTTCAGATACTTACACGCATTCATACTTATTTACATATCATACTCATACTACTCATACTCAAAGCTGGAAGTACTCGTCGTATTCATACTTAACAATACCCATGATGCTATTGACTTCGACTCGTCTCTACTTAACATTTACACGAAGCACAAAATAAGTATGATTTGCGTACGAGCAATGCAATACTCACAAGAAGATTGTGTGTATGCTTTGCTTGTCTTTCCTTTTTTCTTTGTTTGTACACATAACAACAACTAAGACTGTAAATTTTAATGAATCAATGAATGAATGAATGTTATTGACTTCGACTCGTGTCTACTTTACATTTACACGAAGCACAAACTAAGTATGATTCGCGTACGAGCACTGCAATATTCACAAGAAGATTTTGTGTATTTTTTGCTTGTTGTCTTTGTCTTTTCTTTCTTCTTTGTTTGTATATGCAGCAACAACAAAGGCTGTAAATTTTGATGAATGTTTTGAGCCACTCGAATCACTTATAAGTATTAAAAGTAATTTTCGAAATTTATAAATCAGAATGAGTGGCTGTATGAATCAAACATATTTCGAATATTGTGCTCATACTCATTGCAACTTATACTTATGAATCAATGTTGTAGCGAGTACGAATGAATCATAGCAGTTGAATTTCAATTCTGTTTTATTCATACTCAAAATTGCATGAGTGCTTTTGAGTAGCGGAAAAACGATTCATTGCTGATCTCTGGTATAAAGCAGCTCAATTGCTCATCTACAAAATGTCGAAACGATGTCTTTGTTTCATTAAGACCAATTCTGCTGACACGCCTTCATGACTTATCTTGCACAGAGTTTTCTCTTTTGCGAGCTTTTAGTGAACAATATATCCACGGCCTAAGGCGTGTAATGGCAGATCTATGTTCCTTTAGTCGATGCCTTGGCTTTATTGCTGTGAATATCATTTGAACCTGCCTACTAAGGTAGAGTCTTGGCTTATCTGGAACAACATATCTTCCGAAGTCTTCTGGTAAAAATTCTGAGTGTTAAATAAAATTGCCATGAAAAGAAGGTTCCCAAATACCTATCAAGTTTAAACCGCAGGTTCCGCCATTCGTGGCTAAAATTAATACACTAAACAGGGATGGCGTGAGCAGCTGGTTGTAATCTTGACTAAAGAGCTGCAATGATTAATTAACTTAGGTTAGGCTAGGTTAGAGGACGTGTACTTGTCAATTCTGACAAGTACAGTACTCGGTGGTCGAATTGACCCATTTTACAACGTCCTAGCTTCTCACACCACTTATGTTGTGTGCGTTAATTTTTACATGAGTGGCGGGACCTACAGTTTAAAGTCGACTCCGAACGACACATTTTTTGAGAAGCATTCCATGGCAATTTTTTTTTACTCTCAGAGTTTTTGCCAGAAATCTGCTGAGAGGAAGTCACCGAAAAATTATTTTCAAATTTTCGTTTTGATGTCTGCCCTGAGATTCGAACTCGGGTCTTTCGTCTAATAAGCCAACACACTACCTACTAGACCACGCCGACTACAAATCTTTAAGAAATTAAAGATTCTGGTCAATCGGGAATGTAGATCGGAGTTTTGGAAATTATTTCCTGCGAATTCCATCAAGTTAACATCGAATGAAGTCGCCGTAGTCTAAAAGGTAGCGTGTTGGCTTATTAGACGCAAAGCCCGGGTTCGAATTTCTCTCAGCAGTGCCATGAAAAAGTTTCCCAAATCATTAAACTATAGGTCCCACACTCACGTCTAAAGTTAACGCACACAACATGAGTGGTGTGAGAAGCTACGCCGTAATCCTGACTGAAGTGTTGTAAAGGCTTATTATGTATGTATGCATGTAACATTGAATTGTACCCTCAAATGCCTCAATATGCACACAAGACCCTATGGCGTTATGACATTTCACTGGCAATATAAGCATTTTATAGAGGGTGACTGGTTTTGTCAGCTTCCTATGGCAAAATTAGTGCTATTTTTGCATTTGCCTAGCTTATGCTTGTATTGTTCTCTTGGGCGCACAATAACCTGTGTTTACTGTGCAGTTTTTAACCTTAACTTGACTCGTAATATGCTGTACATTTGGAATGCTTGTGATAACAGATGGCATGCAACTCAATTGCCACCACCACTATAGTGTGACAACACCTTGGCAACCTCGTTTAAACCCAGCCATCAAATATTTTATAGTCCCAAAACAAAGAATCATAATCCGCTAGATCTCCTCTCGTATGTGTAACAACATTTATTAGATTCATCTTTACATTCTTTAAGGGTAAAAACAGTCCTCAATAACGCCTGAATGACTACTGGATGTGTGTCTCGAAGAGGAGGAGCATCTTTTCGTATCGAGTGTTTAATCAAAATGCAAATATTGTTGCAGATGACATATGAAGAATAATTCTGAACAAATATTGTTTGAATATGGAAATGAAAATAAAAAGCAAAGAGAAAAAAAGAAAACGATTTGATTGACTTGTAAGATGAAAGGACACACAGAGAGATTCCTTATTGCTTTACATCTTTCTTATGTTATTTCAGATGGCCTTAAAACAATAAATATTTGCATATTGCATATGGCAATGAAGAAGAAGAGAAAACAAATTCAATTGCAGGTTTGGAAGTTCTTATAGGGCTAAAGAAACTTTAATCTTTTATTCGATATGTCCTTTTGTCCCGTATAATCGCTACTAACCAGTCATTACTAGAAGTGATGCATCACTTACAAATACCGAAGGATTATGGCTAAAAAGCGCTTTATTCTTAAGGCTTTCTTTATGTAATTGAAACAGTTTTTGTTACACCCCTATTAGTGATATACATACCTTCAGATCTATGCATGCAGTTGTCAATAACTAATTTTTATATTCATAATACGAACATACATAGAGACAGACAGACAGACAGACATTTGTTCATCTGTTTCTTATCAGAAAAATATTTTTGCATTTAATGCTGCAACACACAATAATATTTTGATTTCTATTGGTTTATTTGGAAATAAGCTTTAAATGTATTCAATGCAACATTTTTATCTATGTATTGTATGTATACACTCACAAAAATAAAATTAGTTTTAATGTTAAAACAGAATTGTAAGCCATAAAACGTAAACGTAAACGACACACATTTCGTTTTACATTGAGAATTTGGTTCATTTGCCGTTGGTTATAAAAAATAATTATTTTTTTTTTGCATTTAATGTTGAATACTTTTAAATGCATATGCATGCATATGCATACAAAAACATTGCACTCTCATTAATGAATTGCCTTCCGGGGGAGTAAAATGCTGGAAATTAAATAAAATCTTAAACTTTTGAACGGAAACTAATGGAAAACTGTTTTGTTAGATGAAAGTGTAAGTATGAGCACACATGTAAACATATATGCGAGGGTTGGTTTTAAAATTAACATCATCCAACCTCTGTAGGGTAGGATAATTTGTTTCGAAAGTATAACCCTAAGGAGCCTGATTGAATTTCTATTAGAAGCCAGAAAAGTTTTCACGTTTATTACCCTAAAATAGACATTTGATCTGGTCTTTCGTTACCTTTACATACATACATACAGAGTTCGTCAATGAGTATTCAAAAAGATGAATAGAATCGAATCGTACTTATAATTTCTGATACTTACTATGTGCATTCTTACTTATTTTAATATCATCAGACCTCTATTCATATTCAAAGTTTGAAGTGTACTCATCATATTCATACTAAACAACACGTATAAATGTTGTTGATTTCGATACTCCATGACTCAACATATACACGCAGCATAAAGTAAGTATGATGCGTGTATGAACACTAAAATACTCATCAAAAGGTTGTATGTTTGCTGTACTTGCTGATCTGCTTTTTTTTTGCTAATGTATCGTCGTAGTCTAGTAGGTAGTGTGTTGGCTTATTAGACTGGAGGCCCGTGTTCAAACCCCAGATAAGACATTGAAACGAAAAAGTTTTTCTTCGGCGACTACCTCTCAACAGATTTTGGACAAAAAACTCTGGGAGTATGATTCGCGTACGAATACTAAAATACTCACTAAAAGGTTGTGTATTTACTGTGCATGCTACTCTGTCCTTTTTCTTCTTTTGTAACTGCAACAACAATTAAGACAATAAATTTTAATTAATGATTCGAGTCACTAGAATCATTTAAAAGAATTTTAAGAAGTATTTTTCTAAAGTTATGAACTTAAATGTGTAGACTTATGAATCAAACATATTTGCAATGGTATGAGTTTGATGTCAAGGTTGTTCACATACCCATTGCAATCTGTACTTATAAATCAACGTTGTAGTGAGTATCAGAGATCAGTTACAAGTATTCAAAACGATGAGTATATTCGAGTCATACTTATAATTTCTGATACTAATACGCATTCATACTTATTTTAATATGATACTCATACTCACAGTTGGAACTACTCGTCGTATTCATAATTAAAAATATGTATGATGTTATTGACTTCGACTCGTCTGTACTTAACATTTGCACGAAACAAAAAATAAGTATGATTCGCATACGGACACTACTAAACTCGCAAGAAGATTGTCTGTATGCATTGCTTGTTTTCTTTGTCTTTCCTTTCTTCTTTGTTTGTATATGCAACAACAACAAAGGCTGTAAATTTTGATGAATGATTCGAGCCACTCGAATCACTTATAAGTATTTTTCTAAATTTATGAATCAGAATGAGTAGGTGTATGAATCAAACATATTTCGAATGTTGTGAGTTTGATGTCAACGTTGTACTCATACTCATTGCTACTTATACTTATAAATCAATGTTGTAGCGAGTACGTATGAATCAGAGTAATTCTGTTGATTCATTTATACTCAAAATTGCATGAGTGCTTATGAGTAGCGGAAAAACGATTCATTGCTGCTCTCTGGTGAGTATGAATGGATCAGAGTAGTTAAATTTCAATATTGTTGACGCATTTACATTTAAAATTTCTTAAGGGCTTATGAGAGGAAGCCGCCGCTGAAATAGTTTTTCATATTATGTTGCATTAATGATGTCTGAGCTAGGGTTTAAACCGTGGTCTCACATCTAATAAGCTAGCACGCTATCTACAAGACTACAGCGATTAGAGTCTTTCGAACAATCTTAATCGGAAAGAGCTATACTGGCTGCTCTAGCGGATCCAATCCGCTCTACTGACCAATAGATACAGTCTTTTAGGAAACATGTTTCGGATTGCTTAAGAACAGTACGTGTTTTTGCAATTCTTTATTTGCCCTTTCAAAGTGTCCTGAGTTTAACAGCAAATGTGTGTGCAATTTTCAAGACAAAAAATTAATGTTAACATTAAATTTGAGTAACAAAATTCATCTGGCAACCTCTTTCATTTGTGTTCAAGTCCATACAGAGTAAAATGGAAACTATTAAAGATTAAGGGGCTCCAGAGAAGATACATACAAACGTACAAACATTGTTTTCATTAACAACACTTTGAATTGAAGAGCCACAGGCCATTTAGTGACAGCATTTGATATTGTCCAATATTTGTTCTGTAAATTCTATACAACACGATGCACTATGTAGGGAAGACACAAGTGATGAAAGATTAGAAGCAGATTCCCCCCCGTAATATGCCTTAACGACATGTGAATGAATGGAAATAAAAAGAAAGAAGAAAAAAGAAAAGCAGAATGAAACAAAACAAGACCTTGTAACACTTGGATTTTATTTTAAAACTAAAATTACATACACGGGAACACTGCCAGTGATAATGATGATAATTTGATGGGATGGGATTAGAAGTGACGCTTTGATTTCTTGGAGACTTCAATGTAATCGACAGAATCATCGTATTCATCTAAGTCGTGTTTAAGGGATAGTCTTCTTGGTGTGGTTTGTGTGGGATCAAATACAGGATAGTTTGCCGGGAAACCGGGATATGTTTGTGGTGGATGGCGATTGTGCGGACGTCTGCGGGTTTTCGGTGCGGGTTTTTTGGTTGTTGTTGTTGTGGTAGTGGAACCGGTTATTGATTCTATTTTATTGATAATTAGAGAATGCAGATCCACGGTTTCATCTTGTTCTGGATCCGTTTCAGGTGTGGGATGATAATGTGGAGGTGGATAATATGGATAAAAGGGTGGTGGATAAAATGGTGGATATGGATAATGTGGAGGATATGGATAATTTGGAGGATATGGATAATTTGGATAATGTGGATGACTTGTGGGTGTCTTGGTTGGTATTTCTGGCTTGGGAGTTGCTGCGGTCGTAGGAGGAGAAGGCGTCGTTGAGGTTTCAGTATGGGAGTTATCTGTTGTTGTTGAAGGTTTACCATCATCCAAGACAAGAATGCAGTTCATTAAAGTGCCTTGGCTGTCCTTAACAGGATGTCCCAGAGAATTGGTCAATTCATCAACATTTACATACGATGGCTCCTCCACTTGACGGCCAGCAATGTTTTCGGTATTAATGGTGCACAATGGATAACCATCCAACTTAACTTTCTGCGTATTGCCAAACAAATTTGGCAGGAGTTTGTTTAACTGGAAGCCGGCAGCCAGACCAGCCAAACCCGATATGGCACTGTTGATTAAACGTCCCTCTGGTATAACTGGTTTACCATCATTAAGCTTTAAAATGTTGTCGTATTGCTCACGGGAAATTGGACGTACTTTGATTTGCACTGCATTGCCTTTGGCTGTAATAATTTCGAAACATTAGAGACGTAAATTAAATGTTAATTTAATTAACAAAATTTATAAAATAATTACCAGCCACAGCGATGGCCAAGCAGACCATCATTAAAATGCTTAAACATTTCGAAATGATCATTTTGGATTGATGATCTCTAGGTTTTTATCGGAATAAGCAAACCCTCTGTGTTTTACCATAAATTATTGAAAACTAAACACAGTGAGTTTAAATGCAGGGTCTATATATATAGTTGGCTTGTAAACCTTTCTTCTTTTTTTTTTACAGAATTTCTGTTTTTTATTGTTACCACCAAATACGTAAAGAACATTAATGCCTCAGAGTCTGTTAGAATAAAATAAAAAAATTTTTATATCGTTCAGTTGATTAATTCAATTCAATTATTCACACGCACACACCTTATTTTAATTTAATCAATTTGATCTTGTTTCTTTTTGTTCTCATAACTGGTCATCGTATCAAAATTTCATCAATTTCATCTCAAACTATTGTAAATGGCTTGACACAGTTTTAACTTAGCATTTCGATTAGTTTTGCTCTCATTTACATAATAATAAAGGAATATTTGATGAGTGTGCCTGTCTGTCTCTATGCCAGCGCCAAAAATATTTGCGTTTTAACCCAATTAAGGTGTTGCTTTTAAACAAATCAGAACTTTCCAATCGATCATTAATTCAAGTTATGGTGTTTAAAGTGAAAACAAATGAACAAAAAATATCAAAACTTCTCAATTATAATGTCTGTCAACACACAAATTTAAATACTTTTCTCATCAAATATAATCTAGCTTAACTTAACTGCGAAAAATTAAAAATTCATAGACAAATATTTGCCAAAAAAAAAAAATGTTCCTCTCCAGCGTTTCTATGCAAAGATTTTAGATTAGAAAAACATTCCTTAAAACGCAAAATTCACAAATTCATTCATATTTCGTTGTCATTGCTTTTTTTAATTATTGAAATTGAAATTTTTCTTCCAAAACACATTCACCTTCACGCCACCTTCATTAAAATTTTAATTCATTAATGAATTCCTTGCAAACTCACGTGCATTTTGACAGTTTTTTTCTTTCTGTTGGAGATAAGAGGTCAACCATCTTTATAGTAATTCATTTCACATTCCACGAATTCCATATGCGTTGTATGTAGTCTTAGTAAAATACGAGGTTGGCCACAAAATTTGCCAACTTAACGTGTAGATTGTGGCGAATGTGTGGAAAAAATTGAATTTTCTTGCTCAAAACATCTACAACTTTTGGCTGCCCTTCATTAGTATTACTAAGGTCATAAGAGTCGTTATACCACGTTTGAGTAGGCTCCCAACAAACATAATTCTTCATCTAGCACTTGATATACCCAGTAGTTTTCCTGTAGTATGCATTAATGCCTCTTAGGTTGTAATAGTATAGTATAGTATAGTATAGTATAGTTATAGTATAGTATAGTATAGTATAGTATAGTATAGTATAGTATAGTATGTATAGTATAGTTAGTATAGTATAGTATAGTATAGTATAGTATAGTATAGTATAGTATAGTATAGTATTATAGTATAGTATAGTATAGTATAGTATAGTATAGTATTAGTATAGTTATAGTATAGTATAGTATAGTATAGTATAGTATAGTATAGTATAGTATAGTATAGTATAGTATAGTATAGTATAGTATAGTATAGTATAGTATAGTATAGATATAGTATAGTATAGTATAGTATAGTATAGTATATATAGTATAGTATAGTATAGTATAGTATAGTATAGTATTAGTATAGTATAGTATAGTATAGTATAGTATAGTATAGTATAGTATAGTATAGTATAGTATAGTATAGTATAGTATAGTATAGTATAGTATAGTATAGTATAGTATAGTATAGTATAGTATAGTATAGTATAGTATAGTATAGTAAGTATAGTATAGTATAGTATAGTATAGTATAGTATAGTATAGTTATAGTATAGTATAGTATAGTATAGTATAGTATAGTATAGTATAGTATAGTATAGTATAGTATAGTATAGTATAGTTATAGTATAGTATAGTATAGTATAGTATAGTATAGTATAGGATAGTATAGTATAGTATAGTAGTATAGTATAGTATAGTATAGTATTATAGTATAGTATAGTATGTTAGTATAGTATAGTATAGTATAGTATAGTTATAGTATAGTATAGTATAGTATAGTATAGTATAGTATAGTATAGATAGTATAGTATAGTATAGTATAGTATAGTATAGTATAGTATAGTATAGTAGTAGTATAGTATAGTATAGTATAGTATAGTATAGTATAGTATAGTATAGTATAGTATAGTATAGTATAGTATAGTATAGTATAGTATAGTATAGTATAGTATAGTATAGTATAGTATAGTATAGTATAGTATAGTATAGTATAGTATAGTATAGTATAGTATAGTATAGTTATAGTATAGTATAGTATAGTATAGTATAGTATAGTATAGTATAGTATAGTATAGTATAGTATAGTATAGTATAGTATAAGTATAGTATAGTATAGTATAGTATAGTATAGTATAGTATAGTATAGTATAGTATAGTATAGTATAGTATAGTATAGTAGTAGTATAGTATAGTATAGTATAGTATAGTATAGTATAGTATAGTATAGTATAGTATAGTATAGTTAGTATAGTATAGTATAGTATAGTATAGTATAGTATAGTATAGTATAGTATAGTATAGTATAGTATAGTATAGTATCAGTATAGTATTCGGTATGCTTCGTATATTATAGTATAAATCAGTTGTATAATTAGTATGAATATTATTATAAAAAAGTTAGTATTTTAGTTTAGTTTTTTATTATAGTTCTAGGAGAAATTTGAATTTCTTTTAAAGTTTTAGTGAGTCATACATGCATACACTATAAAAGCCGGAGACAATGTGGGAATCACATTCCTTAAAAATTTTTCATGATTATTTGTTCAAATACAAGTGATAGATGAAATCGAGCTTGTTAAATTATACTTGAATGCATATTAATGTAATCGTAGATGCCAGCACAATATTATTGGGAAACAGTACTAAACTTAAAGAAACTAAACTTTAAAAGAAAATTATTTCGTAGCATAATAAGCACGCTAGTCATACGGGCTTCAAACAAAATATTCCATCACTTCGTTAGCATATGTATTCAACATGTTCATGTGCTGGTGGATGGTTATTCAAACGAAAGTGAATTTAATTTTTATGTCTTTGACACCGTTCAACGCATTTTTATACAGTTAAACTAAGTATTACGCAAAGGTCAGTCAGCTAAGTAGTAGGTAGTCAGTGTCAGTAACCAAGCCAATGAATATAGTTTATATGACAACCATTGAATTATGAATATGATCATCACCCGGATTGTAAATGAATAAACATGATGGGAAGAGAGCATCGTCCATAGTTAAAAACGATGAATAAAATTTGTGTCAAAGATTGCAAAGTTTACTTGCAAGCGGGTGAAAAACACAAATTAGAAATCTCGAATAAATAAATCAAAACAAAAATTTTAATTAGAATACTAGTCTGACGTTAATAATAAAAAAAAAAACAAAAAAACTTTAACTAGAAACAAAAAAATAAAATTAAAATTAATTTATGCAAATTGACTTCATCTTGTTGAGTGTGTAAAAAAGAAATTTTGTTTTACAAAAAAACCGCAACAAAAAAAAAAGAAAACAAAAACTTGTCATCGTTTTTAATCAAAATTAGATGGATAATTAACTAGTTTTATTAGCCAAGATTCTGCTTTTGATGTAAATTTTTCTGCCCAAAAAAAAAAAAACAGAAAGAATAGAAAGAAAAAAAACTATTCGCCTACCTAATGGCAATAGACAAAAAGTCAATTTGAATTCGTTTAACCCGGTCTAAACGTGATGCTCGATAACGGCAAATATTATTTTAACTGGGTTATTAAGATGTTATCATTGCCTGTGATGTGTGGTATAAATATCGCAGATGGTTTTTGTTTTGCGTTTAGTTTCCCTTTGAATTTTGCCAGAACAAGAACAAAACAGAGCATCTCTAATGGCCAAAATGATGGCCTTTAAATTTCTTTTAGTTACCCTAACCCTACTGGGTGTAACATATCTAACACAAGCTGCTTGTAAGTATTCGTGTGCAACATACCCAAAGGCAGACAATATTTTAATTCCATTCCCCCCCTCTTCCCTTAATTCTTATTATAGCCACCACAAATGGCAAGTTATTGAAATTCTATCCCATAACGAAGCAACAATACAAAGCCATACTCAGATTAGCTAAGCAACCCGCTATAGAAGAGGATTCTATAGAAGAGAGTCAACGTTCTTTGGCCAATTGGAGCAGTTCATTGCATGATAGCTGGAATCAAATGTGGAATGCCACCAAAAATGTGTTTGTACCCGTTGGAAATCAAAGTGGGACTAAGAAATATCCCTTGTGTGTTATACAAACACCAGAACTCAATCATCGTGGCAAACGTCAAGCCGTTGATTACACACAAAGTTATGCTGGCGTAGTACCCAATGTCGTCTATCCTGGTGCTTATCCTGGTGCTTCTCCACATCCACATCCTTATCCATATCCTTATCCCTATCCTTATTCAGGCGTTGTTACCGATAACGTAGAAGGCGGTGAGATTGATCCTGAAATTGAAACTACCCCTGAAACAGATCCTTCGGCCCCGATTATCAATTGTATAGTTGTGGTGCGTCGTAAAACACCCCCCACAACACGACCACCTCCAACCATGTCAGAACCTGAAGTCTCCGACATTGTTGGTTACCACCAGCCTCATCCATATCCAGCACCTCCATACGGCTATTCACCTTTAGGTCCTTATCCCTATCCACATCCCGCTTATCCTTATCAACAGCCCACACCAGTAACAACAGCTAGAAATTACGGTCCATCTGCTGCTGCTGCTGCCCAATATCAACAAATGCTTAATGAGTACTACAAGCATTTGCATGCATTGTATCGTGCTGATGCCACTACCAGTATGGCTAGAAATCGTAATGGCGTTTATTATCCGTATCTATATGCCAATAATGAAAATGCCGATTATGAGGATGATGACCAACAGACTGATGATTACGATAATGAAGAGATCATGGAAGAAGAGAATTGATTCTGAATAAAAAAAAAATGCCAATAATAAATAATAAGTTGTTAGGATAAGTCGCCCTATTTAAGAAACATTTCATGGAGTTTTATTTTATTTATAAATAGTTGGAGCTCCAATACGAGGGTGGGTCAATATTATAATTACTATTGTCATTTACTGTGGACCAAGAAATCTATTTCATTTATCTGGTCCTTACCTTTATAGTTTCAATGTGTTCTATTAAGACAGTATGTCTTCCAATAAGCCTTCATCTAAATGTGGCAAGAGCTCCCCAGTTGCATGAAAAGTGTTTCATTATTTTTGTTAAGCACTGATGCCCACTTCCGTGAATCCTATTTTCCTTCTCTAAATGTGATCTCAATAAACAAGAATCCAAAGGAGCTTTAGGCTCGATGTCCTACATTTGCTACACATTCTAGTGAATCCTAGTAATTTCCAATTTCTCAATATTTGATTGGACTGAGGACAGCAAAAAGAGAGGCTGTTTGACACCAAAGGCATTTAGGTAAGCTTACCAATGTATCCTATTTTCGTTTTACAATACACCGCTGTATCGGGGTCAGCATTTGAGCCACATACATAATTGGCCATTACAACCCTTCAGTCAGGATTACGACCTAGCTTCTCACACCACTTATGTTGTGTGCGTTAATTTTATACATAAGTGGCGGCACCTACAGTTTAAAGTCGACTCCGAACGACAGATTTTTGAGAAGCTTTTCATGGCAATTTTTACTCTCAGAGTCTTTGCCAGAAATCTGCTGAGAGGAAGTCGCCGAAGAAATATTTTTCGTTTTGATGACTGACCTGGGATTCGACCCCGGCCCTTCGCCTAATAAGCCCACTAGACCACGGCGACTTCGGCATTTGAGCCACGCTGTATGAAAAATTATTGATGGCTTTACGCCAAAGCCCGTATTAATCTTGTCGCACTTGGCAAAAGCCTTAAGCTTTGCCTGGAACACACTCAATGTTTTTTTTAACTGAATACGTTAGGACTCATCTCTGACATCAATATCATTTCCTTCATTTTGAAGTATTCGGTATAACAATTGCGATAAAACGAATTAAGCCCTGAATAGATAACATTCTGGATCAGTTGACTCAAGCCTACTTTTCCTTTCATAGGATAGTTTCAAGATATGACAATCAGGACCTAAAATGACTTTGCTTTGGCGCAACGTGGCATTCAGCATGCTTCACTAACGATTTATTGGTAAATGAAACTTTCTACGCAGAAGTAGTCGTGTATACTAGGGCCTGCATTATTTTTAATGGGGCTTTGGCAACTTACTTAATTGGTTAGGTTTTCGATTACTACCCAAGTCATATGTATTGATTCTATCCATGTGTAGCGTGTCATACAGTTTAAAGTCGACTCCGAATGACAGATTTTTAAAAGCTTTTCATAGTAATTTTATTCTTACTCTCAGAGGTTTTGCTCGAAAACTACAAAAAGGAAAGTTGCCCACAAGAAATATTTCTTTATATTTCGTATGAACCGGGAATTAAATACACGATCGCTGGTCTAATAAGCCAATACATTGTCTACATGGATACGTTTTATGTGAATTCTTGAAACATTGAAAGCCATAATTTAAGTAACCATTGGTGGCACAGTCTAGTAGATAATGTGTTGCCCTATTAAACATAAGGCCTGGGTACAAACCCCAGATCAGAAATGCCAAACAATTCGAATTCCTTCCCTTCAGCTGATTTCTGGAAAAAACTTAGATTGTAAAATAAAATTGCCATGAAAAGTTTTTCAAAAAATCTGTCGTTCGAAATCGCTTTTAAACTGTATGACCACTCATGTATGAAATTAACACACACAACAGCATTGGTGGAAGATGCTAGGTCGTACGCCTGACTGAAAGCTAATTATTTGTGTATGTATCAGAGATTAGCAGTGAACCGTTTTTTCTCTACTTATAAACACTCATGAAATTTTGAATTTAAGTGAGTTAACAATATTGAAATTTAACTACCTACTCTGATTCATTCATACTCACTGCAACATTGATTCATAGGTACAGGTTCGAATGAGTATGCATACAACGTTGACATCAAACTCATACCCTTTGAAATATGTTTGATACATAAGCCTACTCATTCAGATTCTTAACTTTAGCAAAATACTTATAATACTCGTACTTATAAATGATTCGAGTGACTCGATAACGAATTTAATCATTAGGATTTTATGAAGGCTTTACTGATGTTTGCAACAATATGCAGAAGATTCATTTGCTACTTCTTAATTGTCAACTGAACAATATTTCTTTATCATGACAGACATTGCGGTACGCGCAACCTATTTTGCCTGATACTTAGACAACAATCACAAGCAGGCATGACGAGTTGTAGGACATTTCGTTCAACAAATACTTTCCCAAGCTTTACTGTAACTGGGCAATACCAAAGTTGCTTTAACTAATACGGATTAATAAATGCTCTGCATTATAAGCCTTCTATGTCTAAAGAGTCGATCATCTTCACATCCAAGTACCCACAAAAGAGCTGGCTTTATAACGTGTAAAGTACAGTCGTCATAGTCTAGTAGGTAGTGTACATTGGCTTATTAGACATGCGGCCAAATCCTAGGTCAGATACTTACTTACTTAATTGGACATAACAACCCGATTAACGGATTTCGGCCTGCCGCAATTCATCCTTCCAGGCGCCTCTGCTTCTTGTGCGCCTACCCCAGTTGGTCAAACCAATCGATGACAGGACTTCCTCGATTTTATCCTTCCAACGGATACAAGGTCGTCCTCTTCGCCGACTTCCGCAGATCCCCGCATCAAATACCCGTTTCGCCGGAGCATCCTCCTCCATTCGAACGACATGGCCGAGCTAGCACAGCCGCTGGATATTAATACGCTGCACAACGTCTACGTCGTTGAGGAGCTCATACAGCTCACAGTTAGATCGGATGCGGAAATCATCGCCAACTCGCACAGGACCGAAGATCTTACGTAGGATTTTCCTCTCGAATACCCTCAAGGCTGCTGCATCAGTTCTTAATAGGTTCCATGCCTCTGCGCCATAAAGAAGCACGGGTAAGATGAGCGTCTTGTAGGGTATCTTTTTGAAATTCAGTATGTTGGTTTTCATTGGAGGTCCTAGGTTAGATATCAAAATGATAAGGTGAAAAACTATTTCTGCGGCTACTTACTTTCAGCAGATTTCTAGCAAAAAATCTGAGAGTTTCTCAAAAATCTGTTGTTTAAAATCGACTTTTGACTGTAAGTCCCGCTGTTCATATGTAAAATTAACACACACAACATATTTGGATTCAATTGATTCGAATCATTTATCAAAATTTACAGTCTGAGTTGTTAGGGATTTACAGCAAAACAAAAAAGGATTTATAAGCAACATAGACAGACCAGCAAGTTGAGAAAACACACAATCTTCTGATGAGTATTTTAGTATTCGTACACGAATCATATTTATTTTGTGATTCTTGTAAATGTTGAGTCATGGAGTGTCGAAATCAATAACATCATACGAGTTGTTAAATATGAATATGATGAGTACACTGCAAACTTTAAATATGAGTAGAGGTTCGATGATATTAGATTTATTAGAAAAAAAAATCAATATTTTGTTGCAAAACCATTGTTGTCGATAACAGCTTGACATTTACGAGGCAGCGAAGTAATCAGATTTTCACATACACTGGTTGGAATGGTCTCAGTACTCGAAAGATTATTTTACAAATGCATCAGGATGGAAGCTCTTACCGGGAGATTGCAACAGCCTTAAAAGTTTTTAAAACAATGGTTTTCCAAGCGGTGCAATATTTCAAAAAACATTCGACAGCTGAAAAGGTGCCTCGTAAACAAAGAAGCCGAATTACGTCAGTTTATGATGATGCACTGATTTTCCGCCAGCCGAAAAAACATCCGCATAAATCAGCGAATGAAATTCGGATAGCAGTCTTTAGTAAAAATGGAGCTATACCATCTGTAGACATAGTAAAACGTCGATTGAGAGAAGCTGGACTCTTTGAACGAATTTCCCGAAAGAAACCATTGTTGTCTGAGCGTAACCGGAAGAAGCAAATTGAGTATGGAAAAAAATATCGCCATTGGACTGCTGGGGAATGGAAAAGTGTATTATTTTCGGATGAAACAAAAAGAACAGAGTCTCTCCTGATGGAAAAAAATATGTTCGCCAGCCGAAGTTAAAAAAATTTAATCCAAGATACACCTGGCCCCCTTTTAAAGCATGTAGGAGATTCTATTACACTTTGCGGTGATATATCGTCATGCGGTGTTGTGCCGCTACACAAAATTTACGGCAACATGGACAAGTTCCAATGTGTAGAATCCTTAGCAATACAATGATGCCGTGTTCTGACGAGAATATGCCTGTAGCATGGATATTTCAATAAAATGATGACCCGAAGCATATGGCTCACGTCAAAAAATAGTTTTTAAACAATACGGTCACTGTACTTGATTGGCCTTCATGCAGTCCAGATCTCAACCCGATTTAGGAGTTATGGCAAGTTGTAAAGTAAGCAATTTTGATGATCTCTTCGCCGAAGCAAAGGAAGCTTGGGAGGCCATTCCAACCAGTGCATGTGAAAATCTGATTACCTCGATGCCTCGCAGATGTCAAGCTGTTATCGGCAACAATGGTTTTGGAACAAAACATTGATTTTTTTCTAATAACTTGTACGTGTTTTTCATAAAGTTTACGGTGTGTCCTTAATTATATGCACGACTGAAATCAATACTCTTTTAAAATATGGCTCACAGCTTTAAAAGTAATAATTTATTTGACACAATAAGCAGTTATTTTCTACTACTAAGAGTTTAATTATAAGGTTCTTACAGGCGTATTGTGTGAACGACTGAAGCCACTCGTCAAAACACTGATTGGACCTTATCAGTGCGGCTTCAGACCTGGCAAGTCCACCATCGACCAGATGTTCACACTGCGCCAAATCCTGGAAAAGACCCACGAAAATCAAGTCGACACACACCATCTTTTTGTCGATTATAAGGCTGCTTTCGATAGCCCTATAAGGGATCTGTGTTTTTGCCGCAATGTCTGAGCTCGGTATACCTACTAAGCTAATAAGGCTATGCAGAATGACGTTGAGCAATTCCTGCAGCTCCGTCAAGGTAGGAATGGACCTCTCCGAACCTTTCGATACCGTGCGAGGTTTCAGACAAGGCGATCCCTTATCATGCGACCTCTTCAACTTCGTCATGGAGAGTGTTCTGCGAAAGGCGGGAGTGCATCGTAATGGCACTATTTTTCAAAAAAGTGTCCAATTGCTTGCGTACGCTGACGACATCGACATCATAGGGCTTACCAAACGAGATGTCACTGCTGCCATTAGTGCTATTGAACGGGAGTCTAAGAAGTTGGGTCTGGCAGTAAATGAGGGCAAAACGAAGTATATGTTATCGACAAGTAGAGCCGTGCGGCGTATTGATTCACATATTACGGCCGATAACTATACTTTTGACACAGTCAAGGAATTCATTTACCTTGGCTCCGCCGTTACCACCGAAAATGATGTCAGTCAGGAGATCAAGCGCAGGATTACTCTTGCCAACAAGTGCTATTATGGTCTCAATAGGCAATTGAGTAGCAGAGACCTCTTTCGCAAGACGAAACTAATACTCTACAAGACGCTCATCCTACCCGTGCTTCTCTATGGCGCAGAAGCATGGACCCTATTAAGAACTGATGCAGCTGCCTTGAGAGTATTCGAGAGAAAAGTCCTACGTAAGATCTTCGGTCCAGTGCGAGTTGGCGATGATTTTCGCATCCGATTTAACAGTGAGCTGTATGAGCTCCTCAACGACATGGACGTTGTACAGCGTATTAATATCCAGCGGCTGCGTTGGCTCGGCCATGTCGTTCGAATGGAGGAGGATGCTCCGGCGAGACGAGTGTTTGATGCGGGGATCTGCGGAAGTCGGCGAAGAGGACGACCTTGTATCCGTTGGAAGGACCAAATCGAAGAAGCCCTGTCATCGATTGGTGTGGCCAATTGGCGTAGGCGCGCAAGAAGCAGAGGCGCCTGGAAGGATGTGTTGCGGCAGGCCGAAATCCGTTAATCGGGTTGTTATGGCCAATTAAGAAAGTAAGTAAGTAAGAGTTTAATTAACTAAACTTGGCCAAATTTTGACAATATCATACAACAATTTTGTATTTTTTGCTTCAAACTCATATGTAAGTTTCGTGTCCTTAATTGGGTGCACGTAGCTGTAACTTGTACTCGTGGAGAATATAACATGGAAGTAATATTTAAAAACCAGAGAGTTCAATAGACATCCAATACTTACAGATTTACAGCCATTATAGCCATTAACAGCTAATCGAAAGAAATAATAACTCATGATGGAAAGCGGAGGGGGTAGTTTTGTTTTTTTTAAAATTTGTCTAAACCATAATGTTTATTTTGTATTATTATTTTTTTTTTTAATTTATTTTAATTTTTATTTTTTAATTTTTATTAGTTTCATACACAGTATTTGTTTGTTTTTTTCTGTTTTTTTTTATATTAAATTTATTATTTTTTTTTATTTTATATTTAAACTTAAAAGTAATTTAAATTTATTTATATATTGTATGTATGTATGTATGTTTAGTTAATTAATTATTGTGTGTCTATGTGTGTATTGTATTATGATTTATAATTTTTACTCTAGTGTTTACCAATTTATTTATGCAAATTCTATAATTATTTTCTTCTTCTTAATTCTCCTTCTTTTTTTTTGTTTTCTTTCAATTTTTTAATTTAATTTTTAATCTAATAAATATATATGTATGTATGTATATATGTATGTTTGTATATGCAGCTACTTTTATTAATTATTTCTGTTGTTTTTTTTAATTATTTTTTTTAAGGTTTTCATTTTTTTTGTTCATTTTTATCAACTTAGTTTATGTGAGAGATTAAAACTATTTTATTTATTACGTACTTGTATGTATATGTATGTATAAATATATATATTTTTATGTATGTATGTATGTAATCATCTATTATGTTTGAATATTTTTTTATTTATTTTTTTTCTCTTTATAATTATCATATCCATTATTCATATGCCATTTATAGGCATTTATGTACTCGTATGTATGTATGTATGCTTATTAAAATTTATGTTCATACATTTTTATTATAATTTTTTATACGTACTTAATTAGAATAATAATAAAAATTATTTTTATTATTATTATAATCATTTTAATAACACTAATAATTACAACTACCGTTAAAAATCATAGTCATTATAAAAATTTTTAATCATAAAATCTATGCATATTTACAACGTACATACATACGTACATATGTATGTATGTACGTACAACAATATCAAATAAATAAATTAAACCTATTAAATATTGTAAATATTGTGTGTAGGTGTGTGTGTTATAATATATTGAAAAAAAAAAATATAAAGTCAAAACAAAATTCCCTTAACACGTTGACGTAAATGACGTCTATAGACGTCATGTATGAGTGCACGTAAATGCAAACGACGTCTATAACCGTCGAAAAAATTTAGAGTTATAAAACAAAAATATAGTTGTAATTCAGTTTGATTTCGATTTCTACCAATTCACTCAATAATATTCTTAAAGGAAAATATTATTCTTATATTTCTTCATATATTTTTAGTTTCATGATTTTGTTGCTATAAGAATGCATGTAGATTTTAACGACGTGTATAGCCGTCAATACATTTTTCATTATGTTTAGCGTCTTTTCCAATCTGACTTAATTTGAATCAATGTGTTTGTTTTTGATTTTATTGGGAATTTTATGACTGTAAATTTTGAAACTGATGATATATTTGTTTCCCGTCGACGAAAAATTATTTCTATTGTTTATTCATCCGATAGTGATAATGATGAACTGAATTATGGTAATGAAACTGAATGGCGTGAGGACACAGCCCCAATTAGAGAATTTGACTTTAATGAAATGGAATGTGGAGTAAAACTCAACATTAACCTTAAATCAACTCCAAGGTACTCCTTGGATTTCAGGAGTCTCTTATTAGATCGCTAATAAGGTTACCCAATGATATTTCCAATGGCAACCAACTAATATCTAGTGACATATGGCAGACCACAAAAAACATCTAACACATTTTTTGTAAGTTTACGTGAACAACATTATATTAAAAACATTCCTACACCGGAAAACTCTAAAAGAGATTCTTCATATCGTCGCTGCAGAAATTGCACAAAACATCAATTTCAAAAAGAAACAAAATATAGATTTAAAACGTGTCCTGAAAAGCCAGCTCTATGTCCCGAATGCTTTGAGCCGTACCACTTCTTTTGTTGTTAGTACATACATATGCGATTAATATTCGGTTTTTACTTTATTTAAGCTTTATAAAACAGCATTTTAACAAAAAAACGTTTTGTAAAAAATTAAATATTAATAGACCTATAAATAAATTTTTTTTATTTTTGTTATGAATTTTTTGTAAAAATGGATTTAAGTTAATAAAAGTTAATATAAATCATGATTTTCGAAATTATTTCCAAAAAATATCTTTCAGTATACGAACGTCTAATGCCGTCATTTGCACATCATTGGAACTAATATTATGAAAAGCAAATGACGGCTATAGACGTCCACCTTTACTTTAAAAAATTTTATAGAAAGAACTATAATTTTAATTTATAAGTATTAAATCTCCATCAAACTCGCCAAGATTTAAATAACTAAAGTAACTGAGTGCCTTCGTCAATTTCGTGGTGAGCGTCAACGTGTTAAACATAATCAATAAATTTTTAAATTTTTTTCTGTTTATAAACAAAATTGCCATGAAAATGTTTCTCCAGAAAAATCTGTCATTCGATGTCGACGTTAATCTATAGATCTTGCAACTCATAGATAAAATTAGCACCGTTAATATGGGTGTTTGGTTAAGCTAGGTTTTAAACCTGACTAAAATTCCAAATGAATATAAACATTTGTCATTTCTGCTTTGAAACATCGCCAACATCTATTGAATCAGCTTCAATAATCGTTTATTATTCCATTCTCTTTCATCCTTGAATTTTTTACATGCAATAGTACTTTTTGAAATGCCTGTCATTTCAGGTAGAACTATCTAGGCTTCGAATACTGATAATATACCTTCAGTCAAGACTACAACCTAGCTGCTTACACCATTTACATATGCTGTGTATGTTAATTTTACCCATGAATGTTGGAAGCTCCAGTTTAAAATTGAGTCCGTGAGTTCTTCTTCCAATACCATTTTTATTTTGTTTCTCTGTTTTATGCCAGAGGAAGTCGCAAAGGAAATATTTTTCCTATTTCAGTTTATGGAGATGTCTGATCTGAAGTTTAAACCGTAGACTTACATCTAATAAACTAAAACACTGGCTACTGATACAGATAATACGCTGCTTGTCGCCGTAGTCTAGTAGATAGTATGTTGGCTTATTAGATGTAAAGCCCGGGTTCGTATCACAGGCCAGGCATTAAAACGAAATATGAAAAAAACAGATTTCTTCGGCGCTTTCCTCTCAGCAGATTTCTGTCAAACATTCTGACATGAAAAAGTTCCTCAAAAATCTGTCCTTCGGAGTCGACGTATTAGATTAACGCTCACAACGTGAGTAGTGTGAGAAACTAGGCCGTAATCCTGGCTGAAAAGTTATAATGCTCTTCAAAGCATGGAAGCAGAAAAAGTCTACGATCTATTCTCTTCAGTCTATGCGAATGAATAGAAAGTTATTGACAATAAATATTGTGTCGTTGTGCATCTGAGTAGTATGAACCAGAAATCAGCAATGCATATTTAAAAAGATGATTAGAATCGAATTATACTCAGAAGTTCGGATACCTATACGCAGTCATAGTCACCGTATTTTAATAGGTAGTATGTTGGCTTATTAGACGTAAAACCCGGATTCGTATCCCGGGTCAGGTATTAAAAGGAATTATGAAAAAGAAACATATTTCTTAGGCGATTTCCTCTCAGCAAATTTCTGGCAAAAACTCTGAGAGTAAATAAACTTGCCATGAAAATGTTTTTCAAAAATCTGTATTTCGGAGTCGACGTACAAGACTAAAGCACACAACGTGAGTGGTGTGAGAAGCTTGGCCGGAATCCTGACTGAAGGGTTGTTGTGGTCAATTATGTAATTATATAATAGCCTGCCACACTCTTACTAGACCATATTTAAAGCATAGAAACAGCAAAAGAACTTAAAAAAGAAGATCGATCCTCTTCAGTCTATCAGAATGAATAGGAAGTTATTGACAATAAATATTGTGTCGCTGTATTATTACGTAATCTTTATGTGTTACAGTAGTATGAATCAGAGATCAGCAATGCGCTTTCAGAAAGATGAATAGAATCGAATCATACTTATAATTTCTGATACTTATACGCTTTCATACTTATTATAATATCATGGAACCTGTAAACATGTGCAAAAAGTTTGAAGTACTCATCATATTCGACACTCCATGATTCAACATTTACACACAGCACAAAATAAGTATGATTCGCATACGAACACTAAAATACTCCCAAAAAAGTTGTGTGTTTGCTGTGCTTGCTGCTCTGTCCCTTTTTTTGCTTAAGCATCTTTTTTCTTTTATTGTAAATGCAACAACAACTAAGAATACAAATTTTGATGAATGATTCGAGTTAAACGAATTATTTCTAAGTAAAGTATTTTAAAGTATTTTTCTAAATTTATGAATCTGAATGAGTAGGCTTATGTATCAAACATATTTTCGAATGTTATGTGTTTGAATACTCGTTGCAATCTGTACTCTTAAATCAGCGTTGTAGTGAGTATGAATGAACCCGAGTAATTACATACATACTTACAGTCAGGATTATTGATCTAGTTTCTCACACCACTTATGTTATGTGTGTTAATTTTATACTTAAGTGGTGTGACCTACAGTATCAATGCCGAATGGCAGATTTTTTGAGAAACTTTTCTTTGCAAATTTTATTTACTCTTAGAGTTTTTGCCAGAAATCTGTTGAGAGGAAATTCACCGAAGAAATATTTTCATATTATCGTTTGTTTTGATGTTCTGCCCTGGGGTTTGAACTCGGACCTTACGTCTACCTAGTAGACTACGGCGACTTCAATAAATGAACCAGAGTAGTTGAATTTCAATTCTGTTGATTCACTCATACTCAAAATGGCATCTATGGTGAGTATGAATGGAATCAGAGTAGTTAAGTTTTAATATTGTTGTCTTACTTATATTCAATATTTCATTAGTGCTTAGGAGAGGAAGTCGCCGTTGAAATATTTTTTAATATTTTGTTGCATTTAAGATGTCTGAGTTAGGGTTTAAACCATGGCCTCACGTCTAATAAGCTAATATACTATCTACTAGAGTGCGGCGACTAGCGTTTCCTTCGAACAGAAAAACAATTCATTGCTGATCTCTAGTATGAACCACAGGTTCATGCATTGCCAATACTATGAAGGTAGGGGATCTTACGTCAGTACAGTTGTAGCAGTTTTGCAGAAGAAATGGAACAGGATCACATGGTATGGATTAATATCAATACAAATGGCTTTAAGAGATAAGAATCTAATGCACGAGTATCAGAGGCGTAGGCAATAAACTATTAAATAGAGAGTTCAATGGGCATGAACTGCCTAATAGTTGGAAAATTTTTTGTATCGATTATAATTTATTATTCTCTTTATTTAAAAATTTTAAAATATTTTCCGAAAAAATAAAGAAAAAAACCCTTCAGTGTGTGTAATAAATTATAAATTCCTGTAAATGAGCGTAAGTCCATCGATATTTTGTGTTTGTTTGAGAGTAAATTAAAAACGTAACGTTATGTTTGAAATTAAATTTTAATATTATTTGTAATACTAAATATTTCATTGTATTTGTATTTCAATTATATTTTCATTTTTTTTTATTTTAATTTTAATTTATTTTTACATTCATTTTGTATTACGTAAACAATATGTTTGTTTGTTTGTTTGTCTGTTAGGAGTCAGTTTATTTAGTTGGTAAGTGTTTTAATTTATTACATTATTCTTGTATTGTTTTTGTTGTATAATTTAGCTGTTGTTAAACAAGGCATTGTGTTGTTGTAAAACATATTTTTTTTTTTTGCTTAAATTTGCATATTTTATATGCACACAGCATTTGTATTTTTTATTTAAAATTTTTAAATTGAAAATTTTTCAAAATTATTTTTTTCCATTTTGTACAGTTCATAGAGATATTTTTCTTTGTTTTTTGTTTTTTATATCAAATTAATTCTTAATTTGTTGATGTTGTTGTTGTGTGTGTTTTTTTAAATTGTAACAAATTTATAATTAACAGTTATTTTTGTTTATTGTTTTTAAAAAACTTGTTTTTCTCTTCTTAAATTTCATTTAAAATAATATTTACAGTGGCTCCATAGCATAATCGGTTATGTTAATGCAAGTCAAACAAAATCCATCGATTTTATAAAGCATTGCATTCAATAAGGAAAATTTTTCCTTTTGACAGTTCACAGAACAACGCCTTATGTACACACTAGATGGCAACCCTATCATTCTAAAACTTATTGTAGTAAATCAATCGCATACTATCATTAAACAGTTGAAAATAGAATTTAAAAAAAGAGAAGATTGGAAGTTTTATTTCTTGGCGAGAAGAAAATGAATGCCAATCAAATTAGCATTAATTGGATGATGAATTTGAAGAAGACTTAATCGAAGTGTTTACCAATATGTCAGGTCAAGTGATTCCTTCACCGTTTTTTCCCCCACGAAAGACCCCAAAATGTGGCTTCAATTTTAGGAATTCATAGACTGTGAATTCAAAAAAAAAAAAGGAGAATTTGAAGGATAGATTAGATTAGAGTAGCAGATAGCTTAGCGTTCACAGGCAAGTTCACCCGATAGCCCATATCGAAGCCTCCGTTCTATAACATTCTAAGTAGAAAAAGTGAGTTTTGAGTTAAGACCTCTCAAAGTTTTCACGTGACATACGACTTTATTTATGTGTATTCTAAGTAGATTTTTCCCTATAACTTCGGAACGAATCAGAGCATCTTAACCAAATTTTGACCGAATTTAAGTTAGAGAACGTAAAAAATGCAAGAACATTAAAAACGTTCTAAGTACACTTAAAACGTTATAGAATGGAGGCGTCGATATGGCCCATTGTGTCAACCAGTGTAAGGTAAGCCCTCAGCACGTTGGCAGCATAGCCAGATCTTGAAACGTTTTGTCACACGAAGGGTAAATACATAATAGGCCATTAGAACCCTTCAGTCAGGATTACGACATAGCTTCTCACACCACTTATGTTGTGTGCAATAATTTTATACAAGAGTGGCGGGACCTACAATTTAAAGTCGATTCTGAACGACAGATTTTTGAGAAGCTTTTCATGGCAATTTTTACTCTTAGAGTCTTTGCCAGAAATCTGCTGAGAGGAAGTCGCCGAAGAAATAATTTTCGTTTTGATGTCTGACACGAAGGGTAAATATGTAGAAAAATTGTCGACCCGAAGTGATTATTTTAATTCCATCATCAGAATTTGAAGAAGGCTTTGTTGAAGTTTCCAGCAATATGTCAAGGAAAGCATTTTTTTAATTGTCAACTCGACAATATTTACTTACCACGGTGTTCGCATACAAAGTGCAGAGATTTGAGGACGCTCAAGTAATTTTGCCTGATACAAGCAGACACGACGAGTTGTAAGACATTTGGTTCACGTATTCAACTTCCAAAGCTATAATGTAACTGGGCAACACCAGTGTGGTCAAGTGCGGCAAACCTATATGCAAACATACATGCATACATACATAATTGGTCATTACAACCTTTTAGTCAGGATTATTGACCTAGTTTCTCACACCACCTATGTTGTATCTGTTAATTTTATACATAAATGGTGGGACCAACAGTTTAAAGTCGACTCCGACTATTTCTGAGAAAATTTTCATGGCAATTTTATTTACTCTCAGAGCTTTTGCCAGAAATCTGCTGAGAGGAAATCGTCGCAGATATACTTTTTGTATTTTATTTTGATGTCTGGCTTGGGGCTCGAACCCTGGCTTTACGTCTAATAAGCCAACACACTACCTACTTGACCACGGCGCATCAAATCCAATGTATGTGTTAAGATTAATAAACGCTCTACGTCTGGAGAGGCAATTACCTTAACTTCCAAGTAGCTAATAGATACATACATTCATACATAATTGGACATCACAACCCTTCAGTCCGGATTACGACCTAACTTCTCACACCACTTATGTTGTGTGTGTTAATTTATATTATTTTATACATGAGTGGCAGGACCTAAACTTTAAAGTTGGCTTCCATTTACAGATTTTTGAGAAGTTTTTTCAGTGTTTTTACGAAAAATCTTCTGAGAGGAAGTCGCTACAGAAATATTTTCGTTTTCATGTCTTGCCAGTGGTTTGAACTCGAAACTTACGTCCAATAAGCCCACACACTACCTACTAGACCACGAAAACTCCATCCATCCACCCACTATGTATCTACCGAAATTACAGATTTTACTGATCCTATCCATTGTCGTAAAGTCTCCTCGGCAACTTCAGTAGATAGTCACGCAAAAGAATTGGCTTTATAATGTCTAAAGTGGTTAAATCTGAAAAGCCTTTTCAATCTATTAGTGAATAACACAAAAAGCGGACAGCTTACCACAACGTACACTTGCGTTCAAATGTTTTATTACAAGCTGGCTTGTTACAGCAGATGGACAGTATTCGATCGGATTTAAACTAGCGGATGTTTGGGTCCCAACTGATGTTTGAGTGCGAGTAATAGATCGATGAACAGTGTATATTAGTGGAGATGTTTGCCTGCAAACTGGTGAACTGGTGAACCACACGACAAACTAATGGAATGCCGGCCCAACAAGTTGTTTGCAGAATCAATACAATTGCACAGGGATACAGTTCTCTGGCAGCCCCCGTATGGGCTGGGGCTATGGAGAAGAGGACCTATAGAGCAGGAATAGAAGCGGCCTACAGGAGATCTGCTCTCAGGGTGATTTCTGCCTTCCGAATGGTGTCTACTGATGTAGCGTTAGTGATTGCGGGATGATGCGCCTGAAGCTAGTAGTGGATATAGAGAGAAGGAAATATGACGTAAAGAGAGGAACAGATTTTTCGAACCCTGTTCAACTATCTGATGATGCTATGGATAGATGGCAGCAGGATTGGTCCAATTCCACTAAGGAACGATGGAGCCACAGACTTATACCGAGCATAGGCGTATGGACAAAAAGAAGACACGGCCAGTTGAACTTACACCTGACACAGTTGCTAACGGACCATGGATGTTATAGGGCTTATCTCAATAAGTTTGGTCATGACGTGGATGAGGCATGCCCAGAATGCCGTAATGAAAGAGAGACGGCAGAGCATTGCCCGCGATATTGTGTTCAACGAAATTGTCTGGAGAGATCAACGGGATTCCAGGTAACGCCCGAGAATATAGTTAATCTGATGTCAATCTCATGTGACAATTGGAACGCAGTATGTGTTTTCGCACGGAGTGTATTGAGCAGGAAAGATTGGCTGAGAGAGCAATGTAAGCGGAATTTGAAGGCAGCAATCCCTGAATCTCTACCCCTGAAGTAAGACTTGATTGTGGTCTTGAGGGGGGGGCAAATGGTTGAAAGTGTGTAACGAACTAGGTTGGTTTTAGGACGTACGCGTTTAGCAAGCCGAGAGTAAGTCTTGCGGCGAATCGTGCACTTTGGTAGGCCGGGCTACCAAGGTCTTTCGAAGATTTTCCAACCTTTACCTCGCATAGCTATAAAAAAAAACAGTTCTCTGGCTAGTTAGAGGAATGCCCCAAGAAAATAATTGTATAAAGACAAAGGAATTGTAATTACTTTACTGTCTTAATCAGTGTTTATAGAACAATTTCACCTTCAAACACCGGGGTAATGTTTTCCATTATAAAATATATGTAGCGTATGGAATAAATCTGCATAAAGGATATGGATTCTAAGGCATTTTTATAATAAAAATCCAAAATAATAAAATTTTTTTGCTTAAATTCATGCATTATACGATTACACCATGGAGTCACTGTACATATGCATATGATTTTGGATGTATTTTAGTTATTGTTATTATTATTTTAATTTTTGTTAATTACATTTCTATTTACACATTTGTTTTTTAAATTTTTTTTATTAATTTTCTAATCATTATTTATTGAATTTGTTTTATTTTAGGGGGTGTGTTTATTAGATTTTATTTTCTTTTTTTGTAGTCCTAACTGATTTTCAAAAATACAATTCATATGATAATTATGTATGCACTCGTAAGTATCTATGATAGGAAAATTTTTTGTGTTTTTTTTTCACTTCTCCTCTCTTTAATTAGTTGTAAAATAACACTTAATGATGACACTTTAACTTTTGTTTCCAATAAAAATATGAAATGATGATCATTCAGTTACACATTCATTCATTCATTCATTGATTTACTATATAAACTACAGCAGCATAATAATAAAAAAAACATTTTATAGTTGAGTAGTGTCGAGTCTCTCTAATATTTTTAGGCAGTTATTGGAAGTTATTCAGGAGGTGTTTAGGTGTTTAGTAGTGTGAGGATAGGTTTCGGATTAGTTTTGTGTATGAGAGCTTAAGGGGTAGTGGTAATTATTTCATAATATTTTTAATTATCATTTTAACAAATACAATGACAATGATAATGATAGTGATTGTGTGATTGTGTAGTATCTATGAGTGAGTATTTTAAATACTCTTATTGATGCTTAATTATGTGTTCATACAATAATTGGATTATTTTAATTTCGATTTGTTTAAGTATCTAAATTCTATTCTGGGGAATTATTAAAAATATTATTTGCATTAAATTAATTGAAAATAATTTCTTTACTCCGCCTTTTTCGTTTGTTATTGTTTTAATAAACTAAACTTTTAATTTTGGTTTATTTTTATTAAAGAATTCAATGGATGTACACTAATATGGGATATTAAATTGAAAATTAAATTGTCAATTATGTTTGTTATTGAAGAGGATAGAAATTCATATTGAAATTAAAACAAATACGTCCGGCTTTGTCATACAGTATTCCCTCGATTTACGTCGTAGAATGTTCCGGAAAAAGGCGACGTAAATTGAATTTCAAAAAACTCGTACTATAATATGCACTAGGGATGCCAAACGGGATCGATTTTTAAAAATCCCGGGATTCTGGATTTTGTAAATCCCGATCCCGAATTATCCCAAAAATCCCGAAAAATCATGGGAAAAATCGCGATTTTCTCTTAATAAAAAAAATATTTTGTTAAAAAAGTGATTTATATTCCAATTATATCAGAATTATATGCCATTAAAAATAAAATATAGAAAAAGCAATACAAAAAGTATCAAAAAAGCAGTAAATGCAGTAGTTGTACGAAAATTATTTGAATTCCAACAAAAAGATTAAAGCATCTAACATGTGATCTGATAGGTTTGAACGAATTTCTTTGACAACATACGCTGCCGTTGAAAAACACTTCTCGCAATCAACATTTGTTGGTAAAATAGTTCCAAGATAGCTGTATGCAGCTTGTAAATATACAGCTCTACAACCTCCTGATGTAAATAAATCTATTTCTTTGGGCAGTCAGTTACCCTATTAATTCGTTTTATAGGGCTTTTGCATTCTTCGATGGTATCAAATAACTTTTTATCAATTGAAGTAGGGTTTTCCTCATCTGAGATGCTATTATCAAAGTCGAGTACTATAGAATTTTCCTTCAGGACCTTTTGTAGGGTCAAAATACATATGAATTCACAATCCCGAAAATCCCGGGACAAGTTTTTAAAAATTCCGGGATTCGGTATTTTGTGAATCCCGAAAATCCCGGGATTTCGAGATTCGGGATTTCCCGATTGGCATCCCTAATATGCACATATTTATATACACTTGCCAAAAAAAAAAAAACTAAAATAATTAAATTTTTATTCTCTATATTGAATTTTTTTAAAGAGGGATTTCCCCTTATTTTGTTAATAAACAACGTAGGTAACGTAAATCGAATGACAACGCAAATCGAAGTTGAAGGGCTCAAAATTTTTAAAGCCGTTAATCGAAACAAAGTAAATGGAGACGACGTAAATCGAGGGAATACTGTATTGCTCTTTACGGCATTACTTGCAACATTTTAATATTCTTCTGATAGGTTTACGACCTAGCTTCTCACGCCACTTATGTTGTGTGCGTTAATCTTATACAGAGTGTTTGCCAGAAGTCTGTAGGGAGGAAGATACCGAAAAAATATTTTGTTTTTATAGTTCGTTTTCTGGAAAATGTCTGAGCTAAGGCAAAGACACTATTTGCAAGACAACGGGATATCAATCTGTATTGCTTTTGCCAGTAATATTGTCTGTTGGATATTGAACTCGGCCTTACGTCTAGTAGGCCACACACTACCTACTACATTAGTTCCTTTTTAAATGGTTCGTTAGTGATGGATTTGAACTTCGCCACCATGCCCAGACCCTGAATCCGATAGTGATTATTTTAAGGTGTTTTTAGATTACTTCACAAGAAATTTATTCCATATTATATTGCCAATGGTAAGTAGGTTCGTTGGAGTGGTAGATAGGTTCCTTGGAGTGGTACCCGTTGTAACGCCATAGGTAAGCGCAGTCGCTGTACTAATCGCATTCCACTAAACAAAACGAAGAAGTTCCTTGGCGCAGGGGCTGGCTACACACTAAATTACGACTGCCATTCTCAATTAAAATCGTCGTGGTCTAGTAGGTAGTGTGCTGGCTATTAGACGTAAAGCCAGGGGTTTCGAGTCCAAGCCAAACATCAAAATAAACAAATCCAAAAGTATTTTTTCGGCGATTTCTTCTCTTTCTATTCTTGAAAAGTTTCTCAAAAAAATCTGTCGTTCGGAGTCGACTTTTAAACTGTAGGTCCCGCCACTTCTGTATAAAATTAACACACACAACATAAGTGGTGTGAGAAACTGCGGGCTTCTTGGGGACTATTGCTATAGACTGTCTAATGGTGAAGGTTATAGCACTGCAGATTTTATAGTCACCAGCAGCAAACTCGTTTCCTCACCGCTCGCATCTTCCTTCTTTCCACCTTTCCTAAAAACCTGCACAATGCACTGCATGAGTAGGGGTCATCCCCCTGAGTGCTGGTATTATAAAAAAAAAAATATGTGAAAAAAGAAAAAAATTATCACAATTTGAGCATAGACTATCCTTGTAAAGGTGTGTTTTGTAGCTATTATCTTTTTGGCAACAACTGATTTTTAACAACTCACACATGTTTCGTGTTTTGTTTCATGTCAAACATCTTCAGTTTGGTTTATAATTTAACCATGAATTGTGTTACAAACGAGCAACCCTTGCAAATCATTGAATTTTATTATCAAAATGCGTTCTCTGTTAAGAAAATTCATTGCGCGCTTCTTCCATTTTATGGTCAGTTTAATCGACCCACTGAAGCGGCTATTCGGGCTATTGTGACTAAATTTCGCACCAAATTTACATTGTTGGACATTAAACCACCAACACGCATACGTAGAGTGCGAACTGAAGAAAATATCGCAGCTGTATCGGCCAGTGTTAATGATGACCATCAATTATCGATTCGTCGTCGTTCGCAGCAATTGGGCCTCTGTTAGTCAACAACGGTGAAAATTCTGCGAAAGGATTTAAGTGTGAAGCCTTTCAAAATATAGCTGGTGCAAGAATTGAAGCCGAATGACCCCGCAACGCAGAATTTTTGGTGAATGGGCTCTTGGAAAGTTGGCCGAAGATCAGCTTCTTTATTGAAAAATTGTGTTCAGCGACGAAGCTCATTTTCGGCTCAATGGATACGTAAATAAGCAGAATTGTCGATTTTGTAGTGAAGATCAGCCAGAAGCATTGCAAAAGCTACCAATGCATAGAGAAAAAGTCATATTTTGGTGCGGTTTATGGGCTGGTGGCATCATTGGACCGTACTTCTTCAAAGATGCTGCGAATCGTAACGTAACTGTGAATGGTGAGCGCCACCGTGAGATGATATTCAACTTTTTTTTGCCCAAAATGCAAAAGCTTGACTTCCATGACATGTGGTTTCAACAAGACGGTGCCACATGCCAATAAGCACTCGTAACAATGGACTTATAGAGAGACGAGTTCAGTGAACATTTTATTTCACGTTAGGGACCGGTCAATTGGCCGCCTAGATCGTGCGATTTAACGCCTTTAGACTATTTTTTGTGGGGCTATGTTAAAGCTCATGTCTATACAGACAAGCCCGCTTCAATTGACGCATTGAAAGGCAACATTAAAGCATTTATTCGTGAGATACCGGCCGAAATGTTGGAAAGAGTATACCAAATTTGGACTAAGCGGATGGACCAACAACATTTGCATAAAATAATCTTCAAACATTAAATTATATGGACCGTACTATCGATCCAAATAAAGAATTTTATATGTTTTTTTTTTTATAAAAATTTCCACCACCACAATCACCCATTACTTCCAAAAAAAACCCTCTTTAGAATATAAATGATAGCAAACGTAGAAAATTTAATTAAAAAAGGAAGAGTTGGTCTTGTAACTATTGAAACTAACGTGGACAAATGCTTTCTGGCAAGAAATTCATTAAGAAAATATCATGAAACTAAAGCCCTAGTGATACAGGTGGCTGATTCCCATTGGCGATAACAATCTGAACTTTTATTTCTTGAGTAATAAGTAGGCGGTTATGAGTTATAAAATTAAAATATTTTTTATTTTAATATTTTTTTTCTATTATTTTTGTATTCAAAATAAGATACAAAAAGATTTTAATGATGCCTTTTCTTGTTTCTTATCATTACCATTTATGATCCTTTTTTTTTGTCATAACTTTTTACATAATTTACAAAAACTACTCCATGTTTTAAATATACTCCTTAATTGTAGCAACTAACTAAACTAACTGACTGACTTATTAACTGAATGACTAACTGACTGACTGAGTAAGTGCCTTACTGACTGGCTTATTCACTTAATTTGCTTTGAATGATTAAAACGGCAATTAATGACCATTTTTTGTATGACATTTCTTTGCCTGTTTTTGCCCCTTTTTTGTTCATTTCGTTGTTCCCATGGCCTAAACTAAGGCATGAACAAATGCTACCTTTTGTTAAGACAATTTCTTTGTGAATTCTACCATCCATCCATACGTTCTAGTACAGGAGAGCACTTACAACAATAGGTAGGATTTTTAATAAAAAAAAACCAACCAAAGAAAGTCACAAAAAGAAAAAAACACGTACATTTTCTTTATTCTGCTTAAAATTATTTTCAAATTTTTTTATTTAATTTTTTTTAATTTTATTTCTTTTCTTACCGTAAATACTTTATAAAAAAGGGACTCTCTTTCTCTCTCGTCTTTGTTTATGGGTGTGGGGGTTGCTTACTCATTTCGTAGCCCCCAAACCTTATGACTGTCGTGTTAAACCAAAAAAAAAAGGCCAGAAATACATAAAAAAACCATGAAAAATAAAAATAAAAAAAAATTCTTTTTCTTTTACCACCTTTACAATCTATTTTCTTTATGTTTTTATTCTTATTTATTTTCTTCTCCATTCACCATTTTGTTTTTCTCATATTTTTTTTTTAGAAGAACATGTTGTCTTGAACTGGGTTCACAATAAATTTTAGTCTTTCATCTGGAGTTGCTGGCATTACAAGCCGTAGACGATAATGTTCTTTTGCATGGCACCGTTTTTACCACGGCCGCCTTTGTTGTTGTTGATGCATAAAAACATGCTGACGATGCTGATGGTGATGCTGATGCCGTTGCTGAAGATAAAATGCATTGTTTAGATTGTAAAACAGCAGGTATTCTTTTCATTTCTTTTATTATTGTTATTATGGCTGCCGCTAATGCTGCTGACACTGTATCCAATGCTGATGTTGCATTTTCCATTGCAACTGCAACATTATGTTTCATTGTTAATGCAGTCGTCGTACTTGTTGCTTGTGCTGTTCTTTTCTTTGCCAATAATTTTATTGTGTTTTTATTTGTATTGTTTGTGTTGTTGCTGAAGCTAATATTGTTCGTGTTGCTGCTATTCGTGCACATCAAGTGTTGCAAACAACATGTCAAAATGGTGAATAGCATACAGCATAGACTCAAATAAAAATTTCCACAATTTATGCTTCTGCTTGAATTATGTTGCATAGCAGCTGGATGTTCACCTAAAACAAACAAAAAGAAAAACCATTCCGTTAGAAAATATACTCTTCTTCTCTTTACTTTACTCAAAATAATAACGGTTTTCATGTCTGTCAAAAAAAGTAGAAGAAAATTGTAAGAAAATTTTAAAAAACAACGTAAAGTATTCCAATATTATGTGAAATACGTTTTATGCCTTTAAGGCAAAACGCTATGATTACTTATACGAGGTATGGCTGAATAATTTGGTAATTTTTTTTAATTATCTAATCCTATCAACTATCAGGCATATGCCTGATCCCAGTCCTTCTTACTTACCACTTAAATGTTTATTACAACCCTTGAGTCAGGATTACAACCTAGCTTCTCACACCACCTTTGTTAAGTGTGTTAATTTGTATCCTTATGCGGTTTAATATCGACTTCGAAAGACAGATTTTTGTGAAACTTTTTCAAGGGAATTTTTTCTAAAAGACTAGTGAAAAGAACTCTTTGTAAGCTTTCGTTTTGCTCGAGTTAACTGCGCTCGGGTATCAAGTTTTAGTGCCTATCTATCTGCTCATTAGAATTCATCAGTCTTTGATTCTTCACTTCTTTTAGTTTTATGAAAGTGGAACCACAGCAGTTCTAGGACGATGTAGTTGCCTATGGATGCCATTATATATCAAATATGAAATCATTCGAATATTAGCAACGACTTTTCTGGATGGAGCCTAATCTACACATTAAATTTTCCATGACATACTTACACACATAACAGAGATCAGCAACGAGTATTCAAAACGATGAGTAGATTCCTATCATACTTAGAATTTCTGATATTCATACTTATTTTAATATTGTACTCATACTACTCATACTCAAAGTTGGAAGTACTCGTCGTATTCATACTTAACAATACAAATGATGTTATTGACTTTGACTCGTCTCTACTTAACATTAACGCGAAGCACAAAATAAGTATGATTCGCTTACGAACACTGCAATACTCACAAGAAGATTTTGTATATGCTTTGCTTGTCTTTGTCTTTCCTTTCTTCTTTGTTTGTACATGCAACAACAACTAAGACTGTAAATTTTAATCACTGATTCGAGTCACCCGAATTACTTATAAGTATTTTGCTAAATTTATGAACCAGAATGAGTAGGCGTATGAATCAAACATATTTCGAATGTTATGAGTTTGATGTCAACGTTGTACTCATACTCATTGCTACTTATACTTATAAATCAATGTTGTAGCGAGTACGAATGAATCAGAGTATTTGAATTTCAATTCTATTTATTCACTCAGACTCAAAATTGCATAAGTGCTTACGTGTAGCGGAAAAACGATTCATTGCTGATCTCTGATACATAACATATGTAATTCGCCATTGTAATCCTTCAGTAAGGATTACGGCCTAGCTTCTTACACCACTCATGTTGTGTGCGTTAATTTTATACGTGAGTGGCGAGGGACCTACAGTTTAAAGTCGACTCCGAACTACAGATTTTCGGGAAGCTTTTCAAGGCAATTTTTACTCTCAGAGTTTTTGCCAGAAATCTGCTGAGAGGAAGTCGCCGAAGAAATATTTTTCGTTTTGATGTCTGACCTGGGATCTCTGATACATAGCCTACTTAATTCGCCATTCTAATCCTTCAGTAAAGATTACGGCCTAGCTTCTTACACCACTCATGGTGTGTGCATTAATTTTATACGTGAGTGGCGGGGGACCTACAGTTTTTAAAGTCGACTCTTAACGACAAATTTTTGAGAAATTTTTCATGGTTATTTTTTTATACTCTCAGAGTTCTTGCCCGAAATCTGCTGATAGGAAATCGCCGAAGAAATATTTTTTTTCTCATATTTCGAACCCGGGCTTTACGTCTAATAATCCCCAAAACACTACCTACTAGACTACGGTGACTTTAATGACACGGGCACCTAAATCGCGCTGAGTATGACCGATGGTATAGATAATGTTAGCTTTGAGGGCCGCTGCAGCCCGCCTTGACAAAACCCAACAAGAAAAAGTCCCTCAGGGTCAAATCGCCCGATCTTGGTGGCTAGCTCACAACACCTCCACTTAAGATGATTGTCTCCTAAAATCGCTCGAATGGATATTTAAATGTGTCATGGACTGTATGACATGAATCAACATCCTGTTCAAACCACATGTCGTTGGTGTGTATATCATCTAATTCAGGTTAGAAGAAGTTGACCTTTGTATACATATTAACCAGTTCAGGTTAAAAGAAATTGATTGTAAACAACCTCTATTACTCGCCGTTGATAGTAATGGACTGGCCAACGTAGTTATTAAAGAATCTAAAATTCCCATTACACAGTAATTTTTTCCGGATTCAGTGCCTGCTCTTGATATCACCCCAAAGTTAACTATTTTGTTTGGTCATGGAAACCTGAACAATCCAGAAATGGGGCTTATCATTGAAGCTGATTTATGTTGAAAATAAGGGTCGATACGCCAAATGCAGCAGAGCCCATTTAGCGAACACATGGCCATTCAACAGGGTGACTTGGCAAAACAGATTAAATAAATGACAACTAAAATGGCTGTTGTAGCTTTAACAAAATGGCTAATATCAACTGTCAAAGTTCGGAGGACGTGTACCTGTCAAACAAGACAAGTACAATATCCGGAGGTCGAATTGACCCATTCTTCAACGTCCTAAATGAGGGAAGGATAATAGAAGGGTTAGAATGAAAGGAAGGTATGTAGGAAAATGGGATGGGGAATAGAGATCTCTGTTAGTAGACACTACATTTTCAAGAAGCGGCTTTGCTTGACTTTCCTTGCTGAGAAGGAATATTTTATTTGATTCCCTGTACAATTCCTACTTCTACAATTGACTAGGACTATAATGCCTAGGCTTGTGTCAACTACATTAACCTCTACACCAGGCCTTTTTGTAATTGAAACTGGTATTTCCATAGTTAATTTAAATTTCATTTAAGCTTCTTTGTTACCCCTTGTGTTTATTATGTAATTGACATAGTCTAGTAGGTAGTGTGTTGGCTTATTGCACGTGAGGCCACGGTTCAAACCTTAGCTCCGATATCTGCAACAGAACGGAAAACATAATTCTTTGACGACTTTTCCTCAGCCGATTACTGGCAAAAATTTTTGAGAGCCAATATAAATGCCATTGGAAGTTTCTTCAAAAATCTGTCGACTTTAAACTGCAGTTCCGGCCACTCATAGGTAAACTTTACCGACATAACATAAGTGGTGTGCGAAACTAGGTTGTAATCCTGACTCAAGATTTATAATGACCAATTATTGTGGTACAAAATTGAAAGAGCTCAAAGAGAACTAAGCTGTAAACTTAAATGATTTTTTTTTATACTAATGCCTTCAGTATAGTTTTAATGGTTGTGGACCTTTCGACAAGGCCTCGTATTAATAAAACTAATTGTAAAAAGAAATCTTTCACAAAATTTATTTTCTAAAACTTCATTGAACTGATTCTCTATGAATAATTTCAATATAAAGTTTTATGCTGCTGCATTATAATTGAGGAAAAACTTTAAAGTAAAATCGAATATTTTTCCATAACAAATTTCAATAAAAGAAAACAACAACGAAAGGAAAACTAGATTTCCAAAAAAGGAAAACAAAATTTCCAAAAGTTTATTAGCAACACACAGGGAACACAGGTAGTGGAAACCTAACATATTTTGATATTATGAAATACGAAATAATTATTCATGAAAATGATAAATTATGTCAAATTTGTATTATGCACATGCATCTATGTACATATTTAGTTGAGTTTAGTTTATGCAGAGCTACATAAAAATTTTCCCTTCTAGCCATTTGCCTGCGAAACGTACGTTCATTTTTAATTGAAATGTAAGTTTCCGTAGATAAAACTTTCATGTTCATCTTCTTTCTACGCATCCTTAAAATTGGTTTTGAAAAATTAAAAATTAAAAGACATATTTTACATGCAAATTGAACAACTTTGTTATGCTACAATGTAAGTTTTCCCATTAAAACAAAAAAAAAAAAAAGGAAAAATTGGAAAATAAACGGAAAAAAATGTTTCAACTTGATGTTGTTGGCCTCTGGCAAATCATGTGTTAAGTTTACGTATGTATTTGCTTGATTTTTCTACACTTTTTTCTCTCTCTCTCTTTCTCTCTCTGTGTGTATGAATATTTAAATAGTTTAACTAACATCAACAACAACAAGTCCTTTGTCAAAAATAATCAGGTCTACTAGATGTTATTATTGTTGTTGTTTTCCCTTTTAATTTTTTGTATTTTTTTTGTCACAATTTTTCACAAAAACTTCAACAACAGATCAGAACAGAAAAACAAAAAAAGGGAACGTGTGTGAGAGGGTAGATTGGTGCGTGTTTTTGAAAAAATATGGCATTAAAGAGAGAGAGGGAAAAAAAACTATAAAAACTTGCTTAAAAATTGTTTACAACAAAGGAACAAAGCAAAGAATACAAGAAAATAAACAACAGCCCCCCACCATACAACAGCATAAGCACCTACATATTCATCTCTTTACTTAGATTGTCATAAAAATCCTCAAGCACACACCCATACACCTATACAGATAAAAACATTTTAAATTGTTTAAATTGAGAACATCCATTAATTTTTTCACACACACACACACCCCTACACAAGCACACATATTTCTTCAAACCAACAAAGATCCTATACTAGTAGCTCTCTTGTGTGTGTGTAGTTTCTTTACAGTTTTTTGAAGTTTAAATTTCAAGTTGTCACATACAAATTAATGTATGTATGCTGTATATACACATACATATGCACGTATGACAGTATGGTGTGAGTATAACATTTCGTTGTTACAATGAATAAAACACATGTTATTACATGAGCCATAAGTCTTTACACTCTCTTCTCCATTGCCTCTGCTACTCTACTCTACTCTACTCTATACTACTACAGTATACAGTATGTGAAGAGAGAGAGAGAGAGAGGGAGAGAGTAAATGTGTCTGTTATAACTTAAAGGCATTTTGTTTTAAGAACATGTAGTTTAACACAACGACAATAGTACGAAATAAATAAAAATAAGAAACGTAAACAAAAGTGGGAAGAGAAAAACAAAATAAAAAGTAAACCAAGCCCAACTGAGAGTTGCATTTTAGTACATGCATGTACTTTTAACTATCACCACATGTGCTTACATGTTTGTGTGCGAGAATATTTAGTACGATAGTGAGACCAAGAAATATTGCAACGAAATTACGTTGTTTAATTGCAAAGCAATAGAGAAATACTTTGTAAGCAGCAAGGTTTGTAGAAGTAGCAGTTATTCGTATAAGAATAGCTAGAAAGCTAGTCCAGAGTACTGTATTCTGATAATAAAGGGCTATCCACCATTTCGTGGTTTCAAAAGTATGGGACTGGGAATTCGCCGTCTGTCAAACTAAGTTGTGAAACCATTTTTTTTTTTGTTTTTTCTTTTCAGTTGAAAGTCTGACATTGACGAAAATGGTTCGCTTAACTATCAAACAACACAAAAAAATAATCAAACATACACACATAATTGGCCATTACAACTCTTCAGTCAGGATTACGACCTAGCTTCTCACACCACTTATGTTGTGTGCGTTAATTTCATACATGAGTGGCGGGACCTACAGTTTAAAGTCGACTCCGAACAACAGATTTTTGAGAAGCTTTTAATGGCAATTTTTACTCTCAGAGTCTTTGCTAGAAATCTACTGAGAGGAAGTCGCCGAAGAAATATTTTTTCGTTTTGATGTCTGACCTGGGATTCGAATCCGGGCCTTTTGTCTAATAAGCCAACACACTACCCACTAGACCACTGCGACTTTGATCAAAACCTACTACAAAAATGGTGATTCTGTCAAAGCCATGTATCGTGCTTTAAGAGGAGGTTATAGTTTACATAATCAACCAACTACGCAAGCAAAATTTGCAAAATTGTGAAAAAATTTGTAGAGACTGGAGTGGTTACAAATATTGAAAGGCCTGTGCATTATCGTTTCTTTCGTTCCGCTGAAAATATCGCTATTGTAAGTGAAAGTGTTGCCGAAGATCCGAATGTGTTGATTCCTTGTCGTCCTCAGGAATTAGGACTGTCTTACGGCACATTAAGGCATATTTTGTATTTAGATCTACACCTACATCCCTATAAAGTCCAGCTCACGCAACAACTGAAGCCAGCTGACCATTCATAACGTCGTAGATACGTGGAATGGGTGCTTGAACAACAGGCAGTGGACGGCAATTTTTCGTACAAAATTTTCTTCAGTGATGAAGCACATTTCGCACTCGGTGTATATGTTAATAAACGAAATTGTTGTATTTACGGTTCTGAGAATCCTCAAGTAATTGAAGAACGACCATTACATCCAGAAAAAGTCACTGCTTGGTGCGCTCTTTGGTCCAAAAGTGTGACTGGACCTTACTTCTTCGAAAACGACAATAAAACGACTGTCACCGTCAATTCGGAGCATTATGGGCATATGATAACCGACTTTTTTTTGCCTGCTATTTAAGAATACGCCTTGGAGAATATGTGGTTTCAACAAGACGGCGCCACATGCCACATAACTCCAGCGAATATGGCTTTATTGCAAGAGACATTTCCTGACCGCGTAATTTCTCGTGGCGATATCAACTGGCCACCAAGATCATGCGATTTGACACCATTAGACTTTTTTGTGGGAATACGCGAAAGACCGTGTTTACAACACTTCGCTTGGAGGTCATTTAGATGATGTAGTATTTCACACACAATGTCAACGTTCAAACTTTACAATAAAAAAGGAATATCATGAAAAAAAAATTTTATATGCGTTTTATTTACGTTTAGTTTTGAAACCACGAAATGGTTAACCCGTTACAATAAATTCTGGATGTATACATGCAAGTGTGTATACATAATTGGTCATTATAATCCTTCAGTCAGGATAAAGACCTAGTTTCTCACAGCGCTTATGTCGCGTGTGTTAATTTTATGAGCGGCGAGACTTACAGTTTAAAATTGATTTCGAACTACAGATTTTTTGAGAAACTTTTCATGGCAGTTTTATGCAACACTCAGCATTTTTACCAGAAATCTGCTAAAAGGAATTTGGCGAAGAAATATTTTTTTTCATATTGTCGTTTTTATATCTGATCTGGGGTTTGGACCCAAGCCTGAGGTCTAATAAGCCAAAGCAAACTAGACTAAGACGACCTGGATGTACACAAATTCTAAATTCTATCGCATAGTAGAAGCTTACAAGCTATGTAATTCTGTACACAGTACGTGCAAATATATTTTCCCTTGTAGTAGTTCATTAGACAGATGATAAGTGTAATAAAATTCGTTTAAGTGCCCAGTACACAATGTCGAGTTTTATAATATCTACCTCCCCGTTAAATCAGTGAGCTGAAGCGCTTATTTTTCTTGCAATATAACTCAGAAAATGTAGACAATATGTGAAGAATCGTTTCTCCCATTCTGTTCCTCATAGCTGTTATTTCTGCAGAAGTCTATGGCCCAGAACTTACATAAGTGACCAGTAAACGAGCAAACAGATGAGTAAAGACTTTAAAAAAGGCATGGAGATTTGAACAATTTTGCTGAATTATTTAACCCCTGTTGTGGCACCACAACGGGCTGCTATGCATGCTCCAACCTAACTTAACCCCTATCCGAAGCTAATATTGGTTCATCATTGACAATTCTACGTTTGCCGGTATTTAATTAGATTTTCATTCTCGAAATTTCGCCCAAGAATTCAATGGTTGTGCCATTCCATGGTCGTACTGCTCAGCTATACTCATACATACATAATTGGCCGTTACAACCCTTCAGTAAGGATTATTGACCTAGTTTCTCATACCGCTTATGTTGTATGTGTTAATTTTATACATAAGTGTCGGGACCTACAGTTTAAAGTCGACTCCGAACGACAGATTGTTGAGATACTTTTCGTGGTAATTTTATTTCAGTGAGATTCTCATTCTCGAAATTTCGCCCAAGACTTCTATAGTTGCGCCATTCCACGGTCGTACTGCTCAGGTATACGTGGTGAAATATCCAAGCCTATCTAAAACAGCCCTCGAATTCCGCATGTAAGAATCCAGTGCTCTCTCAGCCATTTTGGCTAGTCGGAGATCTTTATCATTTCAATAATCACCACTGCAGCTTGTATGATCAAAATTTAAGCCAGCAAATGATGGCTATGATGGCTTGTTTGCCCTATCATTTGGTAATATTCAACGATTTCGAAAATCGTGCCATTTAGCCTGTGTGTTTAGACATTTGGAAAAACCTGATCTTAGTTGTTAATGGCGAGCTTTATATCATTCCCTATCCCAAATAGGCACAATAAACGCGTGATTTTACCCTCATTTTACCATTTAAAAAATCTTTGTATGAATAATTTTTTGTTACACTGTAAGTTTATGTTTATTTATATAAAAGTAAACAAAGGAATGCTACAGCTGTAGTAAAATGCTGCCATGTAGACAAAAGCTTGTGGCTTAAAGCACAAGGTGACTGACCATTTAAGCGTCATTGTCATTGTAGTTTTTCCTTTAGGGAAATAATACACATACACACAGACACCCACAAACATATGTATAAAGGAATGTGTGTGTGTGTGTATGTGTATGTAAGAGTTCGTATTGTTTAGATTTCCTTTATAAAATATTTCAAAGTAAACACTTTCATGCTGTTGATGCTTTCTTGCTGCTGATGTAGCTGTAGCTGTTGCTATTGTGATGAAAACTAAGAAAATGGGAAGAAAAAATAATAGAAATTGAAATGGAAAGAAGCCATGAAAGTCTTGTAATCAACATTTCAGAAAAACGTTCACACTCTTCATGAATGCAATACAAGCACTTGACACTTGCAAGTTAAAGGTTGCCGGTAGACTAGAAGGAAAATGAACGACAAACTGGCAAGAAAGCAAGCAGGCAAGCAAGTTTTAGTGTGAAAATAGCAATCATGATGATGACAGAACAGAATCAGAGGCACAACATACCATTTGCAGTGGAATTGTATGAATTGAAGGCACCTTTTCATCCGCCTTTCATCTGCATGGGCGTCATACAAAGTGTCTTATAAGCTTAACAGGCAAATAATTAAAACGAGATGAACATCTCGTTTAAGCTGATTGTTTTTCCACAGTTTAGTTCAAATAAAATTTTCTCAAGGACACTGGATGAATGAAAAGAAACAAGCCAGCCAGCCAGCCAGCCAGCCAGCCAGCCATTCAGCCAGAGATTTCATTTTAAATGACCTGAATTGCATAAGAATTTATTGAGAAATAATTTTCCATTTTTTAAAGGAAATTTAATTTAAAAATTTTCTTTTCTTTTGATTCTAAATCTGTTGTACTGCAAAATCATTCAATATTAAATGACCTTGAAGAGATTTACTAGAGAATTGTTTGGTCTTTTGTTCAAACGAATTTGAAACAATTTCCTTTCAGTAGATTTAACATTTTAAATACAGCATCCATCTAAGGATGCATAAGCAGATTTCTAATATCTTTGTAGTATATTTTGCAGGTTTTTTTTTTTTTGGTCTCATATTCAAAATGCCATGTGGTTACCTTCCTTTTGTTTTTCTTGCTTTTCCTGGCAATTTTGTGCAAGTTTTGTGTGAGTTGACCTGTTATTATCACGTAAATTTCGTTGTTTTATACGCACATTTAAACTAAAATTTATTCTCTATTCGTAGAATTTTAGTTTTATTTTTCTAAAATATATTAAAACAAAATGTATATTTTTCCATTCATTCATTCGTTCATTCATTCATTCTCTCCTGCATTCGTTCATTCATGTTGTATTTGGTAAAATATCATCGTACTCGTACATTTGTTATCACAAACTTCTACTTGGCTGAACAGAAACTATAAAATACCCAGCAAACCAAGCAAATGTGATAGAAAATATTAGAGAGGGGGAGGGAGGGAGAGTTTGTATCTGTTGAACACTGTTCTGCTTGTATACTAAGGTGTGAAAGACGATATTTGTGAGTACGGTTCCTTAATTATTATTTTTTTGTTTTGTCTTTTCTTTGCAAATATTGTGAGACATAATGGCACCGAGCATCTATGAAAAGTTTAAAGTTTAAATGAAACAAAACTTTTGAATTTTTTTTGCTTATTTTTGTTTGTGTTTAAGCTTCCAATCAAAACATACAATATTTGTTTTTTTTCTATTCTTTGTGGCACAAGTTGATTAAATAATTTCATTAATTAAGAAAATTTTCAGGAAAATAGATTTGCAGGACATGTAGTGTGGCTACCTACCAAACTAAACAAGTTTCACACTTAATTTCAATAACAAAGTTATGGTAAAAAAGAAAAAAATACCAACAGCTTACAAATAACCTCTAGGACGGACCTGTTTGATACTAATAAATTCAATCCATTATGGTTTCCATTCTAATACCAACCTGCGATCAGGTTAAGTCGAAATATTGTGTATTTTTAAACCAAAACATTAAATACCATTCAAGCTAGGCAATTTCCAAGACGAGCAGAGCTCTATCAGTAGTTGTATTATCTAAGACCCTTCTGTCTTGTTATAATATCTGGACTCTACAGACACAAATTGGACTAGTATAGGTTCTATTATGAAGTCACCGTAGTCTAGTAGGTTAGACATGCGGCTTTGCAGTCCCTTTTACTCCTCCTTTCAAATCGCTGTTCTATCTGATCTGGAGAATTAGAGGCAATGTGTTGCCTCTTAGAAGTTAGAAAATCTTTCCCAAAATAAACGCTACGAATTAAACACATAAAAGTCTGAGAAAACTCTAACCTATCCAAGTATATGCAAAGAAATTATATAATAAATGTAAAAAGACTTGTACTTCTCAAGCTTCTAACCAAGTTGTTCTTGATTAATGGGACCTCTTCGAACATCAACTGCGAGCAACAGATTTTTGAGGTCAATGTTGGCGTCTGTACTATCGAAAACTTCTGCGATATACTTTTGAACAGCGAAGAAAATTGGTATAGCATAGCCAGTTATATTGAAGCCTTGTTGAAATCAAAGAAATTAGACTTGGATGAGAGAACTAGAATGGAGAACTAGAATTGGATGACTGTCGCCGTAGTTTGATAGGTAGTGTGTTGACTTATGAGACGAAAGGCCCGAGTTCGAATCCCAGGTCAGACATCAAAACGAAAATCTAAAAAAAAAACATTTCTTTGGCGATTTCCTCTCAACAGATTTCCGGCAAAAACTCTGAGTGTAAAAATTGCCATGAAAAGCTTCTCAAACATCTAACGTTCGGAGTCAATTTTAACAGACACAACACGAGCGGTGTGAGAAGCTAGGACATTGTACAATGGATCAATTCGACCTCCGGGTACTATACTTATCACAATTGAGAAGTAATCTAACCTATGGGTTCTAATCATCAAGGAATCCGTATGTCTTCTGCCAAGAATATGATCGTGAAATTACCGCTGCCTTTCACGTAGTTTGATTTTTCCTTAAGATAAAGCCAACCATGTTAAGCACTCCGGCATCATTATGACTCGAGTAATACCAAGGACCAGTAAAATCATCCTAATAATAGGCATGCAGGTTGAGGATAGTTCTTGTCCCCAACAGCTAGAATTTGAAACCCTAGACAGTCAAACTCCTAATAGTATGGACGTTAACTAAAATGTTAGAAACAACAAATTGTCTGTCTTAGGTAGTCTACATGTTTTCTTGACAGCAAAAGTTGTAAAATATTCACTCAACGTTGCATCAATTTTTTTTATTCCTTCAGAAACAAGGATTTCACAGATTCCATTAAAACAATGTCATGGAAGAAATTTTAATACCATTGGAGATCTGCATGGATATATAGGTAGCTCTCAGTTTTAGTATTTAAAGACATATACGTGTTACCTTAAGAAGAGCAACACATACGCTCTCCGTATTATATTTTGGATAGATATTCTTCGCTTGGCTGTATAGGCAATTTATACCCGACTTCTGAGAACGGCTGAGGCGAAAATCGGTATGGTTTCCGGAAACATATTCTCATGAATATGAACAACAAAGCGATTGAGAAATGTTACCCCCTCGGAAATATTGTGACAATATTGTTGTAAACATTATAAATTGGGATACTGGGCTCCATTCTAACCTCACTTAAGATAGTAAATTTACTCGAGTATTGGATTCGATAGCTTAGAATAATTCTTTAAAGCCAACAACGTTGACGAATCATACGTTATTTCAGCAGGGCTTATTAAAAGCCAGGTTTTTGGATTATTTTTGTGGAATATGATGTCAGATGATGTGTTCTACAGGAAGCACATTGGAGTTCCAAGAGCCAACGGTAGTCCTTATCAAAAAAGATTATCAATTTATGGCTTGAAATATTTGCTAGATGTTCTTCTTCTTTGCTCATTCTCACCGTGCTTCTTTATGGCGCAGAGGCATGAATCCTCTTAAGCACTGATGCAGCATCCTTGAGAGTATTCAAAAGAAAAGTCCTACGTAAGATCTTCGAACCAGTGCGAGTGAGCTGTATGAGCTCCTCAACGACATAGACGTTTTACAGCGTATCAATATCAAGCGGCTATGCTGGCTCGGCCATGTCGTTCGAATGGAGGCGGATGCTCCGGCGAAACGGGTATTTGAAGCCCTGTCATCAATTGGTGTGACCAACTGGCGTGCAAGAAGCAGAGGCGCTTGGAAAGATGTGTTCAGGCAGGCCGAAATCCGATAATCGAGTTGTTAATGGCCAAATAAGTAAATAAGTAAGTACGTAAGTAAGTCTTCTACAACTTGCTTAAGGCTTGCAATAGCCTCCTTAATGACTTTGTTCGGACAAAGAGGCGGAGATGTGAGAGAGATAGGCTTGAAAATGTATTAGAACTGATCCAGTATTGGATCATATTTTTAATAATACGAATATGAATTTGAATTGGTTTACTTTACGTGACAATGCACTGATCTGATCTGAGATTTATATTTCAGTTCAATTTCTGAACAATTGGTGTAGTTAAGGAAAAATTGAAAGCAAAAGAATATCTGCGATGTGACTGTCTGGCAGAAGAAGTGGAGGATTCTTTAATGGTGCACACTCTCTGTCGAAAGTCAGTTTTCCTTATGTTTGTTATGGAATTAGCCTGGCAACAAAGCCATTTTTTGCTCTTAATGTTTGTGAAATTTTTATAGGCCCCGTATCTAGCTTTTCTTCTTGTTTTGTTTTGTGGAAAGAATAGAATTGGTCTCCTTCAGTTGAATTTAGTGGCTACCAAGAATGATAAACTAAAGATTACGCCTTGTGCATGATTTTCCCTATTTTAAAGGTTTCCAAGGCTTTGTCATATGTGAAAATTAAGATCTCTTCTGAAAAGTATATGCATACGTGAAAGTAGTTGGCAGCCCTGCAATATAACTTACATTGTCATTAGCCAATAGGAACACAATTTACGTGACGTCATTGATTCAACATGCGCAGAAAGTTTTAATTTTGTATGCGTGATGGTGTAATCTTTAGTTTATCATTCATTGGTGACTACTATAGCCACTTGTCCTTCTTACTATTGAAACTCCTTAGACTACAATTGTCCATGTATTGGGAATATTTTCAAGAATTTTTCCTAAAATTTTATTTCAATTTCCATTTGCTTAGAAACTTTTTTTTTGAATTTAAATTTGCAAAGAACAATTGCATGGCACTCACCAATTATGACGTGAACATAAACACTCGATGATTTTGCTATCGTGGGTACACAAGTATAGTTGCCAGTATCACTGGAAGAGGCTCGTCGTATTTTTAATCTAAAAACAAATGAAAGATTTAAAAAAAAAAGAAATTCCATTAAAAGAAATTAAAATCGAAATTATTATTTAAAAAAAAAATTTTCTTTTCTTTTGCTTTTAATTTCTGTACTTACCTCGATGTAAGGCCGTCAGACCAATCATTCTCTACTGTTATCCTTTTCCCACTATCAATCTCATTTTGATTTGTTGTCATGTCAATTATTTCAGATCCTTGTAAAGAGACAGAGACAGAGAGAGAGAGGGAGAGAATTAAAACAAGTTCATGTTCACACGAGCATGTGTTTGTAAGTGTTGAAAACACAATGAATGAATTAAAACAAGTGAAATTAAAAACAAGAAGAAAAAACGAAGAAAAAAAAAACCAAAATGAAATAAAAATGGAAAGAAGAGAGGAGAAGAGAAGGGAGGAGACATAAAAAATATATTTAAAAAAAAAATTAAATGAAACCACAATCAAATTAACACATTTATTATGATCTACAAATGGAATGAATGAAGGAAGGGTGCCGGGCGGCAATCAGTTAAGCATTTGAGTAGATGAAGTGACATTGAGATGGAAAGATTTCACTTTTTTTTTCTTTTTGCTGTTGTTTGTTATTAATCTTATGCTTATGCTCTCACTTTGTTTCCCTTTTTAATACTGTACTGTGCTGGTGTGAGTTGAGAACAATTGTATCTGGGTTCTATGTATGTTTGGTAGAGTAATTTTGGGTTTTTTCTTTCGTTTATTTGGGGTTTGCTGGTGTTGGTATATGTAAACAGCATAAGTACTGTTATTTATTATGAGTTTATGTGTTAAATACAATAAGATAAAGGGTTAACCATTTAAAGGTTTTAAAACTGTCGTTCTAGTATGGCGGAATCGAATATGGATCGCTTAACAAGCGAAAAACGAGTAAAAATTTTATAAAAATTGAACAACAAAAGTGGTGATGCAAACATGGCCATTTTCTGTACATTATGAGGTGTTTATAAACATCGTTACCGACGTACAGTGCAATTGACAAAATTATAAAGAAATTTGAAAGTGTTATAGAAGTGATCAGGTGGTGTATGTCACTTCTGTTGGCAAAATGTCACTTTTGTTCGCAAAATGTCACTTTTGTTGGCAAAATGTCATTTTTGTTGGCAAAATGTCACTTTTGTTGGCAAAATGTCACTTTTTTTTCGCAAAATATCACTTTTGTTCGCGAAATGTCACTTTTGTAGGCAAAATGTCACTTTTGTTCGCAAAATGTCACTTTTGTTGGCAAAATGTCACTTTTGTTGGCAAAATGTCACTTTTGTTCGCAAAATGTCACTTTTGTTGGCAAAATGTCACTTTTTTTTCGCAAAATGTCACTTTTGTTGGCAAAATGTCACTTTTGTTCGCAAAATGTCACTTTTGTTGGCAAAATGTCACTTTTGTTCGCAAAACGTCACTTCTGCTAGGCAAATTTTTGGGTTTCACAGTGTTCTGAGAAAAGGGCAAGTCATAAGATCCTTCATGTGTATTTCGTATTAGGATTTCCACCTCTATCCATATAAAGTATAACTCACGGAAAATTAAAGCCAGCTAGCCAATTATAATGCCGCAGATATGTTGCCTGAGAAGTGAAGCAATAGCCTTTCAATACAAAAAAAGTTTTTCGTCAACACCGAAGCTTATTTCTCAGTCGATTGTTTTATTAACAAGTAAACAAGTTGCCGTGGTCTAGTAGGTAGTGTGCTGGTTTATTAGACGTAAAGCCAGGGTTCGAGTCCCAGGCCAAATATTAAAATAAAATACAAAAGAAGTATTTCTTCGGTGATTTCTTCTCAGAAGATTTCTGACAAAATAAAAATAAAATTGCCATGAAAAGTTTCTCAAGAAATCTGGTCGTTCCGGAGTCGACTTTAACTGTAGGAGTCCCCGCCACTTATGTAATAAGATTAACATACACAAACATAATTAGTGTGAGAAACTAGGTCAATACCGGACTGAAGGGTTGTAATTATCAATTATGTTTGTATGTACAAGCACTTCATGCCTCAGTCGATTGTTTTAAATCAATACGTAAACAAGTTGGCGCCTATGGGGCCGTTGGAATAATCAGTAAGAGATTGTGAAAAAAGCTATTGTATTTCGAAAAAGTGAATGTCTGGACACTAAAAAAAACGTTCTTGGCTGGCTGTAATAGAATACTGTTGGGCCCGCGTTTGAAATATTATGTAATGAATGTGTCATGTACTTCAAGATGATGACGCAATGTATCACACCGCAGTACCACAGATTTTGTCTTATTTACATGAGAAGTTTACAGAGTGAAATTTCACAGCGTTACACATTGAGCACAGCAGATTCAAAAATTTAACTTGTTTACGATTTTTTGTGAGCTTACGTACAATTTAAAAGCAATATTCCTTTAGTTAACGCCGAGATATCAACCAAATGCACGAGAAATAAAGTTGAAAACTGTAGCCAACCAATCCAGAGGTGGTCTTTAAGTGGAATTATATGTTATAATCCTGACTGAGGTAATGGCCATAGTATGTACCCTAACAAAGGATTACGGTAGCTTCTCACACCACATTTTAGTTATGAATAGCAGCGTCAAGTGCTTCTTTATGACGCAGAAGCCAGGACCCTATTAAACACTGTGATGCAGACAGCAATTGAGAATATCTCGAGAGGAAAGTTTACGTAAGATCTTCAGTCCAGTTGCGAAGTGAGCTGTATGAGCTCCTCACGACATAGGGACTAGGCCATTGTTAGCGCGTTTTAATATCCAGCGGCCTGCTGTTGGCGCGGCCATGTCGATTCGAATGGTGGAAGATGCTACGGCGAGACGGGTATTTGATGCGGGGATTTGCGGAAGTCGCCGAATAGGATGACCTTATGTCCATTGGATGGACAAAATCGAGGAAGCCCTGTCATTGATTGGTGTGACCAACTGGCGTAGGCGATCAAAAGGAGAGGCACCAGGAAGGATGTGTTGCGGTAGCGCGAAATCCGATAATCGGGTTGTTAATGGCCAATTTAGTAAGAAAGTAAGCAGCGTCAAGACACTCCCCACAAAATTTATGAAGATAAGGTTGAATAACGTAAGGCGGTCGATTAAGTGAAATTATGTGCTACTCACTATCTTACAGTTAGGATTGAGGCCCTGCTGCACACATCACCGATGGCATAAGCGCTACTTTTAACATCAAATACAAACAATAGATTTGGAAAGCATTTCATAGGCCATAGGCTAGACTATGGTGGCCATTACTATCTGTTTTATTTGTTTATATTTTTGATATCGAACTATGCGTAACCCTTTATAACTCATACCAGCATATCAACAAGGCTAAGAGTATAAACGGCATTGTTGAAGAAAGAAATTTAATTTTTTAATTAAAATACACAGCAGCAGGCAGATGAATAAAAGAAACAAAAAAAAAAAAAACGAAAGAATTTTAAACGACTAAACTTAGTCGTTGAACAGTACGATACACTCAGAATGTAAGAGCAAGTGAAAGTGAAAGTTAAAGTTAAAGTTGAAGCAACTTTTAACAAGTTTTAATTCAATTATTCGTTTATTTTTAAAAATTGTTTAAAAAGGTATTTTATTTTTGGTTGTTTCACAATACAATTTAATTTCAATGAGGAGTCTTAGTTAAGAAGAAAAAAGAAACTTTTTTTTTCAGAGTGTAGTTTCAAGTGAGTAAGTAGCACAGCGGTGTTGTATGTCATATTTTATAAAAACAAAAAACAAGGAAAAGAAATAGTTGAATTACCTTTATACCAGAATATATTGCCCAGTTCATGGGGGCCTTGCATTATTTTACATGTCAAATTGATATCACTGCCGCTTTTCACATACAAATCTGTGGGACCAATTATTGTGGCTTTAAGTTCTGCAAGAAAGAAAAAGAACAAGAAAAAAGAGTTAAGTAAAGTATTAAACGAAACAGAATTCCCATTTATAATAAAGTAGGGAAGACTTTTATTTAAAAATAAACAAAAGTTCTGCATATGCTCCACATATGTACATCATAAATACAATGAATTTTGGGAAACATAATATTGACTTTATAAGCCGATTTTTATTGAATTTCTTGTTAACAAAGACTCCCCCAAAAAAAATGTATTGAAAATAATACTTTAAAGAAACTTAAGTTTCCTTTTTTTTATTATTAAGTATGATTGCTAAGGAAGAAAATCCTTCTCCCCCTCCCCTTTACAAGAAAAAAGAGCAAAAGATTATTATTTTCTTTGGTATTCTTGTTACGACATCAAATTGAATTCCATCATCATTATCATTTTGGGGAAATTTAATACAATATTTTGATACAATTTTGACAAGGGTGTGTGTGTGTGTGTGTATGTTCATTGATATTTGTCTGGTAAATTTAAGTAAACAATGCCCCTAGAAAAAATGTTTTCATATAATGATGATGTATTAAAAGCAACAATAAAAAATCACATGATAAGGCCTGAGGGAGAGAGAGAGAGTGTGTGTTTGTATTATATTGACAGCAATTTAAATTGTAACAATACGCCCTCAAAAGTTTTCTTTCTTTTCATTTTTTTGATCGCAAATTTAAGTCATAATGATAGGAAAGCAAACGTCAAGTGGCATACGTATCTAAGGTGGCATATGTATCGGAGGACCAGAGTCACGTTGTAATTGTTTTGAGCTAGCCAAAGTATACTTTGGTTAGGTTGAATGAAAATTTTCCTCTGCTTACATCCATATTGGGTCAGTTTGATCTGCTCTCTTTGATAGAAAATTTATTACCCTTTGTAAAGCAGTTCAGGTTGTTTGAGCTCTCTTGCCGTAGTCAAGAAGTAGCGATGCCAATCGTGAAATCCCGAATCCCGAAATTCCGGGATTTTCGGGATTCACAAAATTCCGAATCCCGTGATTTTTAAAAATCGATCCCGTTTGGCATCCCTAGTACGTAGTGTATTGCCTTTTAGACGTAAAGCCACGGTTTAAACTGCTGGTTAGACATCTCCAGCAAAACAAGATATAAAAAAATATTTCATTCAACAGGTATCTGGCAAAAGCTCTGAGTGTTAAATAAAATTGTGGCCCTCACCCACTAAATCTCCCCCTCCTCTTGTGTACTCTTTGTGCCCACTTCGGAACTACTGTAGTCTTACTTCGAAGTAGAGTCTCTCTGGCCATTTGGCCCCTTTATATCTATATCCACGTCCGGACTACGCAACAAAATCTGATAAGATGTTTAAACATCCATTCTAATTCTCTCATCCAAGTCTAATTTCTTTGAATTCAACAAGGCTTCAGTGTAACTGGCTATGGTATTCCAATTTTCTTCGCTGTACAAGTAACCCCAACTTTGGCATCAAAAATAAAAATTTCTCAAAAATCTGTTGCTCGCAGTCGATGTTAGAAGAGGTCCCATTACTCAAGAACAACGTGGTTAGAAGCTCAATTGGTATTAGAAATATTTTTTGTCATTTATTTTATGATTTTCTTGCATATACTTGGATAGGTTCCAGTTTTCTTAGACCTTTATGTGTAAAATTCGCAGGTTTTATTTTTGGAAAGATTTTCTAACTTAGCAACACATTGCCTCTGGGTCTCCAGATAAGATAGAATGTCGATTTGAATCTACAAAAGAGGATTAAAAGTGACTGCAAAGCCCCTTGTGCTGCAGACATCTGTCTGCGTATAATTCGTTTTTATGGAATGACTGGTGACCTCAAATGTGTTCGTCGTTACGGGGACGTTGAAGGTAAGCAAAAAATGTCATGCACTTGGAGAGGTTAATACGACAGAAAATTTTAATGAATTTATACTTGGAATTTGCAGAAGGTCAGAGAGCTCACATGCATACATACAAAGTGACTGATATGTATTGCAACCAACGTCAGGTTGTTATCATTTGTAAAGCGCTTGTCTGACAGCTGACAGATTTATTCAAGTGACAGTTCATTTTATTATTTACAAGCTTCCAAAAGCATTTTGATCTATTGCATTCGGAAAAAAAGTTATCCGTGATGGAATTCAAGCGGGATAGTGTGGATTGCTTTATAATTTAGGCTAGGGAAACCATACAGGTGGCTATATCGTTAGAGCCCTTCAGTATTTGTAAATGTGGAAAGTCGTAGAAAGTAGACGAAACAAAACGGTAACTGTAACACAACCAGGATCCAAAAAGTGAAGCCAATTTGATCGAAATCCACGCCGCAGTGGTAGAAAATTTCTCGTAGGGCTGAACATATGCGGGAACGGATGCAACACATTTGAAAAATGAGCTATGAACTAAAGCAGTGAAGTTCCTAAAAGTGCAAGAGCTCACCGATGAACAACAAAAAGGTTAGACTGGAAAAAGCCAAGAAGTTACTTCGCTTGCACGACAGTGGCCAGTTACCGAATTTGGTTTTCTCCAATGAGGAGCCATTCCAAATTGAGAAGTTTGTGAACAAACAAAATGATCGGGTTTACTTGTCAAAGAGGTGAGCTGAAAATTTACACCCGCGATTTACCACCAGAACTCAAGCGCCGCCGATGGTAATGGTGTGCGTCGCCGTAACGGCCGATGGTCGCTCCCCGCTTGTATTCGTCGACCGTGGGGTCAAAATAATTGACGAATATCATCGGCAAAATGTCTTAAAAATAGTATTAAAGTCTTAGGCAGACAAACATTTCGCCCGCAGACTATGGAGACTCCAACAGGACTCAGCACCACCACACTCAGTACGCGTCAACCAAGAATGGCTTATAAAGAAGGTTCCTCGCTTCATTTCTACCGCACAATGCCCACCAAAATCTCCGGATCTTAATTCGTTGAACTTTAGCGCCTAGGGCATTTTGGAGAATACAGCGCTTTACTTTGTTGCATTATATATCAGCCACCCTTTATAATTACAAAATTGGTCATTACAACCCTTTAGTCAGGATTATGACTTAGCTTCTCACACCACTTATGTAGTGTGAGTTAATTTCAATCTTAAGTGGCGGGACCTACAGTTCAAACGTCAGATTTTTTTTGAGAAACTTTTTTATGGTAATTTTATTTAACACTCAGTAAACTGCTGAGAGAAAGTCGCTGAAATAAATATTTTTATTCATAGTCCGTTTTGTTTGAAATGCCTCCTGAGCTGGGTTATGAACCACAGGTTCGTTTCTAAGAAGCCAATACACTACCTACTAGACAACAACGACTACAAAGGCGAAAATAAAAGTTCCTAATTGTATAAGAAGTCGTCGTAGTCTAGTAGATAGTGTGTTGGCTTATTAGACGAAAGGCCCGAGTTCAAATCCTAGGTCAGACATCAAAACGAAAATATGAAAATATTTCTTCGGCGACTTCCTCTCAGCTGGATTCTGGCAAAAACTCTGAGAGTGGTATGGGAAGCTAGGTCGTAATCCTGACTGAAGGGTTGTAATGACCAATTATGTATGTATGTATGTATGTATGTTTAAACACTTTCTCAGATTTTGTTGGGTTATACGGACGCGGATATGGATATCAAGGGAGGGACTCTAATTCGAAATAATACTACAGTAATGCCGGAGTGGGCACAAAAAGTACAAAGGAAGAGGGGGAAATTTAGCCCACACACGGTGGATAGTGATGACTTCTCCTATGGTGCGGTTGGGAACATTTACTCCTCCTCAGCGGAAAAAAAAACATTTGTCCATGAGTAGTGAGCCTTTTTTTAACATCGACTACCAACAACTGATTCTTGAGAAATGAAGTCGCTGAAAGGAAGTCGCTTATTCATATATATTCTGTTTTATTTGAAATGCCTCCTAAGCTAGGTTATGAACCATGGGTTCGTTTCTGATTTTCCCTGGGATCCTAATGCATTGTATAGTTTTTTCTTTTTTTTGGCTTAAAGCTTGACTTTATCTTTTTAAATTAAAAACATTTATAAAATTTTTTTTTTAATTTTCATTGCCATGAGTAATGATTCTTCCATTTTAAAAGCTTTTGTTTGTTTACACATGTTATTTTAAACATATGCCTACACCGAAGTTTGTGTTTCCTGGAAACCTTGAGAAAAGGGATTAGAAAATAGAAAATTTCATACAAAACTAATTTGTTTTTTCATTGTTTTTTTGTCAGGCATAAAAAAGAAGATAAAATCCATTATGTCTGAATGTGAGTAGGTGTCATATACAATAATTTGATTATGAGTTGTTTATTTAAAAAAAGAACAAAAAAAACTTAAATTTTTTTATAATCTAGTTCAATTTATATGCAAATGACTTGTCTTTTTATGGACTAAACTATGGCGCACTTATCTTTTAAGGGTCATAACAACATCATCATCATCATTATAATAATTTTCCTATTAAATTTTCATAGGCTTTTGAATGTTAAAGGTTATTTACTTAAATGAGAATACTTTACGGGCTGGTCCTATTTATTACAGACATATACCAGGGGTTGTTGGTGTTGCTAAGATTATATTTGTTAAGGCTAAAGGCAGCTAAAATTAGTTATAAAAGCATACGTTATACATTATATTGATATGCATGATTAAAATGAACAAATCCCATCTATCCATACGTCAATACGGCCATCCATTCATTCATTCATCTATTACTGGATCTGTTAAATGTCCTTTGAATTGCAAGGCTATGGGTGATGACAATAATAATGGAGCATAATATTGTAATATTGTTTGGAAATTTGTACATTTAATGAATAAATTGGAATGTATGTACAAATGTATGAATGAGGGGTACAGTTTAATTAATTTTTTTTTGTTCATTTTCTTTTTTTTGTTGGTGATATTTGCGCTGTGTGACTTTCAATTTGTTTTGTGGTTGCCGTCTAATGTAAGTGACATTTTTCATTTATTTTCAAGATTTGCTTATTTCGTTTCACTCATTTTCATTTGTAATGATTTTCCAAAAAGGAAAAAATGTAAAGAAAAAAAGCAAAAAATGCCATCAGGAATAAATCGTTTATTCCTGCTGCTGTAAATACGAAAAGAACGCTTTTTGGTAAGTTTGTCGTTGACTTTTACAAATTGAATTTTATTTATTTGATTTGATGACAATTAATTAAACATTATTTATTTGTATTCGTATTTGTATTTTTTTTTTTTTTTTATTACATACATACACCCATACAGACAGCTGAAATAAATCGTAATTTGTAATATTTAATGCTGGAAATGCGGGAAAATTTCATTTATTTTGGTTGAATTTTTTTTTATCCAACACTTGTGATTAATGAGCACACACTGCCATTAGCTATAAACTGTGATATTTTTTTTTTTGATTTTTTTTTAACACAAAATAAAAAAAAAATAAATAAGAAAATACATCAAATATCCGAGCGATTATTTGTAATTTAATAAATTACCCGAAATTGTACTCCCATGTAGAAATTGACCATTAATTCTCTGGCTGATATTCATCATTATCATCATTGTAAATGCAAAATAAACGTTTTATTAAAGTCATATGCTAATGATATTTGATTTTGTCTTAATTTGTATTAAACAAAGAACGCATTCTATTACAGAAATTTAACCCAAGATTTGCTTGAAAATTCTTTTTTTATTTACCATCATTTAGCTTGGATTACAACCTAGCTTTTCACATCACCCCTGCTGCGTGTGTTAACTTTATCTATCAGTGGCCGAAACAAACCGTTTAATGATGACTCCTAACTGCAGACTATTGAGAAACTTTTTCAAGGTAGAGTTTTTGCCAAAAGTGCGGAAAATCAGAGCGGCATTATTATTTAAATGACTCAACTGTTGCATTGCCTTTCGTAGACTTTAGCCAGGTTTCCTTAATTGCCTCATTTTAAAACTGCTGTACATTCGCACTAGTAGTCGTCGTAGTTTAGTAGGTAGTGTTTTGTCTAAGGCCACGGTTTAAACCCCCCCAGCTCCCAGCAACAGAAAACAAAATATCGACGCCTCCATTCTATAAGTACACTTAGAACGTTTTTAGTGTTCTTCCATTTTTCTTCATATTCACCCTTCGGGTGACAAAACGTTGCAAGATCTGGGTATGCAGGCGTACGTGCTGACGGCTTACCATACACTGGTTGACACACTCGGCCATATCGATGCCTCCATGCTATAACGTTTTAAGTGTACTTAGAACATTTTTAATGTTCTTGCATTATTTTACGTTCTCTAACTTAAATTCGGTCAAAATTTGGTTAAGATGCGCCCATCCGTTCCGAAGTTATAAGGAAAAATCTACTTAGAATACAAATAAAGTCGTATGTCGCGTGAAAACTTTGAGAGGTCATAACTCAAAACACACTTTTTCGACTTAGAATGTTATAGAATGGGGCCGTTGATATAAAAATATTTCTTTGGCGACTGTTTGTCAGCTGATTTCTGGCAAAAATTTTGAGAGCCAATATCATTGCCATTGAAAATTTATCAAAACTCTATCATTCGCCGTATCCTAGTAGGTGGTGAGTTGTCTTATTAGACGTAAGGTCGCGGTTCAAACCCTAGGTCGGACATCAAAAGGGAAATAATGCTGCTGCATATTTTCTGAAATTCCTTTTTTTTATTTGAAAGTATAATCCTTCCGGCTAATAATGGAAACTGATTTCATTCAAATGGCTGCCTCAGCTGGCTATGCAGTAGCCTACACGATCGGTGCAATTTTTAAGCACATTATCTGATTGTGTGCAGCTGATTGTGTGCGGACATGTAAACAAGCAAAATTGTCGCACGCATACATTGAAAAGCCGACGCACCCAAAACGAGTAACTGTTTAGAGCGGATTTTGGTCGAGAGGCATAATTGAGCCATTTTTCTTCGAAAATGAGCAAGGAGCCGCCGTTACAGTCAATAACGATCGTTATTGGGCCATGGTGAAAGAATTTTTGTTCACAAAAATTGAAGAGGAGGATATTGGCAACATTTGGTTTCAACAAAACAGGCGCTACGTGCCACACAGCTGCAGACTACACTCGATGTTTTGCACCCAGTTTTTGAAGATCGCATTATCAGCCAGCAGTGCTGATGTCGTTTGGCCACCTCGGAGCTGCGATTTGACATCGTTGTACTGTTATTTGTTGGGTGCCGTCAATGATAAGTGTTACGCTGACAAACCAGAGACAATTGACACTTTAAAGGACAATATTCGGGATGCCATTGGTGAAATATAGCTGCATACAATTGATAATGTGCTTAAAAATTGGACCGACTTTGTGTCTTTGTTGTCTTCGAATTTTCAAGAACAGCCACGTATGCTATTCTCTGTGAGGTACAGGTGTCAGAGCTTTTCGCGCGTTACTTTTTTATACGGAATTGAAGTTTTGCTTAAGTCTTTACCCTCATCATTATTATAAAGGTTCGAATATCTTTCGTAATACGTTATAAACCATGCAGACCTGCTATGTTTTTCCCATACACTTCAATCAAAATCAGTTAAGAACACCTTATTGTACATACAATGCAGACATACATACATAAGTGGTCATTACAACCCTTCTGTCAGGATTACTCACACCACTTATGTTGTGTGTGTTTATTTCATACATGAGTTGGGAGACCTATAGCTTAAAGTCGACTCTGGGCGACAGATTTTTGGAGAAATTTTTCTTCAAAATGTTTTTTAATTTACTCCCACAGTTTTTGTCAGAAATCTGCTGCGAGGCGGTTGCCGAAGAAATATTTTTTCTTATTTCGTTTTGTTGCTGATGTCTGAGCTGGGTTTTGCATCAGGGTTTGAACCTACTAGCCTACGGCGACTACTATAGCTCATTGTAAGTTCCTTTATTTCATGTATTCACTTTGCCATCCTCGATAAATGTAATCAAAAATGAATCAATGAATTATTAGAGCACACGGTAGGCATATTAGAATGCAAAGTTTGCTGTGCATTTGTTATTGACGATGGGTTGGTGTCAGGAGATATGACGTCATGGATGTCTATAATAAAGCGACGTAAGTTCTGCAGAGGATCTTCTTCGCTGTTTGATGATAAGGGTTTAGTAGATAGATGATATGCCATCAACTATTAGTTGATCAGCAGCATGTTTTATTGCCTAATGGACAAAGTCTTGATCTCCTCATGTAAGTCAATTCATGATTGCATCAATCAGTTTGAAAAGAGCCATCGTAATCTGCTAGGGAAGCTACACGCAGATTAAAATTTACGACCACAAGCTTTATATGCAGTGATCTTGTAGAAAGCCACGCTTAAGCTATAAATATTTCGGAATCAAATTGAGAGCAGAAGAAGTGTATGCTGCTGCTGCTATGACTGAGTATCTATAAATTTCAAATGAATTCAAATTAAAAATCATATTCAAATGAATTTAAACTTTAAATATTTGTCACAATTTTTAAATATTTTAAAAACTTCTATTTGGAAGTGAGAGGCCATAAAAAAGAACGCCATTACTTTTGTATTATTATCGCCAAAGAAACCAAAAAAAAAAAATCAATTTGGTGGCACTTAAGCACTCAATGTCAATGACCATTATTGACTCCTTATCAGACTGTACTTAAAAGTTGAAAGTCCTTACGATGTTGCTCCAAATAAATAATAAAGCTTCTCTTCGCGGTCTGATTGCAATTCAGGCAAAAGGTAAATGACCATTGATGCCATTTCTTAAATGTCTGACAGATTTAATTGATGAAATTCTTAACGTTTTTCTTCGTTTTTAAGGCTTTTCTTCTTACAAAAATCGAAAAGTTTATGAAAAATATTAGGGGGGTGCCGCTAAGCGAAAAAAAATTAAAAAGAAAATAAAAATAAGGCAACAAGTCAGAGCTTAAAATTGATTTCTATTTCGGAAGCCAATTTCAGTTGACGAAATATAATTTCTTGCGAAATGTTTTGCAATAATTGGAGCCACCCTATTGTGCATTACTCTAACCAACAATATTTCTTTAAATTGTTTGTTGTTGTTGTTTTTAAAAATATATTTTTTATTTCAGTTTTTATTTACTTGCCCATTTACTCATTCATTCATTCATTCATACAGCCAACCTAGGAAACCGTCATCATTTATTTTCAAAAGTGTTTCCTTTTAGGAATTTTTTTTTATGGGAATTTTACTACCAAAAGTACTCCTATTTCTACATATTACCAGTACAAGTACAGGGTATTTATGTACAACGTATGTATGTATGCATGTATGTGTAAAAGTGTTTGTTTGTATTTGTTGGTTGGTTTTGTAAGTTATTTTGAATACATACACTAACACACACACACAGAAAAAAAATATTTATTTTAAGAAAAAGCCAAGATGATGGCGAAAAATAAGATTGAAAAGCAAAAAAAGCAAAAAAACGATGGGAAAAACGAAAGAAAATAACCCCAAACGACGACTGCATAATAACTAATGGTTGGTATTTCCTTATTTTTTTTTTTCTATATTATTTGGGGTCTATTATTCTCTTCTTCCTACTTCAGTTAGTACATCTTGGCATTTCAGTCTCCTTAGAGAGTCTACACACACACACTTACCCCCCCCCCAATAACAACAACTTTTAAAATACTTACGAAGAAAAAAAAAAAACTTAAAAACGTTAATGCCGCATTGCATTCGAAAATATCAAAATTATACGAGCAATAAGAACCAAGTAAAAATGGGAAATGGGAAAAGAATCAAATGGGAAAAATAAGGTTACAAAACACATTTCATTTGAAAATTTATAAGAAACTTTTCGTTGATAAAAGAAAAACTACAAAATACAAAATAAAGAAATAGTTTTAATGGTCGACCACATTATTTACACGTACACTGTATTATAAATATACATAAGAACGAGGGTGGTACGCAAAAGTACATGACAATCTTGTAGACAAATGCTTTAAGTTCCAAAGAAGGTTTCAAAACCTTTATAGATTCTTTACAAGATCCCTACATATAAAGCTACATACATACATAATTGGCCATTACAACCCTTCAGTCAGGATTACGACCTAGTTTCTCACACCACTTATGTTGTGTGCGTTAATTTTACACATGAGTGGCGGGACCTACAGTTTAAAGTCGACTCCGAACGACAGATTTTTGAGAAGCTTTTCATGGTAATTTTTATTCTCAGAGTCTTTGCCAGAAATCTGCTAAGAAGAAGTCGCCGATATCTGATATCTGATATCGTTTTGATGTCTGACCTGGGATAAAAAGCTAATAGTCGTAAATTTTAATCTGCATGCCAAAACACAATTGTAGCTGCCCTAGCTGAATACGGTGGGTCTTTCCAAACTAATTGATGCAATCATGAATTGACTTACATGAGGAGTCAAAGACTTTGTGCATCAGGCAATAAAACAAGCTGCTGATCAACTAATAGTTGGTGGCATATCATCTACCTACTAACCCTTATCATCAAACAGCAAAGAAAGATCCTCTGCAGAACTTACGTCGCTTTAATATAGACATCCATGACGTCATATCTCCTGACACCAACCTATCATTAATAATAAATGAACAGGAAACCTTGCATTCTAATACGCTTACCGTGTGCTTTAATAATTCATTGATTCGTTTTGAATACATTTTGATTACAGTAAGACCCCGCTTAACGCTATTTCAGTATTACGCGGTTGCAAATGAAATGGCCATGCAGTAATCAAAAGCGGTCAATGCATCTTTTTCAACGCTCTTTTGTTATTCTCTTTAGAAAAAAGATTCCAACAGTACTTTCCAGAGTTGCAATCACAGTACGAACGCATATTTCCTGCTTCATAGTTGATTTATTATTTGCCTCGTTTAACGCTGTTTCGTTTAGCGCTGGAACTTTTTGGAACGTATCCCGTTAAGTGGGGTCTTACTGTACATTTATCAAAGATGACAACATGAAATAAAGGAACTTCCAATGAGGTGTAATAGTTGCCGTAATCTAGTAGGTTAAAACCGCGGTTCAAAACCCAGCTCAGACATCCGTAACAATACGAAATAAGAAAAAATATTTCTTCGGCAACCGCCTCGCATTAGATTTTTGACAAAAACTGTGGGAGTAAATAAAAAAAATTTCCGTGAAAAGTTTCTCCAAAAATCATTGTCATTGAGAGTCGACTTTCAACTGTAGAGTCCGCCGCTTGTGGATAAAATTAACACTCACAACATATGTAACTGGTGTGAGAAACTAGGGCCATAATTCCTTCAGTCAGGATAAGATAACATAACAAGGGAAGCACAATGAATTAATTTTTTCGTCTATAATCCTCTTCTCAGTTTTTCAACAGTCTAACAGATGTCAGCTAGGATTATGGACCTGGTGTAATGAGACCTAGTTGTAGTGAGCAATTGTGTAGGTATGTGTGTATTCGATATCGATTTAAAATAGATCTGTTAGATTATTGAAAAAGAGAATTATAAAGGAAAAAATTAAAAATTTTTGCCCAATTCATTAAATTTTCCTTGTCATATTATCTTACTTTGGAAGCACCCCTCGTATATACATGGTAATCGCATATGAAAGTAAATAATTTTTAGTTTTTCTGTGTTTATTTTTCTTGGTAGAATTATAGGTGAGTATAAATCAAGACATTTAAATGTGAAAAATAGTCATTCCAACAAACATATTCGAAAGGAGAGTGAGTGGTGGCATCGTTACAATTTTCGAGAAACAGTTTTTAAGTACTTTTTTGCACTCTGACATACAGAATTAGGTCAATAGAGGCACAAATCTTTTTCAATATATTCCTTTATTGATGCCTGCGTTTAAATGTTTTCCAACAAAATTTAAAATTTTTAACATTTTATAGCACATTCGGAAGTGTCCGGAGTTTTATTGAAAGTTTAAAAGTGCAATTAAAATTTTGATTTCACTCGGTTGGATGCCTAACTTGAATCTGATACGGTAGTTGCAAGATCTGCTTACATACTTATTACTAATGCCTTACGTTCTATATCTACGTTGACACTGGAAATAATTTCATAAATATTTTCCTTGGAGCTTTACTGGAAGGGCTTGTCAGCTGAGATTACTGAACGTCATTGAACGACTAGTCAGTGGCTTGGATAAGATACTGGTAAACCACTGATCTTGAAAGAAATTGGGACTATCATGATGATAGCGCGGTGCGATTTCTCCAGGACATTCTTTAGGATTTGAAAATATGATACAGTTCAACACATAAAATACTAACTGAAGGCTCCAAATTGATTGACAATATAAGGGGCGGAATTTCTTCGGTATCTTCTGAAGTAGCTCAGTCTATACGGTTTTATGAGTGAATGTTGTCTGTCAGGCGGAAGTATAGGAAATACAGACTGCGCCAAGAATTATTAAAGAACGAAATGTTCTCAGACAAGATATTAACATAAATCCTGATAGACAGACCTCTATTAAAGCATTAGATTCCATTCTAATGGGTTCCAAAAGGGTATTTTGCTTTAGCATAAACCTCAACCAAACGAACGAATCGATATGATGCCCTTATCGTGTGGACACCTAGATATGATATTAGGGTGGATGAATTGCTCAGCTTTGGTATAACCATCATCAAACTTTCCAATGAATTCTCTCCTTTGGCAATCCCATGAAAGAATTAGGAGCTTATAACTGACAACACAGTCTTGGATTAGATCAACGCCGCATAAGCAGTTTTAGATACGGGCAGAACGGTTTAGAAAATCTGGCCAAAGGGTGGAAAGAAGATTCACGAAATGTATGCTTAAACTCCAAAAGAACATCCGCCCAGTATGATTGTTGAAGTCTTAACTAAGCATTTCGTTACTGGTTCTCATGAAATACTAAAGAAACTAATTCAGAAGGAGCTGTAGACATTAAAAAAAAAGGAGGACATTGTTCATCAACTATTGGATACATGCATCCACTATGGTATCTACCACATACATATATACATACATCTATAGATGGTCATTACGACCCTTTAGTTAGGATTACAATATAGTTTCTTACACCACATACAGGGTGGCTGATATATAATGCAACAAAATAAAGCCCTATACTAAATTTTTTTTTGTTCAAAAGCAAAAAATGTTGGAAATAACATTAAATTTTAGAATCAGTTTAGATTTGTCCGAATTATGGCTTTCAAACGGCCAACAAAGCCATCACAGGCTGCACGAAAGTGGCTCTGCGGTATATTGGCCCATTCCCGGCGAAGTGGCGTCTTGAGATGATCGACACTTTGGTATTTTTTAGTGAGAATCTTACTCTCCAAAATGCCCCAGGCGCAAAAGTCCAACGGATTGAGAGCCGGAGATTTTGGTGGGCATTGTGCGGTAGTGAAGTCGCCGTGGTCTAGTTTGTAGTGTGTTGGCTTATTAGACAAGAGGCCCGGGTTCGTATCCCAGGTCAGACATCAAAACGAAAAAAATATTTCTTCGGCGACTTCCTCTCAGCAGATTTCTGGCAAAGACTCTGAGATTAAAAATTGCCATGAAAAGCTTCTCAGAAAAATCTGTCGTTCGGAGCCGACTTTAAACTGTAGGTCCCGCACACAACATAAGTGGTGTGAGAAGCTGGGTCGTAATCCTGTCTGAAGGGTTGTAATGGCCAATTATGTATGTTGTGCGGTAGAAATGAAGCGAGGAACCTCCATTTTAAGCCATTCTTGGTTGACGCGTGCTGAGTGTGGTGGTGCTGAGTCCTGTTGGAGTTTCCATGGTCTGCGGGCGAAATGTTTGTCTGCCTAAGACTTTAATACTATTTTTAAGACATTTTACCGATGATATTCGGCATTTATTTTGACCCCACGGTCGATGAATACGAGCGGGGAGCGACCATCGGCCGTTACGGCGACGCACACCATTACCATCGGCGGCGCTTGATGTAAATTTTCAGCTCACCTCTTTGACAAGTAAACCCGATCATTTTGTTTGTTCACAAACTGCTCAATTTGGAATGGCTCCTCATCGGAGAAAATCAAATTCGGTAACTGGCCACTGTCGTGCAAGCGAAGTAACTTCTTGGCTTTTTCCAGTCTAACTTTTTTTTGTCCATCGGTGAGCTCTTGCACTTTTTGGAACTTCAATGGCTTTAGTCCAAGCTCATTTTTCAGTATGTGTTGCATCCGTTCCCGCGATATGTTCAGCTCACGAGCAATTTTTCTACCACTGCGGCGTGCATTTCGATCAAATCTGGCCTTCACTTTTCGGATCCTGGTGCTGTTACCGTTACCGTTTTTTTTTCGTTTACTTTCTACGATTTATCCACATTTAAATGCTGGGGGGCTCTAACGATAGCCACCTGTGGTTTTCCAGCCAAATATAAAGCAATCACACTATCACGCTTGAATTCCATCACGAATAACTTTTTTCTGAATGCAATAGATCAAAATACTTTTGTAAGCTTGTAAATAATAAAATGAACTGTCACTGAAATAAATCTGTCAGCTGTCAGACGAGCGGTTTATAAATGATAACAACCTGAAGTTGGTTGCAATACATATCAGCCACCCTGCATCTTGTGTGTGTTAATTTTACAGTTTAAATTCGACACCGAACGACAGATGTTTGAGAAACTGTTCATGGCAATTTTATTTAATACTCAGAGACTTAGCCAGAAATCTGCTGAGAGGAAATGGCCGAAGAAATAATTATTTCATATTTTCGTTCGTTGCAGATATCTGATGTAAGGTTTGAACCTTGAATAAGCCAACACACTACTTGCTAGGCACAGAAGCTTTACCTCTACTTTAAACCTGAAGTAGAGATACTTTAAACCTTCAGTGCCCTTACAGAATTTAATTTATCGTTTTTGAATACAATTTTAAGAAATTGAATTTAATTTAATTTAATAAAAATTGTACAATTTTTCCATTCAATATGTTGCTTGTTTAGCGGTTTTAGTTTGTCTGATAATTTGCAGAACTTAATTAAGTTAGGAGGCCTTTATTAGCATATTTTATTGTATGCCTGTACGATAATAATAATAAATTTCATAATTCCATGAAATAAAACAAAACAATTAATTTTTCCATTATGTTGTGGCATTTCAAATTAATAAATCCAATAAAAATATGAAAATATTTTGAATAACAATTCTGGGAAATTATTATGAATAGGCTTTTCGGCAGAAAATGGTTACGAAAGTATTTTTAAAGCTTATTGCTGTTGAATATTTGATTTTATGATTAACGATTAACATTAAAAAGGCAAAATGTTAATAAAAATTAATATTTTGTTATTGCATTTATTAATAGACAAAACAAACAAAATAAAATTCAATTTAAATTTATTTCCTCCTTAAACACAAGGAAGGCGAAGAAACTACCACAGTTTTAATTGAATTTTATTGTTACTTGCCAGAGGGTACGAGGAGCAACAAAATAGGGTGCCATTGTAAAAAAAAAAGAATAAAATTTGTTATGTTTTTAGCTTTTAAAAATATAAGTTCATAGAGTTTTTAGTTTTTATTAAAATTCTCTAGTATTCGCTTAATTTTGTGTGCCATTGTTTACAACTTTATGTAAACAACAACAATTGCCTTGTTTGTTATTCCTCTGCTTATAGCCTTTTCCATAAACAATTACAATTGCTAGGTCATTATTCGATAGATCTATGCAACAGAGATCTTCAAACCACGATTACTCTATTCAAACACACCGCGTCTTCACACAATACTGACTGAACTTTTACTAACTCCGTTGCCTGCTTTGTCTTGCCTTTTATATGGCAAAGTAAATAGTCTGATAAACGTTCTTGAAGTCAAACATTCATGATTTCGCCTTCTAGAACTCGTTGTTATTGTTGTGTTGTTGGTATATTTTTGTTTACTTGTTTATCATTTTGGTTGCTGGTAATTTTAATGGTAAACGATTTCAAAAGCAAAACACTAGTATCTAGATTTTTTCATTTTACATAACAATATAATGATTTTTAATAGTTAAACACGTTTTATTAACAAAAAGTGAAAGTAATTTCAAGTGATAAGCAGCTGCCATCCTCGCCCCATTTAAGAAAACTGCATTAATTTTTTCTGGTTCCATCTTTTTTTAAAAGATATTTTAGTTTTAATAGCCCCTCCATAACTGAAAAATAAAGAAACCCACAAGAAAAATGTGCTTAAATATGCTTTTTTCTTTACGCTCGTCATCATAAAAAAAATTATTCCCTGCAAATTGTTTCCTATTAAAAGTAATTTTTTAATTCAAATATTCATAGTAAAAGCAGGAACACGTAGCCACCCTGCAGCTTCTGTATAAAAATGGGAACAAACTTTAGACAGAGAATTATAAATTCTAACGATAAGTATGTACGTATTCTACACCGTTTACACCATTAAGAATTCCAAAAAAAGGCGAAATAGAAATCAAACGAAAATGTAAGTGAGGGAGAGAGAAAAAATAGAAAAAAAAAGGAATTCATCCGGTAAATGTTTTCTTCTTTCCTATAAACATGTATCCTTCAGCAGTTTGTTTTACCTTTTCCTGGATTTTTTTTTTATGTAATTATGTGTACCTGAGTATGTGTTTAAACGAGGATAGATCAATAAGTGTGTGTACCTTTATGCAATGAAATGTGAATATTGCTGCTAACAACAGGCATCTGTCATTTGTCAATAGCAGCTGTTGATGGCTGTCAAAATTTGCTTTCAGCTGTTGATAGCAGACGTGTGTGTGACATGATTAAGGAAAGGAAAAACTCAGAATTTAAACGAACACTAAGTTTATCTGTTAAACTTCTATTTTTAGGTTAGGTTAGAGGACGTGTACTTGTCAACTGTGTCAAGTACAGTACCCAGAGATCGAACTGACCCATTGTACAACGTCCTAGCTTCTTACACCACTTGTGTTGTCCGCGTTAATTCTATACACGAGTGGCGGGACCTACAGTTTAAAGTCGACTCCGAACGACAGATTTTTTTTCTAAGAAGCTTTTCATGCCAATTTTTACTCTCAGAGTTTTTGCCAGAAATCTGCTGAGAGGAAGTTGCCGAAGAAATATTTTCATATTTTCGTTTTGATGTCTGACCTGGGATTCGAACTCGGGTTTTTCGTCTAATAAGCCAACGCACTACCTACCAGACCACAGCGATTTCAACAAACTTCCATTACGTCTATAAGTTTAGTTGCAAACATTCTGGGCCCTTACATACATACATACATAATTGGCCATTATAACCCTTCAGTCAGGATTACGACCTAGCTTCTCACACCACTTATGTTGTGTGCGTTAATTTTATACATGAGTGGAGGGACCTACAGTTTAAAGTCGACTCCGAACGACAGATTTTTGAGAAGTTTTTCATGGCAATTTTTACTCTCAAAGTCTTTGCCAGAAATCTGCTGAGAGGAAGTCGCCGAAGAAATATTTTTTCGTTTTGATGTCTGACCTGGGATACGAACCCGAGCCTTTTGTCTAATAAGCCAACACACTACGCACTAGACTACGGCGACTTCTAACATTCTAGGCCCTTAATTCGCTTTTATTGTGTTGATTGATCCGAAATTTAAGTTGCCAGAGGTTAAGGCATCTTAAATAGGCAAAAAAATTGAATTGCTCAAAACCTTCTGCAAAACTTGTGCTCAAATAATGGCTGCATATGGCAATTCAAGCTTCTAACAACTTCTTTGGAGTGTTTAGAGTTGTTGTAAGAAGTACAGGTAAATTAATAAAATTTATGCCTCGTTTTCTAATCAAAAACGAAGATTAACACAATTGAGAACAAACACTGGCCCTCAAAAAGGTCAATATTTGAATCGGTGACAAAGCTTTGGTCCAAAAGAATACAATAGAGATGGATTACCAGCCAAAAAGGTTAGAATTTTAGCACAAATAACCACTAAAGAAGGCCAAGTATGCGGTTTACTTTCAATAATTTATCTTCAAAAGAGTTAAACACCTTTGGGTTCAATAGTCGCCTTAGCCTAGTCTAGGTAGTGTAGTGTAGTTTACCATCTGGTTCAGATACCTCGCAGCACTCTTCTGGCAAAAAATCTGAAAGTAAAAAAAAATTGCCATGAAAAGTTTCTAAAAATCATTCATCCGGGGTCAACGTTATACTGTACATTCCGCTACTTACATAACATTTCGGATATGGACAGAATGGCGTAGTTTTCAATGCTTTACAGATGCCATATATGAAGAAACCTGCTTAAACTGTAAAGAAGCGTGCTCAGTTTAGGCACTCATGCTAGGCATAAGAGTATTAAGCACATGGCAAATGACTTCTGTATGAGTTGCAGAGATAATGAAGGGTAGGACACATTCCCAACACTATGTTAGAGGACAGAAACACGTTACGTCTACATATATATACAACCATAATTGGTCGTTACAACTCTTCAGTCAGGATTACATCTTATCCTCTCATATCTCTTATGTGGCGTGTGTTAATTTCATACTTGACTGGCGGGACCTACAGTTAAAAATCGACTCTAAACGTTAGGTTAGGTTAGGTCGGAATGGTAGCTCTGATATCACAAAGCTCACTTGAGCACGCATAGTGGCCCGTTGTGATGCCACGGGTGACTGCGTACTAACCAAGTTGCACCAAATTCAGGGAAAAAGGAAGAAGTAGGTCAGCGCAAGGGCTGCACAACAGAAGCACGACTACCACGCACTGGAAAACCAGCCAGAAAGTTCGATGAACGAAGCTAAATCCCTGATGTCAATAGAAGATAGCTCCGTTAAGCTAACAAGGAATGGGAAGTCATTGAAACGGAAACTCATTCTTTCCGCGTGTCTACCCATGACCCAATGACCCATAAGCATGGCCACGATCAAGACCAAGTAATCGGTTGGTACGCCTTCTATCCATCCTGGGCCACGTGAGTCTAGCGGTGGAGCAGGACTTCTCATTGACCCAGGATAGGTTGGCGTCCCGAAAGTAGCCTCTGAACGTTAGATTTATGAGAAATCCATGGTTCAATACCTGGCTCAGACATATCGAATAAAACGAAACATGAAGAAGTAGCAGCAGTCCTCTGGCAAGAACATTGAAAGTAAAATAAATTTGCCATGAAAATATTCTAAAAATCAGGAGTTAGGAGTCAAGGCTATGCTGTACGCTCTGCCAGCCAGTAATGGATGAAATTAGCACTTACAACATGAGTGTTGTAATCCCTTAACACACTTATTGATCCGCCCTCCTATCATTCATATAATGTCTGGTATGGGAATAATGATATCTCTGGAATGTTTTTAAGTTCTTTTTTTTGTGTGTGTGTGTGTTTTTACTCTCTATTAGATGAAGTGAAATTATTTTTCCTCCTTTTTTTTTTTTTGTGAAAATCCTCATTTAAGTGAAATAAATTTTCACTTTTATTCACTGTGAAACCAGTAGTAGCAGTTGTTGCTGCTGCTAACATTGCCGTTGACGGAGTGCTGAAAGACAAGTGAATTATTACAGGTTTTAATATGTAAGTACGTATGTATGTATGTATATGTAAATGTGTGTGTATGTGTGTTTGTTTTATTACAAAATTTTTTCCTTTTCATTTGAAGTACCTTTTTGGTTTGAAGTTGCTTGAGAGGAGTGGCAACATTAGTGATGCTAGCGGAGAGGCAGCTATTGTCTGCATGACACATTAAATTTCATTAAACGACAGACAACAACAACAACAAAAAAAAAACGCAAAATTAAATAATATGAGGGGTGGATGAAGAGGAGTTAAACAACAAGTTGAATTCTTTTAAATCCAATCATTTACTTCTGCTTCTACTGTTTGCATGTGACAATGGAATTAAACAGCAGAAAATCATAAGGAAGTTAACTTTAACAGCACCATGAAAGAGAAAAGTTCAGGTGAAATGTTTTTTTTTTTTTTAAATTATTTAAAGGTTGTCAAATGAACATTATGTTTGTATGTATGTAAGTATGCATGTCATTCCCTAAAATGTCTTCCAAGTTGTTGAAAAGCAAGAAAACAGAAAAAAAAAATCAACAGCAACTGAGAATTGTAATACGAAATTAAAAATTCTTTGGATTTTTTTGCTTTTTTAAATGCAGTACGTTTAAATGTGTTACGAATTTTTCCCTAAATTTCGATGTTAAATATCTCTTTCGTAGGGTGTATAATGCAGTTACTCTTTTGGTTTTTTGCTTGCCATACTGCCAGAAGAGTCCTTTTTCTATTTCACTTGTCTATCAAGTTGCCTGTGTTCTTTTTAGACTCCATTTCTTTCGTTGATAATATCGTATCAAGACGTCTCTTCTAGTGTTTGCTTTATCTCAGCTTTCATTCTGTGATGATGTTTTCCTATGTTTTGAATCTTGTATAACTTTTCTCTCGAATACTTCTAATTCACTGCATTGATGTTATCGCGGCGTATGAGCGACTTTTAGGATAAATGACTTGCAGATTATAAGTTTCGTTTAATTAACTATTGGGATTACTTTAGGGAGGTTGGGCGTGAAGTATTTGGGATTCGAAGGAGAAATAGGAGGTATAGCGGAGGCAACCCCGATATGTGATCACCCTTCGTTGTGTTCTCCTAGTCGTGCTCCCCTTGCTACTTTTGTCCTGTGCGCAGATAGACATGCGATCGTTGACAGATTTGAATCGATTGCTGCTGGTTCTTCTGCTCCGCCGATCCTGTTGCTGCTGCTGCTGTTCATATGCCGGCCCAAATTGCCTCTCTCCCTTGTTGTCATCATCCCCGTGATTACCGCCCTTGCCGTCACCGTCGCTGCCAAGCCTGCTGCGTTGTTGTATGGACTCTCGGTTTCAGCCTGGCTGCTGGTGTGACCCCTTCGTGGTGGCTCTGGTTTGGACCCAAATCGCTGGAAGAGTCTAGTTAATGGGCTCAGTGTGAAGTTGTATTTTCAACCGGTGCCATGACCCAAAGATCGGAAGGAGTCTTAGATAGGCTCCGCTCCTAACCAAGGAGCTCCTAACCAAGGTAGAATTGGTAATCAGGTGTAACATTCTGTTATATTTAGGGGCGTTGGTAGACGCATTGTATTTCACCCTGTGCGAAGACCACCGTGGGATTAGGTCCACGCGGACAAGCACCTACGTAAAAGCCATCATCGTTGAATCTATTGTAACTCCTTTTAAGAAGGCTAATTCAACAATTGATATCCAATAATTATTCTTGTAAAAATGTGCCTTAAGGAAGTCGCCTTAGTGAAGTCGCCTGGTTCAGATCCCAAATCAAACATCTCAAACACGGCGAAATATGAACAAATATTTTTTCGATCACTTCCTGTCAGTAGTTTTTGGCAAAAGCTGCCATGATTTATGAATTTAACACATTTAACACCCTTGGTGGTGTGTGAAACTAGATTGTAATCCTGACTAAATAGTTGTACTGACCAATTATTAAGTAAAGAAGTAAGTAGATAAGGAAAAATACAGGGATCATTCGATTTATTGTCTTCCACTCAAACTTTCCTTTGGGGGTATCCTGTTAGGCTATTCGTGGATAGTCTAATACATGGCTCAGATCTCTTCTTATTAAAGTTTTGCAATAAAAGTTTCATTTGCCTTGAATCCACTTACATACATACATAATTGGCCATTACAACCCTTCAGTCAGGATTACGACCTAGCTTCTCACACCACTTATGTTGTGTGCGTTAATTTTATGCATGAGTGGCGGGACCTACAGTTTAAAGTCGACTCCGAACGACAGATTTTTGAGAAGCTTTTGATGGCAATTTTTACTCCCAGAGACTCTGCCAGAAATCTGCTGAGAGGAAGTCGCCGAAGACATATTTTTTGTTTTGATGTCTAACCTGGGATCCACTTGAGCTACCTTTTCAATGAGAAAACCTCTTCTACATCCGCTTTCACTCCACAGATTAGTTTTGTGACATTAACGCCAAGGAAACTCTCCTTCTCTTAAGCTTGCTTGATTGGTTATTGTTAAGAATTCTTACATGACCTGGGACTCAGCAGAGGGTAACCTTGCTTCTTTTTTTTTCGTTAGTAACAATGCCGGATTGAAATTGGGTTAGTTTCTTGAATTTTCTTAAAACGTGCAAAATTGAGTTTATGTGGGTTATTTTCGTTTTTTCATTCAAACTCATTGAATTCATTTCATTAATTATTGTTTTTTTACTGCTATTTGTTAAGAATAAAATAAAGAATTAAAATCAATTTTTTTTTTGTATTTGCTTGTATGGTTTTGTTTTTGTGGATGTGAACATGCACTCACTTCTGCTCGTCACTGTGACTTAAATATGATTTCCCTAGCTTTCTTGTACGATTTTTCATTTCATTTTCTTGCTGTTTTCTGTTATGAAGTGTAAAATACCTGATTATTGCAGACACTTTTTGAAAATTATTCATTCCATTTAGTTTTACTCATTCATAATAAAACGGAAAGAGAAAGGGAGAGACAGAAAGAGAGAGAAAATGTTCATTTTCAACACAAGACAGAGTATAACTTAATTGCACACACTCATTCAAAAGAAAACGAGATTAGCTGTCAAATAAGAAAAGCCAATTTACAACAAAAAAAAAAATTATGAAAGAAAGAAAAGAAAATTTTTATTTCAATTTCTTTTATACGAATGGATTTTCCTCTAGTCATCATTTCATATTCTTTTCTATTTTTCCCCGTTTTTCTTTTTTCATTCCTTTTTTTCTTGTGAAACATAAACTTAATTTATGCACTTATTTAGTAAGTATTCATAAAATAGGATTCCTCATTTTCTTTCTCCTTTTCTTTTCATAAATAATTTAGTTTTCATATGGAGAAAAAAAAGGGGGGAATAAAAATGGAGTAGAAAAGAAGAAAAATAAGGAAAATTTCATTTTAAAACTTGTGTGGCTGTGTGTACGTGTATACGTATGATAAATAAAGAATTTAAATAATTTCCTCTCTTATAATAATAATTTATAAATTTATAATGAATGAATGACTCACTGAGTGAATGAATGAATGAATCACAGAAAAAAGGAGCTAGAAAATGTATGCATTTGTAGAGTACGGAACAATTTATATCGCACCTGAATTCTTGAAATGATTGAAATGAAAATGAAATGAAAATTCTTTTAGCATTTTTTTGTTTTTGTTTTTATTTCCTTAATTTATTTCTTTTTCTGAATTTTAAAACGAAATGGTAGTAGTAAATGTATGTGTCTGTATGTATGAATTATTTTATTTAATAAAATTTATCATCCATTTATTATGTATGCATTCTGCATAATAAACCAGAAGAGAGAGCAAAAAACAAAACAGAAAAACAATGACATTAAAAACAACAAACAAATCAACAAAAAACATTATACTCGACTGTCAAAAATTTTTTAATGCTAGTATACATGAATATACGAGGACAGGTACTAAAATTAAACAATTTTAGTTTTCTTTTTATGGCTTGAAGAAAATCTTCCAAATCTACTACAACTACTACAAAACGCGAACTATCGCGAATTTTAAATGAAGGTGAGACCCGTAAATCGACTAAAGATTAAAATATGTTAATGTAGCCTTATTATCACAAACAACCCCGAATAAAAAATACAAAAACCCTGTTTTTTACAGAATATCCTTAAAGAAAGAGACACGAATGATCGCCCATGGACAAATTTTATATACAGTTGGACGCACCTTAAAAACCTTTCGTATGATATACATATTGTATTAGGAAACAAATTATCTCAAATTATCAAAACATTAAAAAATAAACTCTTTTTAGAAATGGTTCAGCTCACGAGAGGTCGAATCTGGAGCCAAAATATTTTATATCTTATTTTAAAAAAGTCCAGGGTTCATTTTTAGGGGGGTACACATTTCGTGTCCACACAACTTGAGTCGCTCTAATGTACATATGTATATAGGTGAGCTGAGAATAAGACTATACAGGCCATTATTTTAAGACTTCCATCCCAGGAAGGAGTCTACACAAAACAGGAAAGGGGATTGCTTTGAGTGGAAACATACCTCAATGCATCATAGTTCTCGTAGAGAGTTTACTAGAACTCCTGAACTCATTAAAGGCAAGTCGAAGGATATTTCATGTACATCCTTCGACTTTCCTATTCTATATCTGATGTCAGAGAAGGTACTATCTGTTTGCGAAATAGCTCAGTAAACGTACATAAATTATAAACGTTTTTGGTGTTCTTCGTATTTACCTGCCTTATTTTTTTTTTAGTTTCAATAGATATAAGTTAGATGACGCCATTTCAACCAGCTTTAGATTTTACTGGCGATCAGTAAGATAATGTAAATGCCCGATCTGATCTATTACAGTTTGCCGCAACGCTCGCTATATGAGGACTATGGAGAGGGAGGACTATAGAGAGGGAAGTGATGAGAGAAAATACATCTTTTCAGACGCAAGAAGATAGGATAGAAAAGTTCCAGGGAAATTTTCATGCAAGTTCGAAGAGCCTAATCTAGTCACAGATTGTCAAGGGATCCTGAACTTATATAGACTTCATGAAAAAACTTAAAAAAAAAACCGATGAAAACCAAGTCGACATACTCCATCATTTTAATGATAATGAGAAGCCATTCCATAAACTCATAAGAAATCGGGTTTATATTGCAGATGTCCATGTGAAGCTGATAAGACTGTGCATTATGACGTTGAGTCGCCGTAGTCTAGTAGGCAGTGTTTTGGCTTATTAGATGCTCAAAAAAATCTGCCGTTGGGAGTCGAATTTAAAATTTTTGGTCCCCCCACTCATGAATAAAATTAACACAACAACATAAATAGTGTGAGAAACTAGATCGTAATCCTAACTGAAGGATTGTAATTACCAAATATGTATGCATATGTCTAAGAGTACTTAGATAGTTTTTAATGTTCTTGCATTTTTAAATTCTACGTTCTCTAACTTAAATTCGGTAAAAATTTGGTTAAGATGCGCCCATCCGTTCCGAAGTTATAGGGAAAAATCTACTTAGGATACATATATAGTCGTATGACACGTGAAAACTTTGAGCTTTGTGTGCAGCTTCATCTAGACAATGAAGGTAATACATACATACATTGATCATTACAACCCTTCAGTCAGGTTGGTTTTATGAATTAATTTTACCCATAAGTGGTTAGAACTACAGTTTAAAATCGACTCCGAACGAGAATTTTTAAGAAACTCTTCATGGCAATTTTTATTTAACAGTCAGAGTTTTAGCCAGAAATCTGCAGTAAGTCACCAAAGAAATACTTTTTCATATTTCGATTTGAACGAGATGTCTGACATGAGGCTTGAACCTCACGTAACCTCACGTTTAAAAAGCCAACACACTACCTAATAGACTACGACGATTAAATAAAGGTGATGAATGATGGAAACCCCAGGTCAGTCAGAAACCCCAGGTTACGAAAAAAATATTTCTTCGGCAACTGCCTCTCAGCAAATTTCTGGTAAAAGCTCTGACAGTAAATATAATTGCAATGAAGAGCTTCTCAAAAACCTTTAGTTCGGAGTCGACTTTAAACTGTAGGTCCCGCCCCTTGAAAAGCTAGATCATAGTCCTAACTGAAGGGTTGTAATGACCAATTATGTATGTACCTTATAGCGGCAAATTTTGAAACCACCCTCGTAATAATCCTATGCAATCAATCTTTTAAGAGTATGTATATCATAAAATGAAAAACAACGCAATAAAAAACCATATGAGAATTATTATGAAATAGAAATGAAAATATGCCATTAACATTGTGAAGAAATCATTTTAAAAAGAATCTTTAAAGACTTTTAAAAAGGCTTTAATACGAGAAAATTCATATTCTTTAAAAATCATAAGAAATTCTAAGAAAGTTGCCTTGTACGAAATACTAAAAAAACATCATTTCTCATTAGTTAACAGCAGCTGTAAGGAAAATCTATTTCCATTTAAGAAATTTAACAATTTAAAGAATAAAACAGAAAAATACATGAAATAGAGACGAAAAGTGTAATACCACAACAACAACAACAACAAAAAACATAAATTCATAGGTATTTCTCGAGCATAAAAACACCTCAATACACCTACAAAACGTTAAATGATTGAGGAGTATGCATGCATAAATGTATGATTGCATGTTAGTGTATGAGTATAGAATTCAAACCCCAAACATTTGAATTTCAAAAATTGTGGAAATGTTGCGTGATATTTATTTCAGCACATGAAACAATAGAGGAAAATAAATTTTTTTTTTTTATACCAAAAAAAATGGAATTATTTAGCAGGATAGTAGTAAGGAAACCGGCAACAAACCAACAATTTGATGCCATTTTCCCTGCTTACCTCAGTTTAGTGTATGTTTGTCTAATGGTTTCTTTTTTGATTTACATATGCAGACATGTATACATACAGTGAACATCAAAAGAAACGGTACACCAGGGATAAAATTCTAACATTTACTATTTAAGGAGAGTGCCCTGAAAAATTTGGCAATATTTCAAACTTCTTTTTGAAATTTTTTTTTGTTTCAAATTTTAAAAACTAAGCAATGAAACAATTTTAAAATCAAAATAACGGTTATTTATTAATACATGTTTTTTTTAATGTACAGTTTCTTTTGATGCCCACTGTATATGATATGCATGTAGACGTAATAATGCTTACGTTGTTATTCATTTAAATATTATTTTAGTTTGATGAGGATTTTTTTTCTCCATTTGTGTTGAGTTGTTGTAAAACACAATGCAAAAAAAAAAGAAGCATAGAAACTAAACAGAATAAATATTCAAAATTCATAACACACACTCTCAATTGTCATTTGGTGGCAACATAAAAATGTTTCCATTCCAACATATTGTATGAACAATGCTTTTTGACACCAATTGTTACAATATGATGAGACAATTTAACAGAAATAAAGTAGAAAAAAACCGTAGCAGCTGACGCATCAGACAAAGGAAAATACAATGAATTTGTAATCTAGACCATGGTGACTGTCTGTCTAGTCGTTGCAACAAAGAAAAGTGGCTTACATTTTAGGCTTATTTGGAAAGAGAGCAAAAAAAAAAGTATCTCATAAACACAAAAGAATTTAAATTCATAATATTTGAGTAAATTTTTGTTGGCATATTGAATGAATGAGTATCTTAAGAATTTCTATGCAGAAATTCTGTCCCCCAAAATAGCATATTTAACCGGCATTTAGTTCGTAGTAAAGAATCATTATTTTTCCTGAGAATGTATAACAACCATGTGTAGCATGTTTTCGCGGCATGTTTTATGCATATTTTGCAAGTTATTGTATTGTTTTAAATTTTTAGTTTTTGTTATCAGGCAACTTCAGTTAAATTATTCAATGTATTCCTATCATGAATTTTTGATCAGCAAAATGAAACGACCTGAGTTCTCTCTATACGACTTACGTTGATAAAAAGTTCAACTGAGATATTTGCGTCAAAAATTTAAATAAAATAGCAGCGAATGACTGTTAGTGATCACTCCTGTACAATTATTATATTGCGGTATCAGCAGGACATTATGTTCGCCATTAAACCTCCAGCAAGTTATTCTATAATAGTACACATTAGCCATAATCAAATGACAACTGACTGAAGTCCAGTCCTTGGCTGGTAGAAACACAACGGATTTCTCTCTCAATCGGTATGAATGTGCATTTTGAGTCCAGTCCTTGGCCGGCAGAAACACAACGGATTTCCCTCCACCGACATAAATATGCATTTTGAGTCTAGACATACATACATACATAATTGGCCATTACAACCCTTCAGTCAGGATTACGACCTAGCTTCTCACACCACTTATGCTGTGTGCGTTAATTTTATACATGAGTGGCGGGCCCTACAGTTTTAAAGTCGACTCCGAACGACAGATTTTTGAGAAGCTTTTCATGGCAATTTTTACTCTCAGAGTCTTTGCCAGAAATCTGCCGAGAGGAAGTCGCCGAAGAAATATTTTTTCGTTTTGATGTCTGACCTGGGATACGAACCCGGGCCTTTTGTCTAATAAGCCAACACACTACCCACTAGACCACGGCGACTTCTAGACTTTGAGTTTAGACGGTGCATAATAAATGTACAAAATGCGCCCTGTAGCTTCATCCTCTTTCAAATGGTGTTTGTACTACGTTCATATAGGAAATAACAACTTAGATGAAATTTATAAAGTCCTTTCCTGTAGGAAAAACTTTAGTCAAGATTACAACCTAGCTTCTCATACCACCCATGGTGAGTGTTAATTTCATCAGTGATTGAAGGGACAGTTTAAACTCAAAGCCGAGTCACCTATGTTGTATATTTTAATTTCATCAGTGATTGAAGGGACTTACAGTTTAAAGTCAAATCCGAGTTTTCTTAGAGTTTTCACCAAAATACTGTTGAAAGGAAAATTTCGCTTTATTCAAGGTGTCTGGGCTGGGTTTTGAACCATGCTAACTCTTCCAATAAGCCAACACAATGCTTATTAGACTATAGGATAGGAAAACAGCTCTGAGTAATCCTTTGGATTACTTCCTTCCTATAGAGTACCTCCTCTTTTGCAGAATATAACATTAAAGATGGCTCAGAAGCCATCACCAGAACGTATATTTTTAAAACTTATTCAATTCGAAACGACCAAAGAAAAAAATTGGTTTGATTTTTGTTGCATTTAAAATTGAAAGCTAAAAAAAAAACAAAAACAATGGACTTGTTTACATGATAAATAAGTAAATAAAAATATACCAACAACATCAGTATAAAAAAGGGAATAAACAAGTAAATAAAAATGCAACAACAAAACAATGTCAACAAAATACACACACAACAATGAAACAGCGATGTTTACATTTATGGAGGTTCGAGGAGAAGATTATTCATCAGACTGTTTACTTTGGCAGGCAACGAAGTTAGTAAAAATTCAGTCAGTGTTGTGTGAAGAAGCGTTGCATATGAAGAGAATAATTGTGGCTTGAAGATCTCCGAACAATTGTTAGTGTTTACGCAAAATAGTGTAAAGAAGAATAACAAATAAAGCAATTGTTGTTGTTTACATTAAGTTGTGAACAGTGGCACACAGAATTGTGCGAAGGATAAAGAATTGACCTGAAACTAAACACAGTTTTATTTTTATTTTATTTAAACATATTTAAATGGGTAAACACGTAACAATATTATTAATGTTTGGCCGGACCTATAGTTTAAAGTCGACACAGAACGATAGATTTTTGAGAATATTTTGAGGGCAATCTGATGCTGAGAGTAAGTCGCCGAAGAAATATTTGTTCAAATTTCGTTTTGATGTCTGCCCTGCAGTTTGAACCGTGGCCTCACGTTTAATAAGCCTTCTATGTGTGATGCCAAGTAATTTTGGCATCATCCTCGTATGTTTTTACTAATATTAATGGTAGAGTATTTTTAACGAATTCAGTGTTTAAAATTTTATTTAGAAAAAGGAAAAAAAGAAAAAACGATTTCATTAAAATAAACGCTGATGGAAAAATAATAAAAAATTTTAAAAGTTTTTATATTTTTCTGTGAAAATAACTATGAAATGTAAACTAATCGTTAAACACTAGCAACAACCCTTCACATTCAAGGGAATATAACCACCAGGGTACTTCCCCTTTTGTCACTAACATTTCCATTAAGTGTTAATATTTCCCCCATTCGAAAAAAGTAAAAAATTTTCCAAATGATTCCGTTTTATCACATCAAAAATATTTTTATTTTTATTTTGTAAAATTAAATTTGAAATATGTATTGAAGAGGAGCATTGAAAATGAATTTTAAACGTTAAAAGATTAGTTTGGCTTTAGAAAATTGCTTGCAATTCAGTGTTTTGAAGTTTAAATGAAAATGCTTTTGAGTTGATTAAATCAAAAGCACCACAACAAGCCATTTAAAAATTTTTATTCGATTGGATTTTGTTCGGGTTTAATGCACAAAATGCAAAAAAAAAAAATTGCAGACATTTTTCATAAAAAATTAAAATGAATTTCATTAAATAATGCACAATACTTTGGTTGCTATTTGATTACTATTCACATGGAGGGAGAGATATCGTTTAGAATTTGAGGTTTTTTACTATAATTTAAGTCTGGAATTTATGTCATGATTTATTTAGAAATCTCTTTAAATTACGGATAAGTTGTATTAATTTTATTTGTTTTATATCAGAAGTTTATTAATTTTGCATATAAAAAATGATCATTTATAGAATTGCTACGATTACATGCTCTCATGATATTGGACAGAAATATGCAGCAGAAAACCTCAACTGCATTACAGACCCTAAACATGCTGTTCATCTTGCAACGTTTATTCAGTTAAAGATTGAATATAACAGAGTATTCTAAACAGGCCTGGATAGCAGGGAAAATAAGATAGGCACTGAAAGACTTCGAAATTTCTTGGCATTTTGTTCGTAAACCAGCCAATAAAAAGTCATAGTTAAGCATAACTCTTATACCTGCTAACTTTGCCTATCTGTATTAGTGGTTTGATCCTGTGAAATATAATTGGTTTGTTGACCACTTGTGAGGCATCTTCACCCCAAAATTTTTGAATGATACCAACGATCATAAATAAATAAAATTGCCATGAAAAGTAGAAGTCGCCGTGGTCTAGTGGGTAGTGTGTTGGCTTATTAGACAAAAGGCCCGGGTTCGAATCCCAGGTCAGATATCAAAACGAAAAACATTTCTTCGGCGACTACCTCGCAGCAGATTTCTGGCAAAGACTCTGAGGGTAAAAATTGCCATGAAAAGCTTCTCAAAAATCTGTCGTTCGGAGTCGACTTTAAACTGTAGGTGCCGCCACTCATGTCTAAAATTAACGCACACAACATAAGTGGTGTGAAAAGCTAGGTCGTAATACTGACTGAAGGGTTGTAATGGCCAATTATGTATGTATGTACTATGAAAAGTTCCTCAAAAAATTTGTCGTTCGGAGTTGACTTTAAACTGTAGGTCCAGACACTCATGGATAAAATTAACACACACACACCATAATTGGTATAAGAAATTTGGTTGTAATCCTCACCAATTCTATTTGTATATGCCAGCAATCTGCGTGACTGAAGCAAACAGAACAAAGCAGTTTACACTCTTCGTAAGCCTTGTAATGGTAGTTACTACTAACGACTCATATGGACTGTATTACTTGCACTCTAATCATGAGGACCAATGATTACGTAGACACACTCGATCTTGATCACTTTACAGCGGCTAGAAAAGAATCGAAATTTATTCCTTATGTTTTGAACTGAAAAATTGAGACGTTATGGCATAATTTTCCATTGTGTTGATATGACATCAACAAGACTAGTACTCTCCTAAGTCTGCCTGGTAATTTCTAATGACAGTGAAATCTAGTTAATCAACTCATTTTCGAAATGGTATGTTATATGCTGGAATGGTGCGAGAACTAATAGATCTAGATTTAGAAAATCGGTTCCAATTATTCCGAAAAAATTCCATCCATTCAAGTATGAACCAAAGACTGTCTTTGTAGGAGAATAAAAAATTCTATCGAATAATAAGCAAATCAGAAAACATAACATGATTGATCATTGCAAACCTTAAATGAAGATTACGGCCTAGTTTCTCATTAATTTTTATACACGAGTAGTGCACTTGTGCAGCCCTTGCGGTGACCAACTTCTTCCCTTTCCCTGATTTTGGTGGAACTTGGTCAGTACAGGGACTGCGTTCACCAGTGTCATTACAATGGGCCGCTAAGCGTGCTCAAATGAACTCTGTGATATCAGAGCTACCACTGCGACCTAACGTAACCTAGTGGAAGCCACAGTTTAAAGTCGACTCTGAATGACAGATTTATTTGAGAAACTTTTCATGGCAATTTTATTTAATATTCAGACTTTTTGCCCGAAATCTACTGAGAGGAAGTCACTGAATAATATTTTCTCTTCGGATTTTGTTTAGTTGGAGATATCAAATCTGGGGCTTGAACATACTACACTAGTGCGAATTACAAGCAGACCGGAAAACCCTTTAATTGATTATGTTTTCCACAAAAACAGTACCTAGGTTAGGTTAGGTTAGGTTAGGTTAGGTTAGAGGACGTGTACTTGTCAATTCTGACAAGTACAGTACTCGGTGGTCGTATTGACCCATTGTACAATGTCTTAGCTTCTCACACCACTGATGTTGTGTGCGTTAATTTTATACATGAGTGGCGGGCCCTACAGTTTAAAGTCGACTCCAAACGATACATTTTTTGAGAAGCATTTCATGGCAATTTTTTACTCACAGAGTTTTTGTCAGAAATCTGCTGAGAGGAAGTCGCCGAAAAAGTATTTTCATATTTTCGTTTTGAGGTCTGACCTGGAATTCGAACTCAGACCTTTCGTCTAATAAGCCAACACACTACCTACTAGACCACGGCGACTTCAAAACAGTACCTAACTATCTAGACCATTTCGATGGAACATTATCTATGTTACCTTGGGGCTGTGTTTCTTGACAAAATGAAAATATAAGAGAATATTTGCCTCTTAACCATTTTATGGCAGTCAGGGAAATAAATTAGTAAATTGGCCGGTGCAAGTTCTTAAAATGGGAACCTTGGATAAACTGCTTTCGTTAGGTGGAGCAAAGTGAAGCCTTTTGCAAGGGGAGAATAAATCCAGCTGGGAAGTCCCAGTTTACTCTCTTTTGGCTTGTCCTTTACTAAGCATAATAGAGGTGACAGTGTCCATCCTACCCAATGTTAAGTGCTATAAAAATGTACCCAAGTGAATATCTGTATGTTTCTCGTTTCGAAAGCATAAAAAATTACTTTATAAAGTGAATGCCTATATTAACTATAAAATATTTATCACTTATGCATATATGGCCTGCTCAAGAGATCAATAATTTTCTTAATTTTTTGCTTTTTTTTTCGGGTAAATAAATGGCCCCCATATTTTTTGCATAAAATGGAATTTGAATTGTTATTTATGTGTGTGAAGGCAGTTTTTAAAAAGGCAAGTTATTTACAATGCACACACATACACACACACATGCACACTCATTACAAATTCCAGATTCTATTGATCATTCATCTTGTCCCGGGGTGGTGACTTATGGTAATAAAATCAGAAGCCTACACACTCGACGGAAATGTATACAAATGTGTGTGAGAACAACATGTAAATAACTGTTAATATCATTGTATCAGATGTTAATGCCACAAAACACAAACACACACACAGACTTTTACACCAGCAAACATGTAAAGAGAGTTTGGTTTTTGCTTTTCGTTTCCTTTGGGGGATAGGCAATAAATGCGAATAAAATCAATACGTTCTCCTTAATGCTTCAGTAAATCTTCATGTTTGTAATTTAAAATCCATTTACATTTCAATTTTTATTATTCTTTTCGTGTTGTGTCTTGTGTCTTTTCATGTCTTCTTTCATTTCTTTCTTTCCTTTCCCTTCTTTTTTTTTATCACTACAACAGTAAATGCAAATAAAAAGTGTTTCTTCGGAGCATAGAGGTTTCAATGTAATGATCAGGATGCCATACATTCTGCAGCAAAAGTTAAACAAAACCAAGTGTTTGTTGTTGCTGTTGCGGTGGTGGTAGTAAAATCAAATGTTTTAATAATAAATTGCAAAAGATTTAAATACTAAATAAACAAAAATATAAATTTCTAAATACGATATATTTTCCGAAAAAAAAGAGATTAGGATTCCCATCAAAATAGCAAATCAATACGACTATAACAGAACAAAACAATTTCAAAAAACCTTTTCAAAAAATATAAAAAAAAAGTTTTTAAATGCAAATATAATGCCGAAAACTATACAATTTATGGCATTTGGTTTTTTTTTTTTGTTTTGTTTCTAAGTTTTTCTATTGAATAACAAAACCAATCATTGATTTAATAGAAATAAATTTAAAAAAAAATACAAAAAAAAACGCTTCAAAAGGGGGCCGACTAAAACATTTGAAAATCGTTTTTTAATGGATCAAAATCTGAAAATAATTGTTGCAACCATAAAATTTTATTCATTTTATTTCCCAGTAAACAATTTCATATCAATTGACCTAGAAGTACGAAAAATTTTTCAAACAGAAATTGAATTTTTGTTGAAATGATTTTTAAAATTTAAGAGATTTCATTGCCTTCACCATAAAAGCAGAAGATCAACTCTTCTTAGAACCCTTTAGTCAGGATCACAACCTAGTTTAGCCTACCACCCACGTTGTGTGAATTAATTTTATAAATAAGCCGAGAACCTACCTAGTTTACGAACTAATCCGAATCACAGAGTTGAGAAACCTTTCATGGCAATTTTATCTAACACTTAGACTTTTTGGCACACGGAATTGTGCGAACAATGAAGAATTGATTTGAAACTCAATACAAATTTATTTTTATTTTATTTGCAATCTACGAATTCCAATTTTCAGAGTTTTAAAAAAGGGTTGAAACGTAAGAAGTCGCCGTAGTCTAGTAGGTAGTGTGTTCATACCCCAGGTCAGACATCAAAAACGAAATTTGGAAAAGTATTTCTTCGGCGACTTCCTCTCAATAGATTTGTGGCAAAAACTCTGAGAGTAAAAATGAAATTGCCATGAAAAGTTTCTCAAAAAACTATCGTTCGGAGTCGACTTTAAACTGTAGGTCTCGCAACGCATGCATAAAATTAACACACGAAAAGAGTGGTGTTAAGAAGCTAGGCTGTAATTCTGATGGAAGGGTTGTAATGGCCAATTATATATGTTATGTACATATGTAAAACGTAACAACATGTAATATGTATTTCCTCACTGGTAGCCTCGGCTATAGTATTAGACGCCATCATCGCCCTACTTATAACTGGGTAGGTAGGGTAGATCCTATTTGAATAGGGTGCCAATAGTCTGTCGAAGCAAAATTGTACACCGAAATTTAGGCTGTTTTAGAGCTCCAATGTTTTTGCACTCTATACTGGTGTATTTACAGTAAAAGAAAAAAGTCTACACACATTACTGTATATAGATTTTTACTTCGTTGACTTTTATCAAATTGGAAAAGGCATTGTTTATGGAATTTACAAATAAGAATGTTTGAAGACAAAAACGAATATAAAAAATATAACCTAGAAATTATTGGAAATGGACAGCAAAAAACCCTTCCCACAAGGGTATATGTACACTTTCTCCGGTAACTTTATGTTTATGGCCTTTTATATGCCTAAGTGTCATCATTTTAATGACCTACTACAACATTATATGGGTAGCACATTTTTTGACAAGTCTTTCATTGCAATTTTATTTTTGCTCTTAAAGTTTTTGCCAGCAGTATGCTTGACAAAGAAATATTTTGTTCTCATAGTTCGTTTTCTGCAAGATATCTAAGCTTAGGTTTGAACCACGATCTGTGGTGTCTGCAAGACTACAAGATTTCAATCTGTATTGCTGTTACCAGTAACATTGTCAGTTCCGTGGATATTGTTCAGAAACTCATTATCAATCTAATCATGCTTACAGGCTAAAGACGAAGACTGTTGCCTATCTGATACGTTTGGGCGCTATGCCTAAGCCAATTTCTTATTGGCTTCTTAATGGTGAGTGTTTCTAACTACACTAAATTGACGATTATTATGACGGCTGATATAATTTATCTCCTTAAAAGGTCTGAAGCCTTCTCCTTGAAGTACAGCCTGTTGTGTGTGTATGTACACTTTTTTTCCGGTAAAGGCATCTTTATGGCCATTTATACATATGCCTGAGTGTTATCATTTCAATGACCAACTACAACATTACCTGGGTAGCATTTGTCCATGTATTATTAGAATGTGTGTGTGTGTGTGTGTACATGTATGTGTGCTTAGATTAATTCCATAGAAATCATAACATTCAGTATTGCTTATGGCACCATATGCTACATTTCATATTTAAATCATGAATGGATTTAGTTTTCGAATGCAAATGCTTTTAAATTTCATGAATTTATGCAACATAAATAGGAAGAAGAAGAGTATTTTTTTTTTTATTATTATGAAGTAAATATTTTGTTGTATACATTGTCTAGAGATTGTATACAATATTCAAATGCAATTCTACTAATAACCTAGAGTGTCAAAAGTTCTCTCTAGAGGTCTTACTATTTACGTAATGAAAACCATTGTACGTGTGGCTAGATAGGGGCCAAAGGTGAGAGATGGAGCATAAGAATATTAATGTAATTTGATACAATAGAAATGTGTGCTGTGTATGTATACATACATGTAAAATGTACATATGTATGCTTACATATGTATGCGTAAGACCTATAATAACCTTTTGAGTATTAAATATTTAAAGCATTCGTATCACAATCATTAAGAAACAGGGAAAAATCAAAATGTACACATGTGTTCAACATTTTATGTATTTATTTATGTATTTATAGATACGTATGTGTGTGTGTGTATAATGTTAATTATTATGAAAATTTATTCAAATATTCATTTTGTTTTCATTTTCATTTAATTTATGGCAATTAAACTTGAACATTAAAACCATGTTATCATAAATATGTAACACATTTTATACGATTTAATTCGGGCTACTTCTCTTCTCTCTCTCCTCTATCTCTTGTATATAAAAACATAAATTAACTCAACAATATTCTAGGCCATTGCGGACATTGGCAGTGAAATGTACTTCATAAATTTGTTCTAAATCGTTTTATTGGTGTCAGTGGTTTTTCATTCTCATGGTCCTTAACAACCTTAACAATTGACCCTTATTGACTGAATGCTCTCTCTCTCACTCTTTACCTTTTAGTCATTTATTCGTTTATTTATTTCTATTAATTGTAATGGCATTGTATTTCTCTCTCTATCTCTCTCTGTAGGATTGAGTTAGGATTTGTTGTTATCCTAATAATGACGTTGTATGTACTCGTACAGCTAAATCAGTGAATAATTTCAATCAGCTGCTTGTCTTTACTTTGTTCCCAGGATAATTTCTTTCATTCATATTTAATGCTGACATCCTATAAACATAACAGCAACAACATCATTAAGGTCAAAATAATGGGTTCTCCATTTCGTGGTTTCAAAAGTAAACGTAAATCAAACACATATACAGTCAAACACGTTTATAACGAATTCACGGCTAAAAGGAACTAATTTAAATGGTCCCAGTAATTAAATTTTATAACGAACCCTCAGAAATAACTTTGAAGTGTGGCATTAGTCTTAACTTTTAATTAATATGGCAGCATTAAATTATACCCCAGCATCTTTAATCAGCTGATAGATCCAAAGAATTAACACATATTTTTGGAATTTAATAAAAAAAATACTTTTTTGTTTTTAATAAATGAAAAAAATTCTTAGAATTTTATATTTTCTTCTATGACTTCACTCCGTTTATTACGAACTTTGCCTATAACGAACTATTTTTTCTGGTCCCACGGAGTTCGTTATAATCGGGTTTGACTGTAAAATATTTTTTTCGTGATGATTCTTTTTTATTGTAAAGTTTGAAGCAAGCATTGCAAGCATTGATTCTTTTGAGGTAATTTTCGACCACTTTTTGACACATATTGGGCGGTTTCTCAGCCATAACTTAACGAATGTTGGTTTTTAAGTGCTCAAGAGTTGAAAGTTTATCTCTGCATAAACACGGTCTTTCGCATAGCCCTGCAAAAAAAGGCTAATGGTGTCAAATCGCATGATCTTGGTGGCCAGGTGATGTCACCGCAACGAGAAATTACGTGGCCAGGAAATGTCTCTTACAATAAAGCCATATTCGCTCGAGTTGTATGGCATGTGGTATGGTCTTGTTGAAATCACATATTCTCCAAGTCTTGTTCTTCAATAGGAGGCAAAAAAAAGTCGGTTATCATATAACCATAACGTTCCGAATTGATGGTGACAGTCGTTCCATTGTCGTTTTCGAAGAAGTAGGGTACAATCACACTTTCAAACCAAACAGCGCACCAAACAGTGACTTTTTCTGGATGTAATGACACCTCTCTTCAATTACTTGAGGATTCTCAGAACCGTAAATACAACAATTTTTTTATTAACATACCCACCGAGTGTGAAATGTGCTTCAACGCTGGAAAACATTTTGTTCGAAAAATTGCCGTTTACCGCCTGTTGTTCAAGCACCCATTCCACGTATCTACGACGTTGTGAATGTGTCAGCTGGCTTCAGTTGTTGCGTAAGCAGGACTTTATATGGATCTAGGAGTAGATCTAAATGCAAAATACGCCACAATGTGCCGTAAGACAGCCCTAATTCCTGAGAACGACGAGGAATCGAAACATTCGGGTCTTCGGCAACACTTTCGCTTACAATAGCGATATTTTCAGCGGAACGAGCAAAACGATAATGCACAGGTCTTTGAATATTTGTAACCACTCCAGTCTATTCAAATTTGTTCATAATTTTGTCAATTTTGCTTGCGTAGTTGGACGATAAGCACGATACGTGGCTGTGGCAGAATCATCATTTTTGTAGTGGGTTTTGATAATTTTCATGTGTTGTGTAGTAGTTAAGCGATCCATTTTCGTCAATGTCAGACTTTCAAGTGAAAAGAAAGAAAATGCTTCCACAGCTTAATTTGACAAATGTCAAATTCCAGTCCCATACTTTTGAAACCACAAAATGGATAGCCCTTTACAAACAAAAACAAAAGTTGTAGCAACAAAAAAAAATTTTTTTTTTTGTTGATTTTCTGTTTAAATCCATTACGGAAAAATGTTTTTCCGTTTTTCCTTTACGGCTAAAATAAATACTTGAGTTAAAAATAATAAATTTTCTTTAATTTTTATAAAAACACTTACACACCGAGAGATGGGAGAGAGGCAGAATTTATTGCTTAGAGACAAATAGAAGACCAGAAAAAGTGTTGAAATTCTTCTTTCTTTTTCTTGATTTTTTTCAAAATTTTTTTGTTTTACTTAAGCTTACTTTACTACCGCAAAAGTTACTTAAAAATGCGGAAAAAATATTAAAAAAAAAAATATTTATGAAAACGTGAATAGAAACCAAAGACAAACAAAAAAAAATATTTTCAGAAAACGTAAACCAAAGATTTCCAAGAAAAACTTGAAACCCTTTTTACGAAAATATGTTTTTCTTTTATAAAAGACAAGAAAGAAGGACGAATTAAAAATAATAAAAGAATCAAAATTTCTAAAGTAAAGTAAATAAAAACACTCTTGTAAACATTTTAGTTTAAATGGTTCCAATAAGTTCCCATCTGTTGAGCAATGTCTCATCCTAAACTAAACTATGATGAAATTCAAAATTCTTAGTGTTTACACTTAAATTTATTCGCCATCTAAAATGCTTTCTTATAGAAAAGCAGGAGTATCCACCTTCCCTTTATAATGTTCTCCCATTGGCATATGAAAATCCATCGATTTGCCATTTTAATAGCAGCAAATTATCCCGGGTTTTTAAGGCGGCAGAGGTATATTCGTCTTGAAATCATTCATTTGACATGACGACACTTTAGCCAAGTTTACAACCTAGCTTCTTACACGACTATATGTTGTGTGTGTTAATTTTATTTACGAGAGTTGGGACTTACAATTTAACATCGACTTAGAACGACAGATTTTTTTGAGAAACTTTTCTTAGCAGTTTAAGTCCCCGTGGTCTAGTAGGTAGTGTGTTGGCTTATTAGACGAAAGGCCAGAGTTCGAATCCCAAATCAGACAACAAAACGAAAATATGAAAATATTTCTTCGGCGACTTCCTCTCACCAGATTTCTGGCAAAAACTCTGAGAGTAAAAAATGTCCATGAAATGCTTCTCAGAAAAAAATCTGTCGTTCGTAGTCGACTTTAAACTGTAGGTCCCGCCACTCATATATAAAATTTAACGCATACAAGAGGAGTGCTGTGAGAAGCTAGGATGTTGTGCAATGGATCAATTTAACCTCCGGGTACTGTACTTGTCACAGTCGACAAGTATATGTCCTCTAACCTAACCTTTCTTGGCAGTTTTATTTACTGCCAAAGTTTTGCAAGAATTCTTCTGCTGCGAAGAAGATGTGATGAAATATTTTTTTTTCATAGTTCGTTTTCTGCAAGATATCTAAGGTTTAAACCACGGTCTGTGGTGTCTGTTAAGCCAAGACACTATCTACAGGACTACAGGATTACAAATTGTATTGCTGTTCCCAGTAACATTGTCACTTCAGTGGATATTGTTCAGAAACTACTTATCAATTTAAGTAGATAGTGTGATAGCTTATTAGACGTTTGGTTTCGGTTAAAACCCCAGGTAAGCCATCTCCAACTAAATGAATTACGAAGAGAAAATATTACTTTAGCGACTTCCACTCAGCAGATTTCTGGTAAAAGCTCTGAGAGTAGAATAAAATTTGCCATTAAAGTTTCTCAAAAATCTGTCTTTCAGAATCGACATTAAAATTAAGCAACAACATAATGGTATGTAGCAACTCTAGGTCATAAACAACAACAATGCTTTGTTTGTTATTCCTCTTTGAACTCTTTTGCATCAACAATAACAATTGTTCGGAGATCTTCAAATTACGATTATTCTTTTCAAATACATCGCGTCTTCACACAAGACTGACTAAACTTTTACTAACTTTGTTACCAGTTTGGCCATGCATTTTATTTATCAGGGTAAACAGTCTGATGAATGCTCTTGAGGCGAATGACTTCATGAATGTTGGTTGTTTGTGTATTTTTTCTTTACATTTATTCTTGCAGTATTTGTTGTTGCATTTTGGTTTACTTGTTTATCCTTTTTTTAATGGTATTTGTTGGCATATTTTAAGTTAAATTAAGGGTTGTAATGAATAATTATGTATGTAAGTTAGCAATCAAAACATGCTTACAGGCTGTGGACGAAAACTGTTTTCTATTTGGTACAGTTAGGTGCTACATTTAAGCGTATTTCCTATTGGAGTTCTAACGGGGAGTTCTTCCAACTACACTATATTGTCGATTATAATTTATCTCTTTAAAGGGTTTGAAGCCTTATCGCAATGGAATATCACGTTCTCCTTGAAGTACAACCTGTTGTCGTACATTACGCCCGAATGTTGTATGGCTTTCTTCGGTTTTGTCATGGTTTCTGAAACAGTTGCTTACTTTTTTCTATTATTTTCTGTATGCTTATGAAGATGTTCTCTGCCTTATGTAAAGCAAGTGTCAAACCAGGCTTACCTAGCTATCCTGCAACTATTTCAAGTGCCTTTTGGTATTACTTTCGAAGAGTGCTTTGAAAATTGCTATGTAGAATCGTTTTACAATACATTAGGATACTATATTTCATCGAAAAGTTTTTATGGAATCTATTTTCCATGGTCATTTAAATGCCAGACAGCTGGAATCTTCAGCCAGCTAGTTCGGACAATTACCCACCTTTTTTTCAAATATTTTTGAAGGACAACAAGTTGTTGGTTTTTATGATTATGTTTTCTTGTTTCTTAATGCAAAAGGAAACAAACATGAATTATTATTAGATTTGTTATGTTTGTTGCTACATTTTAAGTAAAGAATTTAAAATAATAACCCGAAAAAGGAATAAAAAAGGGTTCCCAAAAACTTAATTCATTTTAAAAGTACTCAATAACAAGACTTTATGGTTGGAAAATTACATCACTTTTCCAAATACAATTTTCCTTTTTATTTTTATTTTTTTTTTTTTTGGTAATTTTAAATAATAATGTAATGTTTTGAAAGGCTTCACAAATATATTTGCTGCAGCATTTTAAATAATTTATAGGGACCCTTTATGGACCACTAATAAACAGAGAAGGTCAATGATACAACTAGTCTGGGTATGAAAAGTTAATAAATTTTGTTTCTTCATTTTTATTGTTTCTTTTTATGAGCCTTGCTTTACAGCATAGAAACAAAATCATCATGAATTTTCAATTTTAAAACTAAAAACTTGGATTTATTTTCATTTCACATTCATTTCATCCCTCTGACCCTGATGCCACATAAGTTTACTTATAGAATTTCTTCTTAATTATAAACATTTTAATTGTTATTTAAGGAATTCAAGTTTTCCAAAGAATTTCATTTCAAAACTTGTCGTAAATAATTTCCGTTTACTTGACTTACCTACAACATTGAACGTGTATGAGAGTGACATTTTTGGTTCCGTATTGATTTGACACTCATAAATGCCTGAATCTCTGGGCTGTGGATATTTAATTTGTAGAGTCCAATTGCCAGAATTTTCCGGACGTAATACCTAAAAGAAAGGGAATTTATAAAACATCTACCCTTATGCATTATTTTGCATGCCTTAAAAAGCATGCAGTGAGAGTAACACAGTGTGTTTCATGTACAGGCTTGAAATCTTTATAAGAAATTTACCTGAAATCTTTGATCTGAGGTATACGTTGTGGAACCGGCTGTCAGGATATGTAAATCACGTTTTCTAATCCATGAAACCTGTAAAATAAATAAACAAAAAAATAATGGAAATAATTAAAACAGATTTAGGACTCGAAAGGATTTGTTATGTATTTATAGAGTGGCCATATTTTGATTTGTTTTCACAAAAATTTTAAAAAATGGGAAAAATTTTGTCTCTGTTCTGAACTGAAATAGATCTAAAACAAATTTCAATGGGAGGCTACTATTAAATATCTTCTTTACATACATAATTGGTCATAAGAACCCTTCAGTCAGGATTATTGACCTACTTTCTCACACCATTTATGTTGTGTGTCTTAAATTTATACATAAATTGTGGGACCTACAGTTTAAGTCGATTCCGAACGACGGATTTTTTAGAAACTTTTCATGGCAATTTTATTTACTCTCAGAGTTTTTGCCAGAAATCTGTTGAGAGGAAATCGCCTAAGAAATACTTTTTGTATTTTGTTTTGATTCTGGACTGGGGTTTACGTCTAATAAGCCAACACACTACCTACTAGACCAAGGCGATCTCCTTCTTTAGGTACCCAGAATTTATTAACAGAACTTTTCAGACATAGGTTATGTAAGCACAGTCCATGTTTTTATTAAATTTTCAGAACAGCAGAATACACGCCGGATATACATTGGATTACAACGATAGCTGCTAAGTTGGCTAAGTTCAAGCTTAAACTAATCTAACCAAAGCTAAACTTCAACAAGTCAGTACATCAGCCAAAGAATTCAAGTTCAAATTCCTTCATAATTCTGCTTATTCACCAAATTTTTTGCTCTAGAATTCACCAGCAATGTAAAGGGTCCGCCAAATAACTTTTTTTTTGTTTTGAAAATGCTTTAAAAAAAAAACTTCTGAGTATTTTCTAAAATTTCTTTTTTTATTTGAAAGTACAATCCTTCGGGTTAATAATGGAAAATAATTTCATTCAAATGGCTGCCTCGGCTGGCCATGCAGTAGTCTACACGATCGGTTCAATTTTTAAGCACATTCTCAATTGTGTGCAGCTGGATTTCACGAATATTGTCCTTTAAAGCGTCAGTTGTTTTTGGTTTGTCGGCGTAACACTTATTTTTGACGGCCCCCCACAAATAATAGTCCAACGGTGTCAAATCGTAGCTCCGAAGTAGCCAAACGATATCATCTCTGCAGCTGATAATGCGGTCTTCAAAACCAGCGTGTGGCTTCAGCTATGAGGCACGTAGCGCCGTTTTGTTGAAACCAAATGTTGCCAATATGCTCCTCTTTTGTGAACAAAAATTCGTTCAACATAGCCCGTTAACGAACGCCATTGACTGTAACGACCACTCCTTGCTCATTTTCGAAGAAAAATGGCCTCTGGACCAACATCCGCATCAAACAGTGACTCGTTTTGGGTGCGTCGACTTTTCAATGTATGCGTGCGGGTTTTATATGCCCCAAATGCGACAATTTTGTTTGTTTACATACCCGCCAAGATCAAAATGACCTTCATCTGAAAAGATGATTTTTTTTTTGCCAAAATCAGCATCTTCTGTAAGTCGATTGCAGGGCCACTTAGCGAAGCGAAAACGCATTGGCTTCAACTTCTGAACCATTTGAACTTAGTAAGGCCTCATACCAATGACTTTATGTAAAATCCCTCTCAATGATGTCTCCGAAATGTTCAATTGTTGAGAAGGACGGTGAATTGGTATTGAGGGCGCTTCACGCACACTTTCTGCCACAGCAGACTATATTCTCCGGTATACGCTTTGTTTTGGCTTTTCACGCTTTGGTTTATCGATGACAATGCCAGTTTCTTTTACTTTTTTTACAAGATAACGAACATACTGAGCTGATGGTGCTTCTCTTCTTCCAACATCGGTACTCAATTTTTGCACACATTCTGCAACATTAGCATGAGTTTCAAAGTAATGTCACAATATTTTCCAGCGTTGTTTAATCCTATACACAACCATATTCCTTCAGCGGAAGGATAAAACTAATTATCTGTCAAATCAGACATGAGCTAGTTGAAAAAAACGTTAAATGGCGGACCCGATAAATGTAGAGTCGACACAATTCAAAAAATTATGAATTTTAGGCAAATGCCTCTAAGGCAAAAGAAATTTATTTCGAGATTTTTTTATAGTTCATTTTTTAAGTCATGAAATTTTCACACTAGCCCTCGTATATAATATTTAATAGATTTATTTTTATCTTTTTAATACCACATCTACATATGTTCACATTAATATCGTTTACATGATGCTGGATTTGTTTTTCTTAAACAAGGATTTTAAGCCTAAAAAGAAGCATTCAGTAAGTATCTGAGGTCACCCTGAATTGTTAGACAAAAAAAGGTGTTTTTTTTGTATGAGAGAGACACACACACACAAATAAAGTTAAAACCCTTAACAGCAACAGTGTCACCTTCAGAAAAGTTTTTTTTCAAATGAAATAAAAAAAAGGAAAAACAAAATAAAACAACAATAATAACAATTCACACATTCATAGACATTAAAAGATGTCATCAAAATAGCGAAATCATGTTTGAAATACACACACACATAGACTCCCATACATATACACTCACACACATATACATACACATTTGTAATGTTTTTATTTTGTTTTGTTTTTTCTTTAATTTTCCGTATGAAATATAAGATTTCATTGGATTTTATTTGTTATTTTACTGTCGAAATCTATTTTCTAAAGGTTTCTCTTTTATTTTGTATATGTATGCGTATGTGTACAAGTGTATGGTGTGTATGTGTGTGTACTTTTTTTTAATGGGAAGCTCATGTAATTGAGAATATGTGTATAGATGCCTAAATGTTTGTGTGTGTCACAAAATTCAATCTTGCGTTGCTTTTCTTAGGCATTTCTTGATATTTCTTGGTATTGTAGACAAAGTTACTATTGTTGTAACAACAACAACAACAAAAATGTTGTTATTTTTCTTAAATTGGTTTTTATTTTTATGGTTAAAAGTTTCATTTTCATTTTCACTTTTGTTTTGCTTTCATTTTGGGATTATTTTTCTTATTTCCCTCCCTCTCTCTCTCTCCTCTCTCCGTGTGTGATTGCGTGAAAAAATGTCGCCTGCCTTTACTTTTATTCACATTTTTATTGTTTTTCTTACTTTTTCCCTTTGCCTGCCTTCCCTACATTTCATTTACATTTAATTTCTTGTTTTTTCCGTTACTTTTTCTTTCTCTCTCTCTCTCTTCCTCTCTCTTTAAATTTTATTTGTTTTCATTTCCTACTTAACCTTACTCTATGTAATCTACTCTGTCTCCTGACTGTGTGTGTGTGTGTGGGTGTAAAATTGAATACATGCTGCTGCCTATGAAAGCAAGTAAGGAGAGTGGTTGCTGGTGGGTATGTAAATGGAAAGTGTAACTGTATTATATGCTCTCTCTCTCTCTCTTGCCCATTTACACATTGTTGTTATTTATTTAATGACTTTAGTTTTGTTATTATTATTGCTGTTACTGTTGTTGTTTTCATACTTAATTTTAATTACAAAATTTTGTCCAAAACAAAATTACAATTTAAACCAATTCAAATACAAATTCAAAACTGAAAATGTTTTACTCTTACATTCTATGGTATGTACCCCAGCTAGCATTTGGAAGATTGTTTTTATAAAAATCATCTTGATGAGTCTTTTTAGAGTACTTTTGGTGATCAAAAACTTATTAGTCCGATTAAAAAAATTACACAATTTCTTAGAGCTACTGTTCGGAAAGTTTATTCGTTTGAATTAGCCACATTACTCAGCTGGAAGGGGGACCAGCCCTAAGCCTAGTGCCGAAAAGTGCTTTTTAATAACAACAATTAATCTTATTAGATACTATTATTGTGGGTTAGGTTAGGTTAGGTTAGGTTAGAGGACGTGTACTTGTCAATTCTGACAAGTACAGTACTCGGTGGTCGAATTGACCCAATGTACTACGTCCTAGCTTCTCACACCACTTATGTTGCTGTGCGTTAATTTTATACATGAGTCGTGGGACCTACAGTTTAAAGTCGACTCCAAACGACACATTTTTTGAGAAACATTTCATGGCAATTTTTTACTCTCAGAGTTTTTGCCAGCAATCTGCTAAGAGGAAGTCACCGAAAAATTATTTTCAAATTTTCGTTTTGATGTCTGACCTGGGATTCGAACTCGGGTCTTTCGTCTAATAAGCCAACACACTACCTACTAGACCACGGCGACCTCTACTATTATTGTAAATATATTATCTAATTGAAAATCTAATTTTAAGGACTATTCTTAAGGAAAAAAAAGTAAATAAACTGATGTCTGATGTACATTCATTACGAATATAAACTTTATATTTGATTTTTGAAATCGCAGCAGTCTAAACGTAGGACTCAGAAAATCTAATAAAAACCCTTAAAGAGAGTAAAATACAATTATAAATACGACTAATAAATAGCTCAAATTTGAATCATGAATGTCCTAAAATCAAGTCCAAATTAATACGAACATGACTCATAAATGACAATAAAAGGACTCATAAAAGACTCGTATGCGATTAAACGATGACTGAAAGACGACTCGAAAAAGAATCATAAACGAAGGTTAATAAGACTAATAAATGATCAGAAAGCGATTCGAAAATGATTGCAAAACTACTAGGAAAATATCATATAGAAAATGACTCATAAGTGACTTTTTAAGAAGAGTCGCTCATAGTCACTTTTTTCTCTCGACGAAAGAGTCTTTTATGATCAAAAAATAGGCGCAAATTTGTGCTTTTTAATCCCGCAGAAGAATCAAAAAAGACTCGAATTTGTTTAAAAATTTTGAAAAATGCTTGCTGGGTACATACATATGTATGTATGTGTTGTTTGGTTGTATTGTATTGAATTGTATATGGAAACAGTATGCTTTGGCATGACAACCTTTTTCAGAAGGTCAAGAAGGCACACACAGCAGCAGCAAATACATACAGATAAAGAGGAAAACATTAAGAAACTTTCCCAGAAAACTTATTTACTTAAGATAATCTCCTTGTAAAGTACAGTGAACTCGCGATAACGTGAACTAATTTTTTACTAGGCAGTTCATGTTTCGAGTACCCAAATTAAACAAAAAGACTGTTTAATATGAAATAATGCAATATTATATAATTCACTTAAACTCACTGACTGAGATTAAATTCAGGACAATAAAGTTTGAACTTCATGATTTTAAAAATTCATTACAGAAATTAGTTTAAAATCCCTGCAGACAAATCAACAAATGTGACAATTGTCTGCGCAGAAAGCGTCTCAGATGTTTAGAGGCGAAATCAACTTGTTAATTTTAAGCAGTTCACTATTTCAGGCCAGTCATTTTCTTACTTGATCGAGAATTCTAAACCTGTTTTTAACATCAGTCACTTATGGCTTTTTTTGTTTCGGGTTACCATATAAGATTTTTTGCCATTTTGAAACAGATTCTGGAAATAATATTTCCATTGCAAGTTAAAGAATTGTTGCTTGGGTTTTATTGTTTAATTCTCTCCCTATCCCCTTCTCTCTTTGTGTCTTATCATGTTTTAGTTTTATTTTTTGCTATTTTTCTGTTTGAAATCGTTTGTTGCATGCTTCTTCAACAAATTTTATGAAAATGTCTAATAATTAATATTCAAAGCAAAATATTATTGTTGCACACATAATTTTATATTAAAAAGTTTTCTAAATCAGTAATGGCTTCTACTTGTTCTACAGATTTTTACAAAAAAAGAGAAGAAGAATTTTAAAGTACAAGTTAATGGAAATTTTAATTACATTATGAAATAATATTAAAATAGATTGAGAAAAATCTCATATTAAAATTAGAAATTAACTTGCAATAATACATGAGGCCATCATATTGCAATAACTTGAAAGTAGTTTGGAAATTTTAATTTTAGAAATAAATCATGTTCAAAACGACAATAGTACAACAATGACTTGATTTTTTGTAATAAAACACCGGCTCTTTTAATTTTCCAACAAGATCGCAAGTTTGTTGGAATCAGAGATCAGTAACGAGTATTCAAAACGATAAGTAGATTCGAGTCATACGCATTCATACTTATTTTAATATGATACTCACACTACTCATACTCAAAGGTGGAAGTTCTCGTCGTATTCATACTTAACAATACACATGATGTTATTGACTTCGACTCGTCTCTACTTAACATTTACACGAAGCACAAAATAAGTAAGACTCGCGTGCGAACACCAAAATACTCACAACAAGATTGTGTGTATTCTTTGCTTGTAGTCTTTGTCTTTCCTTTCTTCTTTGTTTGTATATGCAACAACAACAAAGGCTATAAATTTTGCATCACTCGAATCACTTATAAGTATTATAAGTATTTTTCTAAATTTATGAAACACAATGAGTAGGCTTATGAATCAAAGATATTTCGAATGTTGTGAGTTTGATGTCAACATTGTACTCATACTCATGGTAACCTGCACTTATAAATCAATGTTGTAGTGATTACGAATGAATCAGAGTAGTTGAATTTCATTTCTGTTGATTTACTCATACTCAAAATTGCATGAGTACTTATGAGTAGTGGTAAAACGATTCATTGCTGATCTTTGATTGGAATCAAAACTGTTTCCTTCTAGCAATTTCTGTAAGTACTAGCTACTCAGCGTCAAAACTGGACAATAGGATGTTTCACTTAACAGTTCTTAGCTTAATTCATGAATCTTTATCATATAATATAAAAAGTCTGTGCACATTTGTGCATCCTTCATTGGCTTGGTACAATAGAACTTTTTTTTTTGGCCAAAATCACACGTTCCACTTAATTTTTTGCTTTGTAGCTGGTGATAGACTTGGCATTCAGGCAAAGGATTTCTGTAGGTCTTGTGGATTTGAGAAGAAGAAAGATATCGTCTTTCATCTCCCTTGCATGTGTCCGGCACTTAATATATGGAAGCAGAGGTTCGTGGGTTCTCATGTTCGTTCTTTTCAACTTCAACTCAACTTTACAATATAAAGATTGCTGCAAAAGTAAAATTTTAATGCTGCAGTGAAGTTAGCTTCCTATAAGACAGGGTTAGAGGACGTGTACCTGTCAATCAAGACAAGCACAGTAGCCGGAGTTCGAATTGACCTATTGTACAACGTCCTAAAGGAGTAACGATAATAGAGGAGTTAGGATAAAAGGAGGGTATGTAGGAAAGGGGGGAGTGGGAAGTGGATGAATCACACAGACCAGACACAACAAAAAGGGTGGGAGAACGCGACAACACCGATGAAGTCAAAGCACCTCTGAACCAGCCTAAACTACTAATGAATCTGTGGAGAGCCTTGATGAGGGCTGTCGACAAAGAATTCATGCTCCCAAAGTAGGCCCTACCAAGGGCTGGGTAGTTACAAAGGATAATCTCCAACTCTTCCTTATCGCAACATTTACCTGCAATAGTCTGGCTGGTATCTGTTCCAGATCCCAGTCAGCGACCTAATCCCGCAGTGCCCCGTGATAAAACCGACAAACAATCTTAAACTGGCTTTATCCAAGCCCAGCTGCCAACCTGTTCTCTTACTGTCTACAGCAGGCCATAGACACCTAGAAACAAAACAACCCGATCTGTTCCCCCAACGCATCTGCTCTTTCTCCATGACCCATCCATTGATGAGGCGGTTGACTAAAGGGTCAGGATCAACAATCAAACCGCCTCCTGAAAGGGTACCTAGCCTAGCGAAGGCATTCACCCTCGCACAGCCCAGTATTCCGCTATGAAACAAAACAACCCGATCTGTTCCCCCAACGCATCTGCTCTTTCTCCATGACCCATCCAACGATGAGGCCATAAAGGTGGCAGACTAGGGGGTAAGGACCAACTATCAAATCGTTCCCTGAAAGCGAACATAGCCTAGCGACGGCATTCACCCTCTCATTGCCCAGTATTCCGCTATTACCCGAAACCCAGCACAGACGGATACAGTCTGAGCCAAAAATCCTCAACGACTCTTTGCGCACGCGAACAAGCCCTGATTTGCACCAGACCGACCCAATGGCCCCAAGGGCAGCCTGACTGTCAAACTTTGTCGGTTGAAATTATTAAAGTGGTCGTAGTAAATTCAAATAGAAGTCGCTGTAGTGTAATAGACAGGATATTGGCTTATTAAATGGAAGGTTATGGTTCAACCTAATGTTGAGGTTGAAAAAAATTAAAAAAACAATTTTTCTTTCGGCGACTTCCCCTCTGCATTTGTTGGGCAAAAACTCTGAGAGTAAATAAATATGAATAAATATGGCTATGAATTGTTTCTCAAAAATCATACATACATAATTGGCCATTACAACCCTTCAGTCAGGATTACAACTTAGCTTCTCACATCACTTATGTTGTGTGCGTTTATTTTATACATGAGTGGCGGAACCTACAGTTTAAAGTCGACTCCGAACGACAGATTTTTGAGAAGCTTTTCATGGCAATTTTTTACTCTCAGAGTCTTTGCCAGAAATCTGCTGAGAGGAAGTCGCCGAAGAAATATTTTTCGTTTTGATGTCTGACCTGGGATTCGAACCCGGGCCTTTCGTCTAATAAGCCAACACACTACCTACTAGACCTACTAGACTACCTACTGTTCTCCGAAAACATATTTAAACTGCAGGTCCCACTTGTCCCTATTAAAATTAACACACACATTTGGTGTGAAAAATTTGGGTTGTAGTCCTAACTAAAGGCTTGTAATTGAAATACCCTGCCATCGTATTAATTGATAAATTTAAAATAAATTGGGAAATTTCTGAAAATGAAAGAAAATAAAATATTTTACGCTACGCATTAATGTTTGATTTTAAAATTTCAATTTTTGTTTTGGGCCTCGGGTACAGGAATCACGTAAAATTATTCGAGCGTTAAACATTGCGTTTTATTGCGTTAACATACCTTTTCGGGTTTGTTTTTTGTTTTCTTTTTTTTTTTGCAAATATTTTAAATTCTTTTATTTAATCCTTTAAATGGCCCGACAGCCTAAAAAAATTAAAAACAATAAAGAAAAAAAAAACTGGCGGCGTCAAAGCATGAATAAATTACCGTAAAAATCAAAGTCGATAAAAAACAAAAGGATTCCTTACGTGCTGTTTGTATTACCGATGTGTTGTTGGTTTTTTACCCCCTTTTATCCTGAAACGCTTCTTATTTTCTTAAGTAAATAAGTCTTTATTACTTAAACAATATCCTTGAAATGAAAAAAAGGGACTATAAGGGCTGCTGTATTGCTACTAAGGGTCAGTGGATATAGGAAATGTGAAGTAGTAGTAGGAGGAGGTGGAGGAGGATGGGACAAAAAGGGTCTTAATTATGCTGTTATTGTTTTTAATAATTGATGTTTGTAAACACGTTTTAACAATCACTTCGTTATTTTTACTTTTTTTTTTTCATTGTTGTTGTTGTTATTGTTTTCATTTTATTTTCTTTGAAAGTACTTTTCTGGCGCATTAGCAAAAGTAAATATCCTTAAAGCAGCAACAGCAGCAGCAGCAATAGTCCCCAATAAGAAAGGATACTCAATTCAATGTTTTGTTAACTTAATTACCTAAAAGATCTTTCATTTTCATTCTCCTAATTCTACTTCTACTTTTTGTTTTTTGTTGTTACAAAATATTTACAAAAAAAAAAAGATTTTTTCTTACCTCTTTTCGCTCTGATGGTTTTTCGTAAAGTGTTGGAAAATGTTTTTTGTTTCATAAAGTTTTTGACCATTTTTTGCAGCTGTCAGACAAAATTTCAGATTTTCTTTCCAACGCCTTTATTTCTCATTGAGGATTGTTTATCTTAATATACGATGAATGGTGTTTAGTTCTTTGTAGAATGAAAAAAGGTCTTCAAATATATTTGAAATCAACGAAGAATTAATTGCTTCCAGTTCAACAGATAAAATTACCTGTGCAGTGGTGGAAAAAATAATAGGGACACTAAAAAACTTTAACAACAACATTTTTTAAAAATTTATTTGCTATCACATCAGTCAAACAAAGTATGCCTTTCTTCTTCTCATTGGTTTTATAACATTCGGAGTTATGACAAAAACAGGAAACATAATCGATAAAAGTAGGAGCTCTTTAGCAATTCATATGGAGTCTGGTTGCCAAAGCTTCCTCAATGATATTGTTTGAGTATAGACACTGATTGCCAAGGCTAATCGTGTTATATCGAGCAATAGATTGGTTTTAAGAAACCTTATGTGAAATCAATCAAAGGGGCTTCGGACTGTGAGTTAGTGGTGTACGTTGACGTTATTATAAACTCACTCGCCTTAAACCACAATAGTACCCTTCATGGGAACGTAGAGACTTTCTACACAGAACAAAAACTCAAATCTTGAGTGAGGTAAACCAGAAAGGATGGAGGCAAACTATGGAAGATATTTTAGGGAGTATTAAGGACGCAATGCTTAAGAGGAAATGTTGGAAATTGTATCCAAAAATTGTTTTTAATGGATGAATATCCCAATGGTCGCTACAGTCTAGTAGGTAGTGTCTGGCCTTACGTCTAGCCAGAGTTCAAATCCCAGGTCAGACATCAAAACGAAAATATGAAAACATTTCTTCGGTGACTGCCTCTAAGTAGATTTCTGGCAGAAACCCTGAGTGTTGAATAAAATTGTCATGAAAAGTTTCTCAAAAATTTGTCGTTTGAAATCGACTTTAAGCTGTAGGTCCAGCCACTCATGTCTAAAATTAATTCTGACTGAAGTGTTGAAATGACCAATTGTGTATGTATACCCCGATGGTCGGTCACCATCCTTGTAAGCATCATTTGGACAATAAGAAGGAATTTGAAAGCAGCTCAGATATAATTCCATAAGACACAGAGAGAGGGAACAAATCCTAGTATATCCAGGGTAATCAGAATCTGTCCGTCAGCGGTGTTGGAGGCAGAGACCTGCGCCGATCGGCTGACAGCCGGCTAAGCCGAGCCGCCGATAAAATTTAAAAGCCGCCGCCGCCGAAGATATATTCGGCTTAAGTCGGCTTAAATTCAGCCGCCGTTTTTTGTATTTAAGAATATATGAAATTATGCTTTTAATATTGTAAACAATAAATTTTTAATATATATAAAATATGATATTTATATATTTCGTTTTACTTGATTTAAATACATTATTGAATTTTTTCTTCCTTATTTTGATATGTTAATAGTAAAAATATTTAATTTCTTGATATGGTAATTTTGAACACCTTTTCTTGTTTTTTGGTGAATGTGGTAACACTTTTTACTTAACGTTAAATTTTTTTAAAAAACATAAAAAATTAAAATGGAGAACCAAACAATTACAAATTTCTTTCAAAATTTAAATAATAATTTAAATGAGTTAAATTCATCTGATTCCGATGACGACCTTGCTGTTTTTAATGGTATTTACAATGAGATAAACGAATACGAAAAATTACTAGCCACCAAAACAAAAATTAAAAAGCCCAAATCCTTTTAAACAAAAAATCTTCAGCAGGGTCAATAGTTTGGCACCATTTTTGTCAAATGCTTATTGGAAATAATCCTGTGCTAAAAAGTATCACATGTGTAAAGTTTGCTTTGATGACCCCCCATGCTTTTGCTATTTCTATCCAGGAATTAAATTTAAAGAAAATTGAGAGGAGATTTTCCCAAAACAATAATGAAACTCCTATTTCAATTAGCATTTTGCCAAATTTTTTGTGAAGTTTTATTTGTAATATTCATTTCTGAAAGTTGTTTTTTGTAAGTGTTATAAAATGCGAAATAATTTCAGGTTTGGAGTTTCTACATCGACATCAAACTTCTGTAACCATTTACATGCTCATGGTATTGATGTAAAATCGAAAAAATTTGAAAATTCGAATGCCAAATCAAAATTCATATTGCCAAGAAATTCTAAAAATTCAGATTCCGAAAAATTTGCTAACGCGCGTCTGCTTGTGCAAATGTGCTGCAGAGATCTAAGGCCCTTTAATATAGTGGAGCAACCAAGATTTATGGGATATATGAAAGCCATTTTTCGGATCACAGCCGAAATAAAGGCGCCGCCGAAACTTTACCATATTTCGGCTGACAGCCGACTTAAAGCCGCCGCCGAAGCTTTTCAATTATAGCCGCCGCCGCCGACAAATTTGCTCGGCGCAGGTCTCTGGTTGGAGGCCCTTTAGAATCCAAAAATTCTTGCAAATGGTAATGAGAACCAAAACTGGGAGACTTTGACATATCTGAATTTTACGGAAGACATCAAGACTTGATTAATGGAGTGGCTGATAGCTCGTTTTTAATCTGGTCTCCAGTTAGAACCATTAAACTTTGTAATTTTAGAATTTTTCTGCAACGAGCCTGAGTAATAAGAATGAATGGAGAATTTTTGAAACTACGTACTGCTTTAAGAGTGAAATCATTTTGTTGCGTACGGATGAGTCAAAGACTGGCGGCGGTAAAGGACCAGCCTAATTATTCGATACACTTGAGAAAACTCCTAGGAATTCTTCAGAAATTTATGTCATAGAAAGATGCAATGAGACTGGCGCCCGTATTTAAATTCTATAAATTTGTCTTAAAATTGTTATGGGAATAGTAGGGATCATACGGTCCTATTCTGCTATGGTTCCTGATCACATACGTATGCCTGAAAACAAACAAGTATATGACCTTGCCATCTAGGAAAAGGGAAGCTTCTACACTAGCGATCGAATCAGAACTTTTCTGTGGAATGTTACGAGCTGTTTGGAAAGGTAAACTTATGCGAAAGCTCTTCTCAAGCCAGACAGATAATTTAATTGTACAGAAAACTATTTAAAAATAACTTGAGGCGACTAATTGATGTTCTAACCAGGCTTTGAAAACTCAAGCATCATTAGAAGTAATCAAGACCAATGTGCAGATTCTGTGATAGGAAAATCTGTGATTTGAAATCTGAATATCGTGTCGTATATTTTCGGAATAGATGGTGGCATAATAGTTATATGTATATAATTGGCCATTACAACCCTTCAGTCAGGATTACGACCTAGCTTCTCACACCACTTATGTTGTGTGCGTTAATTTTATACATGAGTGGCGTGGCCTACAGTTTAAAGTCGACTCCGAAGGACAGATTTTTGAGAAGATTTTCATGGCAATTTTTAATCTCAGAGTCTTTGCCAGAAATCTGCTGAGAGGAAGTCGCCCAAGAAATATTTTTCGTTTTGATGTCTGACCTGGGATAATACTTATAACATTTAAAATCCCAAAGGCCTTAGATTAGCTTGTTTACAGATCTGAAATGACCAAAATGCTATCCAAATACTTCAAGCTAAAATTGGCCATCCATGTGAGTTGTATTGTCTAGACAATTGAGAAGATTTTCCTTAACGAATATTGTAAATAAAAACTCAATTCTAATAAAAACAAATAAGCTTGGCCTGATACCTGACAATGCCTATTAATAACTTTCGTAAGGTTTTTATTCTTGCCTGCCACTACAACTGTTTGACATTAAAAATTAATTTATCTTTTAAGAAATTTTAAAGAAATCTTAAAATCATTCTCCCCTAAAAAAACAGGAAAAACAACTCCTTTCAAGGCAAAACACCATAAAAGGAGAAGCAATTGTAAGAAGAAGTAAATAAATAATGCAGGAAATGGTTTTATGGTGTCAAACGCTTGTCTGACCACAAATACAAACTAAATAAAAGCCTTTTTACACTGGAATTGGCATTAAAAAACAATTTAAGAGAAACAGAAAAAACAACAACAATAAGTTCAAATTGTTTAAAGAAAATGTTCCCCAAACTAATGCTTAAGAAGAAGTTTGTCGTCATTTATTAAAAAGTTCTTGGCTAAAGATATTCTTGGAAAATCACAAAAAAAAAAGGAAACTTAAAATTGAAAATGATGCAAGAAAATAATGCAGTCTGGGGTATAAAATTATAAGCGAAGGGGTAAGCAGGTGTTGGATTCTGTATTTATTTTTCATGTTGAAACTTGTGACAAACTTGAGTTTTTTATTTTTTAAACCACAAAAGAATTGCCATCATTTAAAACAATAAAAAAGAAAAACATTTCAGTCTTAAGATTTATGAGAGAGAGAAAAGAAATATAATCCATCACATTCCATCACTGGATGAGGTCTTCCGAAACCAATTCCATTAGAAATTTTCATTTATTTTAACAAGTTTAAGTGTAAATAAGCACTTGGGCAACCTGAGGCTGTAAACCTTTTAATTATTTGGAAACTTTTAAGGCAACAAATACCATTGAATACCTCCATCGATATTTGAAACTCTTGTGGGGATGTTAACCAACCTCATCTTCGAAATGCTTTTGCTTAACCTCTGGTTTCGTTACGTTTCGTTTTTGTTTTGGCGTTGTTGTTTGTATGAAGTTTTGTTTTAAAATTTTTGGTTTTTTTTTTTTAACAAAAGTTTACCGTGTTGGGCATTCGGGTATTGTTTTCCATTGCCATTGTATTCAATTCTATTATGGAAGCAACAACCAAAAACAAACAAAAATACCAGAGAAGCAGAAGAACATTTTCAAACATTTAAAATGCAGTTACACTTAAATTATTCATTAAAAACCAAAAGTGAAAAGTTCTCTCCGAAAAAAACCACAAAACAACAACAGCAACAGCAATACAATACAACATTAACACCAACACACCCCGGCAACATCCAATAACAGCACAAACAATAGCTACAGCAACAGCAGCTGCAGGTTACAAAAACCTACACACCTACTCCATCCAAAAAAAAAAACCAAAAAAAAAGGAATTCAATAAAAACCCAAGGAACAGTCCAGGGAAGGAAACATGCAAGGATATGGCAACAGAAGGCTACTTGCGCAGACAGACAGACAGACATACAATAAAATTTAATTTTATGCTTCTGTTTAAGAATACCATTCGAACAGTAAAAACAAAAGCAAAACTGAAAACCTGCAACGAAACTAAATATTTTGATAATGCACTGTGGGAGTCATCTCTGCAAATTCCAATACACTGGCAAGCAAACAACAACAACAACAAAAGTCGGAGAAAAACTAAATGAAAGTTTAATAAGAGATTTTCTGGCAAACTTAAGAGCACAAATTACAGGACAAAAGTAAAACAAAAACAAAAAAAAGAAAAAAAAGAAACACAAAACAACACCTAACACTCATACAGTGTGGATTAAAACTAACTGAACAGCAATTTTTTAAAGAATAAGGCAAAAAAGTGTTTCAAATAGGTCCTGGAATCTAAGGATCTAAGAAGACAATGAATTTCATTTGAAAGATACTCTTAAGCCCGAACTAAGAAGCAGTTTCTTAGACTCTTCTTGTTGTCTGCAAAAATATTAATGAATTCCTGCTCGTGGCATAAACATCTCTGGTTTTTCCTTCAACTTCCTTGCTTCCTTCCTTCCACCTTCAAGTAAATCAAAAACCAAAAAAAAAAATTCAATCCACCTTGCCTGTCAATTATGAAGAGAGTTTTTAGCGGCATATCCTTTAGATAGTTTAGACCATGGAATAGATAAAGATGTTCTCTATATAGCCCATTCTGACAACTTCTAGAATAGCTATTCTAAGAATACCGTAACGTATGGGTAGTCATCTTATTGCACTGCGAGAGATTATGTGGAAGGATGCTTAGTGTTGTAGCTGTTAGCTGTAGTTATTAAGCAGAAGGATACTTATGCCAGAGTAATTTAAGCTAAGCACAAAACAAGAAATTATACCCTTCCTGTCTATCAACATTTGGTTCAGTAGTTGGAGCTGCTCATACAGAATAATTTCCGTCTAAAATGAGATCGTTCCTTGACGCAATGGATGCAGTGTCTATCTTACTTAATTGGTTACAAAGCCAGAATTTTAATCTAGCTTGTCTATCCGCAAAACCCAAATCAATTAGCGTCTGTGTACTTAATAAGCTGCTGATGGCCGGCATCTCAAACTCGAATCAATCAGCGTCTGTGTTCTGAATAAGCTGCTGATAGCCGGCGTCTTTATCTTACCGAGCGGCAGGTTCGCCATATCGTCAGAATGAATTAAAGAAAGCAAAATCACGTTGTGAGAATACGGGAAAGAGTTTCATACTCTCCCAAAAGGCCAACTATTTCAATGTCGGCTTCAAACTGTGGTCAGTTGTAGGCGGCTGAAATACCGTTTAGGGGAGTGGTGGACCTAGGTCCAACTAAACAGCATGCTGCAAGAGCCAAAACTGTAAACGAACGCATTTGGTTTTGAAGAAAGTTTTGTAAGATGCAGATGGGATACTGGGATAGAGGTTCTTACTCCCGGGGGGGTAAATATTTCAATGTCGGTATCAAACTGTAGTCAGTTACCTCTTAAGGGATTTAGTGGACTTAGGCCTGACTATACAGCATGCTGCAAGAGCCAAAACTCTGTAAACGAACGTACTTGGTTTGGAAGAAAGTTTTGTAAGATCGCAGATGGATTACTGGGAAAGAGTTTCATACTCTCGAAAGGACCAACATTTTCAATGTCGGCTTCAAACTGTAGCCAGTTGTATGCGGCTGAAATACCGCTTAAAGGATTTAGTGGATTTAGACCCAACTAAGGGGCATGCTGCAAGAGCCAAAATGTTTACAGTTTTGGGTTACAGGGAAAGAGTTTCAAACTCTCCGAAAAGGCCAACTATTGCAATATCGGCGTCAAAGTGTAGTCAGTTGTATGCAACTGAAATACCGCTTAAAGGATTTGGTGGATTTAGGCCCAACTAAGGCGCATGCTGCAACAGCCAAAATGGTAGACGAACGTACTTGGTTTTGAAGAAAGTTTTGTAAGATGCAGATGGGTTACTGGAAAAGAGTTTTATAGTCTCGGAAGGACCAACTATTTCAATGTCGGCGTCAAACTGTAGCCAGTTGTACGCGGCTCAAATACCGCTGAAAGGATTTATTGGATTTTGGCCTAACTATACGGCATGCTGCAAAAGCGAAAACGGTAGAAGAACGTACTGGGTTTTGAAGAAGGTTTCGTAAAATGCAGATGGATTACTGGAAAAGAGTTTCATATTCTCCGGAGGACCAACTATTTCAATGTCGGCTTCAAACTGTAGCCAATTGTATGCGGCTGCAATACCGCTTAAAGGATTTAGTGGATTTAGGCCCAACTAAGGGGCATGCTGCAAGAGCCAAAACTGTAAACGAACTTATTTGGTTTTGAAGAAAGTTTCGTAAGATGCATATGGGTTACTGGGAAAGAGTTTCAAACTCTCGGAAGAGCCAACTATTTCAATGTCGACGTCAAAGTGTAGTCAGTTGACTTAGGCCCAACTAAGCAGCACGCTGCAAGAGCCAAAACTGTAAACGAATGTACTAGGTTTTAAAGAAAGTCCATCAGTAAAACAGTTTTCCGAAGCCCAAAATCATGTGAGGACATGAGAATGTATGCCTTGCGCCCCACCATTCATTCACAGCAAATATAACTCCTAAGTAGAGCATTGAAGTCGCAGTGGTCTAGTAGGTAGTGTGTTGGCTTATTAGACGAAAGAACCGTGTTCGAATCCCAGGTCAGACATCAAAACGAAAAATATTTCTTCGACGACTTCCTCTCAGCAGATTTCTGGCAAAGACTAAGAGAGTAAAAATTGCCATGAAAAGCTTCTCAAAAATCTGTCGTTCGGAGTCGACTTTAAACTGTAGGTCCCACCACTCATGTATAACGCACAAAACATAAGTGGTGTGAGAAGCTAGGTCGTAATCCTGGCTGAAGGGTTGTAATGGCCAATTATGTATGTAAGTAGAGCATTCAATATAATTCTGTACCAGAAACAGTGACTGAAATCACTTTAATCTTACTGCTATTCGAGTTGTGGCTACTAAAGCTAAGACCATAGTTTCAAGATTTATTTCTCGTCTGTTAAAAAAGAAACGGCCATCGGGCACTCGGAGAGAGAGCTCGTTTGGAAAGAAACATTCTCCTTTACAATTTTCTCTGGTAAATCTGTTTACATGAGTAGAAAAACTAAATATTTTGTGTGTTTGTAAATTTTTGTACTGCGACTTTTGACCGTCACTGTGCATACATTAACCGAAAATGATTTCACACACATTAAAATAGATTCACTCAACAAACTGTTTTATTTTTTTATTCATTCATTTACAAAAACCTTTCTTTACTTACAAATGAATTGGGCAATTTGTTTAGAATTTACTTGTAAAACATTTAACCCCCCCTCCCACCACACACATGCTCTAGCATACAATGAGGACCTTATGGCAGCAAAATAGAAGGGGCAGCTGAATATAAAAGATTTCGAAAATATTTCCAAAGAATGAGCCAATAATGAAAAGGTAAAGTGCTTACGAAATAGTTGCACGTAAAATGTTTCTCGAAATGTTGTTGTAAATGTTGTTGCCGTAATGCTTTTAATAGCAAACATTAGAAAACATTTTCCATTTTCTTTTCCATTTTTTTTCGTTTTTTTTGGTTTTTTGTTCATTTCTTTTGTTTTAAGAAACAAATTGTGCAAAAAGTAGGTGTGTTTTTCGGGTGAAGCCTTTTAATTCAACTTCTAATTTCGAAATTGTTTTCATTCTTTTTGTTTTGTTTTGTTTTAAAATTTTTTTTTTTGTTTTTTTTTTGAAAATATTTTTTGTCTGACTTTAGGTGTGAAAAATAAATTTTTTGTAAAAAAAAATAAAAATAAAAATAAATTAGAAAAACACACCAAGAAAATATATTTCTTTTTATATAGAAAAACCAAAGAATTTACAAGAAAAATTATTTAAAAATTTACTTTAAACGGCTGGAAAGCAATGGCAGATTGCAATGAAGCAGGTAAACATTGAAGCACACACATTAAAGACAAAAAAATTCAAAATTCCCCTTAAAAATTTAACAGCAACTAGCAACAATAGTAACTGCAACAACAACAACAACAATCAATTGGCAACAAGTCTAGCCTTAGCCACAACAGAGATGCCCAATAGCACTACAAATGGAAATGATTGTTTTATAGATGTGGCCCCCGGCAGCTCTAAATATTGCAAATCATTTAATTCAACACCAAATGACAGTTTAAATCATGATTTAGCAAATCTTGAAAGCAATGAGAGTTCCTCTTCCCAGTCTACAGAATCGCTGGTGTGTCGCATTTGCCATAATAGTGAAAATCCTGAAAAGTATGTATTCATGTTCACTAGTCCCTACGGTACTCAATAGTTTTGATATCCTGTTTGAAAACCATTTACTGCGGTACTAGGTTTTGGAATCAGAAAACAACGAATTCGCTGTGTGATGTAAATTTATTGACTTAGGCAGCAAGATTTCCTTTTTTTTATCAAATTTTGTCTTTGTCTTTGCCAACTTCATTACTTGAAACTGTCCAGTAAATGAAGTCCAGTAAATCTCTTATAAAAACAGATGAGTTCTCTATTGAATCCACTTAATACCGGTTAAACACATGAAATCTAATCCTAGTTACCATTTCAATAGAATTACACAACAATGTGTCCTTAAGCCGGCATTTTATCTCATCTGAAAATGTAACCTATTGCGATGATATCTCAAGACTCAAGGTTCCCCCGCAATAAATCGTACTACAATACTAAAGCTCTTCTTTATAGAAGAAAGACTCGTTTGACCTGACTCAGCTTGCGGTGACTCTACCACCGTACGATACTGAGGGCATATTCCCAACTGTAAACCTTCAAACTGACTTCTTTCTGCCTAACTTAATTCCATAAAATTGCTTTGCATTAATAGCATTTGCTGCAGTACCATCCCTCGTTACTTCATCAGGAGTTGAATTATACACGCTTCCATATGGATCCATCATCCAGCAAAGCACAATTTCGTTCACAGCATCAGCCTTGATGCCATCAAATATGACGCCAGTACTGTCTGTATGGCTTAAATTATAATCTCTCAGGTTCAATTTGCATGAATTGCAGGTAAAAAAGCCCTTAAGCATTTGCTTATAGGCATAGAGATCCTAGTAAAAGAGTTCATTAATCCCGCCCCGCCTACAATGCGAATTGTGTTTGCTTCACCGTTAAATTTCACCTAAAACTCAATCCATCAGACCAGCGAACATAACTCTGAACCTTCTCTTTAGCATCCAATTTAAGATTCATGTAATCTGGGATCAAACACGCAGATCATACGTACATAATTGGCCATTACAATCCTTCAGTTAGGATTACGGTCTAGCTTGCCACACCACTTAAGTTGTGTGCCTTAATTTTATACAAGAGCGGGGCGACCAACAGTTTAAAGTCGACTACGAACGACAGATTTTTGAAAAGCTTTTCCTGGCAATTTTATTTTACACTCAGAATTTTTGCCAGAAATCTGCTGAGAGGCAGAAGCCGAAAAATTATTTTCATATTTTTGTTTTGATGGCTAACCTGGGAATTAAACTCGGGTCTTACGTCGACTACCTACTAGACCACGACGACTTCAGATCATACGATTTATAATGCTTCATACAATACTCATGTGACCAAAGTTTCGGAGTTCTAGCTCTAAGGCGAATTGCATTCTCACAAAACCTCTCCTGGCATACTTTGTCTCACGGATCTGTAAGTGTGAGAGCCTCTTAACGGTCTTAATGCCAGTAGTTGAGCAGCTGCGAATGACTTCAATTACAACAGCAAATCCTTGTCCATTGATGGAACTGTCTATGCATTTTGATTACAATTCTCGTAAGCCATTCTACTGCCCTAACTGTGTCTTTGTCTCAAATTGACAAAAAATCTTGAATTTATTCTACAAATCCTTTCTGTTTTATTATGTGCAAAAGCGGCACAAAATGGCTCTGAATAGCACTTATTGCAGTTCCTTGAAGACAGTTCTGTTAGCTCCTATAACTCTTAGGCAATATCACTTTGGGAATATTCTAAAGCTTAAAGTTGTGGGCAAGTCAATTCATCATTTACGCCAAATTCTGTTACTTATGAATAAAAGCCTTCTAAAGGGTCCGCCAAATAATTTTTTTTTGAAAATGCTTTAAAAAAAACTTCTGAATATTTTCTCAAATTTGTTTTTTTATTTGAAAGTACAATCCTTCCGGTTAATAATGGAAAATAAATTCATTCAGATGGCTGCCTCGGCTGGCCATGCAGTAGCCTACACGATCGCTTCAATTTTTAAGCACATTCTCGATTGTGTGCAGCTGTATTTCACCAATGGCTTCACGAATATTGTTTTCCTTTAAAGCGACAATTGTCTCTGGCTTGTCGGTGTAAAACTGATCTTTGCTTGCACCCCACAAATAATAGATCAACGGTGTCAAATTGCAGCTCCGAGGTGGCCAAACGGCCTTAGCTCTGCCGCTGATAATGCGATCTTCAAAAACAAGGGGCAGAACATCGTGTAGCTTCGGCTGTGTGGCATGTAGCGCCGTCATGTTGAAACCAAATATTGCCAATATCCTCCTCTTCAATTTTTGTGAACAAAAATTCATTCAACATGGCCCAAGATAGATCGCCATAGACTATAACGGTCACTCTTTTCGAAAAAAATGGCTCAATTGTGCCTCTGGACTAAAATCCGCACTAAACAGTGACTCGTTTTGGGTTGTGGTTTTTCAATGTATGCGTGCGGGTTTTCTGTGCCCCAGATCAAAATGAGCTTCATCTGAAAACATGATTTTTTTTTTGCCAAATCGGCATCTTCTGTAAATCGATCGCAGGCCCACTTAGCGAAGTGAAAACGCATTGGATGGTCAATTGGCTTCAACTTCTGAACTAATTGGACTTTGTATGGCGTCATACCGAGGTCTTTATGCAAAATTCGCCTCAATGATGTCTCCGAAATGTTCAATTGTTGAGAACGACGGTGAATTGGTGTTGATGGCGCTTCACGCACACTTTCTGCCACAGCAGCAATATTCTCGGGTGTGCGCACTGTTTTTGGCTTTTCACGCTTTGGTTTATCGATGACGATGCCAGTTTCTTTCACTTTTTTTCACAAGATAACGAACATACGGAGCTGACGAACATACTATGGTTCCTGATCACATACGTATGCCTGAAAACAAACAAGTATATGACCTTGCCATCTAGGAAAAGGGAAGCTTCTAAACTAGCGATGGAACCAGAACTTTTCTATGGAATGTTACGAACTTATGCGAAAGCTCTTCTCAAGCCAGACAGATAATTTAATTGTACAGAAAACTATTTAAAAATGGCCTGAGACGACTAATTAATGTTCTAACCAGGCTTTGTAAACTCAGGCATCATTAGAAGTAATCAAGACCAATGCGATCATACGGAGCTGACTGTGCATCTCTTCTTCCAAAATCCGTACGCAATTTTCGCACACATTCTGCAACATTACCATGATTTTCAAAGTAATGTCGCAATATTTCTTAGCGTATACACAACCATATTCGTTCAGCGGAAGTATAAAACCAATTATCTGTCAAATCAGACTTGAGCTAAGTGTTACCATTCACGAAATAAGCATCTATTTGAAAAAAAACGTTAGATGGCGGACCCGATAGATTTCTCGTCGACTAATTTGTGATAGTTTTGGTTAAAATTCATACATTTTTTTAGTTCAAATGATTTACTCTTGGAATATTTTGCGAATTTCAACAGAAATGTTTTTAATTTAATTTTTTAATGGAAAAACATTTTTCTTATCAACACTTGAAATGTTTAAAAAAATTTATTCCGTCTGAAATTTATTTAAAAAAAATATTTTTTTAACCTTCTGTTTTCACTTCAACAATCACTCTTGTTTTGTTTTTCTTTTCCTTTAAAGACTCGTATCGCCTTGTTTGTGCAAAGGCACGTTGACGTATGTCCACATCCATTGTCTGGAAAGATGGATTAGCATGTCACGCTGTACCACCTGTGAGCTGTGCCAGTTTCAATACAATACCGAGCAAACTTTAAGGTAAGCAAAAGAGGCCTCAATTGCATTTCATGCCACAATAAATGTTTAAATTTATTAAAAAAAAAAAACATCGTAAACATGAGTCTTATAACAAATTATTAACCTTGTATTAGCGAGAATGAATTCAAATACAAACGATATCTAGAACAACTTTTTTTCTCTTTTCTAAAAAAATATACAAAAAAAAAAGAAATTTTTCTCATGACTGAACAAATAAAAACATTTTCATAGAGAAGAAGGAGACAAATTGTTTGTTGCATTTATTTTTCATCATATTTTTTCTCTACTCCCTTTACCCTATTTTCCCCTTAGTGCGGCTCTTGTTACTTTACTTGCCTGTAATTCTAATGAATGTTGTTGCCTTTCAGCAACTGTAGATTTAATGTGTAGAATTCCATAGAAAATGTTGTTGATTTTTCTACAATTTTGATTTCATTTTTCTCAGACCACCCTCCCCCCTTTTGCCTTCACTTATAATTTGAAATTTCAATTTTTTTTTAATCTTTTTTTCGCCCGTTTTTGCTACTGTTACTCCGGCTTTTATCTTTTTCCATAAATATTGTACAAACAAATACAATCACATACTCGTTGTTATACGTACACATACACGCGCATACAGTAGCGAGCACAAAAAATGCAACGTTGGGTAAAATTATCTTTAAGTGCGATAATTTTAAAAAAGATTGGTGAACAGTTCAAAATATTTCTTTGGATTATTAATCCCTACAGTTATAGATACCTATTATCAATAACATTATGTAAATATTTTTAATTAATGATTAATTATTTTGTCATTTATTAAAAAGAGTGCGAATTTCTTTCATGGGAGCAATAAAAATGCAACAGCATAAATTTTAATGTGTTTATTTAAATTAAATAGTAATTCTTACAAAAAAAAAAATCTTAATTTTTATGACTTCTTGCAACCTAGAAGGCATAGAGTCGACTAAAGCTATTAATGTGTATGTGAGTGGATATTTTCTCCCATTCAGGTTTCAAAATTTCTTCTAATTGCCTCTTATTTGATGGATGTTTCCTTTTAACTTCACGATCTAATAGCTCCCATAGATTTTCTATGGGTTTTAGATCGGGAGACTGTGATGGCCAATCCAAAACATTGACATCATTGTCGCTTAAAAAGTTTCGAGCTAAGCGACTTGAGTGCTTTGGATCGTTATCCTGTTGGAATATGCTACCAGGAGGCATTTTTTCCCGCAGATGAGGAAGCATGTGTTCTCCAAGGATTTCACAGTACTTCTTGGCGTCCATTTTTCCTTCGATTTGAGTTAAGGGACCTACCCCATCACGGGAAAACGCACCTGTAAATACGTGACGTAAAATCAATAATTTTTTTTTAAACATATCGTTCCTTACCCCACACCATTATTGATCCACCGCCATGTTTTACGGTTGGAAGTTGATATCTTGGAGAATATCTCTGTCCAGGCGGTCTTCGAACAGCATTTATACCATCGGAGCCAAACAAATTAAATTTGCTTTCATCGCTCCACAAGACTTTAGCCCATTGTTCATTTGACCAATCCTTGTAACGTTTTGCAAATTCCAGGCGCTTCTTTTTATTGATTGCACTGATGAGAGGTTTCTTTGCGGGTCGTCTCGCATGCTAATTAGCCTCTTTCAACCTACGGCGAACAGTGTGAACGACACCCATTTGCGAAATTAGCAACGTCCACTGCGGTCTTTCCTGGATCTTTTTTAACCAGTGCAATCATCTGGCGGTCTTGGCGAGAGGTAGTTTTTCGAGGATTACCACTACCTGATTTCCTTTCCATACTATTTCTCAAGGAAAATCGAAATTTAATCCGACATATGATTGATTTACACCAAAGAGGTGACCAACTTCACGCATGGATTTTCCTTCTAAGGCTTTAATGATTGCAGTTTTGCTGTCAGCTGAGAGCTGAGAGCTGCTTCTATTACAAAACACATGTTGTATAACTTATTTAAGAAATTTTCAATTATAATCAAATAAATAACTTACTTTATTCTTTTATTATGTTGCATTTTTTTTGCTCGCTAAAAATTTGCACTTTTTTCACTAATTCAAAAATATTTAACTTTTTAAAGCAGAATTTGGAATAAACTGTGGTTACTTTGAAAACTTATTGAATTGAAAGAATTAACAGCAAAAGAAAAATAGATAAATTAGTTACCGTTATTTGAAACAGGCACAGTGTTGCATTTTTTGTGCTCGCTACTGTATATTTTTTCTGTCATAATTTCTCTCTCTCTCTCTTTCTATTTATTTTTTTCCCCCCTTTAACTGTTCATGTTTGTTCTGTTGAAAACAATTTTTCAGTTCATTTGCTGGCTTTTGCTGTTCAGCAAAATGCCCTGGTTTTTTATAAGTTTTAACAAGGCGTACATTCTTAAACATTAAAACACTCCATATGAGTCAATTCACTAGAAAACATAACAAATTTTACTCTTCTCCCCACACACACAAGGTGTACGAAACATCATTTCAAAATATTTTTTTTATTTTCCTTTTTAATTAGAAATAAAACGATGGAAATTAATTTTTCTCTTTTTTGAATATTTTGCTGGCCTTCGTGCAATCACCCATATGTTTACCGGTATATATGAGGGAATGTATGTACCACCGTTTCCATGGACGTATGACTGGTGTTTACAAGCATTTATGAATTGTAGTTGCTGGCGGGAATATGTTCTGTTTTCTTTTTTTTTTTTTTATGTGTAAATGTGTTTGTAAATGGTGGAATTATTACTTCATGTTTATAAAAATACATTGGAATGTTGCATATGTTACATATATACGAGGGCAGTACTTAAATCAGAAATAACATAAAAATGGCCTTCTAAAAGATGCAACACCAAGAGCACTGTTGCGTAATTTAATATACAGTAAAACCTCGCTTAAGAAGTCGCCGTGGTCTAGTGGGTAGTGTGTTGGCTTATTAGACGAAAGGCCCGGGTTCGAATCCCAGGTCAGACATCAAAACGAAAAATATTTCTTCGGCGACTTCCTCTCAGCAGATTTCTGGCAAAGACTCTGTGAGTAAAAATTGCCATGAAAAGCTTCTCAAAAATCTATCGTTCGGAGTCGACTTTAAACTGTAGTGCCCGCCACTCATGTATAAAATTAACGCACACAACATAAGTGGTGTGAGAAGCTAGGTCGTAATCCTGACTGAAGGGTTGTAATGGCCAATTATGGATGGATGGAAAACCTCGCTTAACGCTGCACCACTTAACGCTGTTTCAGTATTACGCGGTAGTATTTTGATTCACCTAAATCGCCCACTGTATTGATATGTGTGCAAATGAAACGGCCATACACCAACCGAAAGCTATACACTATATAGCGACAGTGTAGACTATGTATCCTTTTCAACGCTTTTTTGTTAGTATGGCCCTAATAAAAATTCCAACTAGATTTGCCGAAGCCGCAATGTACATATATATGTACATACATATGTACGTGTTAAGTTGCCTCGTTTAATGCCGTTTCGTTTAGCACTGGAACTTATTGGACCGTATCGACCGCGTTAAGCGGGGTCTTACTGTATTCCTTCAAAAGATTAAAGCAGCACTAGATGCTATTCCTTCGTTTATGCCTATAAAATATTGGAATTCCCTGCCACATGTACAATAACTTGTCGTTAGTCGCCGTAGTCTAGTAGGTAGTGTGTTGGGTTATTAGACGTAAAGCCAGGATTCGAGCCCTAGGTCAGATATCAAAACAAAATACAAAAAATATTTTCTTCGGTGATTTCCTCTCAGCAGATTTCTGGCAAAAACTCCGAAAGTACAAATAAAATTGCTGTGAAAAGTTTCTCAAAAATCTGTCGTTTGGAGTCGACTTTAAACAGTAGGTCCCGCCTCATATGTGTAAAATTAACAGACACAACATAAGTGGTTTGAGAAACTAGATCAATAGTCCTAGTGGTATGGGAAACTAGATCAATAATCTTGATTGAAGGGTTGTAATGACTAATTATGTATGCATGTATGTATATAGGTTAGGTTAGGTTAGGTTAGGTTAGGTTAGGTTAGGATAGGTTAGGTTAGGTTAGGTTACGTTAGGTTAGGATAGGTTAGGTTAGGTTAGAGTTAGGTTAGTCTTGATGCCAAAAGCTCACTTGAACACTTGTAGCGGTTCGTTGTGACGCCACAGGTGAACGCAGACTCTATACTGACAAAGTTCTCTAAATCAGGTGAGAAGAAATTGGTCAGCTCAAGAACTGCTTGAAGTACCCAAAGGAACGTTAAAGAGAACCAGTATTAAAGTAAGTTAAGCTATATTCTACAGCCCGTGGATTTGTCATTCTTTAATGCTTACAAAGAAATATGTGGCAGAGCTTTAACAATCAATTTGAGGAGTCCATCTAAAAACGTTTAAAAAATTCTAAACATTCTGTTGAACAAAGGGGTCTCTGACCCAGGACATCATTTTATTTTGCGACCACTATCACTAGAGAAAAGAGAGCTTAAACAACAAACCAATGTAAAAGCAATTAAGAAGATCCCCAGAATAATTGTTAATGAACATCGAACTATATGTACATAACATAATTGGCCTCTACAAACCTTCAGCCATGACTATGACTTAGCTTCTCACACCATTTATGTGTACGTTAATTTTATACATGAGCGGCGGCAACTACAGTTTAAAGTCGACTCCGAACAACAGATTTTTGAGAAGCTTTTTCGATAGCGATTTTATTTAACACTCAGAATTTTTATTAGAAATCTGCTTAGAGGAAGTCTCCGAATAAATATTTTTTCATATTTCGTTTTTGATCTCTGACATGGGGTTTGAAATCGGGTCTTACGTCTAATAAGCCAACACACTACCTACTAGACTATCTTATATATAAAATTCTCGTGCCACGGTGTTAGTCGTTAAACTCCTCCGAAATAGATCGACCGATTTTCATGAAATTTTGTGTGCAATCGTTTAGGTCTGAGAATCGGCCAGCATATATTTTCAATGCATCCCTAATTGTTAAGAGTTCGAGGCAAATCGTGAAAATTGAATATTTTGGTACATAGTCACCGTAGACGAATAAAATTTGGTGGGTAAGTTCGTAGAGTCGATATAGATTAACCCACTAAAAAATGGGCATGATAACCCTCCCCCTTCACGTATCTATATACTTAAAGTATCTATAACTCTTAAATTACTGAATCGATTTTAACCATTTTTGGTTTGAAAGCTTATCAGGTTTAGATGGTTTCAAAAAAAAATTCGATATAGCAAAAAGTAGGCGTGGCTAACCTTTAAAATTGAATATTTAGGGACATAGTGATCGTAGACGAATACAATTTGGTGGGTAAGTTCGCAGAGTCGATATCGTCCCCTTTACGAGATACCTATAAGTCGGCTCCATATATAACACGTATGCCTGTTAGTTTTTGTTTTAAGGCGATTACAAAAACTACAACTTCTTCAGCGCTACCCATTATTCGGACCTCTTATTGTTATTCTTTGTATGCCTCACCTAAATAACGTACCGACTTCGATTAAATTTTGAACTATATAGATCTGTGGACCGTAGAACACATATGGTTTACGTTTTTCTTTTTAAGGAGTACTCAGAGGGAGTGGTACAGGGGGTATTTCTCTCTATTCCCAACTATCAAACTGATTTTGATTAATTTTGTTGGTGTTTTAACACAACTTTTGATAATTTGAGGTGCATACCAGAATCGATTAAGAGAGTTAGTATTAAAACATTCACTCCATGAGGTTATACTTCTATTATCGATTCAGTGGGGGAGTCCAGTTCCAAATACTATTTTGAATAAGAGAACAAAAATATGGTCAAGACCAAGACTGGCTTTTTGCTTTACGGTTATTGTCAATTCAATCAATGGAGAAAATAGAGCTTAAAGAACAAGTGAACAGTGATTAAGACGATCTCCAGAATAATTTTAAAACAGTTGAACCGGGTGTACGTTAAGCATCACAAAAAGTAACCAAAATTTGGTAAATTTGTTGTATGTAAGGCATGTGTCGCACTTGGTTACAATCGAATAAAAAAGTCGAAGGAAAGTTGATTCCCAATCATCTCTGAGTCGTCATAGGCTCATCACTTCAAATCTGAAAGGAAGGAAACATTGAAATCATTGGACATTATTTGAAGAATCTTGTCTCAGCAAAGGAAAGTAAAGGAAAGGCATTATCATTTAAAGGCTTTTGTTTTTGAGATAAACATGGAAATTTTCTTTGTAAATGCTGTAAGCAATATGGCCACCACGTTTACCCAAAACGCTGTTACAACGTAATTAAGCTGAGCTGTACTTTGAAATATAGCCACCACTTTACATCTGGAGCTAAGAGAACAGTTAAATTCATGAATTGAATTGGAAGAACTGGTAAATCGTTGGCTATTTAAAGAAGTTAAATGGTTTGTAAAAGTAAAACGAGGGTTTAAGGCTAGTTTTCGTTCATTTCTTAAATAGTTTCTTTTCGGACGGCCCTCGTTTATGTTATATGTGAAATTCGATGAAAATCGTTCATACAAAATATTATGTTGTGTTACGAAACATTTTCTGTTGTTTTTTTCTTTATTTTTTTTTTGTTTGTTTTAAGGATACCCATGCGAATAGTATTTACTCTTCATTTTTATTTTCTTGTATTTGCTGTGTTTAATTTCTTCTTTTTTTTCTGTACCAACAACAGTTGTAATAACATTGTTTGAGGTTTTATATTGTGACCCTGAAATTGTTACACACACACACACACCCACATACACACGGAGACACACACACACAATTATAAATATTATATAAAGTAGTAGCAACAACGCCAACCTCAATTACATGAAAGCTAGCAGCTCTACAGCAATAGTTTTATAGTCCATGGTAAACGGTTTAAATTACTTTCAAAACAGCCAGAGCTGGGATGTGCTGTGATAATCATAAGCAATGTTTAGTAAACAAGCAGCAGCGGCCATAATATAAAGTTCCGTTAACAATATTTCCGTTTATAAGCAACCATTTTAACACAAACTGTTTATGGTTGGTATGGCAGTTTCTATTACAGAAAGAAAGTAAAAACTGGAGTTTTTCTCCTGTTTAAAGTAAATTTTATTGGTTTTCAATCAAATTTGTTCGGGTTTATGTGTCATTTTATTAATAATGCTGCTATTAGGCTGTTGTTTTCATAATTAAAATTCAAATAAATTTGAAATTGTAAGAGGATCAGTGAAAATAAATAGAAAACAAACATAAACGTACGTGTATACGTACATAAATATGCAGCAGTGTTGCATGTTTTTAATCAATATTTACTTGGTTTTTTTTGCTGTTCACACTCACTTGTTTATTTTAATTGCTACACAACAATTCACGCCTATTAAAACTTATTATAGGGGAAGGAATTTGTAGAGTTTCATTTTAATTAAGAAAAAAAACAAAAATTAATTGCTGTCAGGGTTTTTGTATAACGAAGAAAAATTGTGTTAAATTTTTGTTATTGAAATGATTGTCTTAGTTTAACATTCTACAAGATTTCTTTGAAAGCGTTTGAAAATTCTTTGTCAATTTGAATTAATTTCTTGGAAAAAATTAATTAAATTTCATTAAAATTTTCTTTGTTATTGGTTTTCATTGATGACAATCAAAAAGAGACATTAAAAGAGAATTAAAAAAAAAATCTTTTTTTAGAAAACCTTCACATTAAAAATTAATTCCCTTGATAATTCACCCTTTAAAATACCACTTGTGTTTACTTAAATCTACATTCAAACCAATGTTTATAAGCGAATGCATTATTAGTAGGGTTTGCTTGTATTAAAAATATTATTTAATTACAGTTTCTCGGTTGTCTACTAGAAAAGATTAATGCCGATGTTGTCATTGTAATTAAATTATACGTAAAAAATTAATTGCCTTTTTTTTATAAATAATATGGCATCCATTACAATATTTAACAGTAAATTAAACAAACAATAAGAAAAATTATACAAAAATTAATACATTTTACGTTTTGAGTAAAATGCCATTATGGCCATTACTCAGTCAGCCATTACCTCAGTCAGATTATTGATATAGTTTCTCATACCACTTATGTTGTGTGCGTTAATTTTATACAAAAGAGGCGGGACCTATAGTTTAACATCGACTCCGAATGATAGATTTTTTTGAAATCAGCTGAAAGTCGCCAAAAAAATATTTTCATATTGTTGTTTTGATGTTTACCTGGGATTTGAACTCGGGCCTTACGCCTAACAAGCCAACACACTACCAAATAGACTCTTCACATACTAGTACACAAGAATGATAAACTAAAGATTACGCCATCACGCATACAAAATTAAAACTTTCTGCGCATGTTGACTCAATGACGTCACGCAAATTGTGTTCCTATTGGCTAATGACAATGTAAGTTATATTGCAGAGCTGCCAACTACTTTCACGTAGTGCACAATCTTTTCAAAAGAAATGTGAATTTTCACATATGAAAAAGACTTGAAAACCTTTAAAATAGCCCAACTACGTCATCTAACGGGAAATCATGCGCAAGGCGTAATCTTTAGTTTATCATTCTTGCTAGTACGTACTAGACTACGACGACTTTATGGATTGTATCCATGTCTACTGCGTTTAAACAACTTTAGCGAAGCGTACCAATCAACTATTTAAATTGATTCGTGGCAACTGCCTTGTTATTCCGTTTGCGCAGTTAATTATGAAATGGATATGCATGTGATGCGACTTTGCTTATCTGCAAATGACTCCACAAAATGTTGCAATCTGTTGAATAGATAGTGGACAGTATTGTCCACAATATGTGCCATTTTCCATCACTAGCAAGAGGCAGTTTTCTGCTTTTTTAAGACGTCAGAACTAAGGTTTGAACTTGGATCTCTCGTCTAGTACGCTGACATATTATATTCAGGACTTTTGTAGCCGATATAGCGCGATCTATATATTTATTTGTTTATGTAAACTTTATTTAAGTACTTCTTTTCTTTTTTTTAGATATTCTCTCTTTCAATCACTACGCATTTGGTACTCCCGTTCAATGAGCCGTAGAGCTTTACAGGTAAATTATTTGCCCATTTTTTTTTTTCTTAATGAACTTGGATTTCTTTTTCTTTTAATCTTTAGGAAGATTGTCAAATGTTTTCTTTGTTAACACTGGTTGCATTTGGCATTGTTGGCACTCTATTGGTGGCAGTACAATATTATATACTGCAAGGACATGTTACTGGCGTAGGACGTCTATGGACAAAAGGTTGGCTGATATTCTTTCTATTTACGACGGTAATTTGTTTTTTGTAAACAAAATTTTTATTTTTATTATCAATTTTAATAATCATTTTCGTTTTTTATTTAGTTGGTGGTTTATATGATTAATGTTTACATGATTTTCAAATCACAACTTATGCCCTGGTATCGGTAAGTAAAAGACAATCTTTAATACAATAGCTGGATAGTTAAGCTACTTAAATTATTTATTATTATTTTCAATTCAACAAATCCTTACATTATTTAAAAACTGCACAGATAGAGTTGGAGAAGGTGTAGAGACTGGTAATTCATTGGTATAACCGGGTAATGAGGATCTGTCCTATGGAGAGATTGAAATTTCTATAAGATTTAAGCCCAATGTATATGGTAGTAAAGACTAAAGCTATTAATTCTTTGGCAACGATGTAGACTAGTCTAATTCAAGATTTATTAGGGACATAAGGCCTTCCTATTAGGGTCTGATCCCTACTTGTCACTCTATAAATTTCAGAAATTTGCACAATGCTGACTGAGTACTAAGAGTGAATAAAACAATTTACAGGCTACGTGCTACTTTAAGAAGGAAATCTATCTGTGAAATACAGATGAGTCAAGAACAGATGGTGGGATAGAAGTCACAGAGTGATTAATATACATATTTGGAAACCATGGGAAAACCATGGGGGTATCTCCCAAGCAATATATGTAATCAATTCAACTTGAATAAGAAGTGTTAAGGAGAGGACAATTCTATGATTTTGATTCGAGTTGTACTTACTAGTTGTATTTGCTGGATATGGAAAATAGGGATATGGGAATAGGTCTGGATTTCAGGTCATGTGGTAATACATGGCAAAGAATATGCAGAACGGTACAAAGAGAAGGCCAACTACAGGGGTACATAAGCCTTCTCCCTATCGCACATAAGGTTCTAACAGGCATATTATGTGAACGACTGAAGCCACTTGTCAAAACCCTAACTGGACCTTATCAGTGCGGCTTAAGACCTGTCACATCCACAATCGACCAGATCTTCACACTACGCCAAATCCTGGAAAAGACCCACGAAAAATAAGTCGACAAACACCATCTTTTTGTCGACTATAAGGCTGCCTTCGATAGCAACATAATGGATCGTCTTCTTGCGGCATTGTCTGAGCTCGATATGCCTGCGAAACTGATAAAACTATACAGAATGGCGTTGAGCAATTCCTGCAGCTCCGTCAAGGTAGGAATGGACCTCTGCGAACCTTTTGATACCGTACAAGGTTTCAGACAAGACAAACTCTGACCTTTTCAACTTCGTCATGGACAGTGTTCTACGAAAGGCATCGCAATGGCACTATTTCTCAAAAAAGTGTCCAGTGGCTTGCGTACGCTGATGACATTGACATTATAGGGCGTAACAAGCGAGATGTAACTGCTGCTTTGAGTGCTATTGAACAGAAGTCTACTAAGATGGGTCTGGCAATAAATGAGGCCAAAACAAAGTATATGTTATCGACAAGTAGAGACGATCTGATTCTCAGATTACCAGATTACGCCCGCTAATTATACTTTTGATACAGTCAAGGAATTTATCTTGGCTCCTTCGTTACCACCAAAAATGATGTGAGTCTAGAGATCAAACGCAGGATCACTCTTATCAATAGGTGGTACTACGGTCTCAATGAGTCTCAATTGAGTAACAAAGGCTTCTCTCGTATGACTAAACTAATACTCTATAAGACGCTCATACTACTCGTGCTTCTTTATTGGCGCAGAGACATGGACCCTATTAAGCACTGATGCAGCAGCCTTGAGAGTATTCGAGAGAAAAGTCTTACGTAAGATCTTCGGTCAATCTTTTATACTTGGCAAAATGAAGTCACCTTAGTCCAGTAGGTGGCGCATTGGTTTATTAGACGCCAGTCCATTGATCAACTACAACGAAATATTAAAAAATATTTCCCTTTCTGGACTTCCTCCCAAAAGTCTTTTGGCAAAAACTGTGAGAGAAAATAAAATTGCCATCAAAAGTGTCTCACAAATCTGTCTTTCGAAGTTGTCAGATTTCACCGAAGTTGTCAGATTCAAGTTAAACTGGACAAAATGATAGACAGAGATATGCTAAAAATCCCCCCGTTAATATTGTGTTATTGAAATTAGTAGCGGTTTTTTTGCATTTGATTAACAAAAATTAGAGTGAGGAAAATAAGAGCCCTTTGACGGGGTAATGCAAACTCAAAGGATGCTAATTTTTTAAAGGAATTGCTGCAAGTCCAATATGTAGATTGTAAAGGAAACTGAATCACTTGAACACATATCTGTATCTTGAACATGAATCTGTATGGTATTGCCATATTTCAGAAGGCAGACATTGGCATTTTTCTAGTTCTAGGCGGGTATTTATTTTTACTGGCACCGAGCAACATCTTGCCAGGGCAACAGCTCAATATTGGAAATATTTTGAGCACCATTTATATAGCTATCCTTACTAAATTTATTCCTACAATCACCGAGCAACGTTCTGAAATTTGTTATGGCATAAGAATAAGAGACGTTTTTGGGTTTCTTTATTTAGATTGAGATTTTTGCAATGTACAGTAGCGAGCACAAAAAATGCAAGGTTGGGTAAAATTATAATTTTAAAAAAATGGTGACCAGTTCAAAATATTTCTTTGGGTTATTAATCCCTACAGTTATAGATACCTATTATCAATAACATTAAATGTAAATATTTTTAATTAATGATAGATTATTTTGTCATTTATTAAAAAGAGTGCGAATTTCTTTCATGGGAGCAATAAAAATGCAACAGCATAAATTTTAATGTGTTTATTTAAATTAAATAGTAATTCTTACAAAAAAAATCTTAAAATTAATATTTAGTGGCGTAGCCCTTATTTTTTATGACTTCTTGCAACCTAGAAGGCATAGAGTCGACTAAAGCTATTAATGTGTTAATGGATATTTTCTCCCATTCACTTTTCAAAATTTCTTCTAATTGCCTCTTATTTGACGGATGTTTCCTCTTAACTTCCCGATCTAATAGCTCCCATAGATTTTCTATGGGGTTTAGATCGGGAGACTGTGATGGCCAATCCAAAACATTGACATCATTGTCGCTTAAAAAGTTTCGAGCTAAGCGACTTGAGTGCTTTGGATCGTTATCCTGTTGGAATATGCTACCAGGAGGCATTTTTTCCCGCAGATGAGGAAGCATGTGTTCTCCAAGGATTTCACAGTACTTCTTGGCGTCCATTTTTCCTTCGAATTGAGTTAAGGAACCTACCCCATCACGGGAAAACGCACCTGTAAATACGTGACGTAAAATCAATAATTTTTTTTAAACATATCGTTCCTTACCCCATACTATTATTGATCCACCGCCATGTTTTACGGTTGAAAGTTGATATCTTGGAAAATATCTCTGTTCAGGCGGTCATCGAACAAAATTTATACCATCGTAGCCAAACAAATTAAATTTGCTTTCATCGCTCCCATTGTTCATTTGACCAATCCTTGTAACGTTTTGCAAATTCCAGGCGCTTCTTTTTATTGATTGCACTGATGAGAGGTTTCTTTGCGGGTCGTCTCGCATGCAAATTAGCCTCTTTCAACCTACGGCGAAGTGGAGTGTGAACGCCTATAGAGACTCCCATTTGCTCATTTGCGAAATTAGCAACGTCCACTGCGGTCTTTCGTGGATCTTTTTTAACCAGTGCAATCATCTGGCGGTCTTGGCGAGAGGTAGTTTTTCGAGGATTACCACTACCTGGTTTCCTTTCCACACTATTTCCCAAGGAAAATCGAGATTTAATCCGACATACGGTTGATTGATTTACACCAAAGAGGTGTCCAACTTCGCGCATGGATTTGCCTTCTTCTAAGGCTTTAATGATTGCAGTTTTGCTGTCAGCTGAGAGCTGCTTCTATTACAAAACACATGTTGTATAACTTATTTAAGAAATTTTCAATTATAATTAAATAAATAACTTACTTTAACTATTTTTTTTTATTATGTTGCATTTTTTTTGCTCGCTAAAAATTTGCACTTTTTTCACTAATTCAAAAATATTTAACTTTTTAAAGCAGAATTTGGAATAAACTGTGGTTACTTTGAAAACTTATAATTGAAAGAATTAACAGCAAAAGAAAATAGATAAATTAGTTACCGTTATTTTGAAACAGATCTTATTAAAGATCATATGGCACAGTGTTGCATTTTTTGTGCTCGCTACTGTATTTGAAATGTTTTTAGAGATAAAATTCAATCGAATTTCCAATGACCACACACGTTTGTGGTCAATCAACGGATGCAATATGAGAAAAGTTCAATTCTTTTAGGAAATAAATTAAAATTAAGTACTTATGTACGCACAAAAAGTAATTTAATTTCCTGTCATTTAATATATTTTCTTTATAAACAAGCTATGTAATGATGAATAATTATTTTCGTATTTGCAACTCAATATGCCACACTCCTTATGTTGTCACAGAATTTATATCAATTCAAATATTCATGGAAATCGAATTGATTTTTAAATGCATTTCAAATTAAAAAATCTCTATGAAAGCAATTGATTTAAAACAAAATATTGTTTTTCTTTCTTTCTTTCTTTTCTAATTTATCGAGAATATTTCAATGATATTTTCAATAATTATTATCTCTTATGAGTAGTAGTTTGCCAGGCATAAATTGTTTTTTGAAATCTCTACCAATTCGTATGGATTTTGATTAAATAAAGTCATCATCATCAACGGAGGAAGGAAGATGGCTTATGATGATGATCCTCTTAAAAGTCATTTGCAGATATGAAGCAACATTTTTTTTATATTTTTTGTCTCTTTGGTTTGTTTGTTTGTTTGTTATAAAAAAATACAATTTTTTTGTTTTGGTTTCATTCACAATATTTGCGTTTCGTTTTTCCCATTTTTTTCCAATTTTTTCTTTTTTTTTTTGGGTTTGGTTTGCTGGAGACAATGAGAAAATAAATATTCAATCCTCCTTGCATATCTTTAATTTGCATAACAAGTTATGTGTGTCTGAATATGACTGGTTAAATAAAAGAAACAACAACAACAACAACAACGACAACAAATACAATGAAAAACTAATTTGAATTTTAACTGTAACAGTTTCATTTGTTTAAAATGCAAAAAAAAAGAAAGAAAAACAATTTAAACGTAAAGTGGTGTTTGCATAAAAGGACTCAACAGCCAAATTTAACTTTTGCAATGACGAAAATAAAGTTGTAGTATGTCAGAGTGAATAGAATTTAATTTATTGGAGTTAAAGTTGCTGTCTTTGAAGTCACCGTAGCAATGAGTATTCATACTCATAATTTATGATGACGGCCACACAATCTACTGAGGACATAAACCTCTTTCAAATATTGTTAATACTTCTAAAAGCACTTCGCTGAATGAAGACTGCGCCAAACTGACTTTAATTTGCCTACCAACTAACTTTTGGTAGCTACCTTCCTGTGGGCAGGTTTTCCATCGACACATTCAGTAGGTATTATTTGTTCGTCCTGTAATATTCCTGAAATCTGTAAAGGATATAATATTTTAATATGTATAATTCCTACTTCAGCTCAGAGAGCGATTGTGGATTCGATTCATTTCTAATAGCCCTTCTCTACTACTTTTCCATAGATTGTTTCTCCTCTTCCAGCACCAAAAAACGAAGATAAGCGCTATTCATTTTTTAATATTTATATTTTTCTTTTATGAATTTTTGAGAAGTAATTCACAATAAAAACTTTTACTCCCAATATATTCGCAATACCGATTTTTTGGGATGGGAATAAAAGTTTACTCCCAAATAATTTATTCCCATAATATTCACGATAGGGGTGAATAAGTATGATTCGGGTACGAACACTAAAATAATCACTGAAAAATTGTTTGTTTGCTTTGCTTGCTGCTCTTGTCATTTTTGCTTATGTGTCTTTTTTATTTTTGTTGTAAATGCAACAACAACTAAGACTGTTGTAAATTTTGATAAATGATTCGAGTCACTAGGCTTATGAATCAAAGCTTGATAAAGTTGGCTTAGTCGAATAAGTAGTGTGTTGACTTATTAGATGTAAAGCCAGGTTTCGAGCCCCAGGCTAGACATCAAAATAAAATAAAATGAGTACTTCTTCGGCGTTTTCCTCTCGGCAGATTTCTCGAAAAAACTCGGATAGTACAAAAAAAAACCTGCCACGAAAAGATTCACCAAAAAATCTGTCATTCTGAGTCAACTTTAAACTGTAGGTGCCCCGCCACTCATGTATAAAATTAATGAACTCAACATAAGTGGTGTGAGAAGCTAGGTCGTAATCCTGACTGAAGGGTTGTAATAGCCAATTATGTATGTACAGTAGCGAGCACAAAAAATGCAACGTTGGGTAAAATTATCTTTAAGTGCGATAATTTTAAAAAAATGGTGACCAGTTCAAAATATTTCTTTGGCTTATTAATCCCTACAGTTATCGATACCTATTATCAATAACATTATGTAAATATTTTTAATTAATGATAGATTATTTTGTCATTTATTAAAAAGAGTGCGAATTTCTTTCATGGGAGCAATAAAAATGCAACAGCATAAATTTTAATGTGTTTATTTAAATTAAATAGTAATTCTTACAAAAAAAAAAATCTTAAAATTAATATTTAGTGGCGTAGCCCTTATTTTTTATGACTTCTTGCAACCTAGAAGGCATAGAGTCGACTAAAGCTATTAATGTGTTGATGGATATTTTCTCTCATTCACTTTTCAAAATTTCTTCTAATTGCCTTTTATTTGACGGATGTTTAGATCGGGAGACTGTGATTGCCAATCCAAAAGATTGACATCATTGTCGCTTAAAAAGTTTCGAGCTATGGATCGTTATCCTGTTGGAATATGTTACCAAGGATTTCACAGTACTTCTTGGCGTCCATTTTTCCTTCGATTTGAGTTAAGGGACCTACCCCATCACGGGAAAACGCACCTGTAAATACGTGACGTAAAATCAATAATTTTTTTTAAACATATCGTTCCTTACCCCACACCATTATTGATCCACCGCCATGTTTTACGGTTGGAAGTTGATATCTTGGAGAATATCTCTGTCCAGGCGGTCTTCGAACAAAATTTATCCCATCGGAGCCAAACAAATTAAATTTGCTTTCATCGCTCCACAAGACTTTAGCCCATTGTTCATTTGACCAATCCTTGTAACGTTTTGCAAATTCCAGGCGCTTCTTTTTATTGATTGCACTGATGAGAGGTTTCTTTGCGGGTCATCTCGCATGCAAATTAGCCTCTTTCAACCTACGGCGAACAGTGTGAACGCCTATAGAGACTCCCATTTGCTCATTTGCGAAATTAGCAACGTCCACTGCGGTCTTTCGTGGATCTCTTTTAACCAGTGCAATCATCTGGCGGTCTTGGCGAGAGGTAGTTTTTCGAGGATTACCACTACCTGGTTTCCTTTCCACACTATTTCTCAAGGAAAATCGAGATTTAATCCGACATACGGTTGATTGATTTACACCAAAGAGGTGTCCAACTTCACGCATGGATTTTCCTTCTTCTAAGGCTTTAATGATTGCAGTTTTGCTGTCAGCTGTCAGCTGAGAGCTGCTTCTATTACAAAACACATGCTGTATAACTTATTTAAGAAATTTTCAATTATAATTAAATAAATAACTTACTTTAACTATTTTTTTATTATGTTGCATTTTTTTTGCTCGCTAAAAATTTGCACTTTTTTCACTAGTTCAAAAATATTTAACTTTTTAAAGGAGAATTTGGAATAAACTGTGGTTACTTTGAAAACTTATAATTGAAAGAATTAACAGCAAAAGAAAATAGATAAATTTTTTACGGTTATTGTGAAACAGATTTTATTAAAGATCATATGGCACAGTGTTGCATTTTTTGTGCTCGCTACTGTTGTGTCCTTTTTCACTTGATACACTCAAACCTCTGCCACCACTACGACCAGCAGCATAAATTTTAAATGTCTCGTGTTGGTATGCGTTTATTTATGATTTTATACGTTGAAGAGTCGAGTTGAGTTGAGTCGTCTCTTCAAAAAAATTTTTTTTTGTTTCCTTTTATTTGCGTTGAAAATTTGTTTGTTTTTTAATGCCACTAAGTGTATGCGAATGTACGTTTATTTTCATACGTTTTCTCTCTTCGTTTACAATAACAGTTTATAGAGCCCCAAAATAAAAACTAAAAGATTGAAATAAAAACAAAAAACAAATAAAAATTGCAATCGCAATTGCAATTGCAATTCTCTCTGTTTGTGCACGATGATTGAGGCATAAATTTGACAGTTAAAAAGTCAATTTGACATTTTAAATGGCAAAAAAAAAAAAAAAAAACACAAAAAACGTTGCAATAAAAACTTAACCCCGTTCAGCCATTTCTCATTTTATTTCACTCGGGTTTTCTATGTGTTTTTCAGTGTTTTTTTCTTCTCATTCGTTTTTCTGTTTTTAATTTGTGTGTTTAGTTGTTTATGTGTCTTCCTTCTATTTTTTTTTATATTTTTTTGGTGTGTTTCTTTGCTTATGTTGTTGAAGTTATTGCCGTTGATGTTTCTTTTACTGTTGATATGGATGTTGATGTTGATGTTGCTGTTGTTAGTAGATTGTGACAACTGCAGGATTTTTTTATTTCGATTTGAATTTTCCTATTACTAGAGCATGTGATACACACAAAACAAATAAACATCATGTACACGCATACACTGTCACACTACACTTTCGCCTATTCATATTCATATACACGAAGCAAGTTTACATATAATGGGTGATTTTTTAAGAGCTATAGGAAAATTTTTTTTCAAAATAATAAAAACACAAAAAATTCAGAAAAATGCACGAAATCTTTATTTGTATCGATAGTACGGTCCATATAATTTAATGTTTGAAGATTATTTCACGCAAATGTAGAGTGCGAATGCGCCTCAAATGTTCCATCCGTTTAGTCCAATTTTGGCATACTCTTTCCAATATTTCGGCCGTTATCTCACAAATAAATGCTTCAATGTGGTCTTCCAATGCCTCAATTGAAGCGGGCTTGTCTGTATAGACATGAGCTTTACTATAGCTCCATAAAAACTAGTCTAACGGCGTTAAATCGCACGATCTAGGCGGCCAATTAACCGGTCCCGAACGTGAAATAAAATGTTCACCGAACTCGCCTCTCAATAAGTCCATTGTTACGCGTGCTTTGTGGCATGTGGCGCCGTCTTGTTGAAACCACATGTTATGCAAGTCATGCTCTTGCATTTTGAACAAAAAAAAGTTGGATATCATCTCACGGTAGCGCTCACCGTTTACAATTACGTTACGATTCGCAGCATCTTTGAAAAAGTACGGTCCAATGATGCCACCAGGCCTTAAACCGCACTAATACATACATAATTGGCCATTACAACCCTTAAGTCAGGATTACGACCTAGCTTCTCACACCACTTATGTTGTGTGCGTTAATTTTATACATGAGTGGCGGCACCTACAGTTTAAAGTCGACTCCGAACGACAGATTTTTGAGAAGCTTTTCATGGCAATTTTTACTCTCAGAGTCTTTGCCAGAAATCTGCTGAGAGAGGAAGTCGCCGAAGAAATATTTTTCGTTTTGATGTCTGACCTGGGATTCGAACCCGGGCCTTTCGTCTAATAAGCCAACACACTACCCACTAGACCACTAGACCACGGCGACTACCAACCGCACCAAACTGTAACTTTTTCTGAATGCATTGGTAGCTTTTCCAATGCTTCTGGCTGATCTTCACTCCAAAATCGAAAATTCTGCTTATTTACGTATCCATGGAGCCGAAAATGAGCTTCGTCGCTGAACACAATTTTTCGATAAAGAAGAGGATTTTCGGTCAACTTTCCAATAGCCCATTCACCAAAAATTTTGTGTTGCGGTAGGTCGTTCGGCTTCAATTCTTGCTGTATTTTGAAAGGCTTCACACCTAAATTCTTTCGTAAAATGTTTTACGTTGTTGAGTAAAAGAGGCCCAATTGCTGCAAATGGCGACGAATCGATAATTGATGGACATCATTAACACTGGCCGATACAGCTGCGATATTTTCATCAGTTCGCACTCTACGTAAGCGTGTTGGTGGTTTAATGTCCAACAATGTAAATTTGGTGCGAAATTTAGTCACAATAGCCCGAATAGTCGCTTCTTCAGTGGGTTGATTAAACTGACCATAAAATGGAAGAAGCTCGGGATGAACTTCCCTAACAGAGCACGTATTTTGATGATACAAATTTAATGATTTGCAAGCGTTTTTCGTTTGTAAGACGATTCATGGTTAAATTATAGACCAAACTGAAGATGTTTGACAGTGAAACAAAACGCGAAACGTGCGTGAACTGTTTAAACTAGTGTTGCCAAAAAGATAATCACCCCTATCGTGAATATTATGGGAATAAATTATTTGGGAGTAAACTTTTATTCCCATCCCAAAAAATCGGTATTGCGAATATATTGGGAGTAAAAGTTTTTATTGTGAATTAGTGAAGACAAACATTTTTTTATTGTGAATTACCTCTCAACAATTTATGAAAGAAAAATATAAATATTAAAAAATGAATAGCGTTTATCTTAATTTTTTGGTGCTGGAAGAGGAGAAATAATCTATGGGAAAGTAGTAGAGAAGGGCTATTAGAAATGAATCGAATCCACAATCGGTCTCTGAGCTGAAGTAGGAATTATACATACTAAAATATTATATCCTTTACAGATTTCAGGATTATTACAGGACGAACAAATACCTACTGAATGTGTCGATGGAAAACCTGCCCCACAGGAAGGTAGCTACCAAAAGTTAGTAGGTAGGCAAATTAAGGTCAGTTTGGCGGAGTTTTCATTCAGCGAAGTGCTTTTAGAAGAATTAACAACATTTGAAAGAGTTTTATGGCCTCAGTAGATTGTGTGGCTGGCTTCTGAGAAAATGCAAGAGATTGTAAAATGGTTTTAAACAAAATACAAAATTCCAGGTGTTGTGGGTTGTATAGAGGGCATACAAGTACGACGATGAAGTATATACAACCGGAAAGGTTACAACAGTACATAATGTTGCGATTGTAAGCATATGATTTGTACTTGTTTAATAAATTCCTTTTTATATTTTATAATTCATTGCTACCATCGCTTCCAACATACAATTAATCTGCTCCTTATTTACATTTCCTTAAATGAAACAAAAAATCAACATCAAAACATTTCATTTATAAGTTCCATGTTCCGTTCTTGTTCCCATTGGCAGGTGTTAAGAATTAATTCTACAAAATAATTCTTGGGAATAAACATTGGCGATACCAAACTTTTTTATGTTTGTGAATTCACTCCCAAAAATGTTTTTGGGAACGATTCACAATAGGAAATGACGAATTTTGGGAATTTTTTTTTTGGGAATAGTTATTTGCGATAGGGGTGAATAGCTAAAAAATCACCTTTTATAAGTAAAAAGGGGAACAACCCTGCAAATATATGACACACTACAATAGGCTGTTAAAGATTTTGTTATATGATATAAAGAGCTCTCTTTAATAGCAATTTAATCCTTAAAATCTTTTATTAAATTTTTCTCTCTCTCTTTCTCTCTCTTCAATGTATCCCATGCTTTGTACGAATTAATTTAAAAAATTCTTTGCAAAAAAGTTGAATCTCCGTTACAAACTAAACACCAAAATGAATATGCCCATGTCCTAAATACACCAAAAATTTTGTTTGTGTGGAATAGAGGAAGAGTTCACTGGCAATTTCAAGTGTACAAATACTTACACACTAAAACTGTCGGCATATTTGCTTGTATGAATGTATGTGTGTATGTGTACGGGCATCGTTAGAAATTGTAACATCAGTTTTGCAAATTAGAACTAAAATGTCAACAACACAATAGTCACTTTCAAGTTTTTCCAACAATGACAACAAAAAACGATCGAAAAATAAACAGAGAGAGAGAGAGAGAGAGCGAAAGAGAGTGATAATAAAAAACCGCTAATATTGCTACACATACATAGATAAACGGAAAATATACGACACTCTACAGCCTTGAAGTTTTCAGTTATGTTTTCAAAACAAATGCAAAATATTGCCATAAGAAATGAATTTATTTGGAGTTTTTCTCAATACTTTCAACTCAATTTCTGTGTTGTTTTAAGTCATGAATACTTTTTTGTTCAGCATTTATAATCTCGGGTTTACGGGATCACTGGAACCATTCGAAAGCTTATGAGCAATACTAGCAACCCAACTGCTTGCTTCTCCAGCGATAGAAAACTGGATACTCCTCTGCAACACCTGCAGAGGTCATTGGCAATATGACCAACATGAGTCCGAGGTTTTACGTGAGTTTCTCCATAATGATATACCCCACCGTGCTCAAAGCACGGTTGAAAACAATACGTCTACCATCGCCCAAACACACAATGATGGAGTCCTAGGTAATGCCTTGCTACATCACCATACGTGAGTACCAATTCGAAGCCTTGCATTTGTACAAGACTTTCCTCTTCGTTAGGGGTAGAGAACTATGAATTCTGATTTGCGTGAGCACCGCCATGATGGCATATCCCACGTGTGAATATTAAGCGTAGACCATCGCCCCTACCTTCATGCTGTAAACACTGGCTACAGCCAGAAAGTAGGTACCAATTCGAAGTCATGCTGCCTGTACATGACTTCCCTCCTGTTTAGGGGTGGAAGACTATCTACGCTCCACTTTTTACAATAATTAAGAGTGCATCACTATACCGTGCATGCGCTCACCCAGCGATTTAGCTTTAAACCACAGCCACCACGTTGCTCCCACAAGGGGGACAACCATTGTCGAGCAGAGATGAATCTCTGGGGGCTTCCGAAACCAATGGTACCAGAATTAAGCCTCCGGTCGAGCTTTGCAGTCCAGTCTGCTACCAGTTGAACCTCATATGATTTAATTACATTACAACCCTTCAGTCAGGATTACGACCTAGCTTCTCACACCACTTATGTTGTGTGCGTTAATTTTATACATGAGTGGCGGGACCTACAGTTTAAAGTCGACTCCGAACGACAGATTTTTGAGAAGCTTTTCATGGCAATTTTTACTCTCAGAGTCTTTGCCAGAAATCTGATGAGTGGAAGTCGCCGAAGAAATATTTTTCGTTTTTATGTCTAACCTGGGATTCGAACCCGGGCCTTTCGTCTAATAAGCCAACACACTACTTACTAGACCACGGCGACTTCTAACATTAGCCTCCAGAATTATATAGCCTGCAATGACTATGATACCAGATTGATTTTTCCATCCGCCTTTTATTTAACCTTTAGCAGATTTATCCGCATCGAAAGCCATTCACAATGCATTAGCATAACTCACTAAGGCATATTCAATTCATTTTCATAACAAAAATTACCCGAGAGTTCAATGGTTGCATAATATCTATCGTTACGCTACACAGTTTTTGCAGAATATCACTTGGGTTCAGTACGTTACACAACTGATCCGGATCATCCTAGAACCAGTGCCCTCACATGCCCATAAAGACTGTCGCATAACTCTAACAAAGCCTGTAGCAGCCAGAAGTTATTTAAGAAAAGAACTGTCAGCCAATCTGTTTATCAGATTGCGATGCCCTAAACAGAGCCTACAGGGCCATAGATATACCAACACAGTCAGCTATGTGTCGTGCCCCGGTTTAAGTATTTTTTTTTATATTTACCGCCTTTGTGGTTCTGGTTTAGGTATTTAAATTCCAGTTCAATGAAATTCCGAAATATTTGGTGTCATCGACCACTATCGGTGCTAGAGAATTAAATAAAAATTATCACACAGAAGTCGCCGTGGTCTAGTGGGTAGTGTGTTGGCATATTAGACAAAAGGCCCGGGTTCGAATCCCAGGTCAGACATCAAAACGAAAAATATTTCTTCGGCGACTTCTTCTCAGCAGATTTCTGGCAAAAACCCTGAGAGTAAATAAAATTGCCATGAAAAGTTTCCCTAACATCAAACGTGCGGAGTCGACTTTAAACTGTAGGTCCCGCCACTCATTTATAAAATTAACGCACACAGCATAAGTGGTGTGAGAAGCTAGGTCGTAATCCTGACTGAAGGGTTGTAATGGCCAATTATGTATGTTATGTATGTATCACACAGAATGCTGTGACTTCGTAGTCTAGCAGGCATGGAAAGGGCTTATTAAACGTGAAGCCATGGTTCAAACCCCAGGTCAGTTATCTCCAAGAAAACGAAATATGAAATAAGATTTCTTCGGTGACTTCCTCTTAGCAGATTTCTGGCAAAAACTTTGAGTTTAAAAATAAAATTGCCACGAAAAAGTTTCTTAAAAATCTGTCGTTCGGAATCGACTTTAAGCTAAAGGTCCCGCCTCACTAGTTCAATATAAGTGATAACATAAGTTAGGTTGTAATCCTGACTAAAGTAGGGTTATAATGACCAACTATGTGTGTATATACTGACAGTTAAACGGCCATTAGATGGCCGACAGAACGTGTATATCATTTCTAAGATTGTCCAAGAATGGTAGAAGTCTGTGGAAGAGATAACAAGACATTCAGTCTACTACTTAGATGGATCCTAGAGTAGGGGATATTGAAGATAATTTCAAAACTGATACATTTCCTAAAGTATAATAGAGAATTCGAAAATGGGATTAGAACTCCTCTGCAGAAGATCAGATATGTGATTCAACGCAAGCTGTACTTATTTGTTAAGGATAAACGTGTTAACGAGCACAGTTGTATGGAGAACCTAAGCAACCTGATTCAAGAGGGTCATAGGTTGAAAAACATTTGCGTTTTACATAACCAGAGCCTATTGCAGAACTATGTGGCAATTATAACGGAATATTGGCCGCTGTGTACATCCTCCTTAGATTGTCTTTAGCAGTAGTTGTAATGATCAATGCTGGCATCTGAAGCGAAAAGCTCTTGGCCATTCAGAATATATTGACCGAACGTATCCAACTAATGGTGATCTGAATACAGGATATAAGTAAGCTAATCTAACCTTTGACTCTTTGATCTCATGTAAGGCTATGATAACTAACTAAAATCATATCGACGCCTCCGTTCTATAACATTCTAAGTCGGAAAAGTGTATTTTGAGTTATGAGCTCTCAAAGTTGTCACGCGCCGATTTTTCCCTATAACTTCGGAACGGATCGGCGCATCTTAACCAAATTTTGACAGAATTTAAGTTAGAATTTAAAAATGTTCTAAGTACACTTAGAACGTTATAGAATGAAGGCGTCGTTATACTTTATAAGACTAAAAACCTTTGTTCCCACCGTTTAAACTGGATTTTATCAAATTCACTAAGACGTTGTTGTTACAAATTCAATTTCAAAGCTACTATAACCAGCATATTAATGCAGTACTGTCGGGGCAACATAGACATATAAGAAGTGCCACTAGTCAACTAGTCAGACAACAATAATAACAACAACAGCAACAACAACAGCAAATATTTACAATTCACATGGAAATGCAAGCAAACTCAACTCATGACTGCGTATGCTTCTGTTCACATGAATAGAAGTCAACTTGTGTTGTGTTGTGTTGTGTTGTGTTGCGTTGTTCATCCACATAAAAGTGTCACAGAAATGTAGATTATTTTTGGAAAAGAAAAACAGAGAGTTCAACTAAAACCGTATGTATGTCTGTCTGTCATGTATTTAAAGAAAAAAATTTTTTTGCAAAAATTTTATCTTCATTTTCGTTGCTTTACGTTTCAATTTTTCTCATCACTTGCAATTTGGTTTTCAAATGTTTTTTTTTTCCTTAGTTTTTTCTTTCATTTCTATTTGATTATTTGCATTTTTGTCACTTTATCTTAAGCGAAAAGGGATTTATTTTTTCGCATTCGTTTTCTTTTTGCAGTATGAATAACAAAAAGACGAAAAAAATTATGAAAAAAAAAATTCTCTCTTAAGTCTGTACTGTATTATCCTAGTGCATATGGTACCTAGTTTGACTGGGATGTCTGTCCAAGTCGTTTATCTGTCTGTCCAAGTGTGTGTTTGTCTATTTGTCTGTTGCCATATTGTTTAGTATTTATTTAGGAAAGTGCAATGAGTGTTAAGCACCAGCATCTCATGTTTATTTCTGTCTGTCTTGGGGTTGTTTTTCTTTTCTTCTTCGGTTCCTATGATTATGAGAAGATGAAAGAAAGAAAGAAAGAAGGAAAAATTTAGTTCAACTTGAAGTTTTACCCTGAAATACAAACTCATTTGCATGCAAACTCAATTATGCTTTTTGCTCTTACACAACAGCCAACACCAACGAAGCTTGTAGAAGCTGTTGTCTAGCAACGAAGCACCTTTCAAATGCATGCATACATGCATGCATGAACATATGAATGAATGCATGGCTGTAGGTCTTCATAGTTTCCATTAACTTTATTACGATTTTTATTTAGATTTTCTCTCTGTATGTGTGTGTTCCAAAGGAAAATCTAATTAAAATAATTATTTTCTTATCATAATATTGTTTGTTACAAGACAAATCCGATTAAAACTCTATATGCAACACAATAAATTTATTCTCTATGTATTTTTTTTCTAACTTACAGATGGTGGCAATCAGCCCGTGAAATACGCTTGATATTGGAAAATCACAAAATGCCATATGAAGACTTAAGATGTGTGCTTCATAAGAAACGTAATAGGACGCAAGAGGCACAGGAGTTAACAAATGCAACAAATGAAATGTCAATAAGTCAAGGTACAAAAATGTCATGCCATCAGCAAAACACAAAGGAAGGCACCGAGGACAGCTCTAAAACACTCAATACACAAAGCCAAAGCCAGAGCCAGAGCCAGAGTCAGAGTCCGAGTCAGAGCCAGAGTAATAATGTTGATGATAATAATGCTAATGCTAGCCATGAGAAACCATGTCAAACTATTATACAATCTTTGCTTTCAATGTCTTTATTTCCAAATACAACAATAGCAACACCAGCAATCAATTGTAAGTAATAATTTGAACACAATGGCCCCGTAACAGTCAATTCAAACAATACCTTTTCTGTTCTTCTTCTTCTTCTTCTTCATTTTACCTTCCTTTTTCAATTGTAATCTGACAATAGACAGTCATGCTAATGGCAACAACAATTATCTGTTATGGCAAGAAGATGATCATCATTGTCATGATAGTTCAAAAAATAAATTGAAAATGTCCCACAATAATAACTCGAATGTTAATACCAGTGCAGCAGCAACAACAACAGCAACAACAACTGCAACAACAATAGAAAAAGTTAACAAAAGTCCTAGTGCAACAATTGCCCTCGGCAATAAGAATATGCCCTTAGAGTCCCATTATATATTTGATTGTATTGCCGTTGTTTAATTCCGTAAATGTAACGTGGTGGGGGAGAGAAGGACAGTTTAAATAAAAAAAAAAAACAAACTTGTATTGAAAAACAATGCAAAAATGCAAACTCTTTGTTGGGAAATTACTTAAGCCCCAGGTATACGGTTGCCTATTACTGTTCACGATTAGTGCCTACAGACTCTCCTTTTCAATTTGTTGATGTGTTACACTGCATTATCATAGCTTAGGCTGGCGTAATTTATTATCCAAACCATAATTGTTTATTTACAATTTTAAAACAATTAAAATAAATGCTGAATCATCTTTGAATTTTTAAGTATAAAACCGAAAAAAAAAATTGTGATTTTATTTTAGTAAGAAAGGCAGACAGGAAAAAAATCGATAAAAATATTGCCATTGCCTCTCCACTAGCAATTGAACACAATGATAAAGCAGTTTGGAATTTTTCAATAAAATTACCTCCTAGGCTTTTAATAAAAGCCTGTGAAACAGAAATTTACATCACAGTTATTGAATTCTACAAAAAAAAAATGTAAAGGCAGCTATAATTACAACCCTTACAGAGAGATCTCAGATGACCATGGTCCTAGCAGCTTTTAAGTTATTTCCCCGGCCTAGCTAATGCAACTTGTATAGACAGCAACTTGTATAGACACATACTGGGCGGTATCTCAGCCATAACTTGACCAATGTTGGATTTTAAATGCTCAAGAGTTGAAGGTTTATCTGCATAAACACGGTCTTTCGCGTAGCCCCACAAAAAAGATTGTCTAATGGTGTCAAATCGCATGATCTTGGTGGCCAGTTAATATTGCCACGACGAGAAATTACGCGGCTAGGAAATGTCTCTTGCAATAAAGCCATATTCACTCGAGTTGTGTGGCTTCTGGGATCGTATTATTGAAACCACGTATTCTCGTAAGTATTTTTCAATAGCATAATGCTCCTAATTGACTGTGACAGTCGTTCCATCATTGTTTTCAAAGAAGTAAAGTCCAATCACACCTTCAAACCAAAGAGCGTACCAAACAGTGATTTTTTCTAGATGTAATGACACCTCTCTTCAATTACTTGAGGATTCTCATAACCCAAAATACGACAATTTTGTTTATTAACATACCCACCAAGTGCTGAAATGTGCTTCATCGCTGAAGAAAATTTTGTTAGAAAAATTCCTGTCCACCGCCTGTTGTTCAAGCACCCATTCCACGTGTTTACGACATTGTGAATGGTCAGCTGGCATCAGTTGTTGCGTGAGCTGGACTTTATATGGATGTAGGTGTAGATCTAAATGCAAAATACGCCATAATATGCCGGAAGACAGTCCTAATTCCTGAGAACGACGAGGAATCGATATATTCGGGTCTTCGGCAATACTTTCACTTATAATAGCGAGATTTTCTGCGGAACGAGCGAAACGATGATGCACAGGCCTTTCAATATTTGTAACCACTTCAGTCTCTTCAAATTTCTTCACAATTTTATTTAAACTATAATCTCCTCTTAAACCACAATACGTGGCTGTGGTGGAATCAGCATTTTTGTAGTAGGTTTTGATAATTTTTATGCGTTGTGTGATAGTTAAGATGGAAGTCGCCGTGGTCTAGTGGGTAGTGTGTTGGCTTATTAGACAAAAGGCCCGGGTTCGTATCCCAGGTCAGACATCAAAACGAAAAATATTTCTTCGGCGACTTCCTCTCAACAGATTTCTGGCAAAGACTCTGAGAGTAAAAATTGCCATGAAAAGCTTCCCAAAAATCTGTCGTCCGGAGTCGACTTTAAACTGTAGGTCCCGCCACTCATGTATAAAATTAACGCACACAGCATAAGTGGTGTGAGAAGCTAGGTCGTAATCCTGACTGAAGGGTTGTAATGGCCAATGTGATAGTTAAGCGATCCATTTTCGCAAATGTCAGATTTAATTTGCCTAATGACGAATTCCAGTCCCATACTTTTGAAACCACGAAATGGATAGCCCTTTATCTCCTATTCAAATTGAATAGAGTACATCTTTCGTTGGCACAGTTGGAAGCAATTCAATACTTTCCCTGACTCGTTGCGAAGTATTTTCAAAAATTACAGATTTAACTGGTTCTCTCGAGAAAGCATTTAAAAAGGAAACCGTCAGCCAATCTATCAGAATTTGATGTCCTCTAATAAATTTGCATATCTTCGGTGCTTGCTATGGGGAAAAGGAGACTTAACTCTCAAGATAGCCTGCAGTGACCAGAAGTCATTTACAGAAGGAATTGTCAGTCAATCTATTTATCAGATCTTAATGTCCTCTAATAAATTTCATATCACTAACTATAGTCTGCATATCTCTGGTGCTTGCCATGGGCAAAAGGCTTAACTCTAACAAAAAGTCATTAAAGAAAGGAAAAGTCATGCCCATATTGCCGTAGTCTAGTAGGTGTGTTGGCTTAATAGACGCAAGGCCCGAGGTCTTTCCTAGGTCAGGCATTACAATGAAAATATAAAAAAAAATATTTCTTAGGCGACTTTTTCTCAGCAGATTTCTGGCAAAACTCTGAGGGTAAATAAAAAATTGCCATGTAAAGTTTCATCAAAAATATGTCGTTTGAAGTCGACTTTAAACTATAGGTTCCGCCACTCACTTATAAGATTAACATACACAACATGAGTGGTATGAGAAACTAGGTTGTAATCCTGACTGAAGGGTTGTAATGGCCAATTATGTATGCATGTAGCCATGTCTTTAACAGAGCCTACAGGACAGTAGTTATACCAAAACTGTCAGCTCTGTATTGAGCCCCAGTTTTAGATTTTTTTTTGGTTTCTTGCCTTTGTGGTTCTGAGTTACGTTCAATGTTATTCCAGTTCAATGTAATTCCCGAAATAGTGGGAGTTATTGGCCACCATAGGTGCTACAGAATTAAATAAAAATTATCACACAGAATGCTGTGACTTCGTAGTCTAGTAGGTAGTGTAGTAGGCTTATTAGAGGTAAGGCCATGGTTTAAAATCGAGGTCAGATATTTCAAACAAAACGAAATATGAAATAAGATTTCTTTGGCGACTTCCTTTCAGCAGATTACTGGCAGCATCTAGAATTAAATAGAAATTATTACAGAATGCTGTGATGCCGTAGTCTAGTAGGTAGTGAGATGGCTTATTAGACGTGAGGCCATCGTTTAAACTTTAGGACAGATATCTCCAACGAAACGAAATATGAAATAAGATTACTTCAGTGACTTCCTTTCAGCAGATTATTTGCAAAACTCTGATGGTAAATCAAATAGCCATGTAAAGTTTCTCAAAAATCTGTCATTCGGAGGCGACTTTAAACTGTAAGTCCCGCCACTCCTGTATACAATAAATACACGGAACATACTTAAGTGGTGTGAGAAGCTAGATTGTTAATAATGACTGAAGGATTGCAATGACCATTTATGTAAGTCATTACTGAATGCAGAGCTCTGTATTATTTGTTATGGCTTCTGAACTACCGAAAATATCTTGGCTTTTTTACATGGTACGCTTATATGCCATATATGAAGACAAAACATCATATATATTATTTCTAAAGCACTTTTTTTTGTTGGTTGCAAATATCTCCCATACCACCGCATCAAATTTAATGAATGATATCTCATTTTAAAGCTTATATCTAACACTAATGGCGAAAAATAATTAGAAATTGAAAAATTAATATTTTCATTGATAAAAATTATATTTTATATAGAACTGCATAATAATACTGTTGTTATTGTTTTACAATCATCATATATATTATTTCTAAAGCACTTTTTTTTGTCGGTTGCAAATATCTTCCATACCACCGCATCAAATTTAATGAATGATATCTCATTTTAAAGCTTATATCTAACACTAATGGCGAAAAATAATTAGAAATTGAAAAATTAATATTTTCATTGATAAAAATTATATTTTATATAGAACTGCATAATAATACTGTTGTTATTGTTTTACAATCGTCATATATCTTATTTCTAAAATACTTTTTTTTGTCGGTTGCAAATATCTCCCATACCACCGCATCAAATTTAATGAATGATATCTCATTTTAAAGCTTATATCTAACACTAATGGCGAAAAATAATTAGAAATTGTAAAATTAATATTTTCATTGATAAAAATTATATTTTATATAGAACTGCATAATAATACTGTTGTTATTGTTTTAAAATCATCATATATATTATTTCTAAAGCACTTTTTTTTGTTGGTTGCAAATATCTCCCATAGCACAGCATCAAATTTAGTGAATGATATCTCATTTTAAAGCTTATATCTAACACTAATGGCGAAAAATAATTAGAAATTGTAAAACTAATATTTTCATTGATAAAAATTATATAGAACTGCATAATAATACTTTTGTCATTGTGATTACATGTTTTTGTTCAAGTGTGCTAATACAGGGTCGCTTAATAGTAATGCAGTTCTACATAATATAGTATGTATTAAAATCCATTCTGGCAATACCGCTATTTACTATAATGCCGTTTATTACTAAAAATCTGTTTTGGCAATTATTTTTATGTTACAAAAATGACAACTAACGGTGCGAAATATTCGCACGGGTCATCTAGTTAACAAATTATTGATAAATCACTTTGCAGAAGATGTTTAAGCCAAACAACTGGGTTTTTCGTATGAAATATATTCCATAAAATCAAAACTTTATCCCAGAAAATCTGTATAAGGCAATAAATAATGGAGTATTTGCATTTAAGATGAAATTATTGAAATTTTTTTATTGTAAGCACATGTAACAATTAATTTGACTTAACAAATGAAATTTCTGTAATGTTTTCTATTTACTTTGCAAGTGTCATGGGTGTCCTGGGTGTGTCATGGGTATATAGAAAGTATTATTACGCAGCCTGCGTGTATATTCATGCTACTGCCATCATTACATTAAGAAAAAACAGGCAACAACAATGACAACAACTAACAAATATTTGTTGTTGTTTGTTTTTCAATATTTTTCTTTGCTTTTCTTTCTTTGTTTTAATACCATTTTAATGTAGAGTACTTTTGACACACACACACACACACAGAGTATGTCATTAGGCTTGAAAAAGTCTTTGACGGAGTGTATAAAAATACCAAAAGAGACGGCATTATTATGTCTTCCTGTGTAAACAATACTCGGGTGACGTGTAAAGAATGGAAAAAAAGCAATGAAAACAATAACAATGTAAAGAAAATGAAAAGTAAATGAACAATTTGATAAGATTTATTTGACAGTTGAAACAACACACACACACACATACACAAGCAACAGTATTTTTATGCTTAGACAGTAAGAGTAGCAGTAGCAGTAGCAACAGCAGCAGAAATAGCATTAGCAACAGCAGTAGTATTGAGAAACAATGCGTAGTAGTTTGGTTTGAAATCAAAGTTGCCTTGGGAAGTTGGTTGGGTTTGGGCTGGTGGCTTTTTTAAGCTCTTAATACGTTTAAATTAATTGTAGGAAATTTACAGTGCTTAACATATGTGTGTGTGTACATACATACATACACTCATTATAAGAACATTTTCGTTGTAATTTTTTTTTCGATTTATACCCGCTAAATAGGAAGTATTGGTGACAACATATGGGCCCTATGACGTTCTAAACAATATTCAATGAGTCCTAGTACAGCCTTGACAACAATAAATTTATTTTTGCTTTACACACTCACACACACACTCTCTCTCTCTCTATCACATACTCATACATAGAGAGAGAGTCACACATCCATCAAATGACACAAGTTACAACAAGTGATTGATGGCCTATAAATTAGTCATTTTGAAATGTTTGCACGAGTTTAATGTATGTGTGTGAGTGTGTGCGGGTGTGTGCGGGTGTTTGTGTAGTATCTGGCTAAATGTAGATGATGGTGGTGGTGATGATGATGTTGATGATGATAATGTTTGTATATGAACATGTGCTGGAGCAGACTTAGAGTAAAGTGTCCTTGTAGCATTCGATAAACACAAAAGAGGATTTCTAAGCTTTGGAAGTAACATTTTTTACTAACAATCTGTACATTGAAGAGTGTACTTAAAATTTTTGCTTTGCTTTCATATTTCTTGACAGAAAAAAATAAAAACAAAGAAAAAATTTCATTATAAATCTGCTTAACAAACACAAAATTTTTAGAAATTTGAAAAGTACAGGTAAAAATCAAAAAAAAAGTGCTTCCCAACAATATTAAACCATTGCTGGCTAGCCTTATCTGTAACACCACCATAAGAAAATTTAAGATTTACTTTCAATAATTTTCATTTGTTTAGAGTTAAGGGATTAAATTGATTGACTTTGATTTGATTGTACGTGTATTTGAGAATTTTAAGAATACTTACGTCTTTATCTCCTAATCTCTCCACGCGACAGTGCAGGAAACCCGTTTGACCCACTGTCACTGTGATATTACGCGGTACATCAAAATCAAAATACGGCAACAGATTTGTTGGTGACACCGTTGTTGTTGTTGTGACATCCAGGGACGATGAATATGACGTTGAATACGTTGTTGTCCAGGACTCTGTAAAAAGTAAAATAAATAATAAAAGCGTTTCCAAAAAACAAAAATTATAGAGAAGAAGGGAAAGAAAAAAAGGCTTAAAGTCATCACTCCAAAAAAAAAAACAAAATAAATAAAAATGCTTGAAACTATTATTAGTTTAGAAAATCATACACATACTCTCTCTCTCTCTCTCTCTCTCTCTTAGCCGAGTTTTGTTGACTGTTTGCTTGGCTTGGTTTGGTTTGGTTGGTTGCCTGCCTGTTTTGTTGCTATAAATTGATGTTGACATTTTCTGTGACATATGGGAATTTATGTTAATGTCTTTACGGGCGCCAGTTTTATTATATTTTTTTTTCTATATTTCTCCCCCCTCTAACATTAAATTGTTTGTTAAATTGTGGTAAAGTTTTGTAAAACAAACAACATTTTGTATAAAAAAAAAAAAATACAAAAAACTGCTATAAAAAACCCTTCTAATGGTTAAAAAAATAGTTGGAAAATATTTGTGTTTGCTTTTCAATGTGTTTTATTGCTTAAACAACTAATAACGCTAAGCAAAGTGTTTCGTAACCCACTATTTTCCTGTAATTTACAAGAGAAGTCTTAAGGAAGTAGTAAAAATTTTCTTTACAATAAATTTTAAAACCGGCTAAAATAGTTTCAACTTTTTCCATAAACAACATTTTGTCTTAAAACACATTATAAAGGTATTCTCCTCATATAAAGCACAAAAAATGCAACACTGTGCCATATGATCTTTAATAAGATCTATTTCAAAATAACGGTAACTAATTTATCTATTTTCTTTTGATGTTAATTCTTTCAATTCAAAAAGTTTTCAAAGTAACCACAGTTTATTCCAAATTCTGCTTTAAAAAGTTAAATATTTTTGAATTAGTGAAAAAAGTGCAAATTTTTAGCGAGCAAAAAAAATGCAACATAATAAAAAAATAGTTAAAGTAAGTTATTTATTTAATTATAATTGCAAATTTCTTAAATAAGTTATACAACATGTGTTTTGTAATAGAAGCAGCTCTCAGCTCTCAACTGACAGCAAAACTGCAATCATTAAAGCCTTAGAAGAAGGAAAATCCATGCGTGAAGTTGGACACCTCTTTGGTGTAAATCAATCAACCGTATGTCGGATTAAATCTCGATTTTCCTTGAGAAATAGTGTGGAAAGGAAACCAGGTACTGGTAATCCTCAAAAAACTACCTCTCGCCAAGACCGCCAGATGATTGCACGAAAGACCGCAGTGGACGTTGCTAATTTTGCAAATGAGCAAATGGGAGTCTCTATAGGCGTTCACCCTGTTCGCCGTAGGTTGAAAGAGGCTAATTTGCATGCGAGACGACCCGCAAAGAAACCGCTCATCAGTGTAATTAATAAAAAGAAGCGCCTGGAATTTGCAAAACATTACAAGGATTGGTCAAATGAACAACGGGCTAAAGTCTTGTGGAGCGATGAAAGCAAATTTCGAAGACCGCCTGAACAGAGATATTCTCCAAGATATCAACTTCCAACCGTAAAACATGGCGGTGGATCAATAATGGTGTGGGGTAAGGAACGATATGTTTAAAAAAAATTATTGATTTTACGTCACGTATTTACAGGTGCGTTTTCCCGTGATGGGGTAGGTCCCTTAACTCAAATCGAAGGAAAAATGGACGCCAAGAAGTACTGTGAAATCCTTGGAGAACACATGCTTCCTCATCTGCGGGAAAAAATGCCTCCTGGTAGCATATTCCAACAGGATAACGATCCAAAGCACTCAAGTCGCTTAGCTCGAAACTTTTTAATCGACAATGATGCCAATGTTTTGGATTGGCCATCACAGTCTCCCGATCTAAACCCCATAGAAAATCTATGGGAGCTATTAGATCGGGAAGTTAAGAGGAAACATCCGTCAAATAAGAGGCAATTAGAAGAAATTTTGAAAAGTGAATGGGAGAAAATATCCATTAACACATTAATAGCTTTAGTCGACTCTATGCCTTCTAGGTTGCAAGAAGTCATAAAAAATAAGGGCTACGCCACTAAATATTAATTTTAAGATTTTTTTTGTAAGAATTACTATTTAATTTAAATAAACACATTAAAATTTATGCTGTTGCATTTTTATTGCTCCCATGAAAGAAATTCGCACTCTTTTTAATAAATGACAAAATAATTTATCATTAATTAAAAATATTTACACAATGTTATTGATAATAGGTATCTATAACTGTAGGGATTAATAACCCAAAGAAATATTTTGAACTAGTCACCATTTTTTTAAAATTATCGCACTTAAAGATAATTTTACCCAACGTTGCATTTTTTGTGCTCGCTACTGTATATCTTCATACATTTGTATAGTATTTGATCTTAAGTAAATGCTAGTATTACAAAATCAGAATTCAGAAGTCAAAAACGCTCTCGTATTTCCCATATAAAAAAACAATAATGAATTTAGAAAACAAAACACTAAAGAAATAAAAAACAGTAATAAACACCTATACCTATACAATAACAGATTACAATAACAAAACTACATAGAAACAATAAGATCCTGGAAGTTGCCATTTCAATATTTCTTTTGTAAAGGAAGAACAAAGAATTATAAAAGCACAAAAATAAACACCAATTACCAATAGTTTACAATAACAAAACTACATAGAAGCAGTAAGATTCTCGAAGTTGTCATTGCAGTTATGCCTGCATGATTCCCCATGTAGTATATCCATATAATAAATCAGACATTGTGCATATATTAAGTATTTAGAAGATTAACTTAGATTCCATAGATACATCTATACATAATTGTGCATTACAACTTTTCAGTCAGAATTACGACCTAGCTTCTTACACCACTTATGTTGCGTGTGTTAATTTTATACGGGAGTGGCGGGACATTTAAACTGTTTGTCTGAACGTTAGATTTAAGAGAAACATTTCATGACAATTTTATTTATTCTTAAGGCCATAATTACAACTTGTCGTTAACTAAAGGAAGGATATTAAAGGGCAGATAAATTGTCTTTCATTATTATAAGCGGTTAATATGGTAAAAGTGAGCGTTAAGCTAAAGAGAGGATCTTACCCTACTAGTAAGTTAAGTTTATATTTGAACTTGCCATATGATATATTATTTTCAATATGTCAACTTTAAATATAAACAAAATGATTCTTGAGCGCCCTGGTAGTCTAGTGGGTAGTGTGCTAGACTATTCGCGTGAGGGTCGTGGGTTCGATTCCCACCAGAGGCTCTGGTCTGTGACACTACACCGGGCATATGGTCGAAGTTACTCAGCTCGTACATGAATATAATATAATTTGTAATTGTATTGTAATTCTTAAATAAATAAATAAATTAAATAATAAACAAAATGAGCATATACAACAAAAAAAGGAATCATGTCGTTGCCACTGCGTTTAAAAAAAACTTGTTTAATTGGGCAGTGTTATCGACATTGCTCCGACACTGCCATATTTATTAAAAAGTTAACTTTAGTTTATCTGTAAGTTGTCTCTCAGCAAGTTACTGACAAAAACTCTAAGATTAGGCACTAGTTCCCTGCCAAAGTTGCCTGCCTAAGTTGCCTACCCAAGTTGCCTGCCCAAGTCGCCTACCCAAGTTACCTGCCCCAGTTGTCTACCAAGTTGCCTATCAAGATGCCTGGCCAAGTTGCCTGGCCAAGTTGCCTGGCCAAGTTGCCTAACAAAAATTATATTTTAAAAAGTATGGCAGTGCCGGAAGTCGCCGCACTGGAAGTCGTCATGGTTCGAGTCTCAGGCCAGACATCAAAATAAAATACAAAAAAAAAGTATTTTTTCGGCGATTTCTTCTCAGCAGATTTCTAGCAAAAACTCTGAGAGTAAATAAGTCGACTTTAAACTGTAGGTCCCGCCACTTATGTATAAAATTAATACACACAACATAAGTAGTGTGAGAAACTAGATCAATAATCCTGACTGAAGGGCTGTAATGGCCATTTATGTATGTATGTATGGCAGTGCCGTCACAATGTCGATAACACTGTCAAATTAAACTAGGCAGATGACGAAGAAATATTTTCGTTTTGTTGGAAATATCTGACCTGGTGCTTGAACCAAGGTCTCATATGTAATAAGCCAACGCACTACCTGCTAGACTACGGCAGCTAGCTTAAATTTGGTTTTTTTTCAAAACAGATTTTGATTTGGCACTTCTGGTTGGTGGTTTTTTAGTTTCATGAATTACTTTAGATTCTAATTACTTTAGATTCATGAATTACCATTAGAAGTGTAGAAATTTTCTTGATTCAGTTAAATAATATTAAAAATAATATGAGATTCAATACCAAGTTTGCCACTTACTATTCTCCCTACCTTCCTTTTTCCTCTCACTTAACGTATATTTCGAATTAAAACTCTGCAGGATATTATTGAAAAGACAAAAACCAAATGCCGTAACAATGTAAACTTAAAATAGACAATAAAACTAAAAAATTTTCTCATTTCATTTCATTATTATTAAATATAATTTGAAACTTAAACAAGTTAATGGCTAAAGAATGTCCTAGAAACTAACCTCAGACCAAATTGCATGTATTTTTGACTGGCATTGTTTAAAGAAGTACAACCGAAAAGCTACAAAAATAGCATAGAATGGAGAAATAATGTTTTGGACATTTATTCTCTTCAACCCATGTTGGTTGGTTAAGCTGAAAAAGGTAAATTATTTTGAAATACAAATGAAAATCCCATACGAGAACATTTTTATTTCGATCATCAGCCTCAGCATCATCGTCAGCATGTGTATCATCTGCATCATCAGCATGTGAAAAGTTTTCCACTCAACAGTATTATTTTTATTTTAACTCTCTGACAACTAATTTTGAGGTTTTCATGTTGAAAATAATAGAAATGAAACATTCACACATTCACACATACACACTTGCCTGCATATATACATACACACAGAAATAAATGCTCTTTTTAAAGTGACAGTATCATTTAGAGAAAATATTTTCATGTTACTGCTTTTGGTTTTATTCTACTCTCTACCTCGTTCTCTTTCTCTGGTTGAATTGTTGTAATATTTCAATAGAATGGTAAACTTGTGTAAATGAATTTGCTTCTGTGTGTATGTGGAGAACGTTTTCATTAGTTTTACCGTTCTAATACATGAACAAGGAAATTAAAAGTACCACAATACAACTTAAACAATAACAATAACAACAACAAGAACAACATCTGTAACAATATAACAGCCGAACAATAGTTTACGAAATACCAGAAATACTACGTATAGACACGACGGACAACGAAACAATTTATATTACAAATGTATTTAAGATTTAATGTAGATCTGTAGGGTATGTACATAAACAATCCCGTACCTAAATATGTAGTAGAAATATGTGTTAGTGTGTGTTTTTGTGTATGGTATTGTTGTGTACATAACTCAGCTGGTAATGGTTTAAGTAAAGTGACCACACAACATGTAACAGAAATATACTCAACCAATTACATTTACACACACACTGACACACACAGTTACACTCACACTCTTGCTTTCACAAAACTCACTTTTATTTACTGTTTGCAGTAACTTACAGGAAAGTTTTTTTTTTACATTTGTTAAGCACTTTGTGGATAATATTACTGTCCAGCCTACCTACTAGTAAATTAAACTTTTCCGAAGATAAGGTTTTTAAAGACAAGACAGACAGATTTTGTATTAAATTTCTATTAAGTGTACACGGTTTATACTTAGGAGTTCTTAGAAATATTGTGGGATTGAATCCAGAAGTCTTTTATTGAAATCCAGAACATGTTTTTATTTCTCTAAGCTGTTCTCTTTCCAATTCTTTCTCTTTTTTTGTTTAATTTCGAATTTTTTGTTTCTGCTTTCTTTCAAATTCAATAATTAAGTTTTTTCCAACTGTCTTTATTACTCTAATACCTCATTGGTGTACTGTAGGAGCACCTAGGACCGTGTTAATGTCTGTCGTATCCTAGAATTAAGGTCCTCTACATTGGATTGTTATATGGGGTACAGTTCTATCACTTTTTAACACCCAAAATTGCCTGCATTGCCTACATTGCCTATAAATTTTGTCAATGATGTTATCTTCTGTAGGAGTCAGGGGATTTCCAAAAGGATTATTTGCTTTTAAAACTTCAGGCTTCAAATATTTTGAAATTCTATACAGATCTTGCCATATATTGCTGGAGTGGCAATACCGATAGTTCGTAGTACCTCACAACAATGTCTACTGAAGCATTAATAACGACTAAAAAAGGGAAATGTAGCGGCGTAGTGTAGTGGTCAAAGAGCTTGTCTACAAGCCGAGAAGCTAGGTTTGAATCGCACAGAAGTAAAAACAAGAAAAACCCAGATTCAAATCCCTCGCACATAACATAATTAGTCATTACATTAGTAATGGGACCTACAGTTTAAGTCGACTCCAAACGACAGATTTTTGAGAAACGTTTTAGTAGTCGCCATAGTCTAGTAGGTAGTGTGTTGTCTTATTAGATGAAAGGCCCAAATTCAAACCCCAGGTCATTAAAACGAAAAATTTTAAAATATTTCTTCGATGACTTCCTCTCAGCAGATTTCTGGAAAAAACTCTGAAAAAGCTTCTACAAAAAAATCTTTCTTTCGAAGTCGACTGTAAGCTGGAGGTCCCGCCACTTTTGTATAAAATTAATGCACACAAAACGAGTGGTGTAAAAAGCTAGGACGTTGTACAGTGGGTCACTTCGGGCACTGTACTTATCACAGATGACAAGTACACGTCCTCTAACCTAACCTAACCTTACCTAACATAACATAATTGGTAATTACAACCCATTGGTCATTACAACCCATTGGTCATTACAACCCATTGGTCATTACAACCCTTTGGTCATTACAACCCATTTGTCATTACAACCCATTGGTCATTACATGAGTGGCAGGTCCTGCAGTTTAAAGTCGATTCCGAACGACAGATTTTTGAAAAATTTTTCATGGCAATTTTATTTATTAGTCTTCGAATTTTTGCCAGAAATGTGCTAAGAGAAAGTCGCCGAAGAAATATTTTGCCATATTTTGTTTAGGTGGAGATGCCTGACCTGGGGTTTGAACAGAGGCCTCACGTTTAAACAGCCAACACACCGCCTACTAGATCACGGCGGTTTCTATCCCACTGAAGAGAGAAAAAAACAGTCCAGAAAAACGTCTAGTTTCGAATCCACTTAGAGAAAAACAATAGATGGCAAGCCCATTATCCTAGGACCTGATGACAGCAGACTAATCACCTGCTTAGATGGAACAACAGGAGATTAAAGCAACTGAAACAAAGCCGAAAACGTTTATGGAAGCCATATGCTCCCAAGAGAGATAATGGGGAGAAAAAGAGAAGGGGATCACAGGACAACTCCATTATACGGGCTGAAAAAGGTTATGGAAGCCATATGCTCCCAAGGGAGATAATGGGGAGAAAAAGAGAAGGGGATCACAGGACAACTCCATTATTCGGGCTGAAAAAGGTTATGGAAGCCATATGCTCTTAAGAGGGGTAATGGAAAGAAGGGGATCACAGGACAACTCCATTATACGGGAATTGGGAAACTGTAGTTATGAACTTTTGGTAGAACGGGTCTAGCAAAAGGAGTACAATGATACTTAATAGCTATGCTTCGTTTTTCGATTTTTCCTACATTTGATGACTCTGTTAAGTCGGTTAAGCCTTCTGCTGCCTGGAAGTCGGTGAAAGCTTTCTATACAGAGATATCGTTACACATGCAATTAAAGCAAGTGAAGAAGAGTTTTTCATTGTAAGTTTTGCAAGCCTATTGTCTACAAAAATTATGAGTAGACCTACTTAAAAATATAAGATTATTGATCAACAAATCGTTGTCTTTTTGCTGGAACACAACATATTGTTGCAGCATTGGAACAGAGGACACACGAATGAGTATTGCAATGGTATTGCCTTCCACAGTCTTTATTTTTGTAGGCGATCGAGTAGCCTTAAAATTAACTTCGAGGCACTGGCCTATACATGAGAGCTGTAATTCTATCTTTTAATGGCTATAAATGGTGTAAATTGTAAGGAGAGATCATAGGAAGAGACTTTAGAAACGGCAGCATTTGAATACTTCTGTCAACACTTGAAGTATGTAGCTTGTTCGATGTGACGATGGGGGTCTTCTGACTAATTTTCTGCTGATAAAACAATAACTTTAGCGTAGTGAAAATGTTTAGTATTTAGCGGTGATTTATTTATTTATTTCGTTTATTGATTCCTTACTTTTTTTCCTAGTTTTTTTCATTCAATTCATGGCCAATAAATGTGCAGGAAATTTGTTGTGGTTTTTTTTATTATTTTCACTCAAGCAATTCGAATGCATTTTATTTCATAATAAAGAAGAAAAGCATCCCAATAAACTTTAAAGAAAGAAAGAAAATTCATTGAAATCAACAATGAAAGGAAAAAATCAATAGAAATTGTTTTCTTGTGAAAGGAAATCAACGAGGAAGAATGGAAAAAAAAGTAGGAAAAACTTTTTAAGTGGAAAATTTTTTTTTTTAAGGTAGTAGTGCAGTTCAAAGTAATTTCTTAAACTATAAACTATAAAACGATGTAAAGATTCTAGGTTTTTTTCGTAACGTTTTTTACTTTTTTATGTTTTAAAGGTTTTTTCCTTTAGATTGCTTGGCTCTATTGTTTGCAAACAATGAACTTTTGTTTGCTTCTGGATGTATGTTTGTAGGTGTGTTTATGTGTATGCTTTAATAAGTAAGCAAGAAGAAGAAAAAAAAACGAAATTTAGATCAATTTTCTTATCTCTTAGTTGTTCTTCTTCTTCTGATTTTTGTTACGACTGAATAATGAAAAAAAATTGTTTTATTTGTCTCTCTCTCTCTCTTTAGTTTTTTAGTGAAACAAGTAAAGTTTCCTTCCATTCAAACCCACAACAAAAGCCATTGAAAGAAAACTAGCCTGGTCAGCCAGACAGCAGCGAAACAACAAGAAAAAACCAAACAAACCAAACAAAATAGTTTTTATTTACAATACCATAACTGCCTCTCTCTCATAGCCTCCGCTCTCTATCTCTCTCTCTCCCTCATTGTCATTTTCATTTTTGTTTTCAATGGTTTTAGAACAAACGTTCGTTCATATTTTCTTTAGTTTTTGTTTTCTCTTGTATTTAACTGTGTGAACGTTTTTAAGAGGTTTTTATTGTTTTTTTTTTTTTGTTGTCTTTTTTTGTTAGATTTGATCATAAAAAAATATCAAAATTCATAAAAAAAAATTAAAAACCTACTCACACATACACAGATAAACAATAAAAGAAAAGTAAAAAAATTAAAGCAGACTTTAAGGCGTCACTATCATGGTTTTTTTTTACTTTCCTTTTTTTTATTTAATTTCAGAACAGCAAAAAGAAATAAATTCTGTAATTGAATTCGTTCTCTCTTTCATTTAAATTAACTTCATTAGTTATGAAACCATTTCAGTTACAGAACACAAGAAAATAAAGAAAAGAAAGAAAAAAACACAAACACTGGATGTAACTTGTTTAACTATTTGAACAAAATTTAGCTCATGGAATTTATGACAGAATTCAGGTTTGTGTTCCCCAGATATTTAAAGTTGTACAGGCTAGGGCAATCGCATTAAAAACGAGATGAAACTTTAATTTCATATTTAAAAGCTAAAAATCATTTAAATGCAGTCGATAATGTGGGACACTTGCTGTAACTCCGTTATTTGGAAACGAAACAATTTATGACGTGTATACACGTCATGACCCCCCATAAACCCTTGTTATGACGTCTATAGACGTCAGTGTCCTGATTCATTCATACTCACTACAATGTTGATTTGTAAGTGCAGATTAGGTTAGGTCGGAGTTGTAGCTTTGATATCACAAAGCTTACTTGAGCACGTATAGCGGCCCGTTGTGATGCCACAGATGAACGCAGTCCCTGTACTAATCAAATTCCACCAAAATCAGGGAGAAGGAAGAAGCTAGTTAGCGCAAGGGCTATACAACAAAAGCACGACTACCCCGCACTGGAAAACTATCCAGAAAGTTTGATAAACGAAGCTATATACTTGATATCAATAGATGTTAACTCCGTTAAGCTGGCAAGGAATGGGGAGCCAAATAACCTGTATCTACACCGAACAAGAGACGGGCACTAACAAAGATAGTGGATAACAGTGTCCTCTTCCTCAGCAGATCTGCATTCACGGCAGAAGTTGTTAAATGGGAGTCTCATTCTCTCCGCGATCCATGATGCAATGACCTGTAAGCACGGCCACTGTAGTCGAGATGATGTCACAACCAAGACCAAGTAATTGGTTGCTACGCCTTCTGTCCATCAAGGGCCAGGTGAGTCTAGCGGGGGAACAGGACTCTTCATTGACCCAGAATAGGTTGGCGTCCCAAAGGAATTTCCTTGCAATATCCAACTTAACCGAGGCAGTGGCAAACCAATTCAATAGAAAGGAACTCTTCATTGCCCCAGAATTGGTACGCCTTCTTTCGGGAAGGACTTTTCATTTATTCTGAATAGGTTGGCGTCCCAAAGGAATTTCCTTGCAATAACCAACATAACCGGAAGTCGCCGTGGTCTAGTGGGTAGTGTGTTGGCTTATTAGACAAAAGGCCCGGGTTCGAATCCCAGGTCAGACATCAAAACGAAAAAATATTTCTTTGGTGACTTCTTCTCAGCAGATTTCTGGCAAAGACTCTGAAAGTAAAAATTGCCATAAAAAGTTCTCACAAAAATCTGTCGTTCGGAGTCGACTTTAAACTGTAAGTCCCGCCAGTCTGTATAAAATTAACGCACACAGCATAAGTGGTGTGAGAAGCTAGGTCGTAATCCTGACTGAAGGGTTGTAATGGCCAATTATGTGTATCCAACATAACCGAGGCAAGTGGCAAAACCAATTCAATAGAAGCGGACTCTTCATTGACCCAGAATAGGTTGGTGTCCCAAAGGAATTTCCTTGCAATATCCAACTTGACCGAGGCAAGTGGCATAACCAATTCAATAGAAGAGTATTCCGGAAGAAGCGCAATATCCCGTAATGTCACTGTGCCCGGGTACCCACACCAATGAGACACTGGTGAAGCGCCCAGTAAGAAGGTCGAGACAGCAGGTGACATTTCCTAACGATTCTAGAGTTATTCACGAAACCTGATAAAGATTTTATTGCAGCTTGACTATCATAAATGATCGAGACCCAATTGAAATGAGCACCGTTGACGAGAATCCATTGAGCGGCCTGCTAAATTGCCATTACCTTCGCCTGAAACATGCTGCAGTAGATTTGTAAGCACAAGTTGCAATGAGTATGATGTTAACATTAAACTCATAAGATTCAAAATATGTTTGATTGATAAGCCTACTCATTCAGATTCATAAATTTAGAAAAATACTTAGAAATGATTCGACTCGAGTGACTCGGCTCATACAACAAAATTTACAGTCTTAGTTGTTGTTGCAAACAAAGCAAATACACAACCACAATCATACTTATTTTGCGATTCTTATAAATGTTGAGTCATGGAGAGTCGATGTTAAGTTGTTATGTATGCATATGATGAGTACTACAAACTTTGAATATGAATAGAGGAGGTTCCATGATATTAAAATAAGTATGAATACGTATTATTAATTATGTGCATGATTCGATTCTACTCATCTTTATGAATACTCATTGCTGATCTCTGGTTGTAACATCAAGTTAGACATTTCTTCGTTCTCTGCCTGTCAGCAGAATTCTGGCAAAAACTCGAAGAAAACTAAATAAAATTGCCATGAAGAGTATTTAAAAAAAAAATGTATCCTTTGGTGACGACTTAAAACTGTACATCCCAGTACTCATTTATAAAATTAACACACTTGTTTACATATGTAGCGTATGGGTAATATTCTTTAAAACAATATGCTACATATGTGTGTCTTACACACACACGCATACATGCGAATATATTTGCGTAATTGCTCGTTTATGTATGCATTTGTCTGCTGCATCAACGCACACACGCACACATTATGGTTATGAAATGATTTTTCCTACGTTTGCATAAATGTGACATGATTTCTAGTGGTTGGCAACAATTCGTTCATTGAATACACTCACAGAAAATTGATAGTCAATTTATACGTTTTAAAAATACGGTTTTCATTAATGTTTGCATATCTAGCTTAACGGCAGCTTTACGTGGGTGTTCTTGTTTATGGCCATTTGCTGATAATTTTGGGAAATTTTTGAAAAATTTTCCATAGTTTTACGTGTATTACTGTGTAAATGCGTATAATTTCTATGTATATGTGCGTGTGTGTTTGTGTATGGCAACTAAAACAACGTTTATTTGTGTTTGTGTTGCTTAATTGGTTTAGAAAGATTGCCTTATCAAAGCAATTTCACCAATCACATGCAATTCAATGAACATTTTCGAAAATGTAAACTTTTAGTAGCGCACATATACATACATAAATACGTATCTACTCTACATACGTCACTGCTTATGTTTATTATGCTCTTAAATCTGTGCGTATATGTATATGCTGGGTTTTGTTTAGTTTTTGAAATGATTTTTGATTTTGCCATAATAGTTGGGAAATTTTGCTTGAATAAAGGAAAAAAATTTATTTTTTTCTGTTTTTTTTTTATTCGTTAATTATTATTAAATTGATGCCTTCCACAGTATTCCACATATTCGCAAGGCATACATACTAAATGGCCTTTAAAAGCCTTTAGTCATGAACATGTTTACATATGGAGCGTATGAGTAATACGCTCTAAAATAATTAAATATTACTCATACGCTACATATGTAAACATAAAAACATAAGAATCTCAATTTCATTTGATATTCACAAACAATTTGTTATGGATGGGAGATTATTAAGAAATACAAAATTTTCTCAATTCTAGGATATTGTTTTCAAAAAACTTTCACTGCGAAATTGATATGATTATGCACATGCGCAACTAAAACCACTTTTCCCAACTAGAATCTATAGAGATCTACGTGAGCCTTTTACTACACAATTAGAATTTCGTTTCGGCAACAGTTTCATATTGCAATCTGTACAATACTTTGCTACAAGAAACTGTGCAGACTGCAGAAGTTATTACGAAAGACAGAACTTAAATCCTACAATACTTAATACTTTCGAAATTGTGTTTTGCTTTTACATTATTTAACCTTCAAATTATAAACAAAAAGCTACAAAAACAAAAGCAATGAACTTGTTTACATGATAAACAAGTAAACAGAAATACAACAACAAACATCAGCATAAAAAAGTAATAAGCAAGTAAACAAAAATGTAACAACAAGCACTGCAAGAGCAGATGTAAACAAAATGCATAAACAACAACAAATGTATGCAACATTCATTCACAAAGTTATTCGCCCCCAAGAGTATTCATTAGACTTTTTACCCTGATATATATAAGGCAAGGCCCAACAGGCAACAGAGTTAGTAAAACTTTAGTCAGTCTTGTGTGAAGAAAATGCGGACTGTTTGAAGAAAATGATCTTCATTTGAAAATTTCCATTACAAAAATCTTTCGAATAATTATCTAGTGATTTGGTATTGTTTATACAAAAGAGTGCAAAGAAGGATAACAAACAAAGCAATTGTTGTTGTTTACAGCAAGTTGTGAACAATGGCACACAGAGTTAAGCGAATAATAAAAAATTTAGTTAGAAATAAACACAAATTGCTTTTTATTTGCAATCTACGAGCTCTTATTTTAAAACTAATTAAATTGTAAAAGCATAACAATATAAATATCATTGGATGGACATTATGGGTAGTTAGGAGTCAAAGTAAATTAATCCGAAACAAAGTTAATAGTGACCAGGAAACAGAAGCATAGTTATAGTTTCGTCTCTGCAAAAGAATTTGTTTTACTCGATACCGTAGTAACTAACATTGGTGACAACAGTTTGGCGATAAAAAGTCTACCAACCAGTAGCTAATTGACCTTAAGCAGACAACAAAAATACACTCTCCCAGATGCTTACAATACCCGTGCTGGTATAGGGCGCAGTAGAGTTGGTTTTACCAAGCAGATGAAGACACTTTGGATGTATTTGTATGGAGATTTCCACATAATATTTACGGATCAATCGTACGAACCATAAGTCCTATGTTGAATGTCGTCAATGAGACAGTAAGTGGACTAGAATATAAGTTGGCTAGGATATATCGTATGGAAAAGTATTTGAAACTAATATCGAGGAAGTTCCCAAAAAATCGCGCCAAAAGCTGCAGTGTTGGAAAAAGAAAGAAAGAAGAACCTCTCGATACTTGATGGAAAATCAGTTCAATTGAATTATTAAATAATGGCCGTCCACCTCTACGAACTGAATTCGCTGCTCTTTTTGTAGAAGAAAATTCTAAAGAAATGAAAGTATTTTGGTTCATAATTTTTGATTTGTTCCCGTTTCATTAATCAAGTTTTTACGAGCAAAGTATGAGATTGATTTACTATAGCAGGTGGTAGGATGATATGGTAACCATTTGTAGTTACCTATGGACAATAGAATGCATTGGCTTGTTGTAGTGTTGGGTGTTGTGACATCTTCTTCCTTATTAGAGTGGCTGCCTGACCTTTTTATAATATTCGTTAGATCGCTGGGAACTTTGAGAGAAGACTCTCTAGTGAGGAATTAAAGTTCCATCACATAATGAAGTCTCTTCCAATCATGAAGCTGAATTTCTAGGGCTTCTAGTTAAGCATTTAACTTCTTAAACTATCAAGACTAAACTAAACTGATATTACAAGAACTGATGTAGATAGAAGACTAACGTATACCAACACATGCCGAGTAGATGTAACAAAGGGGGCCCATGAAAATTACAGCAATTATTCAGTAAGCTTCATGCTTTTTGCCCATCAACCGTAGTCCTGTACAACTAAGTTTTAAGACTACCCCTTTAAACTAATCACAATGAATTCTTATACCACAATAGTTCAATATTTTAAAGCATTTCTTGGAATTTCTTTGAATTTAAAAACCAAAGTGTCTGTTTAAGTTATAAATTACAGACGTTTAAATAGAAATCAAAAGCCATTTATCTTTCAGTTCAGTGCACATTTAGTTGAAAGTGTTTTCTGAGTTCATAAGTTTCATGTTAAAACAGTTGGGCGGCAATAGCAGCGACAATAATTTTTTCATTTTTGTTTTTCTAATGCCAGACACACATACCGTCTGCATATATGAAACGATTTATATGCAGATATTAAAAGGACATACAAAAGACATTTATATATGGCGAGATGATAAGAGATGATATTAATAAATACACAGTAAAAGACAAACGATTTAAAGCCAAGTCTATAAAAAAAAAAATATTATAAACTCTCAGCTTTAATGGCACCACTAAAGGTCGTTTAAGAAAACAAAAAAAAAAAAAAAGACGGAAAATATGTAGTGAATGAAGATAAATTTCATTTTCAACAGACACTCTCCGTAAAGTGTTAGTAGTTGACGTAAATAATATTTAAGGCTACTGCAAATGAAAAGAAATTACCTTGAGCATGCAGGCATATGTGGAAGCTTTATGGCAGTTAAAATGCAGACATAGTCTCATTATTTTTGCAAGAAATCATCTGCTAAGGGGAAGTAGCCGAAGATGGAGATGTATGACCCGGAGGTTTGAATTGAATGCTCATGACTAATAAGCCAACACACTACCTACTAGACTACGGTGACTGATTGAATTGCCCTAACAGAAGCAATAATTTCGGAAGTACTTACATTCTAATGATCCTTCTGGACAAACCATATTGCATACTGCATTATTGCTTCCAATCTCTATAGGTTTCTTTATAATTTTGGCAATTGCTTGCTCAATAGGGTTATAGCACGGCAATCATGGTCTCTCCGTAATGCACGATAATTGGTCGCATTGGACTCACCACCTTTGTGCACAATTTTAAACATTTCAAATCCTTTACTAAAAACAAGATACTTCAGATGATGTTTAACATTCCTTTCATATTGTTTCATAGAAATGCGCCTATTTTGTGAGCCTAAAACCTGCTTGCATTGTCATAATCTCCAGATCATACCTAAGCATACAACGAAATTACTGCTGATCACTGGTCATCGTAAGCCCTTGCATGTGGACATGAGTATTGGAAACGAGGTAATTAGGACCAAGAGCCAGGTAAGATACCTGGTATCCTTGGCTGGATATCCATCTGATATTTTCGTATCAGATTCAGAAAATCGTTGGAGAGCTCAGCAGATTAATAGCGTATATTGGAGGCCCGCTACCGGCGCGATAGAGACTCCTGATGGACTTTGGAAGCGGTGAAATTTGGGCCGAAACGCTATAGGTTAAAAAGCGGGCAAACTAACTTGTATCGGTACAGAGAACGCTTGCATTGCGTATCGCATCGGCATATCGTACAGTGTCTATCTCAGCCGTACTTGTGATGGCAGATACAATCCCTGTGGACCCGCTGGCATCAGAAAAATTGGCTTGAAATCACATAACCGGTCACTTCAGGGAAAACACCATCTCAGAATGGCAAAGACGATGTAAACGACGAGACTTATTTCCGATATAAGGCCATGGATTGGTCTGGAATTTGCAGAGGTAAATTACTACGTTACGCAGATGCTATCGTGTGACGCATATTTTAGGAAATATCTGCTCAACAAGACTGTCTCCCCATGCAAAGTCTTTACGCGGAAGAGGCAGTAATTGATGATGCCGAACACACTGTTTTCGAATGTGCACGCTGGCAGAGCTATCGCTCTGTACCGGCGTCAATAATTGCAACGAACACGGCCACTAACATTATTGGGGTTATGATTGCGAGTAGAGAGAATTGGGCGTCAGTCGCGAATTATGTAGAGCGTATTCTAAGACTGAAGAAGAGAGATTTTGAGGCTGCAGAACACACTGTTTTCGAATGTGCACGCTGGCAGAGCTATCGCTCTGTACCGGCGTCAATAATTGCAACGAACACGGCCACTAACATTATTGGGGTTATGATTGCGAGTAGAGAGAATTGGGCGACAGTGGCGAATTATGTGGAGCGTATTCTAAGACTGAAGAAGAGAGATCTTGAGGCTGCAGAACATGTAGAGGCACGTCGTCATAGATGACACTGGCACACGTGTCAAACGAAATTCCAATCAGGGACCTGGACGGAAGGAATAGTGGAGACACTTAAATGTCTCCTCAACTTTCGATACGCAATCCGGATGATGATATGAGCATGCAGAGGAAAGGACTCCACTTCGAAGTAATACCCCCGTAGTTCCGGAGTGGGCACAACAGTCCACGAGACGAGAGGGGTATTTAGGGGGTGAGGGCCCTACACACGGAGGATGTAGGTGCGGTTAGGTACATTTACCCCTCCTCGGCGTAAACAAAAAATATCATAGCTAATGCGTATAAGTGATTTACAATAGAAATCATCACATTAATCATACGCCACAGTGGCACAAAACCAAATACTTTTTTGCATTTGCTTTTTACAAATTGAATCATTTTCTTTGTAAGCATTAAAAAATTTGTTAATAAAACAAATGAAATTGATTAATTATTTATTTATTATCACACAAATATTATAAATTTTTATTCTTTGTACTCCTATTCAAAGGCTAATTAAATAAAAACTTTTTTTTTATATTTTTATCACTTCCTTTAATAATTAGTCCTTCAACCATTTCTATTAAAACAGGAAGAAAACAAAAACAAACAAAAGCGATTAAAACATAGAACATTTGTATGATTTCTGTATTCACCATTCCCATGACCAATTTATCTTTGTTTCCCATAATGATGACTGAAATGTATTCCTTTAGACGACATTGTCTACATTTCCGGTGACATTTCTTTTCTCTTCGTTCAATCGTTCGATGATTTTTATACGATTTTATAAAACGCAGACAAGCGTTTATAGCCCCACAGCTATGTATGCTGCTACTACGGGGTGTTTCATGTTGTAAATCAGACGTTCATTCCTTTATTGATTTTTTTGGTTTTCTCGTGCCATTTTATCAATTCATTTTATCAATGGCAGTGTCAAACTGTCACAATTTGAAAGAGGAAAAAGAAGAAAAAATAATCTGTCAAGGATTTTATTAAGGATATAGGATGATTTTGTAAGCGCGTTTTATAAATAAAAAAAATTATTATTATTCGATGCAGTTTAAAATTGCTAAACAATCAAGGTGACATGATGAAGTGGTTGAAACTGAATGACCCACAAAGAGCAGCAATGCTGCTTTAAACCCCTAAAACTTCTATAACATATTTGTAAAATTCAATTTTATTCATCAATCCATTGAGGATACTTCCTATAACGTGTCCTTACCCATATTGGAGAGCATCTACAATGAACATTACAGCAGAGCCAAGGCATATAAGCAAGCGACATCGACTTTATTGCATGGGAAGTTTCTAGGAAAAGTAATTTCACATTTTAGTGACATCAATTGGCCATGACGTTGGACTATTTTGTGGGTCTATGTAAGTCAAAGACCCCACCTACATGGAAATCTCTTAAGATCGGAGCATTGGAATTACCAAATGTAAAAGAAGAAAAACTAATCGAAAGCCAACTTAAACGGATAGACTTCTGTAACATATCCTGAAGCCATAAAAGCAAGTTCCGGGTAACATAATAAAATAAAAGCCTCATCGAAATCAAAGTCGTATTTGTGTTTGTATACTGATGAGCCTGCTTATGTGACACTTTGTCTTGCACGTACACCTTTACCGAATAGTTAGCAAAAAAGTGGTTAGTAATGAATAAAGCTTATAAATTGAAGACATTGAACGAAGGCTCTTATAAGCTCGAGATCTCAATAGTTTGGTAAGGACAATACACAAGACATAACTAAACGTAGAGGAGAGGACTGGAGGATAGTAGTGAACAAGAAAAAGACTTCCTGTAGAAAGTAGGGTTGTAACAGCTTGTCTTTAGGGTACAACAATTGTATGCCGCTGAGGCATGAGAGCCTTGGTTGGTTTTAAGTGTCCTTCTGCGACACTTTGCCTTATAACATACATACATACATAATTGGCCATTATAACCCTTCAGTCAGGATTATGACCAAGGTTGAACTTCAAGGAGCACGTAAAATATATCGGCGAAAAGGCATCTGTAACGCAGGGAGCACTGGCGAGGATGATGCCAAATATTGGAGGACCAGGTCCATTCAAGAGGAGGATAATTTCAGCGGTAGTATCGTCGGTAATGCTATATGCTTGCCCCATATGGTCGGAGGCACTCTCCGTGGGGTCGACAAGGAGAATACTGTCCTCGGTGTATCGTCTAAGCGCGATTAGACGGAAAGTGGCTTCACAACAGTGTCTGATGAAGCGGTATTTGTATTGGCAAAGACAATACCAATAGACATATTGGCGGATGGGATGAGGCGGATATACTTCCGTCGTCTTGAGAGTCCAGGACGGACAGCGGCTATAAAAGCGGAGGAAAGAACGACTTCCGTGCTCAAATGGCAGTCACGATGGGAGAGCAGTGTAAAGGGAAGATGGACATTTCAGCTTGTCCCTTCTATAACCCCTTGGATGGAGAATAAACATTGCGAGCTGAATTATTACGCGACTGAATTATTAGCTTTGCCTTATAAAGGGTCCACCAAATAACTTTTTTTGTTTTTGAAAATGCTTTAAAAAAAAACTACTAAATATTTTCTCAAATTTCTTTTTTTATTTGAAAGTACAGTCCTTTCGGTTAATAATGGAAAATAATTTCATTCAAATGGCTACTTCCGCAGACCATGCACATTATCGATTGTGTGCAGCTGTATTTTACCAATGACTTAAAGCGTCAATTGTCTCTGGATTGTCGGCGTAACACTTATCTTTGACAGCACCCCACAAATAAGAGTCAACTGGTGCCAAAACGCAGCCTAGAGGTGGCACAACGACATCAGTTCTGCGGCTGATAATGCGATCTTCAGAAACAGGGCGCAAAACATCGAGTGTAGCTTCGGCTGTGTGGCACGTAGCGCCGTCTTGTTTAAACCAAATGTTACCAATATCCTCCTCTTCAATTTTTGTAAACAAAAATTCATTCAACATGGCCCGATAATGATCATCACTGACTGTAATTTTCGAAAAAATAGCCCAATTAACTCTTTGGAGCAAAAATCGTAACAAACATTGACTTGTTTTGAGTGCATCGGCTTTTCAATGAATGCGGTTGGGTTTTCTGTGCCCCAAATGCGACAATTTTGCTTGTTTACATACCCGCCAAGATCAAAATGAGCTTCATCTGAAAAGATGTTTTTTTTTTTTACCAAAATCGGCATCTCCTGTAAGTTGATCGTAGGTCCACTTAGCAAGGCCACTTCGTTCAGCAGAAGGATAAAACTAATTATCTGTCAAATCAGACATGAACTAAGTGTTACCATTCACGATATAAGCACTAGCTGAAAAGAAAGGGTTAGATGGCTGACCCGATATGTACAACGGAAAAATATACCTATGGCTATGTGGTAAACACATTGAAACAATTTTTTATGTCAGCAACAGGGTTTTGGTAACTCGGAATGCTAACATTTTGGAAAAGTCACATCAATTATCTTTGCCCAAACTACAGACTTCCTATAGAGTGTAGTGTTGGTATTTGTAATTATACGCATACAACATGGCATACACATGTTAGGTGTCCTCTCCTACTTGTCAACATAAGAGTGTTTTACGTACATACATACATAGCTGGTCATTACAATCCTTCAGTCAGGATTACGACCTAAGTTCTTACACCACTTATGTAGTAAGTGTTAATTTTCCACATGAGTGCTCGGACCTTTAGTTTAAAGTCGTCTCCGATCTACAAATTTTTGAGGAACTTTTCATATGGCAATTTTTTATTTAACATATATAATTGGCCATTACAACCCTTAGTCAGGATTACGACCTAGCTTCTCACACCACTTATGTTGTGTGCGTTAATTTTATACAAGAGTGGCGGGACGTACAGTATAAAGTCGACTCCGAACGACAGATTTTTGAGTAGCTTTTCATGGCAATTTTTACTCTCAGAGTCTTTGCCAGAATCTGCTGAGAGGAAGTCGCCGAAGAAATATTTTTCGTTTTGATGTCTGACCTGGGGTTTGAACCCTGGCTTTACGTACGTCTAGTAAGCCAACACTTTATCCACAAGACTACGGCATTTTCGAGTGTTTTTATTTAATTCACAAAATTTAAAAAACTTTACATGAAAAACACAACCAAAATCCATGTGAATTGTTGGTTTCCAAAAGTGAAAAATGTCTGCACGTCTAAGCAATACTTTTTGGCGCCTGCCTGTAATAGTCTCACAGGTAATGCCTGTTCTGAAACAAATTTAATTATTCTATCGTTGCCATTAACTAAGCATGAGTACTTACGTGTTCAACATTTCAAAAATGGAAAATAGAAACAAAAAAAATGGAAAATGGAAAATAGAAAATAAAAATAAATGCCAAGTTTTAATTACGAAATTGAAAATGAATTACAAGCAATGATTTTGTTGCAGACAACAATTTTTTTTTTTTAATTTTTTTGTTTTTCAAAATAAATACGCATTTTGTGTATGTATTTAGGTATGTATGTGTGTGTATAATGAGGTAAATATAATTGAAATGGAAAGAAGAAAAAAAAAAACTACAACGGGTGACCTTAAACTCATTTCCAATTCCGAAAACGAAATAATTTTATTTCATATTACCATGGCAAGGAGTATACAAATGTCAGGAGAGCGTAACTATTACGAGAGCATTTCATTTGAGGTTTGTTTTTTTTTTGCATAAAAATATACGAAAAAAAGAAAAAATCAGAAGAAAATTATGAGTTTGGCATTCATTATTTCATTACATAGGCTTTCAATTTCAATTTGTTTAAATGCAGCATGCAAATCATTAACAAATACAAAATCAGTTTTAATTATTACTGTAGTCGAGCATACATACATACAGGGTGGCTGATATGTATTGCAACCAACTTCAGGTTGTTATCATTTTTAAACCCTTTGTCTCATAGCTGGCAGATTTATTCCAATGACAGTTCATTTTATTATTTACAAGCTTACAAAAGCATTTTGATCTATTGCAATTAGAAAAAAAGTTATTCGTAATGGAATTCAAGCGTGGTAGTGTAATTTGGCTAGAAAACCACTGTCGGCTATCGTTAGAGCCCTCCAGCATTTCAAATGTGAATAAATCCTTTATATCTCGTACCATTCCTCATTACCCTGATACTGGCAGTGTTGCATCACATACAAAAACTTGACGAAAAAAAACGGTAACAATACCAGAAATGATTTGAAAAGTGAGTTAGAGTTGATCGAAATCCACGCTGCAGTGCTAGAAAAATTGCACGTAAGCCGAACATATCGCAAGAACGGATGCAACACTTATTGAAGAATGAGTTTGGACTAAAGCCATTGAAGTTCCAAAAAGTGCAAGAGCTCACCGATGGAGGACACCAATGGACTGGAAAAAGCCAAGAAGTTACTTCGCTTGCACGAAAATGGCCAGTTACCGAATTTGGTTTTCTTCAATGAGAAGCCATTCCAAATTGAGCAGTTTGTGAACAAACAAAATGATCGGGTTTATATGCAATAGAGGTCAGCTGAAAATGTACACTTGCGATTGGCTACCAGAACTCAAGCGCCACCGATGGTAATGGTATGGACCGCCGTAACGATCGATGGTTGCTCCCTCCTCGTATTCATCGACCGTGGGATCAAAATAAATGCCGAATATTATCGGGAAAATGTCTTAAAGATAGTATTGAAGCCCTGGGCAGACAAACATTTCGGCAGCAGACCATGGTCATTCCAACAGGATTCAGCACCACCGCACTCAGCGCGCGTCAACCAAGTGTGGCTTAAAAAGGAGGTTCCTCGCTTCATCTTCGGATTTTAATCCATTGGACTTTTGCGCCTGGGGCATTTTGGAGAGTAAGTTTCTCTCTTAAAAATAACAAAGTGTCGATCATCTCAAGACGGTGCTTTGTCGGGATTAGGCCAAAATACCGTAAAGCCACTTTCGTGCAGCCTGTAATGGCTTTGTCGGTCGTTTGAAGGCCATAACTCGTACCAAAGGTGGCCAATTCGAACAAATCTAAACTGATTCTAAAATTTCCAACATTTTTGCTTTTGAACAATAAAATTAAAAAAATATATTAACAAAATATAGCGCTTTACTTTGTTGCATTATATATCAGCCACCCTGTATATCTGTATGTACGTGCAGACATTTGATGTGATGTAATGGCTGGTTGTAATACAAATTTTTATTGAATTGGCAAATGCTTAACAGTCAAGCCTAACGAATTTGAAAAATTTGAATTTCTCTATTAGCTATGCTAATTCCAAAGTTCTAGAATATATTTTTGAATAATTTACGAAGAGAAAAAAAAAGAAATGCAAAAAAAGTGCCTAACAATCTGTATAGAAGTAGGCCATAAAACAAAACAAAATAAAACTTTCATTGTGAAATTTAAAGATTTCTCTACTCCTTCTTTTCTCTTTCTATACTTTGCATAATAAAAAGGAGAATAAAAAAAATTTTTTTTTGTTATAAATTTAATGCGACAATAAAAATAAACAAAAGACCACACAATGAATTTTTTTTTTCAACACTCAAACACTTTTGCTGTTGTCTCAAGGACTCCTAGCTGTCTCCTGGCTTGTAAATTGTAAATTTAAAACGAACTTTATTTTTTTCGGATATTTTAAGCGTTTATTTATTACGTTTTATTTTTGAATCTAAAATTTTCTTGTGTTGTAATCGTAATTCTTAATTGCTGGAAATGTTTTGTAGAATTTTAAAAGCGTAAACAAATTAAATTAAGTACCAACACTGTCTGGCCTCATTAATTAAATAAACTTTGGAATTTATTAACACACACACACACACACACACATACAATGATATGTAATACACACCCTCTGACACACACACACACACACCCGTATGCAACATATTTTGTGGCAAAACGAAATAAAATTAACAGAAATCTGTAATACACGTACGAAGGCCGACCCCAAAGTAAAAAAAAACTCACATGTTATTATTATTTATTATGATAGTCGTGAAGAGGTAACTTAGTACTGCCTATTGCCTTGAGAAATTGCCATATAAAAGCACTTTGCATAGTACTTAATGTAGTCGTGCTCTTATTGTGCAGCCCTTGCGTTGATCAACTTCTTCCTTTTCCCTGATTTTGGTGGAACTTGATCAGTATAGAGACTGCCTTCACCTGTGGCATCACAAAGGGCCGCTATCCGTACTAAAGTGAACTTTGTGATATCAGAGCTACTACTCCGTCTTAATCCTAATCCTAGTACATAATCCATCCCTACAGTTTCTAAAAATGTGCTCTAATAATTCGTTTTCATTATTGCAGAATCTATATGTTGGGCAGGAGATAACTACTATTCCAAGAAACTTCAGGTTATTCCTATATAGTCTCATCATGGTAATTGCCGTAGTCTAGTAGATAGTGTGTTGACTTATTATGTAGATGTAAGGCCGCGGTTCAAACCCCACATCAGACTTTAAAACAAAAATATTTCTTCGGTGACTTCCTGTTAGCAGATTTCTGGCAAAAACTCTGTACGTAAATAAAGTTGCAATGAAAGATTTCTTAAAAATCTGTCGTTTGGAATCCACTTTAAAAATATAGGACCCTTCATAGTCAACATAACATACGTGGTGTGAGAAACGTTAATCCTTTCAAAAGTGTTGTAATGATCAATTATAAGAATCTTATCTCCTTTTAATTGTAATTCTGGTCAGCATTAATTAACACACACAACATAAGTGGTGCGAGAAACTAAATTCTAATTTTGACAGCAGAGTTGTAATCTCATTTTAATTGTAATTCTCCAATAAAAGTTTTTATTGCCTCAAATCCACAAAAACTTCCCTTACGTTAAGCATACCTTTTCAAACATTTGCTGCCACTTTACAGTAATGTTCTGGTGCCATCAGCGTGAAAGCTCTCGTGCTTATTCATTGCAGAGAATTCTCACATGAACTGGGCGGCAATAGAGTGTAACCTTATTATCTAACTTCTGTAGGTATCATAACCGATCTACCGTTAACCGTTAGATAGTATTGATATGCCCAAGCTTTAATACGCCATTTACTCCGTAGTATAATGTATTGCTTTGACCTCAAGTCGACCATTTTGTAAAAAAAGGGTTTAACGAATATTTCTTTCAATAAACCCCTCATAACAATTTTCTATAAAAGCCTTAGAAAGTATTGTTAACTATTTGTCACCTGAACTACTCAGACTGTAATAAAGACAATAAAGCTGCCATTTGGTTCCCAGAAACTATTTACACAACATCCAAATCTACTCGAGAATACCGATTGTCTCTAGAGAAGATAGCGAAGTTATTTATATTATGGGTTCCCGGACATGGACACACTATAGTATTCCAGGAGTTTAGTCCATTATGCCTATAATCGTTCAAGTAATACATCACAACGACTTTTGAAGATTGTCATGGGGAGAAAAATAAAGGCAACAGAACATGTTGTTTGCCATTATCAGACACTTCATCCTTATTCCGAACATAAAGACATCCATGGATTGGTCGGAAATTTGATATGCTATCAGGTCTCGGATATTTTAGGAATATCTTCACAGAATGGGCAAGACCGCTACTGTCTTTACAAAGAAGGGGAAGTAATTGATGATGTAGAACACACTGTTTTCGACTGTGCATTCTGGCAGAGCTATTGCTCTGTACTGACTTCAAAATTGGAACGGTCATGGCCGCTAACATTATCAGAGTTATGATTGCGAATAGAGAGAATTGGGCCTCAGTTGCGAATTACGTGGAGCATATTCTAAGACTGAAAAAGAGAAATCTTAAGGCAGCAGAACATGTAGGTACGCTGGAGAAGGAACTGATGATACAGAACACACTGTTTTCGAATATGCACGCTGGCAGAGCTATCGCTCTGTACTGACGTCAATAATTGGAATGATCACGGCCGCCAACGTTGTCGGGGTTATGATTGCGAATAGATAGAACTAGGCCTCAGTGGTGATTTACGTGAATCGCATTCTAAGATGGAAGAAGAGAAATCTTCTTCTTGCTTTTTCGTTTTGCAACTTTAATATTTTGTGGGTGAGGGCTTTACACACGGAGGATGTGACGCCTTGCTCTATGGTGCGGTTAGACAAATTTACCCTTCCTTGGCGTTAAAAAAAAATTATCAGGCACTTGGCAATTTTAAACGCCGGTTTCGTGGGCACAAATATCAGATCGAATCGTCTTTTTTGTAAAACTCTCGGGATGATAACCTAATCAGTCAAAGATTCTCAAACATTTTTAGTTCACAATCACCGTTTAACTTTAAATCTTGTAACTTATAAACAAAATTAATTAAGACAGCATAGATGGCATGAGAAGCTAGGCTGTGACCCTAGCTAAATATTTGTAAACAAGAAAATTGTTTGTATTTAACACCATGATATACCGAAAAAGAGGATTTTAAAAAGAGCCTTTCCTTCTTCAAGTAATCTATCTACCAACCCCCTTGAAGCTCTGTACGACCTAGCTTGAACTCTTCTTATATACAGTGCAGCATCTTCGAATTAAAGATTTCAATTAGAGACAGTCTTGAAAGCATAAGGCGTTTACAAAGCATCTCCAGTTGAAGTGCAGCCCTTGAACTGATCAACTTCTTCCTTTCCCTGATTTGGCGGAACTTGGTTAGTACAGGGACTGCGTTTCACCCGTGGCATCACAACGGGCCGCCATGCGTGCTCAAGTGAGCTTTGTGATATCAGAGCTACCACTACGACCTAACCTAACCTAACCTAACCTATCTCCATTTGAAACGTCTTTTGTGATGTGGTTGGTTTTTTCTGAGTTGATATGCAAGAGTATGTATATCAGTTACATCAATTCTCTTACCACCCTCGTAATTTCTATTTAATTAAGCATAAACACGTATTCATAACGACATCATCATCCAACACCAAAAAACAGTTGGTTTTATCACCATCATCAGCCGAATGTAATTCAATGCCAGACCAAAATAAAAACCAAAAATATACCAAAAATCATTAGAATTTTTGCTTGAAATTAGAAAGATACAAAAACTAAATAAATATTCGTTGTAATTATTGTTAGTTTTATTAAAATAAAGAAGAGAAAGGAAAAAGAATTTTTCCCAAAAAAATTTGAGAAGCTGTGAGGATAAAGAGTGTTTAAAGCTAAAATATTAACAGGTGCTAGGCAAGCTAGAAACTTGAGGGGAATAAAATAACTTGAAATAACTCCATGGATTAACAAGAATCTTCAAGAGTTAATTTTATACAAATATAAATTATTAAAGAAAAGGCGTAGGTCAAAAAATAGATGGAAATATGATGCTGATATTTGAAAAGGATAAGTAAAGTGATAAAACTAGCAGTTAAAAAATGCAAAGATAATTACTATACTGACAATTTAAGTAGAATTGGAAAAGATACAAGAAAATGCTGGAAATTTTTGAATAATACGCTTGGTAGAACGAAGGAAAATATTGTCAAACTCAATGATATGCACGGTGTAAATATATTAGACGATCAGACAAAGGCAAACCTATTAAACACTTATTTCATTTCAGTCATAAAGGAACTTAAACAGAATATTTATACTTTGCCAAAAATAAAATGATCAATACCTCTGAATATCCTAACATTTTAAAAATTCACAAAATAGTACCAATTCCGAAATCAGTCTCTGCTTTCACTGTAAACAAATACAGACCAATTGCTATTCTCAACAATAGATACAATTTTTGAAAAAATTCTATATGATAAGCTTTTAATACATTTAGAGGTGAACAATATGTTGTACAAATATCAATTCCGTTTTAGAAAAGGTGTTAGTACTCAGGATGCTGAGTTAAACGTGGTAAGATATACTTGTAAAGGTTTAAATGATGGATTCAGTGGAGTTGCTGGAATGTTCTTTGATTTTTCTAAGGCATTTGATCTTGTCGACCATGAAATAGTGTTACAAAAGTTAAAATATTATGGTCTCCAAAATTGTGAGCTTATGTTATTTAAAAATTATTTCATGAACAGGAAACAGTTTGTACAAATTAATCAGTGCAAAAGTTTTATAGGCGCTGTCGAATACGGTGTTCCACAGGGAAGTGGCTTAGGCCCTTTACTATTTTCAATTTATTTAAATGACTTAAAAAATTTGGATCTAATGGGTCAATTATTTATTTTGCTGATGACATTTGCATATTTTATCCATTTAATTTTGATTTAGTTTGAAAACACAATACTGCTTTCCATGTGATTGGAAACGTGTTATCTAGTCTGATTGAGTCCAAATGTAACCACTTTCAGTAAGATGGAAAACAGTTCTGCTAGCGCAGATCCAGGGAACGTGTCAGAGAAACCATTGTGAAAGCAAACTGTTAAAAACAGCGATCAAAATATTTGGTTTGGGGATGCTTAATATGGTGGCATGTTGGCCTCTACATTTAGTAGATGGTATCATGTGAAAAAGACTATCTAAAGATTCTGCAAGCCCATCTTCCGAATTTTATGGACAAATGTGCTTATCCCGAATAAGAATTTATTTTCCAACAGGATGGTGATCGAAGCACACAGCAAAAATTGTAAAGATATGGGGTGGGAAACAAAATTTTCCATTGCTGGAATATCCGCACAAAGTTCAGAACTCAATCCGATTAAAAATTTTTGGCCATTCGTGAAAATCCGGCTCGGACAGCACGAAACAGCCTTAACAGGCATTGTCAAAGTTTGGGATCGTATAAATGCGAAATGGCATCGAATTCCGAAAGATCTTATTGATCATTTGGTATAAAGCATCTCAAACCACGTAAATCAAGCTATTTCTAATAACTTTCTATGGACCAAATATTGAAATTAGGCTAGTTTCTTGAATTTTCTTGAAAAGTTCAAAATTGAGTTTATGTGGGTTATTTTCGTTTTTTCATTCAAACTCATTGAATTCATTTCATTAATTATTGTTTTTTTATTGCTATTTGTTAAGAATAAAATGAAGAATTAAAATTAATTTTTTTTTTGTATTTGCTTGCATGGTTTTGTTTTTGTGGATGACGAAACTCAGTATTGTGAACATGCACTCACCTCTGCTCGTCACTGTATATATCAAGTTGTTTTGTTTGTTTTTAAAAGTCTTCAAAATATAGGTGATCATACAATTCCATTTCTTCAGAACCAAGCACATTTTTACACAAGAAATTCATCAAACTTAAGAATCCCAAGGTTTAGATTGGAAAAAACTAAACAAAGAATTGATTATATGGGTGGAAATTTTTATAACAATTTACCTTCACACCTAAAAACTACTGGAAGTATATCAACATTTAAAAGATTGTGTAAAGAATTTTTGAATCAATCAATAGAAACGTTTTTGTAAACTATATTTAGTTTAGTTAATATTGTCAAATACACTTATTATAATATTTATTATTAGATTATTATTATAATTGTACGTTAAGTTTAACTGTTGCCAACTTGCCTCTAAAATGCCTTTAGGGCGCTGAGGCCAAACGCAATCTATGTAAATACCTACTAAGAGATAACCAACTGCACAGATTTTTAAAAAACATTTCACAGCAATTTTATTTAACACTCAAAGTTATTACAATCCTTCAGTCATCGTTACGACCTAGCTTCTCACACCACTTATGTTGCGTGCATGAATTTTATTCATAAGTGGCGTGACCTACAGTTTAAAGTCGACCATAAACGACAGATTTTTGAGAAGCTTTTCATGGCAATTTTTTATTTACGCTCACAGAGTTTTTGTTTAAAATGAATGAATGAAGTCGCCGTGGTCTAGTGGGTAGTGTGTTGGCTTATTAGACGAAAGGCCCGGGTTCGAATCCCAGGTCAGACATCAAAACGAAAAGTATTTCTTCGGCGACTTCCTCTCAGCAGATTTCTGGCAAGGACTCTGAGAGTAAAAATTGCCATGAAAAGCTTCTCAAAAATCTGTCGTTCGGAGTCGACTTTAAACTGTAGGTCCCGCTACTCATGTATAAAATTAACGCACACAACATAAGTGGTGTGAGAAGCTAGGTCGTAATCCTGACTGAAGGGTTGTAATGGCCAATTATGTATGTATGTATGTATGAGTTTTTGCCAGAAATCTGTTGAGAGGAACTAGCCGACAGAATATTTTCATAGTTTCGTTTTGCAGGCCTTAAGCCAACACACTACCTTTTAGACTACAGTGACCCTATGAAATATTTTTAAACATTTCGCTTAATTGGAGTTGTCTGATTTCGTGTTTGAACCGAGGCCTCATGTCTTATAATCCTACACTCTGGGTACTAGACTACAGTGACTGACTTTCCCTGACAGAAGCGATAACCTCGGAAGCGCTTACATTCTGATAATCCTCTGCCTCAATTATCTTTATTGCTTCCAATCTCTTTAAGTTTTTTTATAATTTCGACAATTGCTTACACAAAAGGGTTATAGTATGGCAATCATGGTCATTGCCTAATGCACGATAAGTGGTCACATTGGACTCACCATTCGTATGCATTTTTCAGACACGAAAATCTTAAATCTTTCCCTAAAAACGAAATACTTCTGATGCAGGAAATTTAACTTTCCTTTCATAATGTCTAATAGAAATGCGACTATTTTGTGCGCCTAAAAGCTGCTTCCTTACCTTGTCATAACCACCACACTGCAGCTAAGCGTATGAGTGATTTACAATAGAAATCATCACGTTAATCATACGCCACAGTGGCACAAAACCAAATACTTTTTCGCACACATACAATTTAAGCATTTAATCTTGTTTTCATAATCCGTTTAGTTCGAGATGTCTGACCTTTAGTTAGAACCACTGTCTTTCTTCTAATAAGCCAGCTTACTACCTACTAAACTACAGCGACCTGGCAGAAGTTTAAATCTTTTCAAGCTCATCTTAAAACATTTTTTTCTCACTCTGTATACACTTTCGCCTATTAACCCATTTGCAGCCAATCAAAAAGTACAAGTAAAATTTTTTAAATTTTATGGTATATTTATTTTTAACAATACAAATAAACAGAAACGTAAAAAAAAAGTAAAAAAAAAATTGAATTCAGGACACTTATGATAGATATATTGCAAAACACATTTTGTCAACGCAGAGTGTTTTTTTTGCATTTTTTGCAACTCCAGCGGCTTCTATTGTGGCAGATGACACAACGCACATGCTTAGGAAGTTTTTCTGGAACATAATCAGCGCCGTCTAGATTTAGGCCCTCAATATTGATGACGAAGGCCGAGCAGAATGTCTTTTGGATGACTGTTTTAGATAATATCTAGCTATAGATCGACGAAATTGTAATTGGTCCATTGGATCTTCTTTACAACATTCATGTAGGTGCCACGCATTTGATATTACCAGGTCAACCATGTACGTAAATAAACACCACCACCATTTTTTGCTATGGATGCTAATTCTGTACAAAGATATAGATTGATCCATTTCATCCACTCCGCCCATGTTTTTATTATAAATTTGAAACAAGTGAGGTATTTCCATATCAACCTTTTTTTTTTTTTTTCAGAAGACCATCTTTTAGTTTTTCCTACTGGTTCATATGAATCATAATTTGTCGCCATTGTGCAGATACTGTTATCCTTCCAGCGGACCAGTAATAATTCATTATTTTTGTCAAATCTGTAATCGAAATCGGCTCTTGATTTCTTCATCATTTCTTTTGCATTTGGCAGAGGGCATTTTTTAGTGCGGTTTTCTCGGATTGTTCCTGTGGCACGGTATCCTAAATTACGTAAATCATTGAGTAACTCAAAACTTGTGAAAAAATTATCAAAAAAGATTTTGTGGTTGGCAGGATTCATGGACAATTTTTGTACCAACATTTTCACAACCCTAGTACCCAATGGCTCAGAAACAGGTATAGTTGATTTACCGCAATAAATATCAAAACAGTTTCGTGGAAAATTTTCTGATAAGAATATCAGCAAGTTGGCGTACTTTAAACATTTTGTCATTAGTTTTTGCAGCGTCGTTATTGTCTACAAGATGTAGATTTCTTTTTATTTCTTTAAACCTGTTTCTGGACATAGCATTTGATACTACATCTACTCCAATATCTTCATCTAACGACCAATACATCTCTTCCCTTGGAAGTTTGTGACTATGTGTTATTTTAGAACAAACTTAGTTTATAATTTGTTTTTATTATACTTGTGGCCATTGTACCCAAATTGGAACAGCATTATTGTATGTCTTATAAGATCTTATACATTTGATGTATGAAACTAAAATGTTTTTCAATGTTTCTCGGTTTACAAAGTATAACTTTGGTTACCATTGACCTACCTCCACATGTGTATTGTTAACGAAGTTTGATAGATTATTACAGCAATAACAATAAATGTAGACAAATTGTTTGCTTTAGTATTTATTGAGAGTAGTTTCCATTACACTATAATGCAAAAATAAATAACCCAGAGCAAACAGTTTTTTTATACTGCCTTAATTATTAAGTGTTCCCAAATTGGCACAGCGACCGTAAATGGGTTAACTCATACAAATTCCCATCTGGAATGTTCAAAACTGCCTGTTTATTGTCCTGAATTCTCTTGTGGCCTGATATATAGCACTTGGCGATCCTATTTCCTCTGCCTAGCTCCTATACCAATTTCATGTCAACTTGAAAAAAGCTAATGTGACGTCCTCAGTAGCTGCAACTTGAATTGAATACATGTTTCGCTGACATTCATATTAGTTTAAAAGCATCAGCATAAGTTCTGAATATCGAGTCTTTAACCCATTCTGTCCTTAACCCATGCCTACATACATACATAAATCGATTTTACAATCCTTTTGTAAGAATTACGACCTAGTTTCTCATACCGCTTATGGTGTGTGCGTTAATTTGTTTACATGAATGGAGGGACCTACATTCTAAAGTCAATTCCGAAAAGCAGATTTTTAGGAAACTTTTCTTGTTTATTTTATTTTTCCCAGCAATCTGTTAAGAGGAAGTTGCCGAAAAATTATTTCTTTTTATTTTGTTTTGTGGGAGATGTCTGACTACGCGTTTTGAACCGTAGACTTCCATCTAATAAATAAACCCACTGCGACGAATAAACTGTTGCATTCAATTTTATTACTAAGTGCCGTGTAAAAGGATTATTGTGTGGATTTGAATAGTTTGAGAGTTTCGGGTATAATCGTAAGATATTTCAATCCGATTATGAATCTGCTACCCAAGACGTCAGACATTCAGACTGGCTGCTTAGTCTATGACAAGAACAACAGATTGCTGTATAAAACGTTTACTAATTCTGAAGGCTGTTAGAAACCTTTGCTTAGGAAATACTTCGCTTAAGACTAGGGATGTAAATGCCTTTAGCTTTAAAGCAAAGCGTCTTTTCTATTCATTTTGGCAATGACAATGAGGAACTTTCTACTTCTGTGGATGAAGCCTCTTAATTCTTAAATTTCGAGAAAAGCTAAGAACTAATTGCATGATGAGTGCCCTGGTAGTCTAATGGGTAAAGGGCTAGACTATTAGCGTGAGGGTCGTTGGTTTGTTTGCCACCAAAGACTCTGGCCTGTGAAACTACAGCGAGCATATGGTCTAAGTTACTCAGTTCGTATATAATTAGAATATAATTAGAATATAAACAAAATAAATGCAATAATAATCGGCCTTCTGCTGTACATACATACATAATTGGCCATTACAACCCTTCAGTTAGGATTACTACCTAGCTTCTCACACCACAAATGTTGTGTGCGTTAATTTTATATATGAATGGCGGGGGACCTACAGTTTAAAGTCGACTCCGAACGACAGATTTTTGAGAAGCTTTTCATGGCAATTTTTACTCTCAGAGTCTTTGCCAGAAATCTGCTGAGAGGGAGTCGCCGAAGAAATATTTTTCGTTTTGATGTCTGACCTGGGATACGAACCCGGGCCTTTCGTCTAATAAGCCAACACATTACCCACTAGGCCTTCTGCTGTACAACAACCTAAAATATTTTACGTATTACAATACATCATCACTTCCTATATACAGTGGCATAGTAAATAGCTCTTCAACTGCAAATGTAATAAACTTTTCACATGATATCGAAATTTTTTCACACCACAGGTGCATTTCAAGTGAGTTTATTACTCAATGAATCAGAGTCCAGTAGTAAACATGACATTAAAATTTTCTCTGTTGAATATTTAATTTAATTTCTTTAAGAAGAACCATAAAAACTTGTTTAAACAATAAAAGTTTTCATTAAAATGTTTGCCATGCCTTTGGCTTGGACATCACCACATGACATTATTCAAAATCCTAGATGATTTCTAAATTAAAATCAATTGCTTTTTAAAATTTTAAACACAAGGAATAGAATAGTTTTCTACGAAATTATCTCGTATTTATTCAAACTGCTAAGCAATTGACAAAGAGATTTAACAGACAGACGAACAGAGCAAGGAAATCTCAATTCATTTTATTGCATAGCATAACCATAGCCATGGCATAGCCTTTTTTCCCTCTATAAAATTTAAATAAAAATTCATGTTGATGTTAAACGATACGTTAGTTTTACTGTCAACATCATCCATTTTATATTGACTGTGATGGCACTTTCTAATGGCACTGCTGCCATTTATGCCAGTTTATGGCCTTGGGGGGGCAAAGGGAAGGAGATTTTAAAGTGTTAAAAGTGTGTAATCCTTGAGATTGAGCAAGTAAAACAACAACAATAAAGTGTATTCGTAATAAAGATTTCTTATTCTTTTAATTTTATTGCTTCGTTTGCGTGACTTTAACATTCTTTCACTATTTTTAAGGAAACGATAGTTTTATTATCTTGTTCCTCCTTCTTATAAAATATACATACACAGATAGATGTATTTATATGTATCAATATTTGAGTATGTGTGTGTGTGTGAAATATTGTATTTAGATGTTTAACAAATGAAATCAATTGGCTATACACATACATACATACCATCATTCGTACGTGTAAATGATAATCTTTAGAATTGTCATAGGGCTGGTGTTCAAATGAAATGTTATTTCTACATAACAACGAACACATACATGGGCTTACACACATACATATACATATGTATGTACATGTATAAAGAGGATTTAAATATATCGTTACATAGATTATTACCGTCTACATTCATATCTACAAAGAGGGTTTTAACAAACGGTCTTTGCCGGCTTTGATGGTGCTGTTGTGTAAATACATTTTGTATCTCCCCTGTACTGATGACATGAATTGTTGCGATTCATAATAATTTATCGCATTTGATTTGTTATTTGTGTATGGCTAAGCTTACATAAAATACAGGGTGCTACAATTTAAAGCAAGCAAAGTTGCATTTTAACATAAATAACGAAAGATTTTGTTTTTCTATAAAAAAGATCTGGGATTACCATAAGTAGAATCGGTTGGAATGTTCCCATTTAGGTTAATAAAGGGCTATACATTTCATGGTTTCAGCAGTATAGACCTGGAATTTGCCATCTATCAAACTAAGTTGTGTAAGCAATTTTTTTCTTTTCAGTTGAAAGTCTGATATTGACGAAAAGGGATCGCTTAACTATCACACAACGGATAAAAATGATCAAAACCTACTACAAAAATGATGATTCTGCCACAGTCACGTATCGTACTTTAAGAGGAGATTATGGTTTACATAATCGTCCAACTACGCAAGCAAAATTGGCAAAATTGTGAAGAAATTTTAAGAGACTGGTGTGGTTACAAATATTGAAAGGCTTGTGCATTATCGTTTCACTCGTTCCGCTGAAAATATCGCTATTGTAAGTGAAAGACCCAAATGTGTCGATTCCTCGTTGTTCTCAGGAATTAGGATTATCTTACGGCACATTATGGCGTGTTTTGCATTTAGATCTTCACCTAAATCCATATAAAGTGCAGCTCACACAACATCTGATGTCAGCTGACCATTCACGATGTCGTAGATACCTGGAATGGGTGCTTGAACAACAGACGGTGGACGGCAATTTTTCAAACAAAATTTTCTTCAGCAATGAAGCACATTGCACCACTCGGTGGGTATGTTAATAAGCAAAATTGTCGTATTTGGGGTCCTGGGAATCCACAACTAATTGCAGAGAGGCCATTACATCCAGATAAAGTCACTGTTTGGTGCGCTCTTTGTTCCGAAGGTGTGATTGGATCTTACTTCTTCGAAATCGACGATGGAACTACTGTCACCGTCAACTCGGAGCGTTATGGTCATATGATAACCGCCTTTTTTTTTTGCCCTAAGAATATGACTTAGAGAATATGTGGTTTCAACAAGACCGTGACACATGCCACACAACTCGAACGAATATGGCTTTATTGCAAGAGACATTTCCTGGTCGCGTCGTGGCGATGAAAACTGGCCACCAAGATCATGCGATTTGACACCATTAGACATTTTTATATGCGTCTACGCGAAATCCCGTGTTTATGCAGATAAATCTTCACTTAAAAACTAACATTCGTTAAGTTATGGCTGAGATACCGTCCAATATGTGTCAAAAAATGGCCGGAAATTACCTCAAAAGAATCAATGCTTGCAACACTTCGCTTGGAGGTCATTTAAATGATGTAGTGCTTTACACACAATGTTAACGTTCAAACTTTATACTAAAAAAGAAATATCATGAGAAAAAAATATTTTAAATGTGATTTATTTACGTTTACTTTTGAAACCAAGAAATGGATGTTAGGCCCATTAGGCCAACATATTTGCAGGACAATATTGGTGATTACAATCATTACAATCCTTTAGTCAGGTTTACGAAAAACCTCCTCGCACCTCTTATAATGTGTGCGTTAATTTTATACATGAATACCGGGTCATATATTTTAAAATCGTCGCCGAACTATAGATTTTAGAGAAACTTTTCATGGCATTTTTATTTAACACTCAGAGTTTTTGCCAGAAATCTGCTAAGAGAAAGTTGCCGAAGAAATATTTTTTCGTATTTCGTTTTGCTGTCTAAACTCGGCCTTGTACCGAGGCCACATGTCTAACAAGCCAACACACAACCCACTAGACTACTTTCCCTAACAGTAACGATAATTTCGAAATGCTTACATTCTTATAATCCTCTGCACAAATTGCTTCCAATATCTTTAAGTTTCTTTATAATTTTTCCAATCATATATATTATTTCTAAAGCACTTTTTTGTCGGTTGCAAATATCTCCCATACCACCGCAACAAATTTAACGAATGATATCTCATTTTAAAGCTTATATCTAACACTAATTGTGAAAAATAATTAGAAATTGGAAAATTAATATTTTCATTGATAAAAAATATTTTATTTAGAACTGAGGTTAATAAATGATACCAGGCTAATCGTAACAAACTGGGGAAATCACATTATATCAGCATATTATTCATACCGATAGAATTGTACTCTTGCCCCGAATCAACCTTAGACCTTCTGATCTAAATGTGTCTTTCCGAATGACACGAAAACAATTCTCTGCGAAAGTTGCTCTTGCTATGACGATAAACAAAGCACACGGTCAAACCCTTGAAAAGGTAGGATTGTATTTACCACAACCGGTCTTTTCACATGGGCAGTTAGTTATACGTGGCTTTTTATGGCAACCACAGTCATTGCGTAATGCACGAAAAGTGATCACAGTAGACTCACCAACTTTGTTGATAATTTTAAACATTTCCATGCACTTTTCATTTACGAAAATCTCTAATCCGTTACTAAAAACAAGATACTGCAGATAAAGAAAATTTAACATTCCTTTCATATTGTCTAATAGAAATGCGCCTAAAAGCTGCTTGCTTGCCTTGTCATAACCTACATATCATACATGAGCGTATGAGTGATTTACAATAGAAATCATTGCATTAATCATACGCCATAGTGGCACAAAACCAAATTATTTGTTTGAACACACACAATTTAATCATTTATTCATGTTTTCATATTCCATTTCTTTCGTGTTGTCTGACTATTTTTGTTACCACAATGTGGTGCACCCTTTAAAGGAACAAACAAACATGTAATGTAGTGAAGATGTATTGGCATAATGTCTTATTAAGCAAATCTCTTCTGTTATTTAGGACCAGAATCAATAAATATTGTATTAGAATGGAAAAATTTTATTTTATTAACTGAAAATAGATTTTCTAATGACTGTACATTGTAGTAGACAGAAAGCAACATTTCGTAAATAAAAATAAACACAGTTAAATTGGATTTTCTTTGGTACATCAGTTGCTTTATTTTGTTACAAATTGAAATACATTTCATAGATTATTGTTCGTCCAACTAACATAGACCAGCCAGCCAGTACTGGTATTTACTTTACGATTTATTATTATTTGTACAATATTTACTGCATGCAATGGCCAAAAATTCTATTGCAATTCAATTTGATTATACAGTCATCATGTAAACATGCATGCGTCTGGCAATATTGCCTAACTTTAAAGAAAATCTAACTACAACGATATTGTATACAATTGCTCTCTCAATTCTGAATAGAAATTCTGTGTGTTTGTTTAAAAGTTTTGACTTTTAATCAAATGAAATCAAATCAAATATTGATTTTAAATATTTTATTGCCCTCCTCTTCCTTAGAAAATGGGAATACATCGAATGTAATAAACTGTGTGTTGAAAAATGAAATTTTCAAATTCCAAGAATCCAAATGAATTATTAATTTTGAAAAGCATTACATACATACATAATTGGTCATTACAGTCTTTCAAACAGGATTACGACCTAGTTTCTCACTCCACTTATGTAGAGGGCATTAATTTTATACAATTGACCGTCGATTCCGAATGACAGATTTTGGAGAAATTTTTTCATGATAATTTTTTTTTTTAGTCTCAGAGTTTTCGCTAGAAATCTGCCGAAGAAATATTTTTTTAATATTTCGTTTAATTAGTATTTTGTTGCAATTACTGGATAATAATATGATTGATAAGAGCTTGGAAGAAACTATTAACAAATTTACAAAAATTAAAAAAGTAAATGTGAAAAATATCGTTAATGAGTGGTTTAACAGTGAACTGCGGTCATTAAAACAGGAAAAAATTAGAAAATATAACAAAGCGAAATTGGAAAATACTGATGAAGCCTGGTCGGATTATAGATCGACCCGAAATGTATATAAAGTAAGGGTTGAGAATGAAAAAAATAAATACATTAATGATAAAATCAATAATGCCAGCAACCAAAAAGGAATGTGGAAGGAAATAAAGAACTTTGTTCTAAAAAGGAAACAATCTGTGATAAAAACTGTGATTTTTAATGGTGTTGAACATAAAGACAATAGGAACATCGCTGGTCTTTTTAACGATTATTTTATAAATAGCATTAAGTTAATAAGAGACTCAATTGAAAATGTGCAATATGTTAATAATATACAGACAGTTAATAGAAAATTCAAATTCTGTGCAATAACAAATGTAGAGCTTAAGAATATTGTAATAACACTTAAAGAGAAACCTGATTACTGTAAGATATCACGAAAAATGTTGGTCGAAAATTGGAGCATAGTCGGAGAAATTTTATTAAAAATTGGAAACCGGTGAGTTTCCGGATTGTTGGAAGGAAACAATGGTTACACCAATTAAAAAAGTGGCAAATACATTAAAATGTAAAGAATTCCGTCCTATAAACTCTTTAAAGACTGTTGAAAAAGTTTTAGAGAAGGTCGTGAAAGAACAACTGGAAAATTATTTGGATGAAAATTCAATCATTTCAAAGTACCAGTCAGGATATAGAAAGATATTCTCCTGTGAAACAGCTGTAAATTATGTGAATAATCGATGGAAAAAAATTGAGAAGAAGCAAAAAATTATGGCAGTTTTTTTAGATTTTAAAAGAGCATTCGAGACTATAGACAGAAACATAATGGTTGAAAAATTATATATGTATGGAATACAAGATGTGGAGCTTGAATGGTTTAGATCTTATTTAAGTAACAGAATGCAAATTACGTTTATAAACGGTGTAAGGTCATAACCAATGGAGAATGATTATGGAGTCCCACAGGGATCGATTTTGGGAGCGTTATTATTCAGTATTTATATAAACAATATGCCTGAGGTTTTGACTAAAAGTGAATTTATTCTGTATGCTGATGACACCTTGTTATACACAATTGGAGATACAGAACAACAATGTAGAGACAATTTAATAAATGATATAAATAATATTAATATTTGATTGAAAATGAATAAATTGAAATTAAATGAGAGTAAAACTAAAATAATAGAAATAAATATGAATAGTAATTCCGAAATTAAAATTAATGATAAAATAATAGAGAAAGTTGATCAAATTAAATACTTAGGTTTCATTATTGATAAAGAGCTTAAATTTAAAGAGCATATACAATACATTTGCAAAAAAATTGGTAAAAAGATAGGTTTTTTAAAAAGGATCCGGAATAAAGTCTCATTATTAACTGCAATTAATATCTACAACACAACAATAAAACCGCATTTTGAATTTGGATCTACAATTATTTATACATGCTGTAATTCAACACAACTCGAATGACTACAAAAGTTACAAAATAAAGCAATGAGGGCAATTTTACGATACAACAGATACGCGTCAATCCAATTCATGCTTAATACACTCAAATGGTTGAATATAAAACAACGACTGGAGCTAAACACCATAATTTTTATTAGAAAAATGAAGCAAGGAAAGGCCCCTGAATACCTCTGCGAGCAAATTATGTATGTGGGTCAGGTTCAACCTTATGGATTGAGGAATGCTGACAACTTCAGACTGCAACGAGTCACCTCAACATCAATCCAACAGTCATTATTCTACAAGGGTCTTAGATTATATAACTCTCTGGAAAATTATATAAAGAATGAGCAGAATAACAATGTTTTTTGTAATTTATTGAAAAGTGATTTTGTAATTTAGTGAAATGAAATTTGTTAAAGTATGAGAAAATACTAATAAAGATTTATATTTATTTATTTATTTTACTATGAGCCATAAGGGCTACCAAGTGAACTTGCCTGTGAACGGCAAGCTACCCACTGACCTAACCTAACATAATAATGGCATTTCATGAGGGCTTTGGGGGGTCCAAAATGTTCCATCGAAAGATAAGATTTGTTCATTGTAAAAATACTCCTTTTCATCCTTTAATTGAGTATTGAAAATAAAGAAAAATGTTAATACAACCACTTAGTGTTCCATTTAGTAACACAAAAAAGGTTTCCAGGAAAAAATCAATTTTTTTTTTTGTTCACTTATTTCGTATCCATAATTACAAATGGAATGACAATGAATGACAATAAACATACATTTGTAATGGAATCACCCAAGCATAATCCTGACAAACACAATCCTAACATATGTATGTGTATGTGTATGTATATGGCATCAGTTTCTATTCCAGTTCTAATAAATCTTAATAGAAGATAAGAGCTTAAGCATGTCTATGCCAACACAGCACACATACACAAACACATATAAAAAAAACATGGAACTGAAATATACCGTTATAAACAACAACTAAAAAATAATAAAAATGGCGACATGAATTAAATGATTGCCATTTTGTGTGAGAAATAACAGCAAAAACATCACACACACACACAACAGAAAAAAACGAAAGAAAAAATCATGGAAACATAACGAATTGAGCAACGCCCTGCTAGTTTGTAAGGATTTTTTTTGTAATAAAAAACTTTAAAGGCCTAGAAAAAAAAACAACAAATCCTAGCCTTATTAAGGAAAATATAAAATTTTCATTTTCATAGACGAATTTGATTTTAAAATTTCCTTGGCTTTCAGAAGTCTAATGACACAGTTTCAAGACTTTCACTAACACAAAGGAGATGGCCGCATAGTTTGCTACAAAACTCAAGGACACTGGCATATATTTACACAGAAAAAGAAGAGAAGAGCAAAAATGGAAGAAAAACTTTAAATATAAAATAAAACGATAAATATTAGTGGAGAAAGAGAGAGAGGGAGAATGAAAGAGACACATTTGGGATAAAATAGAAGGAAACTTTATAAATCAGTGACTGAATGTCTAAGTGACAGTGTTAAGAGAAGATGACAACAACCCGTCTAAAGATGGATGACAGCATAACAATAACAAGTTTTCAAAACACATAAAGACACAGAGAGAGAGGGAAAGAGAAAACCGAAAGGCAAATAGACTTGGTAAACACTTTAAAGTCACAACAGCCACAATATTCCTTGTGTGGTTTAGACGAAGATGAGTTTATGCTTCCAAAGAGTTAACAGACTCAATGACTAACTGACTGAATGACTGACAAGAAAAAAGAAAATGAAGAAAAAACAATAAGAAAATCTATTTATGACAGCAAATTAAAATCCATAATTATTGCATGGCATATAGCATCAACGAACGAATGAACGCTAAGCCAAGGATGTGTTGCTGCAGCTGATGACATTCAAGAGAGCATGTTGACGAGTTTCTTAAGCTAAATGGCTTGAAGACAAGCAACATTTTCTAAGATGTTGATCACAACATTATTTAGTTTAGTTTGGCTTTGCCAAAAGCATTTAATTTTAATATGAAGACTTTTAGTTTCCAGACGACTTACTATTTGCTTCTTCCTGTTGCTGTTGCTGTTGCTGATGTAATTTTTCTTAGTTTCTTCTCTGTTCTCTATTTAATTAAATGGAGAGACAAACATTAGATTTTCATATTTTATTTCTTATTTACATGTAAGACTTTACGTTACAAATTTACTTAAAAATTTTTTTTAAAAAAGAAAGACAACCAGTTAAGGGAATGAATGACAGTATCTGGTTGATAACTTTATTTATGCAACGTAATATTGTAGTCCTGCATTTTCAAACTATCAGGATTCAATTAATTAATGCATGTTTACTTAATGAACAGATTTAATGAATTCCTAGTTAATAAAACCAAAATAATTTGATTTACAAACGATATAAAGGAAACGATATGTAATACAGTGAAGCATGTGGCTAAGTACAGAGAACTTACTTAACTTGATTGGTTATTAAAATCAAAATTCAATTGAAAACTTAATTAAATTCTTTATTAAATGCCCATAAAAGTCATCATCAAAAGAAATACGAAAATATTAAGAATTCTTTATGGAATTCATTTGTAACACAGGCTCAGGCATGAAGGAGTATGCTAAGAAACCAAAATAATTCCACATATAGGGCTCGTATAGAGAGCAGCTTACAAAATACCAGACATGCCCTAATGGTATACAAAAGATATACGATTAAGGCCAGACTAATACTATGTTCACGTATGCAATTTAATTCAATCAATATTCGGTTAATTGAGAACAATTTTTTAACCGTTCAGGTATAATAAATATACGCAATATTCAGCTTACTCAATATTCATTTGACAGCTGGTAAACAAAACAGCTGCTTGTTTCAACAACATTGTTTTTGTTTTGTTTATTTTTTTTGTGCTTGTCATTGTTGATATTTGAGTTGTCAAACATTAACAGGAAGTGTTCGGTTCGGTTACTTATAATATGCTCCCCAAACAGACTTATGACAGTGCTGTCTTTAAAGTTTTACTCAATATTATAACAATTAGCATGTAATTGAGCAATAATTAATTGAGATTTTATATGAAATATTGAGATCAATATTGTCGTTAATTGCGATTTACGCAATAAAGGTGCATACGTGAACATTGTATAATAATAGCCCTTTGAGGCTATTGTCTACGGACAGCAATTGCCTGAGACACAACAATTGGAATTGTATACAGAAATTAGCGTGGTTTGGCATTAAAGAGGCAATTAGTACCTATTCTATAGCGGCGCTGGTAGCTTAGTTGTATTTAAGTCCCCTATAAACGGTAGTTAAGAACAAATCTTCGGATTCAATGTTTAGGTTAGGACAGAAGGCAAGTCTAACATAAAATTAATGAGCATTTGGCTGCCAGTTCCCTCCTTAACTGTCCCCTAGGCATAAATACATACATACACACATTGATCATTACAACCTTTTAGTCAGGATTACGATTTAGCTTCTCACACCACTTATATTGTGTGTATGCGTTAATTTTATACATGGATAGCAGCATCTACAGTTTAACGTCGACTCCGAACGACAGATTTTTAAGAAACTTTTCATGGCGATTTTATTTAACACTCAGAGTTTTTGCCAAAAATCTGCTGAGAGGAAGTCCCCGAAGAAAAATTTTTTTCCATATTTCGTTTTGATACCTTACCTGGGATGCGAACACTACCTTCTAGACTCGGCGACTTCATTTGCGAAACTTTTCATGGCAATTTTATTTAACTCTCAAGATTTTTGCCAGAACTCTGCTAAAAGGCAGATGCCAAAGGAACATTTGTTCATATTTCATCTAGACTACGGCAACATCCCCAGAATATAACCAGAATATAACTGCGAAGCAACGGAACTTAGTAGCAAAAATGAATGAAGTAATCTGGAAGGTGTAAACTATCTTAAAAGAGGAACTATTTTGAGATGGCTTAAGAACGAAACTTGAAGCAGGAGTGGGAGTTTTTGGTGAAAGAGTAAAATATTCGGAGCCCATCTTCCAAATGGATGTCTATGACAGCTGTGATCAGTTCTACTTCGATAGGATATATAAAAGACATTACATAATAATATTATCGGACAGTTAAGCCACCATTCGAGGACTCGAATCTTATGAGGGTCTATTTGGAGAATCTTAATCAGTTAAGTAGGGAATATAAGGTTACCATCAGAGATCAGTAATGAATCGTTTTCCCGCTACTCATAAGCACTCATGCAATTTTGAGTATGAGTGGATCAACAGAATTGAAATTCAAATACTCTGATTCATTCGCAGTCGCTACAACATTGTTTTATAAGTATAAGTAGCAATGAGTATGAGTACAGCGTCGGCAACAAACTCACAACATTCGAAATATGTTTGATTCATACGACTACTCATTCTGATTCATAAATTTAGAAAAATACATATAATTCGGAAAAGTGATTTGAGTGGCTCGAATCATTCATCAAAATTTTCAGCCTTTGTTGTTGTTGCATATAGAAACAAAGATGAAAGGAAAGACAAAGGCAACAAGCAAAATATACGCAAAATCTTCTTGTGAGTATTTTGGTGTTCGTACGCGAATCATACTTATTTTGTGCTTCGTGTAAATGTTAAGTAGAGACGAGTCGAAGTCAATAACATCATGCGTATTGTTAAGTATGTATACGACGAGTAGTATGAGTATGATATTAAAATAAGTATGAATGCGTATAAATATCAGAAATTATAAGTATGACTCGAATCTACTCATCGTTTTGAATACTCGTTGCTGATCTCTGGTCACCATATGCTGGGTTTTCAGTTCATTTGGTTTTTTTGGCAATGAGCAAGAAGTCAGCTTCCATGCCAAGAAGAAGGAAACAACAATAAAAGATGATCTGAGTTACAAACTAGACTATCCAGGATTAAACTGGGTACACTTATACAAAAAAAAACGGATGTTTTAAGCCCAACATATAGATTTATTTCGAATGGAAGAATTTTTATTACCCGCATCTTCCTGCGTAAATACAATATTTTTTTAATGCAAATATAATTTCCTGTTAATAATTGTAAGTATTTTTCTCAGAAATAATAAAAATAATAATTTGTGGAAAATGATAATTAATTTTCAATTTTTTTTTAATAAAATTACAATTAAAAACAAACACAATAACAGATTCATTTAAACAATTCATTAAATTTATGAATGCATATTACATTTGCCACATGATTTTTATTCATCATTCATTGCATTAAGCCTGTAACATATTAAATATTTAAAGAGAAAAGAATTTTCTTTTTTTTTTAAATTTGAAATTATTGTCAAACGGGCTAGGGTTTGTTGGAAAAAAATTTCTTTCTTTTTCTAGGAAAGCTTTTGAAACAATTTTTAATCACTTTCAATGGTTTTTTTGTGTTTCAAAACATTGAGGAAAAAAGGGCGGAGAGAAAAGCTGGTGGTAAAATAAAATTAATTGTTTTTAATTATTAATAAATCTACATTAAATAAATATTTTTTTATTATTTAAAAGCATTACTTGTTTGAAGTAATAAAAAAAACAAAAAAATAAGGTTTTAAAAAAATTAAGTAATGAAGTCGGATCTCTACCATGAGAGTTGATTGTCTAAAAAACTGTAGCCTATACGCCATTGATTCAGTTACCAGTCCAAAAGAGCACGGTTCGGTCCGTAATTGTATTAAATTACTAAGGTAAAGACATTGTCACCAAAATAATTGTGGAAATTTTCTGCTTTTTTCCCCAAAAGCCACAGAAAGCCTCAGAATATAGAATTCGTCAATGATATGGTACGGTATGGCATGTTTGGCACCGAGAAGCATAAAGTTCATCATAAGTTTTCGATGAAGTAGCAGCACTCGTTAAAAAGATAATTCTATCATTTAAGGCCTATCTTTTGAAGTCCCCGTGGTCTAGATAGTAGTGTGTTCGATCATTAGGAAAGAGGCCCAAGTTTGAATCCCAGGCCTGACATCAAAACGAAAATATGAAAACATATATTCTCGACGACTTCTTTGCAGCAGATTTCTGGCAAAGACTCCGACAGTAAATAAAATTGCCATCAAAAGCTTCTCAGAAAAAAATCTGTCGTTCGGAGTTCGATTTTAAACTGTAGGTGACGCCACTCATATATAAGAAGTAACGCACACAGCTTAAGTGGGGTGAGAAGCTCGGACGTTGTACAATGGGTCAATCCGACCTCCGGGTACAAGTACACGTCCTTTAACCTAACCTAACCTAAGGCCTATCTACACGATAAGAAGTTACGTACATAAAGTCACAGAGAAAAAATTTAATTGCATTCGTACATTACTACGTACAACGACAATGAATGCATCGCTGATCTAATGAAGCATAATAATGTCTGAATAATTTCAAAAAACGAATAGAGGCAAATTTCTCTCAGTGTGTTGTACGCTTTCATTACATATTAAGTTTACGCGATACTTTTCGCTCTTTTCAGCACAAAGCCCTGAAATGTCTTTCGACTTGTGCGATCATTTAAATTCTACTTAAGGTTAGAGACAAAGACGTTGTTTCCCCAGCGTCATTTAGTGGCATATATGATAATAGTTCCTAAATCATACTAAAAGAACTGTAAGTCCTTCCTTATTTATGTCTTCCTCCTTATGTCCATCTCACCAAATTCTTTTCATTCCTCTCACCTGATTGCCTAGTACTCAATGGCCTTCGTATTGACTCCAACAACAAGCTTAATAACCTTGTTTGTAGAGGCGCATTAGTAACATTTCCGAAGTCGCAACACGTTGAGGGGTTTAATGCTCCGTTGACTTAGCAGGGTAAGTAATAAAATTCTTCGTTTACTCCGCAAATTAACCTTATCTGAAGTAAGAAAAAGGCGCTACCAAAAAGGGGTAGCCAAGTCAACGATGGGGTTATTAGGAAACCAGCCAAACTCTGAATCAGAACCCATAAACTTGAAGCCATGAAAATAACTATGAGCTCCAAGTAGCCTTTGAATTTCAATGCGAGAGAGATAATGTGTTCCACCAGGATAATGTCCCTCGTTACTTGGCTCAATAGTACATACATAGATAATTGGCTATTAGATACATTCAGTCGTGATCAGAGACCTGCGCCGATCGGCTGACAGCCGGCTAAGCCGAGCCGCCGACAAAATTTAAAAGCCGCCGCCGCGGAAAATTTATTCGGCTTGATTCGGCGTAAATTCAGCCGCCGTTTTATGTATGTAAGCAAATTAAAATATACGAAAATATGTTTTTCAAATTGTATACAGTAAATTTTAATTATATATAAAATATCTTATTTATATTTTTGTTTTACTAGACTTAAATACATTATTGAAGTTTTTTTGTTCATTTTGTGATATATTAATAGAAAAATTTTTAATTTTTTGATATGGAAATTTTGAACACCCTTTCTTGTTTTTGGTGAATGTGGTAACACTTTCAACTTTACGTTAAATTTTTTAAAAGACAAAAATTTAAATGGAGAACCATAGAATTACAAATTTCAATAATTCATAAATAAATTCATCTGATTCCGATGACGACCTTGGAATTTTTAATAGTATTGAGTTCCCAAAACAATAATTGAAACTCCAATTTCAATTAGCTTTTAGCCAAATTTTTTTTGGAAAATTTTATTTTGAATATTTATTTCTGATAATTGTTTTGTAAGTGCTATAAAATGCGAAATAATTTCAGGTTTGGAGTTTCTGCGTCGACATCAAACCTCTATAACTATTTACGTGCTCATGGTATTGACGTAAAATCGAAAAAATTTTAAAATTTGAATGCCAAAATAAAATCCTTATTTTCAGGAAGTTCTAAAAATGCAGATTCCGAAAAATTTGCTAACGCACGTCTGCTTGTGCAAATGTGCTGCAGAGATCTAAGGGCCTTTAACATAGTGGAGCAACCAGGGCCATTTTATTTATATCATTTCGGATCACAGCAGACCAGTGTTGCCACCTTGTGTCTAATTACACATATTGTGTGTAATTTTTGATTCTGCATGTAGCATTTGCAATTAGCTCCGTGTGTAATTTGTGTGTAATTTTACTTTTTGTTCTAATTTTTTCTTTAGTCGCTAATTTTTAATAATTGATTTGCTAACAATGATTATTTAGTAAATTTACTGCAATTTTTGGCAACACCTCTGAGAGTAAATAAAATTGCCATGAAAAGATTCTCAAAAATCTATCATTTGGAGTCAATTTTAAAACAGTAAGCCCCAACACTCATATAAAATTAATGCACACACATAAGTGGTGTGAGAAGCTAGGTCGTAAAAAAAAAGTTGTAATGACCAATTATGTGAGGCTAATGTTTCATACATGGATTTACATGTCTTTTTTGTTCTTTAAATAAATGTTGGAAATGTTGTATGCATATTATTTAAAAAATAAAAGCGCCGCCGAAACTTTACAATATTTCGGCTGACAGCCGACTTAAAGCCGCCGCCGAACCTTTTCAACTTTAGCCGCCGCCGCCCACAAATTTGCTCGGCGCAGGTCTCTGGTCGTGATTCCAGCATAGCTTCTCACAATACTTATGTTGTATGCCTTATTGTTATACACGAGTGGCGAGACCTGTTGTTCAAAATCGCCTCCAAATGACGGATTTTTGAGAAAATTTTCATGGCAATTTTTGCCAGAAATCTGTAGAAAGGAAGTCGCCAAATAAATATTTTTTTTTTTGATGTTTGACCTGGGGTTTGAACCTGGGCCTTACGTCTAATAAGCCAACACACTGCCTACTAGAGGAAGGCGACATTATCTCTAACACTAAATATAGCCAAACACTAACTCTGATAAGCTCCATAAGCTTGAAGCCTTTGAAGATTGCTATTAGCCTCAAGCAGCCTTTAAATTTCACTGCAAGATAGATTCTGGGTTCCACCAGGACAATGCCACTTTACATGGATCAATAGCCACTCGCTTAAAATTCTGAAAGTTTTATTGGGGACGTAAGAACCTTTCCAATCTTATCGAGCATTAGCTGCTTACCACATGCTACTGACTATGGCTGAATTTTCTGACAACTGGCATGAGGGTTAAAGGCATAAATTGTCCCTGGTGTACTCTTTACTAACAAGAATCCATAATTTGTTTATAATTTTACGATAAGAAAAACATATTCATTCTAAAGGCCCATTATTTCTTTAAATTGCTTATTTGATTTGCAATTAATTTCTGTTTTTTTTTTTGGTTTTTATTTTGTTTCTCCCATTTACGGAGGATGCCATTTATTTAACAAATCGGTTTTCATAGCGCAAATGTATGCCATTGTTTAACAAATTCATTCAAGTCTCGCCTAAATAAACTTTCGCTTTCATCGTCATTTTGTTTCATTTTATTTATGAAATTAAAACACGTTTCGTTGTGTTATAAGATTTCGATGCCATAAACAAAAATGCTTTGGCAGCCATGCCGTACCGTATGTAAACCATATAACGCAGCCAGCCAGTGTTTGTAGGACTGGGATTCATGTTTTTTAAGAATCTCTCTGGCAATAATAATAATAATGTTGGGTTATTAATTTTACTAATACATACATACATACATACTACACATACATACACATACAAATATTTTCTTAATTTATTTTTTCGTTTTTTATGATTTATCAATGTATTCCAGATTTATAGTGTGTCTTTCAATTTTTTTATTTTTTGTATTTCCTTTTCTTATTTATTTGTTATGTGGATGCGTGAGTGTGTGTGTATGTGCTTGGGAACAGCCCTTATGGGAATTTAAAAAAAAAAATACAAAAATTAATAAAAAAAATAATGAAATTGAAGCCAAAGTTGCGTGTTTTAGGCTAATTTTCTATGCGTTCAAATGAGAAAATTGTTAATATTCGATGCGTGTTTGCCGCAATACATATAAAAACGTTGCGATAAACATAAAAACCGAACCAACAAATTAAAAAAAGAGAAAAACCCGCACAAAAATTATATATTTAAACAAAAATAACACACACTCACACTTACACTTACACACACACGCACATTTACTCAGTTTAATATAAGGCTATGAAAATGTATTAAGTTACGAGGGCCCTAACAAAATTAACCAAAGAAATCAAAATTCAGAAATCAGAAACACTAGAGAAGAATTGGCCTTTACAACCCTTCAGTCAGGATTACGACCTAGCTTCTCACACCACTTATGTTGTGTGCGTTAATTTTATACATGAGTGGCGGAACCTACAGTTTAAAGTCGACTCCGAACAACAGATTTTTGAGAAGCTTTTCGATGGCAATTTTTTACTCTCAGAGTCTTTGCCAGAAATCTGCTGAGAGTAAGTCGCCGAAGAAATATTTTTCGTTTTGATGTCTGACCTGGGATTCGAACCCGGGCCTTTCGTCTAATAAGCCAACACACTACCTACTAGACCACGGCGACTACAAGAAGAAGTATAAAGATATTTAAAAACAAAACACCAAAGATATAGAGAACAATAATCAACACCTATACCTATACGATAACAGTTTACAATAACAAAACTACATAGAAACAATAAGATTCTCGAAGTTACCATTTCAGTATTTCTCTTGTAGAAGAAGAGCAAAGCAATTTAAAAACTAAAACACTAAAGAAATAGAGCTTAGGAATGTATGGCAATCAGTAATGTAACGGGTGATTTTTAAACTGTAATCTTTCTGGCAACACTGGTTTAAACAGCTCACGCACGTTACGTGTTTTATTTCACTGTCAAACGTCTTCAGTTTGGTCTATAATTTAACCATGAATCGTCTTACAAACGAACAACACTTGCAAATCATAGAATTTTATTAACAAAATGCATGCAATGTTGAGAAATTTTATCCCGAGCTTCTTCCATTTTATGGTCAATTTAATCGAACCACTGAAGAAGCGTCTATTCGGGCTATTGTGACTAAATTTCGCACCAAATTTACATTGTTGGACATTAAACCACCAACACGCTTATGTAGAGTGCGAACTGATGAAAATATCGCAGCTGTATCGGCCATCAATTATCGATTCGTTGCCGATCGCAGCTATTGGGCCTCTATTACTCAACAACGTGGAAAATTTTGCGTAAGGATTTAAGGTGTGAAGCCTTTTCAAAATACAACTGGTGCAAGAATAGGAACCAAACGACCCACCGCAACGCAGAATTTTTGGTGAATGGTCTCTTGAAAAATTGGCCGAAGGTCCACTTTTTTATTAAAAAATTGTGTTCAGCGACGAAGCTCTTTTTTGACTCAATGGATATGTAAATAAGCAGAATTGTCGATTTTGGAGTGAAGATCAGCCAGAAACAGTGAAAAAGCTACTAATGCATCCAGAAAAAGTGCGGTTTATGGTATGGTGGCATCATTGGACCGCACTTCTTCAAAGATGCAGCCAATCGTAACGTAACTGTGAATGGTGAGCGCTACCGTAAGATGATATCCAACTTTTTTTTTTTGCCCAAAATGCAAGAGCATGACTTGCATGACATGTGGTTTCAACAAGACGGTGCCACATGCCACACAGCGCGCATAACAATGGACTTATAGAGAGTGGAGTGCGGTGAACATTTTATTTCACGTTCGGGACCGGTCAATTGGCCCCCTAGATCGTGCGATTTAACGCCTTTATACTATTTTTTGTGCGACTATGTTAAAGCTCATGTCTATACAGACAAGCCCGCTTCAATTGACGCGTTGGAAGGCAACATTAAAGCATTTATTCGTGAGATACCAGCCGAAATATTGGAAAGAGTATGCCAAAATTGCACTAAGCGGGTGAACCATTTGCGGCGCAGTCGCAGCCAACATTTGCATGAAATAATCTTCAAACATTAAATAATATGGACCGTACAATCCTTCCAGTTAATATTGGAAAATAATTTCATTCAAATGGCAGACCTCGGCTGGCCATGCAGTATTCTACACTTTCGGTCCAATTTTTAAGCACACATTATCGATTGTTTGCAGCTGTATTTCACCAATGGCTTCAAGAATATTGTCTTTTAAAGCGTCAATTGTCTCTGGCTTGTCGGCGTAACACTTATCTTTGACGGCACTCCCACAAATAATACTCCAACGGTGTCAAATCTCAGCTCCAAGGTGGCCAAACGACATCAGCTCTGCGGCTGATTATGCAATCTTCAAAAACAGGACGGAAATCATCGAGTGTAGCTGCGGTTGTGTGGCACGTAGTGCCTTTCTATTGAAACCAAATGTTGCCAAAATCCACCTCTTCAATTTTTGTGAAAAAAAAATTCGTTCAATATGCCTCGGTCCACATAATCGATAATGTGCTTAAAAATTGGATCAATCCTGTAGGCTTCTGCATGGCCAGCCGATTCAGCCATTTAAATGAAATTACATACATACATAATTGGTCATTACAACCCTTCAGTCAGGATTACGACCTAGCTTCTCACACCACTTATGTTGTGGGCGTTAATTTTATACAAGAGTGACGGGACCTACAGTTTAACGCCGACTCCGAACGACAGATTTTTGAGAAGCTTTTCATGGCAATTTTATTTGCTCTCAGAGTTATTGCCAGAAATCTGCTGAAAGGAAATCGCCGAAAAAATACTTTTTGTATTTTATTTTGATGTCTGGCCTGGGACTCGAACCCTGGCTTTACGTTTAATAAGCCCGCACACTACCTACTAGACCACGGCGACTTGAAGGAAATTATTTGCCTTTATTAACCGGAAGGATTGTGCTTTCAAATAAAAAATGGAATTCGAAACATTATACAGTAGTTTAAAGCATTTTCAAAAAAAAATAAAGGTATTTGGCGGACCCTTTACTAAGTTCTCGGTAAGGAGTTTTAAACACAGGCAAGATCAGGCAGCAAATTCAGTCTTTAAACTAAAATTTAATCTTTGTGAAGCGGATCATTACTTTTTATTGGAGTACATTTTGTTTTAAATTTTAACTATAATATAACGGTTGCTTGAAACTACCCTCGTATATATGATATGTAGCACATACTTTTATATTTTTCCTATTAAATATTTGAACATTAAACAGAAAACGTGCTTTAATATTAAATGCTTCTAAATGTTTAAATGTATGTGTATGGATGTGTATGTATGTGTAAGTATATATGTATATGCCTAATAAAATCCTCAACTATGTACATATATATGTATAGTATATACTATATATTAGTCAGTTTTCATAACTGTTTAAATGAAAGAAAGAACGAACAGAAACCAATTCAACAAAAAAAGTCTTGTTTTGAAAGGAAGGCTGTTCTTATGAACATTGCTTTCCTTTCAGAAAAAAAAAATCGCAAAAAACCAGAAAAAAATATTAAAATTGTGAAAAAAGAAGAAAAACTTAAAAAAAAACAAGAAAAAAGAAAAGTTGCAGACATAATTTCTCTTTTAACGTTTTTTTCTTTTTTCATTTCGTTTCTTAACAGCAGCCATTTAAAATGAAAAAGGCTTGTAAATACAAAAAAAGACATTGAAGAAGACTGAAAAGAACACTCATTCCTCTTTTAATTTTCTATGCAGACTGACAGTTTCTCTGTGTCTTTGGAAATTTTGAAAAGAATTTTAAATTTTCTCGTTTTTTTTTGTTTTGGCCGACAACTAAATCCGTTAATTCGTAATAAATTTCGATGGCAACAAAACGTCTGCCACAATTTCTTTCTTTAATTGTTAACGAAATCAAAGCGGCTTAAGAATATTTTAACAAGACAGCCAGCAAGACATTTTGTTTTGCCGTTGAAATATTCTTTTTGTTTTTTGCAAAGAAAACACTGGAGAACATAAAAAAAAAATAAAATTTAAAATTTTATTTAAGCTGTCGTTAAGCATATTGGAGAAAGCTGTTAATTACAGTCATCGATTGTAGATTGAGGTTGCGGCAAACAAGAAAAAAAAATAGATTTTTAGCATGGATTTCTTACTTACTTACTTACTTAATTGGCCATAACAACCCGATTAACGGATTTCGGCCTGCCGCAACACATCCTTCCAGGCGCTTCTGCTTCTTGCGCGCCTACGCCAATTGGTCACACCAATCGATGACAGGGCTTCCTCGATTTGGTCCTTCCAACGGATACAAGGTCGTCTTCTTCGCCGACTTCCGCAGATCCCCGCATCAAATACTCGTCTCGCCGGAGCATCCTCCTCCATTCGAACGACATGGCCGAGCCAGCGCAGCCGCTGGATATTAATACGCTGTACAACGTACATGTCGTTGAGGAGCTCATATAGATCACTGTTAAATCAGGATGCGAAAATCATCGCCAACTCGCTCTGGACCGAAGATCTTACGTAGGACTTTTCTCTCGAATACTCTCAAGGCAGCTGCGTCAGTTCTTAATAGGGTCCATGCTTCCGGGCCATAAAAAAGCACGGGTAGAATGAGCGTCTTGTAGAGTATTAGTTTCGTCTTGCGAGAGAGGTCTCTGCTACTCAATTGCCTATTGAGACCATAATAGCACCTGTTGGCAAGAGTAATCCTGCACTTGATCTCCAGACTGACATCATTTTCTAGGGTAACGGCGGAGCCAAGGTAAATGAATTCCTTGACTTTATCAAAAGTATAGTTATCGGCCGTAATCTGAGAATCAATACGCCGCACGGCTCTACTTGTCGATAACATATACTTCGTTTTGTCCTCATTTACTGCCAAACCCATCTTCTTAGACTCCCGTTCAATAGCACTAAAGGCAGCAGTGACATCTCGTTTGGTACGCCCTATGATGTCGATGTCGTCAGCGTACGCAAGCAACTGGACACTTTTTTGAAAAATAGTGCCATTACGATGCACATCCCGCCTTTCGCAGTACACTCTCCATGACGGAAGTTGAAGAGGTCGCATGATAAGGGATCGCCTTGTCTGAAACCTCGCACGGTATCAAAAGGTTCGGAGAGGTCCATTCCTACCTTGACGGAGCTGCAGGAATTGCTCAACGTCATTCTGCATAGCCTTATCAGCTTAGCAGGTATACCGAGCTCAGACATTGCATGGATTTCTCGTATTTTAAAAAGTTGAAATGCTTCATTAAATAATACATCCAGTGAGCTACCCAGAAGAACTAGGATTTTCACCCAACAACATCATAAAAAGGTCCAGAATCTTCAACTCTTATGAAAGAACAGAATTTCATAAGTATTGTTAATACTTCATTACAATTAATACAATGAGCTCAATAAAAGTGGCACCGAGAGAAATATATTCTAGATATTTGAACTCTCTAGTTCTCATCTAGTCCACCAACACACAATACTAGCTAAACTACAGCCACCATCATATTCATATATTCGGTAAGGAAAATCTGGAGTCCGCTTAATACTTCTGGAGTTATATTTTCATATTTTTTGCCTTATACTAGCACTATCTTTAGTCAAAATTACGACCTAGTCTCTCGAAATACTTATGTTGTAGCGGGACCTAAAGTTTAAAGTCGACTCCGAACGACTGATTTTGAGAAAGTTTTCATGGCAATTTTTACTCTCAGAGTCTTTGCCAGAAATGAGAGGAAGTCGCCGAAGAAATATTTTTCGTTTTGATGTCTGACCTGGAATTCGAACTCGGGCCTTTCATCTAATAAGCCAACACACTACCTACTAGACCACGACGACTATGGAAGAACACATCCTTAAATCTATTTTTTAACACGAATATTGATTGAACTTTATTATGTATACAATAAAACTGTGATCATATTGTTACGTTTAAAATATAAATTCATAGATTGCAAATAAAATTAGAATAAATATGAGTTTAGTTTTAATTAAATTCTTTATTGTTTGCACAATTCCATAAGCCACTGTTCATAACTTGATGTAAACAACAACAATTGGTTTGTTTATTATTCTTCTTTACACTCTTTTGCATAAACAATAACAATTGTTCGACAGATCTTTATAACGGGGATATTCAAACCACAATTATCTCCCTTCAAACACCGCGCATCTTCACACAAGAATAACTGAATTTTTACTGACCCCTTTAACTGCTTAGTTCTGCCTTTTATAAACCAAGGTAAACAGTCTGATGAATAATCTTGTAGTTGAATGTTCGTGGCTTCACCTTCTCAAGATCTTTATGAATGTAAACATTATTGTTTCATTATTATAGTTTGTGTATTTTTGTTTACATTCTTGCAGTTTGTGTTGTTGCATTTTTTTGTTTACTTTTTTTTTTTTGTGCAACTTTTGCTTACAAATTTAATGTTAAACGATGTAAAATCACCGCACCATTTCCATTTTCCTAAGAATATTTTGTTCTCCATAATGTAATGCTGTATCCTGTAAATGTAAAAGCAATCAATGCTCATAAATATTCTACCGTTTGAAGTATTTTTTTCTAATCAACAATAAGCAAATAACAAACCCTCTATTAAATTGTAGAAAAGAAATTTCTATTTGGATTTCTAATACATTCAGACAGACTCAAACATTTGCACAATAAATATCTCAAAAATAAATATTGACTTGAGCATTAGATTTGTGATTAAGTTAATCATCTCGGTATTCAAAGCAGTTCAATCTAATGTATTGACTTAAAGTAATAATAATCGTTCAATGGCTTGAACTCATGCATGCATAACATCCTTCCCCTGTGTTCCTATTGGCAAGGCATGAATGCTTCATGCAACTGTCTCTGTTTGCATAAAATATTACCTGCTGCTGCTTATGCCGCTGTATGTGTGTTCATTTCTATTGCAACTAGTTTTAGAAGGCATTACTTTATAATACAACTGCAGGCATGACTGAAGATACTCTATTCGGCATGACAATTTTCTATGCAAAAAGAGCAAGAGAAAAAGCATAGAAAACCAGCATTTACTTACAAAGTGCTGACAGTAAAAGTCGCCTGATGCTGCTTTTGCCTTAGTCAAAGTCCTTAGGCTGCTTTTGACTGGGGAATTAGCTGTTTTCTCTCTCCTCATAATTTATTAATCCATAGACGACATTAGAAATGTAATATTGAATGAAAGGCATCATCAGCAAGTCATAATAAACAAACAATAATGAACTCGTATTCATATTTGAATTTTATAAAGGAAAAAAATTTTTGTTTTGTTATTAAACAGGCATTGTCTGCGATATTTTAACCCTCCGTGACACACACTTTTAGCTTTTCATATTAGTACCACACTGGGCCTGACCAAACTCAATATAAATGTTAATGTAGATAATTTTATAAACGGTTTAAATTGCATCAAATTATAACTCAAACTTCATGTGGTTCATTAATTTAATTTCTTACTTTAATATTATAAAGTTTTTAATTCATAAGGAAATATAATTAGAGTACATTGAGTCAAAATTTGTCATGTTGTCAATCTAAACAACTACTTTAGAATGTTGCTGACATACAGTATTTGAACATTTTGAACAGAAGAATCGAGTCTTACAGCGAATTTTTTCACTTCCGGTTGCGAATTCTATACAAGATTTCCTTACCTCTAGGGTATAAGCACCTCTTTTGGCAGTTATTATTTTTGTTTATATGAAATGAAAACAGAAATTCCCAGAATGGATGTTGTAGAACCAAAATGGAATAAATTCGTTTATATTATTCGACTTACTTTTATGGGCTTTCCAAGAACAGATTCTATAGCCGAACGAGTACTAAATTGACCAATAACATAAGTGTTACTCATTCGGTTTTCGATATTTGGGAAAACTAAAGAATTAGACAACGTGTTCAAAAAATTGCGTATATATTGTGTAAATTTAGTTTTCCCCCGGTATGGAAACAATTGCTCGCCAGTGGTTATACTCTCATGCGGACTATAATTCTTCGCAAGATTTTCGTTGCGAAAATTCCATATATCCCGAATAGGCGCAGCTTTGTCTTCGAGTAATCGAAATGACCGTGTTCTTCCGTCGTCAAACCGAATGTATCTGGTCAGGGACATAAATCGATGAAGAGACATTGCGGCCCTGAATATGGGTAAATTGTCAGTAAGCCACAAAACCCGTGGTTTTTGAATGTTATTATGTGAAACTCCCATTGCTAAAAGAATGCCAATGAAAGCGTATAATACATCTACTTTTAGATCCTTCCAAACACTTGATTTTTTATTTACATTTGCAGTATTCCATTTATTGACTGCGTCTCTTCCATACCGATTTGTTTGTAATACTATGATGTCCGTAATATTTGGTGTAAAAAATTTTTTGAAAACTTCAAATGGAGTAGAGGTTTGTTCTTTCATTAGCTCTTTCACGCTCCAAGTCATTTGCCAAAGCCTCGGCAATTCTGTTGTACAAATCCGTATCGAAGTTACTAGAACATCGCGCATTGAAAATAAATTCTAATTCATCATTAATTTTTTAAAAATTTCCAAATTTTAACACTTTTTCAGAAAAAATTTCTCATAAACACTTTGAAAGTTCGCGTCAAACGAAAACAAAGCATTCAAAGACTGATTCGATTAAAAATTTATAACGTTTAAAAAGTGGATCTAGCCAGACCCACTGTGGTGTTAATATGACATAGGTTTCAAAATATCCTTCTAACTCCTTTTTAAATTACTTTATTCGCCCCATTTTTAGAAGGGTACCTGAAAATTCAAATCTCTAGCCATATTGCAATCACGCTTAAAATGCAAAATAAATTGGAAAAGGTCTGGCCAGACCCATGACTGTGACGAAGGGTTAAAAAAAAAGAGCTGGAATAGATTTTTAGTTCTTTTGTCATCAATATTAGAATTCGTCAGGATGGTGGTCTCGTCGACCCAGCTAAAATGGGGATAGAACCAGAGTTTATGAAAAAAAAAACTAGAATAGTCCGAGGATACTACCTTAATAATCCTCAGTTTTAGTAGTTAGAAGAGTATTTAAAAGATCTCTTAATTCGATAACAAAATTTGAATATTTCATGTCACATTCCGGCACTTTATGAATGTCACAAGTAGTCTGACTTTTGCTATATACAGTAGCGAGCACAAAAAATGCAACGTTGGGTAAAATTATCTTTAAGTGCGATAATTTTAAAAAAATGGTGACCAGTTCAAAATATTTCTTTGGCTAATTAATCCCTAAAGTTATCGATACCTATTATCGACAACATTATGTAAATCTTTTTTAATTAATGATAGATTATTTTGTCATTTTAAAAAGAGTGCGAATTTCTTTCATGGGAGCAATAAAAATGCAACAGCATAAATTTTAATGTGTTTATTTAAATTAAATAGTAATTCTTACCAAAAAAAATCTTAAAATCTTAAATATTAGTGGCCTAGCCCTTATTTTTTATGACTTCTTGCAACCTAGAAGGCATAGAGTCGTCTAAAGCTATTAATGTGTATGTGAATGGATATTTTCTCCCATTCACTTTTCAAAATTTCTTCTAATTGCCTCTTATTTGACGGATGTTTCCTCTTAACTTCCCGATCTAATAGCTCCCATAGCTTCTCTATGGGGTTAGATCGGGAGACTGTGATGGCCAATCCAAAACGTTGACATCATTGTCGCTTAAAAAGTTTCGAGCTAAGCGACTTGAGTGCTTTGGATCGTTATCCTGTTGGAATATGCTACCAGCAGGCATTTTTCCCGCAGATGAGGAAGCATGTGTTCTCCAAGGATTTCACGCTACTTCTTGGCGTCCATTTTTCCTTCGATTTGAGTTAGTGGACCTACCCCATCACGGGAAAACTCACCTGTAAATACGTGACGTAAAATCAATAATTTTTTTTAAACATATCGTTTCTTACCCCACACCATTATTGATCCACCGCCATGTTTTATGGTTGGAAGTTGATATCTTGGAGAATATCTCTGTCCAGGCGGTCTTCGAACAAAATTTATCTCGTCGGAGCCAAACAAATTAAATTTGCTTTCATCGCTCCACAAGACTTTAGCCCATTGTTCATTGACCAATCCTTGTAACGTTTTGCAAATTCCAGGCGCTTCTTTTTATTGATTGCACTGATGAGAGGTTTCTTTGCTGGTCGTCTCGCATGCAAATTAGCCTACGGCGAATAGTGTGAACGCCTATAGAGACTCCCATTTGCTCATTTGCGAAATTAGCAACGTCCACTGCGGTCTTTCGTGGATCTTTTTTAACCAGTGCAATCATCTGGCGGTCTTGGCGAGAGGTAGTTTTTCGAGGATTACCACTACCTGGTTTCCTTTCCACACTATTTCTCAAGGAGAATCGAGATTTAATCCGACATACGGTTGATTGATTTACACCAAAGAGGTGTCCAACTTCACGCATGATTTTCCTTCTTCTAAGGCTTTAATGATTGCAGTTTTGCTGTCAGCTGAGAGCTGCTTCTATAACAAAACACATGTTGTATAACTTATTTAAGAAATTTTCAATTATAATTAAATAAATAACTTACTTTAACTATTTTTTTATTATGTTGCATTTTTTTTGCTCGCTAAAAATTTGCACTTTTTTCACTAATTCAAAATATTTAACTTTTTAAAGCAGAATTTGGAATAAACTGTGGTTACTTTGAAAACTTATTGAATTGAAAGAATTAACAGCAAAGAAAATAGATAAATTAGTTACCGTTATTTTGAAACAAATCTTATTAAAGATCATATGGCACAGTGTTGCATTTTTTGTGCTCGCTACTGTATATCCCCGTGTGGTAGCGGGAAGAGAATACAACGCAGTGATCACTATACTTGTCGTAAGAGGCGACTAAAGGTGCTGCTAACAGTCAGCAACTATTTAGGTTTCAACTGAAAGCAGTCTGGTCTTGCTTGACTGCGAAGCCTGACCATAGGTCTTAATCTAGGTACCACGGGTGTCGGGAGGCCTCTGCCCGGCAATGGTGGGGAGAAACGTGGTGGCTGTGGTTTAGATCCAAATCGCGGGGAGTGCGCGAGTGCGGTGTGGCGTTACACATTTAACGCATTGAAGGAGTTTAGATGGTCTCTGACCCATAAACAAAAGGAGAGTCATGCCCAAATAGCATAACATCGAATTGGTAGCTACTTGCAGTGTTACAGCCAATGTTTGCAGCATGTAAGCGAAAGCGTTGGTCTATGCATTATATTCACTATGTGTTCTCTGGCACACGTGAGATATACCTCACGGCGGTGCTCACGTTAATCAGTTAACTTTTGCTATATAAAATCCAATGGGCCCTACTAAGCCCGAAACCCTGTTTTTTCTTACATGCTTTATTACAAGCATAGAGAGAATAACGAGCAAAAGAGAAGCAATCCATTAAATATATTCGGTTTGCTGATTAGTTTCCAATTAAAACTATCCTATGAAGTGCCTCCCAATTTTGAATGCAAGATTAGGCTCAATGAACGTCTGGTGAAAAGTATAACCACCTTAACAGCGTTAAATGCTGGCCTAGGCTTGGACATAACATTTTCTTCGTGTTAATAATGGAGGAAAATTGAATACTACCCCCTGAAAACCAATGTTTACTGAAGAATTCTGTGGATTTTCTGGTCAAGTATCACAGCCACAGAGACAAGAAGAAATGGTGTTGAGTTGGATCTACTCTCAGAAAAGATGACGACTACATACACACATACATACATAATTGGCCATTACAACCCTTCAGTCAGGATTACGACCTAGCTTCTCACACCACTTATGTTGTGTGCGTTAATTTTGTACATAAGTGGCGGGACCTACAGTTTAAAGTCGACTCCGAACGACAGATTTTTGAGAAGCTTTTCATGGCAATTTTTTACTCTCCGAGTCTTTGCCAGAAATCTGCTGAGAGGAAGTCGCCGAAGAAATATTTTTCGTTTTGATGTCTGACCTGGGATACGAACCCGGGCCTTTTGTCTAATAAGCCAACACACTACCCACTAGACCACGGCGACTACGCCGTTGAAGAATGAAACAATCGTCAGATATTTAAAAAATTTTTGAAGGAGAAGATAACAATGGCTCTGGATAGGTTCATGTCTACACTATTTGTTTTGAAAATAATTTTGATTTTGCGTCAATTTATAATCCCATGCAATCCCTTATTACATAATGTCTCTATTATCTGTCAAATTCAATAATTTCTAGCCTCTCTTTTTTATCTAAAATGCTTTGACAAATTTAAAAATTGTTGCAAATGCTTAGCATTTTTTCAAAGTTTTTCTATTCCAAATGATGTCATTATCTGTCTTAACTGTTGCATTTACCATCCTGTTCTGTCTTATCCTGTCCTGTTCTGTCCTTTCTTGTCACATGAACTATTTGTTTTGCTTTCCATTTTGGTCCTTTTTTGTTTTCATTTTTGCTTTCTGGATGTTGGTTTTTTTTTTTTTTATTTGAAAAGAAAATTAAAAAACTTTTGTTTTGTAACCTTAAGCAAATACATAGAAGAAGAAGAAGAAGGAACATTTACAAATGCAACAACAAAAAAAGTGTAGAAAAAGACTAGGAAGACATGCAGAAAATGTTCATATGGATTACAGAACAAACAAACATGCAACGTGTCAACAGTCCTGCCTCAGGTTACAAAGTTTTTGTTGTTGTTCTTGTTGCAACAAAACTAATTTATACACACACACATATGCCACATGCTTACACACACACTGGCACCCTTTCCTCTAAGCATATACGCACTAACTGTCAAAGTAGAATGCAATTGGCATTGGTTGTGTTAGTAAAAGATGGAGAAAAATAAGAGTCGTTGACGACATACTTTCAATTCAACGTTCCAGCTTTTAATCCCTGCTTAGCTTAACACTCAACTAACTTTCTAATAACTTTGACTTTGGTTTACGGTTTCCCATTTCTATTTTTTTTTTTTATTCGTACTCGCATTCGCATTCGTTTTTGTGTATTTGTTTACATGTGTGTATGTATGTGTCATAAGTGTAGCTTAACCTCTAGCTCCGTTAGTCTTATTCTTATTTCCTGTGCACCTGTAATGTCACCCTTAAGTCTTACAGACAAGATGTGTGTAAGTATTAATGGATAGACACTCAAGCATACATGGCTACGAGGGCCAATGAATAAGTTCTGGATTTTTTTTTTTATTAAGATCATAGATTTACTGATAAAAAAGCGAAAAATGGAATCTTTTTATACTTTAATGTAGAGTCCTTTAAGCTTGCAGCACTTTGTCCAGCGTTTCCCAAACTTCTTTTAATGCTTACAAGAGGTCAAGGTCCAGATCAACAAAAAGATTCATTGAATTCAATCGTATTTTCGGTTTTACATACAAAAAGACTTACGAAGCTTTGCGCATGGATTTCTGTAGGATTAGAATTGTAGATCTAAACACAGCTTAAGGTCTGGTTAAGATGCAAAAAGTAGCCTAGGGTGATAAATGCGTGAAATAGGGCATATGTGTGGTCTCCTTAATTTTTACCCAAATAAATTCAGCTTAGAAATCGCCGTGGTCTAGTAGGTAGTGTGCTGGCTTATTAGACAAAATGTCCGAGTTCGAATCCCAGGTCAGACATCAAAAACGAAAATATGAAAATACTTTTTCGGCGACTTCCTCTCAGCAGATTTATGGCAAAAGCTTTGAGAGTAAAATTTGTCATGAAAAGCTTCTCAAAAACAAAAAAAACTCCGTTCGTTCGGAGTCCCGCCACTCCTGTATAAAATGAAAGCATATAACACGAATGGTGTGAGAAGCTAGGACGTTGTACAATGGGTCAATTCGACCTCCGGGTACTGTACTTGTTACAGTTGACAAGTACACGTCCTCTAACCTAACCTAACCTAAATTCAGCTTAACGGGCAAACGTTTCTTTAAACTTTTACTGAAACCAATCCACATATCCCCGTATTGTGAGATGCAGTGTTGTTATTGCTAAGCTAAGCAAAGAGAAACTCAAAGTTTAACAAACTTATTTATTCTACATTGTACATACATACATACATACAGTAGCGAGCACAAAAAATGCAACACTGTGCCACTGTGGTCTTTAATAAGATCTGTTTCAAAATAACGGTAACTAATTTATCTATTTTCTTTTGCTGTTAATTCTTTCAATTCAATAAGTTTTCAAAGTAACCACAGTTTATTCCAAATTCTGCTTTAAAAAGTTAAACATTTTTGAATTAGTGAAAAAAGTGCACATTTTTAGCGAGCAAAAAAAATGCAACATAATAAAAAAATAGTTAAAGTAAGTTGTTTATTTAATTATAATTGAAAATTTCTTAAATAAGTTATACAACTTGTGTTTTGTAATAGAAGCAGCTCTCAGCTGACAGCAAAACTGCAATCATTAAAGCCTTAGAAGAAGGAAAATCCATGCGTGAAGTTGGACACCTCTTTGGTGTAAATCAATCAACCGTATGTCGAATTAAATCTCGATTTTCCTTGAGAAATAGTGTTGAAAGGAAACCAGGTAGTGGTAATCCTCGAAAAACTACCTCTCGCCAAGACCGCCAGATGATTGCACTGGTTAAAAAAGATGCACGAAAGACCGCAGTGGACGTTGCTAATTTCGCAAATGAGCAAATGGGAGTCTCTATAGCCGTTCACACTGTTCGCCGTAGGTTGAAAGAGGCTAATTTGCATGCGAGACGACTCGCAAAGAAACCTCTCATCAGTGCAATCAATAAAAAGAAGCGCCTAGAATTTGCAAAACGTTACAAGGATTGGTCAAATGAACAATGGGCTAAAGTCTTGTGGAGCGATGAAAGCAAATTTAATTTGTTTGGCTCCGATGGTATAAATTTTGTTCGAAGACGGCCTGGACAGAGATATTCTCCAAGATATCAACTTCCAACCGTAAAACATGGCGGTGGATCAATAATGGTGTGGGGTAAGGAACGATATGCTTAAAAAAAAATTATTGATTTTACGTCACGTATTTACAGGTGCGTTTTCCCGTGATGGGGTAGGTCCCTTAACTCAAATCGAAGGAAAAATGGACGCCAAGAAGTACTGTGAAATCCTTGGAGAACACATGCTTCCTCATCTGCGGGAAAAAATGCCTCCTGGTAGCATATTCCAACAGGATAACGAGATCCAAAGCACTCAAGTCGCTTAGCTCGAAACTTTTTAAGCGACAATGATGTCAATGTTTTGGATTGGCCATCACAGTCTCCCGATCTAAGCCCCATAGAAAATCTATGGGAGCTATTTAGATCGGGAAGTTAAGAGGAAACATCCGTCAAATAAGAGGCAATTAGAAGAAATTTTGAAAAGTGAATGGGAGAAAATATCCATTAACACATTAATAGCTTTAGTCGACTCTATGCCTTCTAGGTTGCAAGAAGTCATAAAAAATAAGGGCTACGCCACTAAATATTAATTTTAAGATTTTTTTTTTTTTGTAAGAATTACTATTTAATTTAAATAAACACATTAAAATTTATGCTGTTGCATTTTTATTGCTCCCATGAAAGAAATTCGCACTCTTTTTAATAAATGACAAAATAATCTATCATTAATTAAAAATATTTACATAATGTTATTGATAATAGGTATCGATAACTGTAGGGATTAATAACCCAAAGAAATATTTTGAACTGGTCACCATTTTTTTAAAATTATCGCACTTAAAGATAATTTTACCCAACGTTGCATTTTTTGTGCTCGCTACTGTAGGTACTTACATACATAATTGGCCTTTATTTATTCTCAGAGTTTTTGCCAGAAATCTGCTGAAAGGAAATCACCGAGGAAATATTTTTATTTTTTATATGTCGTTTTGATGCCTGACCTAAGATACGAACCCGGGGTTTACATCTAATAAGCCTACACATTACCTACTAGACTACGACGTTTTCAACCCTCGTACATAGAAGAACTTAATAAAATGAGTTTTTGGTCGTACACTGCTTAGTTTTTGTTTTCTTTGCTAGAAAGTGTAGTTTTTGATGTGTCAACATACTTGAATGTTGCTTACGCAGACATATTTATAACAAACACTCATACCCGTATATACACACACACACATATACAAGTGCAAAATAAGTAAATGTCGCCATAATTTTTTCATTTCTTCATAAGATTTAACGTTGCATGTTAATTGCGCATCCATAAGCAAACGGGTCTATGAATACAACGTAGCACAACAGAACACACAACACAGACCAGCGACGTTGCTATCTTATGGGTATTAACCCTGTGTACATATGTCTGTGTATGTGTAAAGCTCGAATTCCCAACCTCATCAACCATATCATTGTTGTCATCATCATTATTTCGGTTTCTTTCTGCCTACCTGCCTGCCTGCCTGCCTCTCTACTCATACTACTCTGCCTGTGTGTTAATCATTAAAATTTAGAGTCTCAAAATTTGTTTCTAAACAGTTTCTAAACACACATCGTATGTGCGTACTTCGTATAATACGTTCGTATATAAGACAAGCAGTGACATGTTCGTTTATATTTAAACGAGTACATAATAATGGCTGATGCATATGGGTGTATGGGTGTGTCTGACTTATACTCTTAAGCATCTTTGTAAGTGTGTTGTGATATCACAGTGCGTATTCCCCTAAAGTATTTATAAAAAATATTTAGCTTATGCTTTACACACACACACACATGTAAATAGATACACACATACAGACGTGATAATCTTCCTACCCATTTGCATTAACTTTAAACAACAAAACTTATTAAAAACTTTACTTATTTAAAATATTTTATAAAGAAAACTTTCTCAGGTTATTAGGCTTCAGTTGAGGGTTATTTGTCTGAAAATAATTTGCAACGTATTTTGTTTTTTATTTTTTTTTTTTAATAATTTATTAAACAAAATCTCTTGTAAAGAACCAAAGGCTTGATTTTTAAATGAATAGGGATTTGTTGCCAACAAATTATAGCATCAAGTGAATGGGGCTTCAATGAATTTTTAAAATTTTCAATATTGAATGCAAAAAAAAAAATTGTAAAAATGAAAATGTATTACCAGTAACTGTGCTGTGCCAGTAATTGGCAACAAAATAATAAACAATGAAGGAAGATTTTGCTGGACTAGAATGGAAAATGCTTTGCTAAAATAAATCCTTAATGTGCCTCTAGTTCCTCTAATACAAATTATCTCCTTTACGTTTTGAAGAAGAATTTCGTTGCTTATAAACAAACTAGGGCTGGTAAAATAGCTGACAGTAGCTGACATGTTACAAGGCTTAGATGTTCCCTTTGCCTTAGTTCAAATGGGAGTTCCCAGATCATTTTACAGGCCACATGAATGATGATTAAATCCAAGTGTTGTGCCAGTAATCTGGAACACAATAATAAATAATGGAGAACCATAGATAAAATATTTAAATCTAGAGATGAGGGATTTTGGTGCACAAAAATTGGAAATGCTTTTCTAAAATAATTCCTAAATACTTCACTAGTTCCTCTAAAGAGCATACGGTACTAAACAATGCATCACGTTTTGTTTTATTTTTTTTAGTATGTTTATTTATTAACTCATTCAATAATAAAAATAGATCCAGCTACAAATAAACAAGTAGTTTAGTATTTCTATTATTTTTTCACACAGGTCCATAATCGAACTCTCTAGTGCTTTTTATAATACATTTCACGTTCATTTCCGAACTATTAACAGTATATAATTAACTTATAGTAAGAAAAATTTACAATATATATATATAGGTTAGCAATGAAAAATGTTTGAAAAAACATTGCTCTTTTGTTAATTATAAAATAAAATAGTCAAAATTATTAAAAACAAAAAAATAAAACTTTTTAGTTAGTATTTGTGTAAATTGTGCTGTTTATTGTCTAATCCTGCATAACTCATATCATATCTTAATTCACTGTTATTAATAATGTAAGTATTAAATAATTTATCTGTAGCCCTTCTATAAAGATGGTAGAATATTGGAATTCCGTCTCTATTTTGTATAAAGCAATTTTTGTCCAGATATATGAACGCTTCAGGAGTCATATCAGTATAATATGGGGCAAATATTAAGTTGTTAAATTCACATTCCATGCATTTTAAAACGTGATTTCTTATCAACTTAATAATAAAGTTGTCTATTCTGTTGACTTTTGCAGATAAATATAGTTTTTTATTAGAAATAAATTTAGTGTAGTTGCTTTGAGAAGATTTGTAGAGTGAAGTACAAGTTCTTAAACATTTCCTTTCAAACTTTCTAAATTTTTCCATATACGAGGGCGAGATGTTGAACCAAATATCACAGCCGTATGTTATGATAGGTCGAATCAATGTTTTATAAAATAAGATCTTAACATTCTTTTGCATATATTTTGAATAAAAAATTTTACCATAGATCTGAAACGCTTTTTTGCTTTCTCCAATTGAGTATTGCTATGAGAGTTAAAGTATAAAAACTTATTAAGGTGAATACCTAAGTATTTTACAACGTCCTTTACAGGAATTTTCTTGTTAATCAGATGAGATCTTAATTCGAATTTTCTCCAATTGGTTCTGACGTTGTAGTTACACTTGTCGACAGGCGGGCGGAAAAGAATGAATTCACATTTATCAACATTATCAACAGTGGCATATTTTTCCACTAAATTATAACTGTCTTGTAGCTTCTTGTTAATTTCCTCTATTTTATTGTCTGAATGGTAAATAACTATATCGTCAGCAAAACCGATAATATTCTCAATTTTAGTAAGGAGATCGTGCACATACAAACTAAATAAAATAGGAGCGTTTACTGTTCCCTGTTGAAGACCGTTTTCCATTTTAAATGTCTTTGAACTTATCATATTTTTTGTGCTTACAACAAATCTCTTATCAGACACAATGCATCACGTTTTGAACAAGAATTTCGTTGCTTAAAAAACAAACTAGGGCTGGTAAAGTAACTGACAGTAGCTGTTGTGTTATAAAGCATAAAAGTTCCCAGGTTAATTTACAGCGAAGTTGAGTTTCGTCGTTACACATGAGCAACGGGAAACTACAGTTAAAGGTGTTTTCGAACACAGATTTTTTAAGTAAAGTTAAAGTAGTTTTTTTTTTCTTGTTTATTTTATTTTACTCTCAGAGTTTTGCGCATAGTTTTCCAGCTTCATTCCTGGGGGTTGAACAAAGGCCTCATGTCTAATAAGCCAAAACACTGCCTACTAGACTACAGCGACTTCAATAATGGGTTTTTAATAGATAAGAAAAGGAATGATCATTCGTCTTGTGTTCTTAAACCGCTTTGTATTCTGTGGTAATATTAGGATTCTCACAGGCCACTACAATATTGGCAGCCATGCCAATTGATTTGGCATTGCTTTGAAATACTTATGTTCATCTGACTTAAAGGAAGAGAATATTTTCCGCCTCATGTGTTAGTACCCAGATTCATAACATTTCGTTTTCTATTTTGCTACTGCAGCAACCTTAGCTTTTAAGTCGAGGTGGTTTGCTATAACAAATGTTTAATCTTGGATTTGGTAATAGATTTGTGTTATCAATATGTGGTTCTTCCAGACCTTAAGCTTTAAGAATACTTACTTACTTACTTAATTGGCCACAACAACCCGATTAACGGATTTCGGCCTGCCGCAGCACATCCTTCCAGGCGCCTCTGCTTTTTGCGCGCCTACGCCAATTGGTCACACCAATCGATGACAGAGCTTCCTCGATTTGGTCCTTCCAACGGATACAAGGTCGTCCTCTTCGCCGACTTCCGCAGATCCCCGCATCAAATACTCGTCTAGCCGGAGCATCCTCCTCCATTCGAACGACATGGCCGAGCCAGCGCAGCCGCTGGATATTAATACGCTGTACAACGTCCATGTCGTTGGGGAGCTCATACAGCTCACTGTTAGATCGGATGCGGAAATCATCGCCAACTCGCACAGGACCGAAGATCTTACGTAGGACTTTCCTCTCGAATACCCTCAAGGCTGCTGCATCAGTTCTTAATAGAGTACATACTTCTGCGCCATAGAGAAGCACGGATAGGATGAGCGTCTTGTAGAATATTAGTTTTGTCTTGCGAGAGAGGTCTCTACTACTCAATTGCCTATTGAGACCATAATAGCACCTGTTGGCAAGAGTAATCCTGCGCTTGATCTCTAGACTGACATCATTTCCGGTGGTAATGGCGGAGCCAAGGTAAATGAGTTCCTTGACTGTATCAAAAGTATAGTTATCGGCCGTAATATGTGAATCAATACGCCGCACGGCTCTACTTGTCGATAACATATACTTCGTTTTGTCCTCATTTACTGCCAAACCCATCTTCTTAGACTCCCGTTCAATAGCACTAAAGGCAGCAGTGACATCCCGTTTGGTACGCCCTATGATGTCGATGTCGTCTGCGTACGCAAGCAACTGGACACTTTTTTGAAAAATAGTGCCATTACGATGCACTCCCGCCTTTCGCAGAACACTCTCCATGACGAAGTTGAAGAGGTCGCATGATAAGGGATCGCCTTGGCTGAAACCTCGCACGGTATCAAAAGGTTCGGAGAGGTCCACTCCTACCTTGACGGAGCTGCAGGAGTTGCTCAACGTCATTCTGCATAGCCTTATCAGCTTAGCAGGTATACCGAGCTCAGACATTGCGGCAAAAAACACGATCCCTTATGGGGCTATCGAAAGCAGCCTTATAATCGACAAAAAGATGGTGTGCGTCGACTTGTTTTTCGTGGGTCTTTTCCAGGATTTGGCGTAGTGTGAAGATCTGGTCGATGGTGGACTTGCCAGGTCTTGCCAGCTTTAAGAATGGTTTACCCAATCTTACTCTTTTATATTCTAATTTAAACTGGATATGAGGAGATAGTTCAAGATGTTAATGTAAAGTTTGTCAGTCATTGATTTGCTATTTGAAGTGGCAGTAGTCTAGTGGTAGTGTGTTGACAGTGAGGCCACTGTTCAAATCCTAGATTAGACATCTCCATTAAATCGTAATGTGAAAATATTTCTTCGACGGCTTCCTCTCAACAGATTTCTGACAAAAATAGAAATTGCCATGAACAATTTTTGCAAAAATCTATCGTGCGTAGGTGACTTATAACTCCAGTACTCACCACTCATGTACTCATAACATAGATGGTGTGAGAAGCTCTATTCTAATCCTGACTGAAGACTTGTAATATCGAATTACGTACATACGTACGTACGTGGTTATTTATTGACGGGATACAATTTAATCTGTAATGAGGAACTTGTGTGGTAATAAAACAAATGCCTACGACAACATCTTCTATGAAATTATGTGCCCTTCAGTTGAATGATTGGGCAACCAACCTAGAGAAACCAAAATATTGTGTTTACTTTCAACATTTTTTCCTAAACATACACGTGTTTCCAGATATTTCTCGGTTAAATAAATACACAAAATTTGCTATGCGTGCGTTACATCCTTTCACTTTCTATTTTTTGGTTTCCATGAATTATAACGTTTAGGATAGGAGAAACGAGAAATGAAAACATAATAAATAAAGAAGAACAACAAACAGAAGATTTGTTATGAAATTACTTTGCCCCGATAATTATGTCTTCCTAATATGATGGCAAGTATGTACATAAGTAAGTACGTACGTAAGTGAAGTGAAGTGATGGCAGACAATATTAACTTGATGTGTTGGTTTAATACAACGCAATTTGCCTCGAGATATATTTTTGTGCAACCTTCTTTCCCTTCTTCTATTTTCTATTTAATATGTTTAGTGAATATTTTATCTGGGATTATTTATTTTCGTTCTTCCTTTAACCGAAAATTGGTGTTAATTTATTTGTTTGTGAAAATATTCGAATAGCGTGACTTGCCACAGTTTACCATGAAAGTTTCTCGCTCTCTTTCTCGCTTAAGCAAAAACATTTTCTTTGCTTCAGGCAAAGAAAGCTTAAGAATTCCGAAAAAATAGTTTCATGTCATAGTGTTAGAAATAACAGAAGAAGAAAAAGGAAAAAAATTTCCTTAAATTTGTTTGCAATTTCATTTAAGCCATGTTGGCTTGGCGCATTTAGAACAGGAAATGATTTGGAAAATTTGGATAATTTGTTGCCAGGTGAACTCATTACAAAATCACCAAGTTAATCTTCTAATGGAATTATTCCATAATGAAAGTAAAAGTGAAAATGAAAAATGTATGCCAAAAAGGCGGAAGGGGGAGGTGGAGAGGAAGATGCAGGCATAATGTTAAAATAATTTTGAAATTTATTAAATAAAATGATTAAAGCAAATTAAATGATTATTTTCGATATCATTTGACATACTGAAGCCCTGATCATGGCAACGTCTTACAGACACAATTGTCTGTCATACAGATTGCTTTTATAATTATTAGGAAGAGCAAATGGCACAATGCTCATATTATGACTCCGTAAATGCTTGTCGACTACCAACAAGATAACTGAGCTCCACAATCTTATATTGCTTGTTAGGTTAGGTGGCGCGAATTCTCCCTGAAGGGCCACAAGTTTAGCTGTTTGTCATACCAAATGTCTTTAATTAATTAAAAAACCAAACTCCGCAGTTACAGTTCCTATCAATTCCTTCAAATTGAGCAATCAACTGTGAGAACCCAAAAAGTGAGCAGACAAACAGCCTCCATCTAGTCCGCCTTAGACCAAAAAAGCTTTACAATATTGCACGCAAACATAACTAAGCAACCATTTATAATAACCGTAGAATGCATAGTTTTACTCAGACAATTGGAAGTCTAACGCACAGTAATATGTCGGAAGTTAAGAGATCTGAACTAAGCCTGATAAGATTGATGACAACATTTTATCAAAAAATTACATTTAGAATTTTCCATAAGGAATTTATTGCAACTTGATTGATCATACAAATTGTGTCAGTCAACAAGTATTACGTTAGTTAGCAAACATTGCGTCAGTCAACAAGCATTGCATCAGTCAACAAGCGTTGCGTCAGTCCACAAACATTGCGTCAGTCAACAAGCATTGCGTCAATCAACGAGCATTGCGTCAGTCAACAAGCATTGCGTCAGTCAACAAGCATTGCGTCAATCAACAAGCATTGCGTCAGTCAACAACCATTGCGTCAGTCAACAAGGATTGCGTCAATCAACAACCATTACATTAATCAAAAAGTTTTCTGTCAGTCAACAAGTTTTGTGTTAGTCAGCAAGCATTGTGTCAGTCAACAACCATTGCATCAATCAATAAGCATTACGTCAATCAACAAGCATTGGATCAGTCAACAAGCATTGCATCAGTCAACAAGCATTGCGTCAGTCAACAAGCATTGATTATGCCAGTCAACACAAGCATTACGTCAGTCACCAAGCATTGCGTCAGTCAACAAGCATTGCGTCAGTCAATAAGTATTATGCCAGTCAACGAACATTAGGTCAATCAACAAGCATTGCATCAGTCAACAAGCAATGCGTCTGTCTGCAAACATTTCGTCAATCAAAAAGCAATGCCTCAATCAACAGGGATTGCGTCAGTCAAACAGCCATTGCGTCAGTTCCATAAGCAATGCGTCAGTCAACAAACATGGCGTTAGTCAACAGCCATGCGTCAGTCCATAAGCAATGCGTCAGTGCAACAAAACATTGCGTTAGTCAACAGCCATTGTTTCAGTCCATAAACAATGCGTCAACCAACAAGTATTACATCAGTCAACAAGCATTGCGTTAGTAACAATCATTGCGTCAATCAACAAGCATTACGTCAGTCAACAAGCATTGCTATACTTTCAACGAGACAATACTGCTGTGGTCAGAGAGTCTAAACGAAAATCTAATATTGGAACCCTTAATACATATTGAACAGACTACTCTGTTCAGCATCTTGATGCCAAGGGTAAAAGTCTTCTCCGGATTATTTGACAAAAAGTCCTTAGTGTACATACTACTTACATAATTGGTCACTACAATATTTTAGTCACGACTACAACCTAGTTTCTCAATGCCACCCATGTTGTGTGTGTTAATTTCTTCTATGAGTGGATGGTTTAAGTCAACTTCGATCAAGTCAAGATGCATCAAAAAAAAAATTATAAAAAAAAATTACCTGCCTATGGGCCTATGTAATAAAAAAAATCACAGTTTATGACATTTACTTATAATTTGTTTTACCCCAACATTAATTAATTGTTTCGTAATACAATTTCTAATTAAAAATAAATTTAATTATGCTGCTCTGCAATGCATTCCATTACAATGATCCTTACATGAAGAAAAAAAGGGAATTACTTTAATTAAGTTACAAACGTAAATAAATTAATTGCATATCTCATTGACAGTATAAGTGTAAATTTTTTAAATCTAATTGAATATTTAATAAATAGTTTAACATAAAAATATTTAACTTTTATAATTGCTTTATTAGAATACATATTAAAAAAAACAAAAAAACCTCCTAATAATAATAATAAAAATGCAAACATTTTATCTGATATCATAAGGAATTTATTGCAAAAATTTTTAAATTGCTTTCAATTTGTTACTTGTGATAATTACTATGATTACGATATTATTTATCGCTTTAATAGCTTGGTTTCCCAACTTGTAATTAATATTAGGAAACAAAAAATTTAAAACGGAAAATCTAATATAATCGGTCGTTACAACCCTTTAGTCAGGTTTACAACCAATAATTCCAGGAAACCAAGAATAAAAAGTGAGAGGATGAAACCCATGCATAGCAATTTTTGTGTATTTATTTAATAGAGAAATATTTGCACACACGTGTATAAAGCCGGAGGTCAACACTACGCATTCTATGCGTTCTCGCATTCTACGCGGCTGTCAAAAAAGTACAATTAATATATTTATATGGTGCAAGTTACACGTACAAAAGCATAGGATGCCATGACGCATAGAACGCGTAAAGTAAATCTACTTTCTACTTTTGTAAGCATCACAAGCGGCGCGCGTACAAAACAGCTGACTTTGACAAGTTGTTTGGTTTTAATTTATTTAAATTTTTCAAAGAACAATAAAGGAAAAATTAATCGAAGCTAGGAAAGGCATGAAGTCCTATATAAAAAAGCTCGCTTGTTTATAGGAATCATTTTTTTTTTTTTTAATATAATATTCACAAACTCAATTAATTCTATAAATTCTTTAAAAATTTCAATATCATTTGCCATCAAATGTTTTTATTTTGTTAACAGCTGATCAAAACAAACATTGGCGCGTAAAAAGCGTTGCATGTAGCTTGAAGAGTAGAACACGTAGAATGTATGAAACGCACGCAACGCTTTGTGCGCAAAACGCAAACGCGTGGTGTGGACCTCCAGCTTAAGGGAAATGTTGAAAGTAAACACAATAGTTTGGTTCCTCTAGGTTTGCCCAATCATTCAACTGAAAGGCACATAATTTCATGGAAGATGTTGTCGTAGGCATTTGTTTTAATACCGCACAAGTTCCTTATCACAAATTGAATTGTCTACCGTCAATGTCAAGCCACGTACGTATTGGACATCAGGATTATAACATAAACGGTCCGCCAAATAACTTTGTTTTTTTTTTGAAAATGCTTTATAAAATAACCTACTGAATATTTTCTCAAGTTTCTTTTTTTATTTGAAAGTACAATCCTTCCGGTTAATAATGGAAAATAATTTCATTCAAATGACTGCCTCGGCTGGCCATGCAGTAGCCTACACGATGGGTCCAATTTTTAAGCACATGGCTTCACGAATATTGTCCTTTAAAGCGTTAATTGTCTCTGGCTTGTCGGTGTAACATTTATCATTGACGGCACACCACAAATAACAGTCCAACAGTGTCAAATCGCAACTTCGAGGAGGCCAGGACAATAATTTCTTTCAAATGGCTTCCTCGGCTGGCCATGCAGTAGCCTACACGATGGGTCCAATTTTTAAGCACAATTATCGATTGTGTGCAGCTGTATTGCACCAATGGCTTCACGAATATTGACCTTTAAAGCGTCAATTGTCTCTGGCTTGTCGGTGTAACATTTATCTTTGACGGCACCCCACAAATAATAGTCCAGCGGTGTCAAATCGGAACTTTGAGGAGGCCAAATAAAATCAATTCTGCGATTGATATTGCGATCTACAAAAACAGGTCGCAAAACATTAAGTGTAGCTTCGGCTGTGTGGCACGTAGAACCGTCCTGTTGAAACCAAATGTTGCCAATATCCTCCTTTTCAATTTTTGTGAACAAAAATTCGTTCCACATGGCCCGGTAACGATCACCAATGACTGTAACGGCCAGTCCTTGCTCATTTTCAAAGAAAAATGGCCCAATTATGCCTCTGAACCAAAATCCACACCAAACAGTGACGCGTTTTAGGTGCATCGGATTTTCAATGTATGCGTGCGGGTTTTCTGTGCCCCAACTATGACAATTTTGCTTGTTTACATACCCGCCAATATCAAAATGAGCTTCATCCTAAAAAAAGTTTTTTTTTGCCAAAATCGGAATCTTCTGTAAGTCGATCGCAGGCTCACTTAGTGAAGCGTGAACGCGTATACACAACCATATTCATGCAGCGGAAGTATAAAACCAATTATCTGTCAAATCAGACATCAGCAAACAGTTACCATTCACGAAATAAGCACCAGTTTAAAGAAAACGTTAGATTGCGGACCCAGTAGCTTCTCACACCACCTACAGTTAACAAATGCCTCCGAACGACAAACTTTTCTTGGCAATCTGGACTTTACACTTAGGGATTTTGCTAGAAAACTGCTGAGAAAAAGTCCTGGAAAGAAATATTTTTTGGATATTTAGTTCGAGATCATTTCAAGTGATAGAAAAACTATTGGAAATATTCTACAAATTTTTTATTGCTTACTCCTTAATATAACAGCAAGGAAAATGAAAATTTGATTTTTTTTCTTAAACACATAACGCCACTTAAGCTTCCATTTAAAATAAAATTATTGCTTTAACACACTGAAAGTGATAAATTTTGTTGCTTAATAATTAAAAATTATTCTTGAAAAATGTTTATAAAGATAAATTTGTCTTTCAAGCCATTAATTAAGCCTGAAAGAAAAAGAATAAAAAAAAAATAAATTATTCACACCTGAAATTCTATATCATTCCGTTGCTACTTGTTTTTTTTATCTTTTTTTTTGTGTTTTTTTGCGTTTCTTATGCTTCCTGTTTATCTCAAGGACACAGTTGCTTCAATGAAACTGCGGTTGTTTTATTAACAGTTGCTGTAGCTTCATTTGTGCCAAGTGTGATAAAACAAAAACCATTTGGAAATGTTTTTTTTTTTTGTGGTTGCTATTGCTACTTTATTTTTATTATTAAGGATCGTATTGTTGTGTTTCGTTTTTTAATAAAATTTTCCTTGCTTGCACGACGAATTTTTAACAATTTTCTTATGCTGGCTGCCATGGCAAGCGCAAAGCCACAGCAACACAATTTACGTGTTCATTAACAGAAATTTCGTAATTTTGTTATACAAATTAAACTTTTAAATTTTTAATAAAAATTCTCTCAATTTGGCTGTAAACAACTATTGGGTCCACCATCTAACGTTTTTTCTTTTCAACTAGTGCTTATCTCATGTCTGATTTGATAGATAATTAACTTTATCCTTCCGCTGAACGAATATAATTGAGTACACGCGTTTTCGCTTCCTTAAGTGGGCCAGCAATCGACTTGTAGAAGATGCCGCTTTTGGCAAAAAAAAAAATCATCTTTTCAGATGAAGCTCATTTTGACATGGGCGCATTTGGGGCACGGAAAACCCGCAAGCTGGCATTTAAAAGCTGACGCGCCCAAAACGAGTCACTGTTTGTTGCGGAATTTGGTCCAGAGGCATACATACATACATAATTGGCCATTACAACCCTTCAGAAGCCCTTTGAGAAGCTTTTCATGGCAATTTTTACTCTCAGAGTCTTTGCCAGAAATCTGCTGAGAGGAAGTCGCCGAAGAAATATTTTTCGTTTTGATGTCTGACCTGGGATTCGCACCCGGGCCTTTCGTCTAATAAGCCAACACACTACCCACTAGACCACGGCGACTTCCAGAGGCATAATTGGGCCATTTTTCTTCGAAAATATGCAAGGAGTGGCCGTTATAGTCAATGGCGATCGTTATCGGGCCATGTTGAACGAATTTTTGTTTACAAAATTTGATGAGGAGTATATTGGCAACATTTGGTTTCAACAGGACGGCGCTACGTGCCCCACAGTCGAAGCTCTACTTAATGTTTTGCGCCTTTTTTTTGTAGATCGCAATATCAATCGCAGAATTGATTTTCTTTGGCCTCCTCAAAGTTCCGATTTGACACCACTGGACTATTATTTATAGGGTGCCGTCAAAGATAAATGTTACATCGACAAGCCAGAGACAATTAACGCTTTAAAGGACAACATTCGTGAAGCCATTGTTGCAATTCAGCTGCACACAATCGATAATGTGCTTAAAAATTGGACCCATCGTGTAAACTACTGTATGGCCAGCCGAGGCAGCTATTTTAATGAAATTATTGTCCTGGCCTCCTCGAAGTTGCGATTTGACACTATTGGACTGTTATTTATGGTGTGCCGTCAATGATAAATGTTACACCGACAAGCCAAAGACAATTAACGCTTTAAAGGACAATATTCGTGAAGCCATGTGCTTAAAAATTGGACCCATCGTTTAAACTACTGCATGGCTAGCCGCGGAAGCCATTTGAATGAATTTATTTTCCATTATTAACCGGAGGGATTGTACTTTCAAATAAAAAAAGAAATTTAAGAAAATATTCTGTGGGTTTTTTTTAAAGAATTTTCATGAAAAGAAAAAGTTATTTGGCGGACCTTATATTTTTTCATAACAATTCTAACAAAGTTTATTAAGTATTCCAGTGGTTTTTTGTTGTTGTTGTTGCTATAAATAGAAAAAAATATTTTATTTTAAAATTTTTCGTCTCTCTCTCTCTCTCTTTTTTTTTCCTTTTTCCTTTGTTTGCCTTGCATTTACGTACTACGTAGCTACGTGTTTAGCATTAATAATAGGCATGTGTGTGGTTAGTTACGCATTTCATAAATAGTAAATAAGTTTTTCACATACAACACACACACACATACTCAATACAATTGTCACATATTATTTGCAGCAATTCCCTATGAGTAAACATCATTCATACATTTTTATACAAAATTTATGAATGCATCACCATCACCATCATCCATCCAATTCCAATGATTATAACAGGCGAGCCTATTACAAAAAGTGAGGTGCTGACTATCTCAAATAACTAATAAAAATCCATGCAAAAGTGGAATAATTAAACTTTTATGATCCAATTAAAATGAACACAGAATATGTAACCAGAGAATCAAAATAAACCTTAACAACGGCACCAGTAAACACCCTTTGTAAGCTGCACAAACACATGAGTAGGTGTTGCGTTGTATAAATAATGAGAGAAAAAAATAATCAAAAAAAAAGAGAGAGGGAAAGTGAGCAAGAGAAAGAATATATAATATCCTCCCTATGCTTGCTAGATACTAAATAACTTATTAACTCACTTTGTCTGGCACACACACATACCACCAAAACTACCGCTACTACGAGTACTACTTCTACTACTGCCATAAGAAGCAGTGTTGATTTCTGCCACTAAAATCACAGAGGTCACGCATAATTTTTCAAATAAGCATTTCGATCAGGTTGAGGAGAGTTTTACCCCCACACACACACATTCAAGCAAACAAATAATCAATAGCAACAGTACTGTACTCTAACAGATAAACAGGCATAGAAGGATAGACAGAGAGAGAGTAAGACAGTGGGAGAGATAGGCAATTCGGTCGCTAAAACAAACATCAATTAAGAAACATTTTAATGATACTCAACAAACAATAAAGTATTCTAATAAATACACATGCATGCTACACATACATGCGTGTATGTATGTATGCCTGCCTGTATACTGCTATGTAAACCGTTAATATTCCTTCTCTTACTTAAGCATTGTTAACTCTGTATACATACGTTTGAAGTGTGTAAGTGTAAGCATTTGTAGGTGTTAATGGCGGCATAGCGGTCAAATCAAAAGAATTATTCTTATTTATATGCAAAGAGAGAATGTATGTATGTGTGTATGTGTGTGTGTGTGCTTGAATATTTACATTATAATAGGCAAACAAACAAATACATTAACGCTGTTCAAGCATACATTTATTCACATCGCAGAGTAAGAGAGTAAGTGTAGGAAAGAGAGGCCATAAAAACATCATTAATTTCATTCATTCATTCCTGTACTTATGGCTTTATTAACAACAACAAAAAAGCAAATTATATATCGAATCACCAGCAACAACAACATTGCAGCAACAACAACAACAATAAAATATTGTATTTAATTTCATTGCTTTGTTTGTTAATATTCTCACACATCCTGTTTTTTTATTCTCTTTCCTTTCTGTTTCATTTTAATTTGTATTTATTTTTTCCTCCTCTTCTTTTCGTTGTTGTTGTTGTTCATTTATTTATTTTATTTGTATTTTACGTTTGCTGCTATTGTGACAAACACTCAGCTTTCGTTATACATACACTCGCAAACATTTCTGCATGTGTGAACCTGGACAAACAAGTAACAGTTTTTTTTTATTTACTTTTTCACTTCCTCTTACTTACACCTTGACATTGTTGTATAACCCATTGAACTTAAAACAAAAAAAAAACAGTTTTACGAGGGTAGCATCAAAATTTTTCCAAAACGTAAAATCAACGTTGTTGAAATCGCCGTAGTCTAGTAGGTAGTATGTTGGCTTATTAGACGTAAGCAGTGATGTTGTCGAACACGAACGCGTTCCGGAACTAAAGATGATTTCTGATAACAAAAAATGATTTCTGGCTAACGTTGTGAAAAAAAAAAATTAAAAAGAACTAGATGATCCGTGCGAATATTTCGCACCGTTAGTTGTCATTTTTGTAACATAAAATGAAAATAATTAATAGAAATTTTATTAAAAGTACAAAAATATTAGAAATCATAATATCATCATACATACGCATACATATGTTTAAATGCTTTTATAATACTTCTTTGAATACAATGTTAGAGTTAATCCCGTACGAATCCTTAATACAAACAAAAATATCATTAAATCAAAAATATCAATAAATACCCACTCGAGAAAAAGCCACGTATGCCACCCATGTGAAAATACCAGTTCTGGTAAATACAATCCCACCTTTTAAAGGGTTTGACCTTGTGCTTTGTTGATCGCCATAGCAAAAGTAACTTTCACAGGGAATTGTTTTCATGTCATTCGGAAAGGCACAGTTGAATCAGAAGGTGTAAGATTGATTCGGGGTATGAGTACAGTTTTATCGGTATGAATAATTTTTGCTGATATGATGTGCTCTCCCAAGTTTGTTACGATTAGCCTGGTACTATTTATTAACCCGTATTACTACACTTCATAAAACAAACAATGTCTTGACAATAACGACATTACCAACATGGCTTTACAACTTTATATATTATTATGTGGAATAGCATTACAATTAAGCGACCCTGTTTATCGCACTTGATCTAACAACAACTACTACAAAGTATTGCCAAAACAGCTTTTTACAACTTAATATGCATATTATATATAACTGACTTAGTAATAACTGGCATTATAGTAAATAGCGGCATTGCCAGAATAGATCTTAATACATACTATATTATGTAGAACTGCATTACTATTAAGCGACCCTGTATTACCACACTTGAACAAAAACATATAATCATAATGACAACAGTATTATCATGCAGTTCTATATAAAATATAATTTTTATCAATGAAAATATTAGTTTTACAATTTCTAATTATTTTTCGCCACTAGTGTTAGATATAAGCTTTAAAATGAGATATCATTCATTAAATTTGATGCGGTGGTATGGGAGATATTTGCAACCGACAAAAAAAAAAGTGCTTTAGAAATAATATATATGATTGCTGATTTTTTTCTTATTTTTGACGAATTTTTATATGTATTTTGATAAACAAGAGTTTGAACCGAACCCCAACCGGAACAAAAACCGGAGGGGAAATCTCCCTACCTCCCGTTATTAAATTTGGGACATGAAACTTAAAAAAAAAAACGTCAAAGCCAGGATAATCATGGAAAATTACCCCCGACGTTAAATTTGGGAGATGAGACCATACAGAGTGAACGGCTACCCAGAATCACCCCTGTTTATATAATTATATACATGCGTTCCGGTACAAACAAAAAATAGCACAACACCACTGGACGTAAGGCCCGAGTTCAAAATCCAGGTCAGACATCAAAACGTAAATATGAAAATATTTCTGCGGCGATTTCTCCTCAACGGATTTCTATCAAAAAATCTAAGCGTTAAATAAACCTGCCATTCGAAGACGACGTTAAACTGTAGGTCGCGCCACACACACAACGTAAATGGTGTGAGAAGCTAGGTCGTAATCCTGACTGAAGGGTTGTAATGACCAATTATGTACGCATGTGTGTATTTATATAAAACAATGTTTCGTTTGATTCCCACTTTTCCCAACCAAATACAATCAATAGCTGTATTATCGCGTAAACCATTTTAGGGCATCTAAAGTGGCTTTTATTTAAAGGCAATTTACACGATAAGGCTTTCCCGTACATAAAGCCAAAGAGAAAATCTTACAGACTTCTATACGTGCGTATTTTAAAAATGAGATTAAAAACATTGCAAAAGATTTTGTATATTAAAGCTAAGCCAAGGAATCAAATTGTTGTATCGTATTGGCGCTTAGAGAACCCAAAGATAATTATGGTGAAGCCAGTGTATCCAAAAAGTTTGATTGTTTATGGGCATTAAGGTCTGGAGTTGTAATCTGAAGTCGCCGTGGTCTAGTGGGTAGTTTGTTGGCTTATTAGACAAAAGGCCCGGGTTCGAATCCCAGGTCAGACATCAAAACGAAAAATATTTCTTCGACGACTTCCTCTCAGCAGATTTCTGGCAAAAAGTCTGAGAGTAAAAATTGCCATGAAAAGCTTCTCAAAAAATGTGTCGTTCGGAGTCGACTTTAAACTGTAGGTCACGCCACTCATGTATAAAATTAACGCCCACAACATAAGTGGTGTGAGAAGCTAGGTCGTAATCCAGACTGAAGGGTTGTAATGGCCAATTATGTATGTATGTATGTATGTTTAAAATTTCTGTTTAAAATTTCTTTTAAGTTTACTTTGATTTGTACATTCAATTGCTGGAGGTAATTGAAAGTTTTCATTCGAATGTTGCACTTGAAAGATTTGCTTATGGAAATTGTTTGTTGGGTATTAAAGTTACAAAACCAGTAAAAAATTCGTACGTATGTATGCCTTTAATGGTATATTTTTTATTTGGCAAATTGCATTGAATAAATAAAATAAACAAATACAAATACACACACACACACATACACACATAAATAATACAAATCATAATAATAACATAAAATGTCCTTTAGCAACATACACATGTACACACACATGTACACACATATATATATGCAACCGGAAATAAACATTATTTTATAACATAACATATATAACTGTAATAATAACATTGTTTGTATGTGTGTGTGTGTGTGTGTGTGTACTTAAAATGATGATTACATTTTGCAAATGATGACATTTTGAAATTTTTATGATGCTTCACACCTTTTTTTTTTTGCTTTCTTCTTTTGTTTTGTTTTGTTTTGTTTTATAACCGAATAAATGCTTGAATGCTGGAATGAATGCATGAATCCATTACAACCTTATTTAATGTTGAATTGTTTTATAAAAAAAAAACAAAACAAAAAAAAATTTATTATCAAATCGTAAAATAAAAATGAAAAACAAATAGAGAAACATTACATACAATATTAAATATTAAATATAAACAAGATATTATTTTATACATCTACACATACATACAGTAGCGAGCACAAAAAATGCAACCCATGTGCCATATGATCTTTAATAAGATCTGTTTCGAAATAACGGTAACTAATTTATCTATTTTCTTTTGCTGTTAATTCTTTCAATTCAATAAGTTTTCAAAGTAACCACAGTTTATTCCAAATTCTGCTTTAAAAAGTTAAATATTTTTGAATTAGTGAAAAAAGTGCAAATTTTTAGCGAGCAAAACAAAAATGCAACATAATAAAAAAAAAATAGTTAAATTAAGTTATTTATTTAATTATAATTGAAAATTTCTTAAATAAGTTATACAACATGTGGTTTGTAATAGAAGCAGCTCTCAGCTGACAGCAAAACTGCAATCATTAAAGCCTTAGAAGAAGGAAAATCCATGCGTGAAGTTGGACACCTCTTTGGTGTAAATCAATCAACCGTATGTCGGATTAAATCTCGATTTTCCTTGAGAAATAGTGTGGAAAGGAAACCAGGTAGAGGTAATTCTCGAAAAACTATCTCTCGCCAAGACCGCCAGATGATTGCACTGGTTAAAAAAGATCCACGAAAGACCGCAGTGGACGTTGCTAATTTCGCAAATGAGCAAATGGGAGTCTCTATAGGCGTTCACACTGTTCGCCGTAGGTTGAAAGAGGCTAATTTGCATGCGAGACGACCCGCAAAGAAACCTCTCATCAGTGCAATCAATAAAAAGAAGCGCCTGGAATTTGCAAAACGTTACAAGGATTGGTCAAACGAACAATGGGCTAAAGTCTTGTGGAGCGATGAAAGCAAATTTAATTTGTTTGGCTTCGATGGGATAAATTTTGTTCGAAGACCGCCTGGACAGAGATATTCTCCAAGATATCAACTTCCAACCGTAAAACATGGCGGTGGATCAATAATGGTGTGGGGTAAGGAACGATATGTTTAAAAAAAATTATTGATTTTACGTCACGTATTTACAGGTGCGTTTTCATGTGCTGGGGTAGGTCCCTTAACTCAAATCGAAGGAAAAATGGACGCCAAGAAGTACTGTGAAATTCTTGGAGAACACATGCTTCCTCATCTGCGGGAAAAAAATGCCTCCAGGTAGCATGTTCCAACAGGATAACGATCCAAAGCACTCAAGTCGCTTAGCTCGAAACTTTTTAAGCGACAATGATGTCAATGTTTTGGATTGGCCATCACAGTCTCCCGATCTAAACCCCATAGAAAATCTATGGGAGCTATTAGATCGGGAAGTTAAGAGGAAACATCTGTCAATAAGAGGCAATTAGAAGAATTTTTGAAAAGTGAATAGTAGAAAATATCCATTAGTCGACTCTATGCCTTCTAGGTTGCAAGTAGTCATAAAAAATAAGGGCTACGCCACTAAATATTAATTTTAAGATTTTTTTTTGTAAGAATTACTATTTAATTTAAACAAACACATTAAAATTTATGCTGTTCGCACTCTTTTTAATAAATGACAAAATAATCTATCATTAATTAAAAATATTTACATAATTTTATTGATAATAGGTATCTATAACTGTAGGGATTAATAAGCCAAATAAATATTTTGAACTGGTCAACATTTTTTCAAAATTATCGCACTTAAAGATAATTTTACCCAACGTTGCATTTTTTGTGCTCGCTACTGTATATACAGTGATGTGAAAAATAATAAGGACAGTGCCCACCCCAAACTTACATTACATTTACAGCCGAATAAAAAAAATCGGAAATTCTTTCTTATTTAAACGATTTATTTTTTCTTAAACGGTAGAGAAAAGATTAAAAACCAAAATTTTTTAGTATTTCTACAATAGATTTTAATTTTTTTGTGATTTTTTATGAAGTTATATAGTTTAATGTGTGAAAAAAAAATAAGGACACATGAAATCTTAAAGCTTTAACTAACTTGGATAAAATTAAATAGATATTTATACTGAATATTGTTGCATAAAGCCTTAGTGACATAACAGTACTTTGTTGCGGATCTTTTGTTATCCAGAACAGCAGGACATCTTCTAGGCATTGAGTTGGCCAAATTTTGACCGGTATTGCGTTCCACGCATCCTCTATAATTTTCCAAAGCCCGTCGAAATTTACTTGACACTTTCCCCTGACTGCCCTTTTAACTTTGTTTCACAAATTTTCTATTGATTCATATCAGGGAACTGTGCTGGCCATTCTAAGACATTGTTTGTTTTTTGTCCTGGAACCACCTCTTTGTGTACTTTGCCGTATGCTTTGGGTTATCATCCTGCTGGAAAACCCATTTGAGTGGCATATTTTCTTCGGCTTTCGGCAGCATTGCATTTTGCAAAATTTCAGTTCAATTAGTCGATTTCATTATGTTTTGGATACGATACCATAACGAGACAATGTCTCTCATACCATAATGACACCACCACAATGTTTGACCGTCTTTAAAGTAAAGTAAAAAGTCTTTAAATTATATTTTGGATCGAATTCTTCTTCTCCACCATGTAAGAAGACCTATCCATTAAGAATTTATTCCAAAATATGCTTTAAAAGAAAAGATTAAAATTCTCTACCGTTTAAGAAAAAATAAATCGTTTAAATAAGAAAGAATTTTCGATTTTTTATTCGGTTGTAAATGTAATGTAAGTTTGGGTGGGCACTGTCCTTATTATTTTTCACATCACTGTATGTACAATGTATGTATATACATAAGTAAATTTTGTTATGCTTTCAAATTCATAAAATTTGTAATCGTCAAGACCATAATAAAACAAAGAATTTCACTTTAATGAACAACAAACAAAAAAAACGAAACGAAACAAAAATAAAAGAAAATTAAATTGAATATTCGAATGAAATTATTTTTCAAGGAGAATATAAAAATTTTCTTCTTTATTCTCTTTACAAGAATACTTTAAGAATATCAAAAGGAATTTCATTAAAACTAAATTATCGTTAAACGACAAGTAAGGATTTATTATTACAAGCTTAATAAATGCTGATATAGAGAGATTAAAAAAATTCAAACAAACAACAAACAAATGGAAAATTTCTTTTTTAAAAAATAAATACACCGCCTTAGTCCATTGCCATTAAAATTTTGTTGTTATCAAACAGATTTGGAAGCCGAAAAGTCATATACAGATGCCATAAACAGTTTCTGCTGTTGCTGTTTTATTTGCTGTCCGAAAAATGTCTTTGATACTTTGGTCTAGGCTACTGTTTTGGGAAATATAGATTCATAAAGGCTTACAGAGGAAAATAATCGTCTTTGTCGTCTTTGAATAATGCACGTAACGTAAACTAACGTATTCCTCCTAGAAGTTCCCATCGAAATTGGCATTTAATAAGCTTGCATTGTATGTATATAGGTTCAAGTGGTAGCTTTGATACCAAAAGCTCAATTGAGCATGCTTAGTGGCCTGTTGTGTTGTCATAGCTTAACGCAGTCTTTGTACTGAGCAAGTTCTATCAAACTTGGGAAGAAGTTGGTCAGCCTATCCTGCATCCTCCTACTACCTAATGTGGTACTGGAAATCGTGAGTTGTTTGATATCGCTTTACGACCTAGCTTCTCACACCAATTATGTTGAGACCGTTAATTTTAAAATATGAGTAGCGGGACCAACAGAATGACAGATTTTTAAGAAACTTTTCACAGCAATTTTATTCAACACTCAGAGTGTTTGCCAGAAATATTTTGAGGAGAAGTCGCTGAACAAATATTTTTTCGTATTTTGTTTAGTTGGAAATGCCTAACCTAGGGTTTGTACCAAGGCCTCTCATCACAATAAGAAAAAAAAACTACTTAAAAGACTACGGAGACTTCTCGAAAATCTCACACAAGTTGAGAAAGAAGCTATAAAAATAGAACTCATCACTCACTTCCAAAGTCGACGTCTGTTGGCTTCCACATCAAACACTTGTCTCGCACTGAAGAGTACCTTTTTAATTCGAATGACGTGACATAGCCAATATAGCTGTTGCATGCTACTTAACAAAGCAAAGTCCATATCGTTGAAAAGGTTATAAAGCTCATGGTCCTTTCGCATGTGTGGAAAACATAATCAACACACAAAGGACTTAAGATCGTGGGAGGAATTTTTCTGTGACAAACTTTATTATTGCCGTGAAGTCGCCGTAGTCTAGTAGGTAGTGTATTGGCTTATTAGGCGCGAAGACAGGGTTCAAATCACCAGTCAGACATCAAGAAAACTAAAATATTTCTTCGACGACTTCCTCTCAGCAGATTTCTGGCAAAAACTCTAAGAGTAAATAAAATTGCCATGAAATGTTTCTCAAAAATTTGTCGTTCAGAGTCGACTTTAAACTGTGGGTCCCGCCACTCGTGTATAAAATTAACACACACATCATGAGTTCTATTGAGAAGCTAGGCCATAATCATGACTAACATGACATGTTATGTAAACTTTGTTTTCATCGTCACCGGACAGTGTCCATGTCTTCATGCTGTACGGAAGCACAGAAGCTCTAGACAACCAAAGAAAACACCCACTCTGGTGTGGCACTTCGCAGCGCCAAATAAAAATATTTTAAGGAGGAATTGGTAATGCATTACGAAGACCACCAAAAGGTCGAAGCTCTTTATCTTTCTCGAATACGGTTAAGGCATATGCTTTTGCTTCAGAACTTGTCCATACTTCCGTGGAGTAAGCAAACGCATGGAATTTTCGCCGTGGTCTAGTGGGCAGTGTGTTGGCTTATTAGACAAAAGGCCCGGGTTCGTATCCCAAGTCAGACATCAAAACGAAAAATATTTCTTCGGCGACTTCCTCTCAGCAGATTTCTGGCAAAGACTCTGAGAGTAAAAATTGCCATGAAAAGCTTCTCAAAAATCTGTCGTTCGGAGTCGACTTTAAACTGTAGGTCCCGCCACTCATGTATAATATTAATGCACACAACATAAGTGGTGTGAGAAGCTAGGTCGTAATCCTGACTGAAGGGTTGTAATGGCCAATTATGTTATGTATGTATGTATGGAATTTAATGAACTTATAAGATCCATCGCACTGGGATTACACTCATGGTCAAATACAAACAAAATATTTAGCGACCTAAAGATTAAGCAATTGATTATCGTAGTCTAGTGAGAAGTGTGTTGCTTACAAGAGATTAGGGCTTGAAAGTTCAAAATATGAACAAAAAATATTTTTACTTAGCAGAGTTCCAACAAAAGCTTTGAAAGTAAATAAAATTGCCATCAGAAAACTCTTTCTTAGCAGTGATTCTAACAAAAAATTTGGGATTAAAATAAAATTCTCATCAGAAAACTTTTCGTATCAGTTGTACGGATCCAGCCTGTAGTTAGCGAACATAGAAAGCGTGAAGTGTAAACCATAACTCTGCTTAATGGGTTGTAATGGCCCATAAAGTTCATAAGTGGGTATATGCACGGGCGGAGGCTACCAGAAGGTATTACAATGGCATCTGCAAGGCACTAGAAAAAGAAAATAGCCAGCGTACTCCTGAAGAAGGAATCTAGGCATAAAAGCAACGAGAGCTGCTAGAACGAAGTGAAGAGGCCCTATTTTTATTTCACATTTTTCATTGAAAGTATTTGAAGAAACCGAATTTTTTCGGTTTCCTCCATATGGTGGCATAAATTTATTCCTTTTGCCTAAATAGTCGACCATTTAACGCCTAAAAAATTGTACAATTTAACATGAGAAATGAAGAAAAATAAACGGAGAAATACAGCCATAATATAAACTAATTAGCCTAAATACTCTAGAAACTAATAAATAGTCCCCACCCTGCTTCCCCTACCCACCAAAATAACATTAACAAACTCTACTCAACTCAACACCCCTTGAGATGAAGTTTTATAACAACAAAAAAGCAACGAAATTATACTCTGGGAGAAAAGAAGAAAGGGAAAAAAAGAAACGATGAGAAAGAGAGAGAGAAAGAGAAACAAAAGCACGCTTAATGTATTTGCATTTAAAATGAATGGGAAAAAGGCATGCGACGGTTTAAATAATTTCGTTATAAGGAGGGCTTAAAAGCAAAATGAAATAAAAAAAATCCAAGGAAATGAAACAGGATAACAAAAAGGAAAAGAAACTAAAAGCATGACCATAAAACATTTGGTCCTGTTGGCCGGTTTGTATGTACATCTCATAACTTGTCAGGCATAACAAACTCATTAGCGCCCAAATTATTTTACAGCTGTTTTCTTATCAACAAAGCGAAGAGGCAAAAGAAGAAACGCTAAATGGCCGAGAGAAAAAAAAATCTAAAAAAGTTTTATGTTCTCACCATTTTACACTGATATGGACTCACGCCCCATACCCCATGCCTTAGACTGGAAATCTTAAATCAAAAAAGAAGTTGGCGTGAAAGGAAATATGAAATCAGAAGCATAACAGCAAAAAAAAAAAGACGGCAAACGAGTGGAGATTTATTTAAACTAATTTTCATTAAAAAAAAAGAAAGAAAAAACGGACGGACAGACAGACAGACAGAGAGAAAACAACAACAAGAAAAGAAAACAAATTATTAAGACATTTCTAAGAAGGCTTTCTTTTAAACTTTCTTTCAAATTTTGTTGTTTGCTTCACCTTTATTCAACAAAAGACAAGAAAAACGAAAAAACACCACAAGAAAAAAGGCCCTTAAATGTTTTGTTTTTTTTTACATTTTAAAAGGCAACCAAGGGGCCTCCTCGATTCTTGTAAGTTGTTAGAACTGAAGAGAGAGAGAGAGAAAGAGAGACCAACAGATACAAATTAAATTAGATGTGATGCGATTAGATTAAATTGAATTGAAATGAATTAGAGAATGTCATAATAAATGTTCACAAAGTAATAAAAATGAAAAAAACGTAGGCTGGTTGCTAAGTACTTGACAGCGGGGGAGCAACACAAGCAATAAATTGTAATAAAAATTTGTCTTTTCATTTAACTTAAAAACTTAACCTTGCCAGGCAAAATAACGAATGTAAACAATGTGCTGCTCACTTCACTAGTGACTGGACTAGTTTATGGTTGCTTGTTCAAGTTAAATTAATTGAAATGCAAATGGCAATGGCACATGGCCATATTTAAACAATATTTTACAACAATTTATTAGCGGTTAGCATTTAAACATCTCTCTTTTTTATTTTATTGTGTTACTTTAATAACAATTGTAATACGGGAAAACAATTATTATCCATACAGTGTTAACAGAAATAATAGGTACAGTACCATTCTATTATGTAAAAGGGAATTGTGTTTTGCTTTTTTATCATTTAAATTGTAAACAAAAGCTACAAAAACATAACAATGAACTTGTTTACATGATAAACAAAACACTAGTACAAAAAAGAATGATAATGACAAGTTAACAAAAATCCAAAAACAAACACTGCAAGAAGAAGAAATGTAAACAAAAATATACACAAAACAATAAAGAGACAACGATATTTACATTTATAAAGATGGAGAAGGTCAAGGTCCAAACATATGACTTCAATATCATTCATCAGACTTTTTACGTTGACATATAAAAGGCAAGACAAATCAGGCAACGGAGTCAGTAAAATTTTTGTCAGTCTTGTGTGGTCTAGTGGGTAGTGTGTTGGCTTATTAGACAAAAGGCCCGGGTTCGTATCCCAGGTCAGACATCAAAACGAAATAATATTTCTTCGGCGTCTTCCTCTCAGCAGATTTCTCGCAAAGACTCTGAGAGTAAAAATTGCCATGAAAAGCTTCTCAAAATCTGTCGTTCGGAGTCGACTTTAAACTGTAGGTCCCGCCACTCATGTATAAAATTAACGCACACAACATAAATGGTGTGAGAACCTAGGTCGTAATCCTGACTGAAGGGTTGTAATGGCCAATTATGTATGTATGTATGTATGAAGACATGCGGCGTTTGAAGAGAATAATCGTGGTTTGTAGATCTCTGTTGAAGTCGCCGTGGTCTAGTAGGCAGTGCGTTAGCTTATTAGACGTAAAGCCAGGGTTCGAGTCACAGGCCAGACATCAAAATAAAATACAAATAAAAAGTATTTCTTTGGCGATTTTCTATCAGCAGATTTCTGGCAAAAACTCTGAGAGTAAATAAAATTGCCATGAGTCGACTTTAAACTGCAGGTTACCATACACAACATAAATAGTGTGAGAAACTAGGTCAATAATCCTGACTGTAGGGTTGTAATGACCAATTATGTATGTATTGTTACGAAAGTGGAAATGGTGTTGTTAAAATAATAAACAAAAGCTCCAAAAACAAAACAGCGCACTGTTCACGTGATCAATGAATGAGTAGAAAAATATACCAACAAAAATAAAGCGCTTGTTTACAAGATCGATGAATAAACAAGAATAAAGGATAAAAGACGTAATAACCAACAACAAAGTGAAGAGAACCAAGAAGTAAACAAAAACAACAATGTGCAGTATAAAATAGCGAACTACTGATGGTCCAGTAATATAAAAGGCAGGCTAAAGCGAGCAAGAGAGAATTCAGAGTTCGGAGTTTGAATTGAATCGTGTAAGACGACGTTGGTTGAGAATTAAAACCTATCGTGGATTCAGAGTTCAGAGTTTGAGTTGAATCAGTCGTGTGTGCAGACAGCACGTTGTATTCGGAGTGTGGATTAAGCTAGTCGTGTATAACAACATTACGTTGGTTGAAGTGATAAATCTTTCGGTTGTGTGCAGACAAGTTGCGTCTGAAGGAAGCATTTGTTAGTGTAGTGCTTACAAAAAGGTTGTGAGCCGAGAATAACTAACAACTGTTGTTGCTTATAAAAAAGGTTGTAAGCAGAGGATTATCACGAACATACATATATTGCGAAAATTATCGTTGTATACGTAGAATAAGCTGGAACAGTGGCACAAAAGTTGTGCAGATAATAAAGAATTCATCAAAACTAAACACGAATTTATTTTTACTTTATTTACAATCTACGAACTCATATTTTTAACGTTTTTAAAAGGTAAAAACGTAACAGTATGTATGTATGTAATCTGGTTTAATGATCTCCGTTATAAAGATCTATCGAACAATTGTTATTGTTTACGGAAAACAGTGTAAAGAAGAATAACAAACAAAGCAATTGTTACTGTTTACATCAAGTTGTGAACAATGGCACACAGAAGTATGCGAACAATAAAGAATTTGAATTAAAATTTAACGCAAATTTATTTTTATTTTAATTTGCAATCTACAAACTCATATTTTAAACGTTTTCAGAAAATAAAAAAACGTAACAATACTTTCAATATAATTTTGAATTATTTATGCATTTGAAGTTTTTTTTTTTGTCCCTATTATTACCTCCCCTACTGTATATAAAGTTGAAACGAAAAAAAAAATTAAACGAATAATATTTAATAATAAGAGGTTTATGCATGGATTTGTGGTTTACCCAGTTTGTCATTCATTATTAAATGTTCATAAAAAATCATACAAAAAAAAAAGCAGCAGGAAAAATAAATATGGAGTAGCATTAACCGGGTAATAAAAAAAGTAGATTTTGTTGTATAATTAATATGACACGCAAGCCGGAATTCAAACACATACACACTCAAAAATAAATGAAAAAAAATAACTTCGAACAATTCATTTGAAAATTAATGTTTAAAATGCATATTTCAGGCACGAGTTCATGTGTCAACTTAATTAGCAACAACAACAGCATTTACAACGTGACAAGCTGCTTTTCAATTTCAGTTTTTTTTTCGTAATTGAAAGGGAGTCTTTGTTTTTTTTTTTTTAATGACATTCCAAATACATAATTGAGTCGAAGAACTGCCAACCAGCTTCCTGTTGAAATACAAGAGCATGAGTGAATGGCAATACTGTCCTTCTGATGCCACAAATAGTGTTCCAATTCAGGGATTAAAAAATTTCTTTCATTTTTTGAATCCAAAATGAATGCAGCTAAATGCGGCCTTCCTTCTAGCCTACAAAACATGAGGCTAGAGTCTTCCTATAAAAACAAGTGAATAAAACCTAGTCTAACTAAGGCAATTTAAAAATATAAGCTCCTTATCGGTCCTGGCATGTTCAACAGCAATCTAGTCTCCGGCTGTAGGTTAGGTTAGGTTAGAGGACGTGTACCTTTCGGTTAAGACAAATACAGTACCCGGAGGTCGAAATTGACCCATTGTACAATGTCCTTAGGGAAGGAAGGAAATAGAGGATATAACAAGAAAGAAGGGAATGTAGGTAAGGGTAGGGAGAATGGGAATCGGAGGAATTACACAAAAAGAAACAGACACAAAACAAAAGAGGGTGAGAGCGCGACTACACTTATGAAGCCCTAGCACCTCTCAACCAGCCCAAGCTGCTAACGACACAGAACTCAAGCTCTCAAAGAAGGCCCTGCCAAGGGTCCTCAACCTGAACTTACCAAGGGCTGGGCAGTTACAGAGGAGATGTTCAACAATCTCCAACTCCTCCTCATCGCAACATACTCTGCAATAGTCCGACAGCGACCTAATCTCGCAGTGCCCCGTCATAAAACCGACAACCAACCTTAAGCTGGCCTTAAACAAGCCCAGCAGCCAATCTGTTCTTTTACTGTACACAGCAGGCCACATAGACGTCTAGAAACAGAACAAAACGATCAGTTCCCCCAACACCTCTGCTCTTCCTTCCTGACCCATCCATCGATGAAGCCATAGAGGTGGCACATTTCAAACTCAGCCATATATTGACCAGCCATCGAAGCAAAGTTATGGAGAATTTAATTACAGCCTGGCAGTTCAATCACCCAATCAGGATAGCATTGCTTTCAAATAGCCTTATGATCTCCGTCTGAACAGCACTGAAGTGTTCAGGCAGCCTTTTCGAAAGTTTAATTTCAGAATCCTCAATATATCTGCCACAATCCTAGATGCAGTTCAGTATAAATAAGCTTAACTAAAGGGTCCGCCAAATAACTTTTTCTTTTTTCCTGAAAATGCTTTAAAAAAACACCTACTGAATATTTTCTCAAATTTCTTTTTTTATTTGAAATTACAATCCTTCCGGTTAATAATGGAAAATAATTTCATTCAAATGGCTGCCTCGGCTGGACATGCAGTAGCTGTATTTTACGAATATTGTCCTTTAAAGCGTTAATTGTCTCTGGATTGTCGGCGTAACACTTATTTTTGACTTGGCTTTACAGTACTACTTGTACTTGACTACCTAGTACTTGATAAGACTTTCAAATGTAACTTAACGTTGCATATATTCGAAGTATGTATTCAGGTATCCGTGCAATCAACACGCAGCACTTGTAGCGAACAAATGTTTTTTTGGGGCTTCTGTAAAGGTCACAAGGTCGCAAATTTTTGTTTTTTTTTTATAAAACCAGGACTGAGGGGATGAGCCCTACTCATGCAGTGCATTGTGCAGGTTTTAGGAAAGGTGGATAGAGGGAAGATACGAACGGTAAGAAAACGAGTTGCTGCTAGTGACTATAAAATGTCAATCGTCCCCAAGAAGCCCGCAGTTTCTCGCACCACTTATGTTGTGTGTGTTAATTTTATACAGAGTGGCGGGACCTTACACTAGTTTAACTAAAATCCCTTGCCATTATAAATACCCAGTGAAAGTACAAATTGTCTCAAATCCGCTTGGCATCCACAGAAAGGCTATGACACCATCAACGATGTGGAAACTTGACTCGTCGCAAGCTTATCAGTCTATTGTTTGCATTAGGCCCTCTATATGACCTATGATCCAGCAGAAGCTGATCCTTTTTCTCTTACCAGTTCTATGCCAATCTCAAATCAATCCTATGAAAACTTAGTGTTTGTCTGGCGACCTCTCAGTCAGATAGTTTTGCTATGTCTCTTCTCAACCTTTGTATCTGCTATTCGCCAAAACACACCAGATAACAAATGGCAATCAGAACAGTGATGGGTTTCGCTTGGCACACTGGCTGGAAAGAAGACTAAAATAGCCAGGGCGGCCGCAAAGCTTGGAATAGAGAATGTATTGACATCTAGCTGAGATCGACTAAATGAGTTTTTAAAGAAAACCAAAATCCAGAAACAAATTCTTTAGGAACACCTCAACATAGGGAAGCAATCTTGGCCAATTTCTATTGTAAAAATCCTTGGATTAGGCAACGAATTTTTTACATCATTACCTCGATTAATTGTCAAATGTGTCAGTGTCGATCTCCGGGTACTGTACTTGTCTTAACCGACAAATACACGTCCTCTAACCTACCTCGATTTCTTCTTTTCAAAACGACAAACATGGCTCAGATGGCGAACGCATCTGTATTGATGTCCTCGACAATTCTTGTGTTTTGAGTGGAAAAAAATGTTTAACATTCCATGAACTTTTTAAACCAAACCTGAAAGTAGGCTACAAATAATGAAATAATTTTGAATCCTGCTCTCATACCAACTAGACCTTTACATGTATAAATATTGGTAAAAAAAGGCCACTACCACCACCACCATCCCGACAATGTTAATTAAATTGAGTTTCTCTTACAGTGGCGTTAATTATTGGTGGCCCATTTAAGTAAACTATGCACACCCACAATGTGCCACAGTAATGTTAAGGAAAACGAACAAATAATTAAACGTTGTAGGCTTTATTGCTTTGTTCTGTTTCGGTTTTTAATGTAAATTATTTAAATTATTGGCAGAAGAAGAAGATCACATTGATGTAAACCAAAACCACACGCATGTTGTACATTTCAGGTGCAACAAACCAACCATAAAAGATTTTTTTCCTGTTTTTCTGTTGCAAGTTAAACTTATTGTTGTTGCAATTTTCAGTCTCATTTTATTTTATTTTTTTTGTTTTATTAAATTTGTTGTAATTACTCATTACTTGTATTATTTAAAAAAGAATAAAAAAACAAAATGGAAAATTGAAACCCAATTTTGTGAATGATTAAATAAGCTTAAATGGATTTTTATTGTTTTTTTCAAGCAAATACAAGCAAGCCTAGCCTGCCTTCTCTCCCCTTCCTCCTCGATTATTCAACTTTTTTTTTTGTATTATTTTTCTGACACAAAAACATGTAACAAGACAGTCTGACATGGTCGCAGTTAAATGTGCAGAAATAAATGTCGATTGTTGTTAATATTACATGAAATGGTTTACAAATGCAACAACAACAACAACAAACCAACATGATTTATTGCATATTAAGCATGGATCTGTGTATGTGTCCGTACTTCATCTCTCTTTCATTTTATCTATTAAATGCGTTACGTTTTCATTTAATGCGCGTATAATTAATTGGCTGTCGAAAATGCAAAAACAAAAAAAGAAAACTTTCTCTCATTTACATATGTAAACATCAAATGATAATTTTTCATTTAAAAATATCACAGAAAATGTTTAAAATTCTTGTGATATATTGCAAACCATAAAACAGGTGTCCCAAATTTTTTTTGCCGTACTGTAGCATATTCAATATAATTTTAATGGGAATCAAGAAACGCATTAATTGTACAATTTCTTTTTCTCTGTAGTCACTGTTATTATGCATTTTATGATTTCATCTTAAAGATCATTTGTATACTGCAGTGATCACAAATGATAAATCACATGATAAACGACAATAGTCCACCGGTATTATTCTACCGTTTGTACCCACAAAGTCAAGGTAGTATGTTGGCTTTAGACGTGAGACCACGTTTAAAACCCCTTCTCCAACAATTTCATTTTCACCAGCTTTCTGGCAACAACCTTGAATGTTAAATTAAAATTGCCATGAAAAGTTTTTCAAACAACTAACACTTGCATTATAAATTGTGTGAAAAGCTAGGTTGAAGTCCTGGCTGAAGGGTTGTAATGACCAGTTATACGCGTACGTGATGTATGTGCGCACAAAGCAAGGGACATGCTGTAATCATTATTCAAATTACTACTTTTTCGCCCTCCGAATAAAGTATTTTATATCAAAAAAAAAAAAAAAAATACAGATTTTCCCTGGTCCCAATTAACAGTGGAAAGAAACTTGCAATAAGGCCCTTAATAACGTCATAGAATTGTTTAAATTGCCCCATCATGCAGCTTTATTCCCCTCCAGACAAAGCCCATACTTCATTTCATCCTCAACATAAGTGTGGTCTCTTCAATTCTTGCGAAACTACAGTAGCGAGCACAAAAAATGCAACACTGTGGCATATGATCTTTAATAAGATCTGTTTCAAAATAACGGTAACTAATTTATCTATTTTCTTTTGCTGTTAATTCTTTCAATTATAAGTTTTCAAAGTAGCCACAGTTTATTCCAAATTCTGCTTTAAAAAGTTAAATATTTTTGAATTAGTGAAAAAAGTGCAAATTTTTAGCGAGCAAAAAAAATGCAACACTGTGCCATATGATCTTTAATAAGATCTGTTTCAAAATAACGGTAACTAATTTATCTATTTTCTTTTGCTGTTAATTCTTTCAATTATAAGTTTTCAAAGTAGCCACAGTTTATTCCAAATTCTGCTTTAAAAAGTTAAATATTTTTGAATTAGTGAAAAAAGTGCAAATTTTTAGCGAGCACAAAAAATGCAACACTGTGCCATATGATCTTTAATAAGATCTGTTCCAAAATAACGGTAACTAATTTATCTATTTTCTTTTGCTGTTAATTCTTTCAATTATAAGTTTTCAAAGTAACCACAGTTTATTCCAAATTCTGCTTTAAAAAGTTAAATATTTTTGAATTAGTGAAAAAGTGCACATTTTTAGCGAGCAAAAAAAAAGTGCAAATTTTTAGCGAGCAAAAAAATGCAACATAATAAAAAAATAGTTAAAGTAAGTTATTTATTTAATTATAATTGAAAATTTCTTAAATAAGTTATACAACATGTGTTTTGTAATAGAAGCAGCTCTTAGCTCACAGCAAAACTGCAATCATTAAAGCCTTAGAAGAAGGAAAATCCATGCGTGAAGTTGGACACCTCTTTGGTGTAAATCAATCAACCGTATGTCGGATTAAATCTCGATTTTCCTTGAGAAATAGTGTGGAAAGGAAACCAGGTAGTGGTAATCCTTGAAAAACTACCTCTCGCCAAGACCGCCAGATGATTGCACTGGTTAAAAAAGATCCACGAAAGACCGCAGTGGACGTTGCTAATTTCGCAAATGAGCAAATGGGAGTCTCTATAGGCGTTCACACTGTTCGCCGTAGGTTGAAAGAGGCTAATTTGCATGCGAGACAACCCGCAAAGAAACCGCTCATCAGTGCAATCAATAAAAAGAAACGCCTGGAATTTGCAAAACGTTACAAGGATTGGTCAAATGAACAATGGGCTAAAGTCTTGTGGAGCGATGAAAGCAAATTTAATTTGTTTGGCTCCGATGGGATAAATTTTGTTCGAAGACCGCCTGGACATTCTCCAAGATATTCTCCAAGATATCAACTTCCAACCGTAAAACATGGCGGTGGATCAATAATGGTGTGGGGTAAGGAACGATATGTTTAAAAAAAATTATTGATTTTACGTCACTTATTTACAGGTGCGTTTTCCCGTGATGGGAAAGGTCCCTTAACTCAAATCGAAGGAAAAATGGACGCCAAGAAGTACTGTGAAATCCTTGGAGAACACATGCTTCCTCATCTGCGGGAAAAAATACCTCCTGGTAGCATATTCCAACAGGATAACGATCCAAAGCACTCAAATCGCTTATCTCGAAACTTTTTAAGCGACAATGATGTCAATGTTTTGGATTGGCCATCACAGTCTCCCGATCTAAACCCCATAGAAAATCTATGGGAGCTATTAGATCGGGAAGTTAAGAGGAAACATCCGTCAAATAAGAGGCAATTAGAAGAAATTTTGAAAAGTGAATAAGAGAAAATATCCATTAACACATTAATAGCTTTAGACGACTCTATGCATTCTAGGTTGCAAGAAGTCATAAAAAATAAGGGCTAAGCCACTAAATATTAATTTTAAGATTTTTTTTGTAAGAATTACTATTTAATTTAAATAAACACATTAAAATTTATGCTGTTACATTTTTATTGCTCCCATGAAAGAAATTCGCACTCTTTTTAATAAATGACAAAATAATCTATCGTTAATTAAAAATATTTACATAATGTTATTGATAATAGGTATCGATAACTGTAGGGATTAATAACCCAAAGAAATATTTTGAACTGGTCACCAATTTTTTAAAATTATCGCACTTAAAGATAATTTTACCCAACGTTGCATTTATTGTGCTCGCTACTGTATTTTCTCATTACGCTCTGAGTACGGGCAACATTGGAAAATGTTCACCTCAATACATGCAACATTTTTTTTATTAGGGTTGCAGCGTAATATTTTCGTTTGTTTGACCTTTGTTGGATGACAATTTAAATTGAATTTAGAGTCCTTAGGGTTGTGGGATAGAAGAGTATTAATGCATTTCGTTCTGAGTACTGGCAACATTGGAAAATGTTCATCTCAATACATGCAACATTTTTTTTATTGGGGTTGCAGTGCAATATTTTCGTTTGTTTGACTTTTGTTTGAAGACGACTCGAATTGAATTTGCATTTCTTGGTGTTGTGGGATAGAAGAGTATTAAGGCATTACGTTCTGAGTACGGGCAACATTGGAAAATGTTCACCTCAATAAATGCAACATTTTTTTAAATGGGGTTTGGAGGGCAATATTTTCCTTTGTTTGACTTTTGTTTGTAGATGACCTGAATTGAATTTGCATGTCTTGGTGTTGTGTAATAGAAGAGTGTTAATGCATTACGTTCTGATTACTGGCAACATTGGAAAATGTTCACCTCAATACATGCAACATTTTTTTAAATGGGTTTTGGAGGGCAATATTTTCCTTTGTTTGACTTTTGTTTGAAGACAATTTGAATTGAATTTAGAGTTCTTAGAGTTGTAAGACAGAAGGGTATTGATGTTTACGTTCCAAGTACGGGCAACATTCAAAAATGTTCATCTCAATACATGCAACATTTTTTTTTGCATGGGTTTTTGAGTGCAATTTTTTTTGACAATGGCTCAAATTGAAATTACAGTTTTTGGAGCAGCAGAATAGAAAAAATTATTGACGCATTTGGATCTGTGTGGCTATTACCTGTATGGATTTTATAGGCATAAGTGATACCATTGTCATTGATTTCCAACACAATAGGAAAAATCCATAGCTTCCAGTGTAGCCAACATAGTCTCGCATAGTAGAAGTCCGCGACATAGCGCTAGGCATACCGTATAGTTGAAGAAAAGTTTCATAGAATGAGTTCTATGAGTAAACGGAATGCAGTATCCACTTACAACTGCTCCAACTACATTGAACGTGCTATATTCGAGTTGAGCTTGTCTAGAAAAATATGAACACCATCTACTGGCACCCATATTATAAGTGAATTTCAGTAATTAACAGGTTGAAGTTGCAAAAATGGAAGCTTTGATGAATATTGGACCAGAACTGTTCTGTGGATTGAGAAGAGGCGTTTGGAATAGAGATTCAATATGTAGATTCTGTGATGAAGGGAATGTATCCTTAGAATTCTTTTTTGCAACCTGTGACGAGTTAGTGTCAGTCTCAGGCACTTTTGTATAAAAGTTGCTTAATTTTCTGTGTTTCATTTCAAACAGCAATCGAGTTTCTACTGTAGTTTACTTTGTTTTCTTTTTTGTTTTTTTCGTTTGTGCTATTAAAAATCCATTTTACATTAATAATGAACAAAGTCATCAAGTATTATGTAAACATGATGAACAAAAATTTCACACACACACACACACACACCCATACATCTAAACACAATATAAATACATCCTGTAAACACTAAAATACACAGACTCATACATCTATACATTGACGTATGCACACAATAAAAAATACATCACATCTTAAAGGTATTTAGTTTTGTTTACTTAGGGCTCTTCCTCTTGCTTTCTCTTTTTCTCTTGGATTTCTTTTTTTTCTATTTTGTAAACATTACCGCACATGCACATACACATGTTCAGTTGCAAAAATACACAAGCACATCAGTAAAGTACTCATTGCATAGCATTTTTCTTCTCTTTTAAATACACACGTACACAGTGGTTTTGATGGGAAAATAAAACAAAAAAGGAGGAAGGACTCCTACATGTTTAAAGCTAGGTGATGCCATGTTGGCATGTGTTCTTGTCCTATCTGGGGCTTTTAATTTGGTTCGACTTAGTTGCGCTAATTGTTAATTGTTAAATTGTTTTTGGTTATTTACTTAACTGGCCACCAGACTGCTATACTCGCTCATGTCGCTCATGCGACTGCTATACCGCTCATTACCTAGAAACAATGCTTTCCATGACAACGTTTTGGATGAAACATTTCCCCGGCTTGCCTTTGATTCGTATTTTTTGAATTAAAGATGATTTTTGTCTTATGAAGTTCACTTTTGCCTTTCGGAAAGTATTTGGCTGCGATAGTATTACAAGAATGGCATCAGTTTAGCACCTCAAGGATAGGTGTACTATCGGGATCGTACGGTACTGCAAGAACTAGAACCTTGTAAAAAGATTGTGTAAATGAGAAGAGGAAACAAGGAAGAGGTCGCTGTCTAGCCAAAGGCTATCGATAAACACACTTAGGCCACATAAGGCTTATTGTGTTACCATACATACATAATTGGCCATTACAACCCTTCAGTCAGGTTTACGATCTAGCTTCTCAGACCTCTCATGGAATGGGCGGTAATCTTATACATGCATGGCGGGACCTACAGTTTAAAATCGACTCCGAACCATAGATTTTTGAGAAAATTTTCATGGCAATTTTATTTACTCTCAGAGTTTTTGCCAGAAATCCGTTGAGAAGAAGTCGTTTTGATGTCTGACCTGAGGGATTAGAACCGTGGCCTTATGTTTAATAAGCCAACACACTACCTACTAGGTTACGGCGTCTTTCTCTGAAGCATTCGTAGCTCGTGATGAAGCAGCTTAAACTACCCATGGTTATCATTACTAGTTCACTTTAATTGTTCACGCAGTAGATGAAAAAATGGGCTTTTTAAACGCGAAGAATAGTATCGTTCTCCTTCTCATTTCTGCAGTTCCAAAAGCAAAAGCCCTTTGTAAAAGGCCGATGAACCTTCCTTTTGTATTGTTACGAAAATGGAATTGATATTTTGCTTTTACAAAGTTTAACATTAAAATGATAAACAAAAGCGAGAAAAACAAAAACAATGAACTTGTTTACATGATAAACAACTAAACAAAAATATACTAAAAAGTAAACAAAAATGCAACAACAAACAATGTAAACAATATACACAAACTACAATGACATAACTATGTTTATATTTGTGGAGATCTCGGGAAGGTGGAGCTAAAAACATTCGACTTCAAGATCATTTATGAGACTGTTTACGTTTGCATATAAAAAGCAAAAGAAAGCAGACAAACGGTATCAGTAAAAATCCAGTCAGTTTTGTGTGAAAACGAGCGCGGTTTGAAGAGAATAATCGAGGTTTTGAGGATCTTCATTATGAAGATCTGTCGAACGATTGTTAGTGTTTACGCAAAAGAATGTGGAGAAGAATAACAAACAAAATAATTGTTGTTGTTTACATCAAGTAGTGAACAGTGGTACACAGAAAATTAAAACTAAACACAAATTTATTTTTATTTTATTTACAATCTTCGAACCCTTATTTTAAATGTTTTTAAAAGGTTAAAAACGTAGCAATATTACCAATACCCAGGGGATGGCCCCTACACATGAACTATATTGTTTGGATCTAGGAAACTATGTAATGGGTACCAGATAAGAAAGTATAGTATTTTGTGGCCACATATTTTGAATGTTTTTCCATTCTATATGTCAGAGAAGACGTCAGCAAGGTGGGTCTTCTACATGCGCATACATACATACATACATAATTGGCATTTACAACCCTTCAGTCAGGATTACGACCTAGCTTCTCACACCACTTATGTTGTATGCGTTTATTTTATACATGAGTGGCGGGACCTACAGTTTAAAGTCGACTCCAAACAACAGATTTTTGAGAAGCTTTTCATGGCAATTTTTTACTCTCAGAGTCTTTGCCAGAAATCTGCTGAACGGCAGTCGCTGAAGAAATATTTTTCGTTTTGATGTCTGACCTGGGAACACATATCCATCTTCAATTGTACCAGCGCACCTCACAGTCAAGTGAAGTAAAAGGAACATCAATCATACGATCAAGCACCATAATTGATAGCTTAGGATCTAAATTTGATTGCGCAGCTTTTGATCAATTCCATCTATGTTTAGATTGTTTAGTTTTGAAGGCTCACTAAAATTTTCTTTACGATACACAAATATCATTTATTGACACTGTAAATGGTCCCCGCTGCGATATCTTGGTTAAAGCGTATTGAGCACCATGTTTCAAGAAATCACATTAAGGCTTTCTGAGATTTCGTTTACGATGAACACACATACGTATTCAATCCTGCCTAAGCACTTCAATATTAAGTGAAGACAAAGGCATACCAATCATATTATCAATCACCATGTGATCAATCACCATGACTGTAATGAGCAATCACCATGATTGATATGATTAATCACCCTGATTGATATGATCAATCACCATGATTGATCCGATCAATCACCCTGATTGATATGATCAATCACCCTGATTGATATGATCAATCACCATGAGCCTTTCGTCTAATAAGCCAACACACTACCTACTAGACCACGGCGACTTCATGCGCATAGTTCTGCTAAATAACGAATTCTGTCTGTAAATGCTAACAACACGGATAAAATTGAAGCATTCTTGGTAGCTGCATAAAAACAATATTTTGATCAGCTTAACAAAGCCTCAAAATCACCTTTAGGGCTTAGCCTCCCGAATTTAGTTTACCTTAGTCACTATGCAACACTGTAGGTACTTTTTTTGAAGCACTTACTCACACACCAACACATCAACAAAACAAGAAACCAAATTGAATACGTATAAACAATACCAGTTGCTTTACTTGTTGTTGTTGGTTAAAGGACCCATTTTTTCTGTCTCTTCTCCCAGTTTATTTATTTATTTGTGTATGTGCTCATCATCATTGTGCTGTTGTTTAGACATGTGTTTGGTGTCGATGTTAGTGTTAGTGTTGCTGTTGATGTTAATGTTGATTGTATGTGCAGTTTACAGTTAAAAATCTTTATCTAAACACAATATTGTTGTAAAAATATTTGTTTTGATTTTAGAATTTTACTCTCTTACACAGACACACACAGCTACCCACACATATACTTCATGCGCCCACATTTTTATAGGTTGACTGGATGACTGGCTGGCTGGCCCTATTTAAACATGGTTTTTCAAAAACATGCAATAAAAAAAAATTCCCTTAGTATTGTAAGGCAACACAGACAATCAGCAACCCACGTCAGTCGTGTAAGAGTGTTTAAAATGGAAAAACAATTTTTCTTTTTATGGGCTTTGGAAACTACAAATACCTACACTTTCTTAGGCTTAGACGAGTCGAATAAGTGGTCGAGTGTGTTGAGAATTTATAAGTTTTTGTGGTAACAGTTGGAATCATTTGGAAAATTTTTATTTTTTGTTGTTAAAACTTTTTAATGTTTACAAGCAGACACAAGCCCAAAACAAAACAAACCTGAATTATATTGTAAAAGATCAAGTAAAAGTTTATAAAAATTTTAATTTATTATTAAACGGGCCCACAACTGTTGATATAATTTAAATAAGATTTAATGCGATTCCCAATCTTTTGTTTTTTTGTTTTTGTTTTTTTTTTTTGTAAAAAACATAACCCAGACTTTTATTGTGTACAATTTTAATGAGTTTTGTTAGAAACTTAACAATTACGCATTAAAAATTATAACTTTCTCTACCCCAACCCAACCCCCTTTTCATTGCCTTGGAAATGGTGTAGACAATTTAATGGTTCCATTATTTATTTTGTGTTTTAATCATTTCGCAAAGATAACAGAATAGCAAAACAAACTGTGAAATACAGGCCAATAGAAGGTTTTTTATTTGGCTTTTACAATGGCAACCACAATATCATTTCACTGCTAATGAATCTGTTGTGTTCTGTTCTTTCTTCCATCGTGTATCTCCCTTTCCCTTTCATTATATGCTTTTCTATGTCGGTTTTGCTTTATTAATTATGGCGGTGGTGGTGTTGTTGGTTGGTCTGGACCGTCTTATTCCAGTTGATTAAACTTAAGCTTTTCATTTTCTCACCCACTTAAGAAAGAAACAAAGAATAACAAATGAAACTCAAAAAAGTATCGAGAAAAAAACAGCCACAGAGCCACAACGCCAGTATCAGTAAGGTGAAATGAAAATAACGCAGTAAATGACAAAAACAAAGATACTGAAAATTAACACACATTCAAGCAACTTATGCGTAATGCTCTCACAAATCAAATGACTGTTCGAGGGTGACCACAATAATAAGTGAATTGAAGTTTCGATACATTTTAGGCTAGGTTAGAGGACGTGCACCTGTCGGGCAAGATAAGCACAGTACCCGGAGGTCGAAATTGACCCATTGATACATTTTAAAATCGTTTATTTTTGTTTTGTTAGCCATCAAAACTAAACAATCTAAACATAGATGGAATAAATCACAGCTGCGCAATTAAATCTGGATCTTGAAACTATCAATCATGGAGATTCATGGCCCTTTCTCTTCAGTTAACAATGAGGTACGTACGTACGAACTATTAAAATATGTGTCCGTCGTAAAAGATATCTAAGAGAGCCTGAAATCCATCAAAACTCAACAATCTAAACATAGAAGGAATTGAATCAGATCGTAAGCTAACAAGCAAGGTGATTGATCAAACCAATCATGGTGATTGATCATTACAATCATGGTGATTGATCATATCAATCATGGTGATTGATCAAACCAATCATGGTGATTGATCATTACAATCATGGTAATTGATCATTACAATCATGGTGATTGATCATTACAATCATGGTGATTGATAATATGATTGGTATACCTTTCTGTCAATAAACGATATGTGTTCATCGTGAAAGAAATTTTAGAGAGCCTGAGAGCCATTAAAACTAAACAATCTGAATATAGAAGGAATTGATCACGAGCTGCGCAATTAAATCTAGATCTTAAAACTATCAATCAAGGAGATTGATCATTTGATTGATGGGCGTTTCGCTTCAGTTAACAATGAGGTACGTATGTACGATTGAAAGCGAATATGTTTTTGACGTAAAAGATATCTCAGAGAAAAAAAAATCTATCAAAACTTAACAATCTAAACATAGAAGGAATTGAATCAGATCGTAAGCTAACAAGCAAGGTGATTGATCATTACAATTATGGTAATTGATAATATGATTGGTATGCCTTTCTCTTCACTTACTAGTGAGGTGCTTAGGCAGGATTGAATACGTCTCAAGAAAGCCTTAATGTGATTTCTTGAAACATGGTGCTCAATACTCTTTAAGCAAGATATCTCAGCGGCGACTATTTACAGTGTCAATAAACGATATTTGTGTATCGTAAAGAAAATTTTAGAGAGCCTTCAAAACTAAACAATCTAAATATTGATGGAATTGATCAAAAGCTGCACAATCAAATTTAGATCCTAAGCTATCAATTATGGTGATTGATCGTATGATTGATGTTCCTTTCTCTTCACTTGACAGTGAGGTGCGTTGGTACAATTGAAGATGGATATGTGTTCGTCGTAAAAGAAATCTCAGAGAGCCTGAAATGTGGTCTTCCAACACATGGTATGTTCAATGCTCTTTAACCAAGATATCACAGCGGGGATGATTTAAACGATATGTGCTCATCGTAAAAGAAATTTTAGAGAGCCTGAGAGCCATCACAACTAAACAATCTAAACATAGAAGGAATTGATCACAAGCTGCACAATAAATTTCAGATTCAAAGCTATCAATCATGGAGTTTGATGTCATACAAATGGAATTACTTTCTCTTAACTGAATAGTGAGACGGGTAGGTACAACCGAAGATAAATGTGTGTTCATCGTAAAATAAATCTCAGAGAGACATAAAAGTGGTCTTCCGACACGGAGGAGATGTTTTACGGTGGCAATAAAACTGTGATATATCAAGCACTACAAAAGTACATGAAAACTTTCTGTGTTATAATAGATCTGATGCAATACGAGCATGGTACAGTTGCGATAATTAACTTATCGATGCTCTAGTCAATCATATTCCTAAGCATATCATCTAAGTTCTGACTGCCTGCTCTCAAAGCATTGGGTTTTAACGAAACGTTAGCTTCTAACGCAACTTTATAACAATGCGATGCGATAGGGGAACGGTATGATATTCACATCATATGGATACAGGGGCATAGTCATATTTCAGGAAACTGTAGAACCTATTAACATGCCGGGCGTGGAAGAGCTGTAAAGATGAGGAAGATGATGACACTACAAGAAGATAAAAGCAGGTACGTGTCTTGAAGATTTCGTTGTTCGGCTAGGAAAGTTCGAGACTGACAGAAAAAAAAAATTATGATACCGTAATGAGTTCCAATTACCCTGTCTATGCCAAATAAATTTTCTGAATGATCAGCTCAACCAACTGAACCAGTCTTTTGGGTATCACTGAGTAAAGCATATCGAACTTAAAGTACGAGATATGGCAGATTTTGTGTGTTGCTTCACATAATTTTAAAATTACCCTCGTGCATGTATGTTATGTTTTACTTAAGCACATATTGTTTCCATACAGTTATTGTTGTTTTTCATTTAATTTGTGCTTAAGTAGCACACACAGTTTAAATGACACAGTAACACAGTGTTACACGTTAATGAATGAATTTTTTTTGTTTTCGTTAAGAATCGTTTTTAAGCCATAAATTTACTTGAAAATTTCATTTCATTTTATTAAATGCGTATGAACACGTATTGTATGGGTATGTATACCACATATACGTACGTATACAGGCCTCTGCTTAAGTTCACCCTCATTTCAGATGTTATCATGTGTGACGTAAAAGAATTTTTTTGTTTATTTTGTTTTTCTCCCCTTGTTTTGTTTTCAATTGTAAGAAGATTTTCAAGATTGCTCTGTAGTGGGGTGATAGTGAGTGAGTGAATGAGTGTGAGATGAGATAAGTCCTTAAATTATCCGTTAAAACAAAAGGTATCACATCGTAATCGTAATGCAAAACAAACAAAAACAAACAGAAAAAAAAAGGACAAAATACCGTAAAATAATAATACGATTTTATTTTTATTAATTCTCTCTATCTCTCTCTCCGCCTCTCTCTCTCTCTCTTTCTGTCTGTAATGATGATCAAATCAAATCAGAAGAGCAACAGAATTTTGTGATGCGTAACCGGAACGCTATTGAAAATATTGAAGAATGAACAACAAAAACCAGAGAATTTTTGAATGGAAAAAAAAGAATTTCCATAAAGTCTGTATTTAATGAAACAATTTTTGAAATTAAATTTAAAAATTGTTACTTTTTTACCTTTTAAAACCGTTTAAAATATGAACAAACGTGGCTCAAAACATGAAAAACAAGGCTCAAAACATTAAGTGTAGCTTCGACTGTGTGGCACGTAGCGCCGTCCTGTTGAAACGAAATATTGCCAATATCCTCCTCTTCAAATTTTGTAAACAAAAATTCGTTCAACATGGTCCGGTAACGATAACCATTGACTATAACGGCCACTCCTTGCACATTTTCGAAGAAAAATGCCCAATTATGCCTCTGAAAGTCGCCGTGGTCTAGTGGGTAGTGTGTTGGCTTATTAGACGAAAGGCCCGGGTTCGTATCCCAGGTCAGACATCAAAACGAAAAATATTTCTTTGGCGACTTCCTCTCAGCAGATTTCTGGCAAAGACTCTAAGAGTAAAAAATTGCCATGAAAAGCTTCTCAATAATCTGTCGTTCGGAGTCGACTTTAAACTGTAGGTCCCGCCACTCATGTATAAAATTAACGCACACAACATAAGTGGTGTGAGAAGCTAGGTCGTAATCCTGACAGAAGGGTTGTAATGGCCAATTATGTATGTATGTATGTTAAAATATGAACTCAAAGATGGCAAATAAAATAAAAATGAGTCTTTGTTTGGTTTTAATTAAAATTCTTTATTGTTCGCACAATTCTGTGTGCCATTATTCACAACTTGATGTAAACAACAACAATTGCTTTGTTTGTTATTCCTCTGTTTACAATCTTTGCAGAAACAAAAACAATTACTAGACAATTGTTCGACAACTGATCTTTATAACGGAGATCTTCAAACCACGATTACTCTCTTCAAACACTCCACGTCTTCGCATAAGACTGACTGAACTTTTACTAACTCATTTATCTGCTTTCCCTTGCCTTTTATATGACAACGTAAACGGTCTTATGAATGTTCTTAAAGGCAAATTTTCGTGGCTTCGTCTTCTCGAGATCTTTATAAATGTAAACATCGTTGTCTCATTATTGTTGTTTGCGCATTTTTGTTTACATTTATTCTTGCAGTGTTTGTTGGTATATTTTTGTTTACTTGTTTATCATTTTTTTGAGAGATGTTGGTGTTTGTTAATAATTTTTTAATGCTAATGTTTGTTGTTACATTACGCGGTGCGATAATTTGTAAACAAGTTCATTGTTTTGTTTTTGTAGCTGTTGCTTATAATTTTAATGTTAAACGATGTAAAAGTAAAACACCAATGCCTAGGTTTTCTGATTTTCCTAATAATATTTAATTAAAGAAGTATGTGCAATAAAATGAACAAATTTTTAATAAAAATAATCAAAAAATAAAACCTCTGTACCAAACAGTTTTTCCTCTGGAAATAATTTGTTAAAGGCATGGAAAGGAAAAGCATTTCATTTAATAAATTAAAACCTTATGAGGATGTTCTACTGCAAAAATAAAACTGAAATCAAATAAATATTTACAACAACAGCAACAACAACAAATAATGCAAATATTTATTTATTTTCACGAAACCAAACTGCTGTAATTTATTATTGCCTTCCAAAAAAAAAGTACAGAAAAAAATTAAAAAGTTTTCCTGTTCAACATTTCAATTGTTGATGGAAATTTTCACTTAACTTGAATGGTTTTCAATATTGAAATAAACGTTGATGCATTTTTTCATTCAAAATCCTGGCCAAAATGAAAACAAATCATTTAATTTCCCTCTAGTTGGCTTATGTAAATGAGGACGAATGGTTTATTGTCAATATTTTGTTTGAAAGGATTGCTTTACTCATTACCTGATGATTAATATGATTTGGAATATTTTTTTCCTAAAAGCAATGGCTAAAAATACATTCCAATTGTAAGAAATATTGTTAAGTCACTTAGGGCACCCAATCCAAACCATTCGGATTTTCGAATGAAGCATCTTAAACCGACAATGTTTATTACTGACAATCCATTTGAATCTTCTAAGCAGTAAGCACTAAAATACCTTTACCTCCTTTACCCAAGGGCTGAGAGTATGAGAACAATTTTCCCTTCTTTCTTAGCTCTACAACTCCTACGAAAATTATTAGCCAATGTGTATTGCTTGAGGACCCATAATTAAATGTCCACAGAATGCTCTTTAGGAGTTCTTTCTAGTCCTTTAGCTAAGTTTTCTACACTGACCCGTCTAAATTCAAAGCTCTCCACCTGACATTGATGGAATCCATAATTATTATTACGAAAATGGAAATGGTGTTTTGCTTTTATATTGTTTAACATTAAAATTGTAAACAAAAGTTACAAAACAGAAAACTTGTTTACATGGTAAGCAAGTAAACAAAAATATACCAACAAAACATGTTTAAATTTTTAAAGATTTCAAGAAGGCGTAGTCATTGGCCTTCAAGAATATTAATCAGGTAGTGTGTTGGCTTATTAAACGTAAAGCCAGGGTTCGAGCCCCAGGCCAGACATCAAAACAAAATACAAAAAGTATTTCGTCGGCGATTTCCTCTCTGCAGATTTCTGGCAAAAACTCTGAGAGTAAAAAAAAACCTGCCATGAAAAGTTTCTCAAAGAAATCGCCGTAGTCTAGTAGGTAGTGTTTTGGCTTATTAGACGAAAGTCCCGAGTTCGAATCCCAGGTCAGACATCAAAACGAAAATTTAAAAATAATTTTTCGGTGACTACCTGTCAGCAGATTTCTGGCAAAAACTCTGAGAGTAAAAAAATTGCCATAGAATGCTTCTCAACAAATGTGTCGTTCGGAGTCGACTTTAAACTGTAGGTCCCGCCACTCATGTATAAAATTAACGCACACAACATAAGTGGTGTGAGAAGCTAGGACATAGTACAATAGGTCAATTCGACTACCGAGTACTGTACTTGTCATAATTGACAAGTACACGTCCTCTAACCTAACCTAACCTAACCTGTCGTTAGAAGTCGACTTTAAAACTGTAGGTCCCGCCACTTATGTATAAAATTAACATTTCTTCGGCGATTTCCTCTCTGCAGATTTGTGGCAAAAACTCGGAGAGTAAAAAAAAACCTGCCATGAAAAGTTTCTCATAAAAATGTGATGTACAGAGTCGACTTGAAATCTGTAGGTCCCGCCACTTATGTATAAAATTAACATACACAACATAACTGGTGTGAGAAACTAGGCCAATAATCCAGACTGAAAGGTTGTAATGACCAATTATGTATGTATGAATGTTTACCCTGCAATATAAAAGGTAAGGCAAAGTAGGCGACTGCGTCTGTAAAAGTTCAGTCAATTTTGTGTGAAGACGCGGTATATTTGAAGAGAATAATAGTGGTTTGATGATCTCCGTCACAAAGATCAGTCGAACAATTATCTAGTAATTCTCTATAGTTTACGTAAAAGAGTGTAAATTGGACAAACAAAGCAAACAAAGCAAGTGTTGTTGTTAACATCAAGTAGAGAACAGTGGCACACAGAATTGTGCGGAGAAAAAAATTTTAATTAAAACTGAACACAAATTTTATTATGTTTAGAATATTTTAAAAGACTGTTTATTTTTAGAATTAAATATAAATCATTACAATTCAAATGACAATTAATTTTACGAATCCTATGTTTATGTATACACAAGTATTTAAAAATATAGTGAAGTTTCATTTATAAAATTATCCCTCCTTCTTTTTCCGAAAATCTTCCGTGTTGAAACGAGCCACAGCAGTGCGAGTTCTTCGACTTCTTCTTATTTCTGGTTCTAGTTGTGGAGTAGAGTACCTATCTGGCGACTTCCGCTGTTCTGCCCTCTCTTGGATGCTGGTTTCGTTATCTACAGAACCTTTTACAGGATATAAAAACGGACACATTGTTTCGCTTGTAATAATTCTAAGCTTTAGTTGGTTTTGATGTCTTTTATAAATATGAAAATCTGTTTTTACTAAGTACACCATTTTTCCGATGACCTTTTCTATTCTTCCTTTAATCCACTTTTCTCATTTGCTTCCCGATGGAACAGAGCAACCAATAGCATTTGCTTCAAAGACTTTTGACGTACACCAGCAGAAATATAGTCAAATTGAAAAAGAGGCATTGGCCATTATTTTTGGAGTGAAACGTTTCCATATTTATTTGTATGGACGAAGGTTTGTTTATACTTCTAACGGATCATAAGCCTTTAGTAACGATCTTTAACCCTAATAAACAATTGCCTACAATGAATTCAACGTTGGGCCATCATATTAATGGCATACCAGTTCGAAATTAAGTACAGAAGCAGCGCAGAAAATGCTAATGCGGATGCATTGTCGCATCTACCGATTGGACCTGACCCTGAGTTCGATAACAACGAGTATTGCAATTCGATAATAGAAGTCAAAACACCAATAAATATTGATATTCTCAAAGAACATACTATTAAAGATCCCATCCTCGTCGCCAATCTGTTATGTTTCGAATATTTCAAAAGACTGTTTATTTTTAGAATTAAATAAAAATCATTACAATTTAAATGACAATTAATTTTACGAATCCTATGTTTATGTATACACAAGTAAAAGGTAAAAATATAGTGAAATTTCATTTATAACAAATTTAATTTTATTTTTGTTTGCAATCTACGACCTCATATTTTAAACGTTTTTAAAAGGTAAAAACGTAATAGTATGTATGCATAGAGCATGGGTAGCAAGAGTGAAATTAGGTTCTAAACTTTAATTCCAATACCATGACACAATACAGTAAATTCATCATGCAAGATCCTGAATCGAGTCATGAATTGAATGAGTTTTTGGCACTTACATATTTCAAATATAATCCAAAAATTATATGTAATTATTCTTAAAATTTAAGTGCTTTAACATACAAGAAATAGATTTCAATTAAATTAATTACAATATTTTCGGTGAATAATTCTTTTAATTACTTTAAGTTTAATTGCCAAGTCCTAAGCAATTATTTCACGTATGAATTTTTGTGTCATTTCAAATATTCTTAAAGGAAATTTTAATAAATTTTTCACATACACATAGACATACATGGACAGAATTTAAAATATGTAAATATATTTGATTAGTAAATGGATTTTCTAAATACGGAATTGTTGATGTTGCTGTTGCTGTAGTTGCAGTTGCAGTTGCAATTGCATTTACTTTACTGGCTTGTGGTTGACTGGCTGGCTGGCATCATTATTTTTTTATTTAGTTTTTGAATTTTTAATCAAATTTAATGGCATATTCTTCTATGCATATACAAAGTATGTATGTATGTATGTATGTAAGTATGTATTGATGAATATGGTAATCAAATCTAATCAAATACTATTTATTTGCCACGTATGTATGTATAGTATGTCTGTATTTATAATGCAATTATTGTTAATTTAATAGAATTTGTGGCTTTGTTAATAACACAGTAAATGTTGGCAGATTAATCAATTATGGCAACCAACTTTACCGATTTTATTTATGCATTATGCTGCTACAAACATAAAACTTCATTAGAAATTTATAGAAATTGAAATAATTTTCAAAATACATAAAATAAAATTAATTAAACATTCACGATAAACACTTTAATTGCAATTAAAATTTTAATTCTTAAATATTTAAATTGTTATCCAAATATATGGAAAGCTTTCCTTAATTACTTTGAAATTCAAATAATTCTCAAAAGAGTATTAAAAATACAAAACCAGTGACACACAGCGTATGATTGATTTGATTAGGAATACATCGACATAAATCATACGACACCAAGGCAAAGATTTCATATTTATTTTTAACACGAATTAACTACGAGTTATCTCGTAGTCGGCAGTCAAGACTACGAGATAACTCGTCGGCAGTCAAGACTACGAGATAACTCGTCCCTTCCTAATGTGATGAAATCAAGTTGTGGTTTTTTGGCAAGTTTTCTGAAATTTGCCGTGGCATTCAACGTGTTAAATGATTAAAATGAAATTAAATTCCTCTAGATTCTTCTTCCAAAATATTCTGCCACATAAGAAGAACCAGAAATATTGCCTGACTGCTGCAATTAATTACGATTTGCTAGTAATATTACTTAAGCTAACTTCCAAGGCTTAAACGAAACATTTCCCAGAATAATTAATAAAAACCATAAAATATTTGTGTGTGCTTTAATGAATATTTAAGTTAAGTTATGCATCATTATGCTGAAATTAATACGCTCTTGTTTTTTTTTTTTGCATTACAACTCTAAAGTCAATCAACATGAGAATTAAGATTTTCCCAATTGTAAAACCTTTCTTTGCCTCCCTCACTGTCATGCACTTAATGAACAACCTACTTAAATAATAATTTAGAAAGTGTTATAAGTTCATACTTTCACTTGCTCTATTTCCGTTTTATATTCTCGTTCTCTCTCTCTCTTTTAGCTGTCTTTAGCTCTCTCTCCCTCTCTGGTTTTCCATTCATTTTGTTTATTTAAACTGAAAAATATTGATTGTTTACTAAACCAAAAGTTCTCTTCAGCACAACAACAATAATTACAACAACAACAACAATTTCCATTGAATGAATTCAAATTGAAAAGTTTGGTAATTTCTCTTCTTTGCCAGAGATTATGTACACAAAAGTAATTTAAAATTATGAAAGATTTACCATTAAATATTGAGGTTTCATTAATGATTTGCTTAAGGAAAGGGAAAATTCATTACAAGGATTACACAGATACGTGCCAAAGTAACAACATCATCACAATGACCATTTGAAAGGTCATTTCAGGTGGAATACAGATAGGTAATCAGATTTGTGGAGATTTTAGGTCAGGCTAGGTAACTGCTTGCTTAGCTAGTTAACACGTTGACTACCTCAGCAACTTTAGAAAACATGCCAAAAACGCAAAATTGATTTTTCCACATGAGTGAGTACAAGATAACTCGTAGTTTGGCGCCTTAGAAGTGAACGCAATCTGCAAGTTATCTCGTAGTTGGCAGACAATGTTTTAATTAGTCATTACAACCCTTTAGCCAGGATTACAACCTAGCTTCTTCCACAACCCCTTGTTGTTTGTATTCATTTTAGTCATTAGTAGTAGGCCTATTGTGCTATCATCTAGAAATATTTCAGCAGGCAATGTCACCCATCCTAACTTAGGCTGTTTTATCAAAGATGTGAACCAGTATTCTGTTAGGACAATGCCACATTACGTGACAGATTTCTCTAAGTAGCAACATTTTCAAGAATTATACGAGGAGTTTGGACATGATCTTACTTACATAAATTAGTCATTACAAACCTACAGTCAGGATTACGACCTAGCTCTCACACCATTTATGTTAAGTGCGTTAATTTTATACAAGAGCACTTGAGCATGCCTAGCGGCCCATTGTGATGCCACAAGTGATAGCAGTTCCTTTACTTATCAAGTTCCATCAAACTAATGAAGAAGTTGGTCAGCGTATCTTGCATCTTCCTACTTCCTAATGTTGTGGTGGAAATTGTGAGTTTGTTGATATAGCTTTACGACCAAGCTTCTCACACCACTTATGTTGTGGGCGTTAATTTTATACATGAACGGCGGTATCTACAGTTTAAAGTTGATACCGAAAGACAGATTTTTAAATGAAGCTTTTCATGGCAATTTTATTATTACTCCCAGAGTTTTTGCCAGAAATGTGCTGAGAAAAAGTAGTCGCCGAAGAAATATTTTCATATTTTCGTTTTGATATCTGATCTATGGTTTGAACTCTGGCCTTCAATCTAATAAGCCAACACACTAACTACTAGATTTGGGCCCTGACCTTAGGCAATGTTTTTTTGAGGAAAAAATTATACTCTTTTGTCTTCGCTGGGTGATGCTTAATTCAGCTTAAACTAGCAGTCGAAAAGGTCCTTTTTTCTACTTCGAAAATAATGAAATTTGTTTCTAATTTCCAGCTGCTAAATAAAAGTCAAGTATTTGCTTATGCCTGAATCAGTTAAAATGGGTTTTCCAGTTTAATACCTCATTTTTGGACAATGCATTCTCAAAAATCTGTCGTTCGGAGTCGACTTTAAACTGTAGGTCCCGCCACTCATGTATAAAATTAGCGCACACAACATAAGTAGTGTGAGAAAGCTAGGTCGTATTCCTGACGGAAGGGTTGTAGTGGCCAATTATGTATGTATATATCCATAAAACAGTTTTTGGATCATGCCATGTCTAACAGCCCAAATAATGTAATCCATACACCACATCCCTGACAAATAGGTGACATTCATCGATAAGCTGGCAAATCGATTTAACCCATATAGCCTACTTTATTAGTGTATTGGCGATGAATATTCTGCTACTGATTATATTTCATCGCCATGTGTATAGTCATGATAGTCCATCAAACTTCGAAGCAAAGAATTTTGTTTAGATTCTAGTGCAAAAGCTAGCTTTGTATTCTAAACGATGTCAAGCAACCATTCAGATAGTTGTAGGAGCCATATAATCAATTCCAGGACTCAAACATGACAATGAAGCTGCTTAGGCTAACAGTTCATCGAGTTCAAGCAGACGTTGCCAATTTGAAACTGTGATTGTTATTTTCAGGGCACTACCTTCTGAAGCCATATACATACAGTGACGAGCAGAAGTGAGTGCATGTTCACAATACTGAGTTTCGTCATCCACAAAAACAAAACCATACAAGCAAATAGAGAAAAAAAAATTAATTTTAATTCTTTATTTTATTCTTAACAAATAGCAATAAAAAAACAATAATTAATGAAATGAATTCAATGAGTTTGAATGAAAAAACGAAAATAACCCACATAAACTCAATTTTGCACGTTTCAAGAAAATTTCAAGAACTAACCCAATTTCAATATTTTGTCCATAGACCCTTATTAGAAATAGCTTGATTTACGGGGTTTGAGATGCTTTCTACCAAATGAGCAATAACATCTTTCGGAATTCGATTCCATTTCGCATTTATACGATCCCAAAGTTTGACCATGTTTGTTGGGGCTGTTTCATACTGTCGGAGCCGGATTTTCACGAATTAGAGGGCCAACATGCCACCATATTAGCATCCCCAAACCAATTATATTTTCACTGCCATGTTTAACAGTTTGCTTCACATGGTATCTTTGAACACGTTCCCTGGATCTGCGCTAGTAGTACTATGCTTTTCATTTTACTGAAAGTGGTTACATTTGGACTCATCCGACTAGATAACACGTTTCCAATCAGATGGATAACACGTTCCAATCAGTACTATTATCGAAGACCCGGGGAACGTGTTCAAGGATTCTATGTGAAGCAAACTATTAAACATGGCAGCGAAAATATAATTGGTTGCGGATGCTTAACATGGTGGCATGTTGGCCCTCTATATTTAGTAGATGGTAGCAAGCGGAAAAAGACTATCTACAGATTCTGCAAACCCATCTTCCGAATTTTATGGACAAATGTGCTTATCCCGAATAAGAAATTATTTTCCAACAGAATGGTGATCCGAAGCACACAGCAAAAATTCTAAAGATATGGGGTGGGAAATAAAATTTTCAATTGATGGAATGGCCGGCACAAAGTCTCGACCTCAATCCGATTGAAAATTTTTGGTCATTCGTGAAAATCCGGCTCGGACAGTACGAAACAGCCCCAACAAACATGGTCAAACTTTGGGATCGTATAAATGCGAAATGGAATAGAATTTAGAAAGATGTTATTGATCATTTAATAGAAAGCATCTCAAACCGCGTAAATCAAGCTATTTCTAATAAGGGTCTATGGACAAAATATTAAAATTGGGTTAGTTTCTTGAATTTCCTTGAAACGTGCAAAATTGAGTTTATGTGGGTTATGTGCTCGTCACTGTACGTACTACGTACCTAATTAGTCATTACAACCCTTCAATCAGGATTATTGACCTAGATTCTCACACGACTTATGTTGCGGGTGGCGGTACCCACAGTTTTAAGTCGACTCCGAACGACAAATTTTTTTAAAAACTTTTCATGGCAATTTTATTTTTTTCCAGGAATCTCCTGAGAGGAAATAGCCGAAAAAATCCATTTTGTATTTTGTTGGGGCTCGAACCCTGGTTTTACGTCTAATAAGTCAATACCTACTAGACTACAACGACTTTAAGCCATCTAGAATCTTTAAATTGCATTCAACAAGCTATTCTTAAAGCCTTATATTAAGAATTAATTGCTGTCTTGTTGTATAGGAAGAATGTAACGAAGCGTTTGCCTTTCAATTGCTCTATTTATAGATAGGGGCAGTGCCACATAAGCTCTCCGTGCCTTGTTGCTTTTTTCTCTCAAGTTATTCATCAGGCAGCTCAACACAACAATACTCTTTCCGAATACATAGTTTTATAAGTGTTTTCTAAGAAATCCAATTGAAATGTCCAATATTATGCAGTTGCATGGCCTAAAATCCATTTCCCCTCTTTTTGAATTGCAACATAAACAAGTTGACTTTGTTAACTAAGCCTTAAGTGTTATCGTAAGTTTTCGCTTGGAAAAAAAACAACAACAAATTAATGGAAATTTCCAAAAATTTGTTATAAAAATTCGTATCAAAAACATTACCCCCCCATATTATTGCGTTGCGCCTTAAATCACGTTCTCAGAGAACCTTTTTGTTGCACCCTCAAAAAGCTGCCTATTTTCAATCAATGTAAAAGGGGGAGGGGGGTAGGGAGAGGTAAAAGTAAACAAAAATAATTTTAATATTCAAAACACATTCTGGCATACTTTTATCCTTTGCGTAACATCAACATCAACAATTCTTTATGACAGCATCTGCTGCATTTCTAATTACTTCTCCTCTAATTAAGTCTCTCCCCCTACCCATGGCCTTTGTCAAGCTCGCAGTTAATTTTTAATTTTTTTTGTCAGCATGTCTAAGAGTACATTTAAATTGACTGAAATAAATTCAAATGTTGTTGTTGTTTTTCTTTATTTTTGTTTTTTTTTTAACGTGGCTTTAAGAAAATATTTTTAAAACAAATATGAGCTTCACAAAAAAAAAAAAGGAAAAAAAATTTGTTTGTTAGGGAACTCTTTTCTTTGGTTTTCTCTTCCGTTTCATTTTATTTCGTTGCGTTTGTTTTTTTCTTTTTTTTAACTGTAAATATTTAATTTTTATCATTTCCGCATACCTCTTCCTCAAACGTATGTACTTGGATTAAGATGGTTGTACTCCCACTGTTTAAAGTGTTAATAAAATTATTCTCGTAATTTAATAAGTTTTCGCAACATTGCCAGGCTCTTTGTTCTTCTATTCTGTTCACTGAGCCGGTATATATTTAAATGTGTGTATACGCATATGTATGCATGTATGTATGTATGTATGCGTATGTAAACGTCTTTTGTAGGCCATTATAAGACGTGCGTTATGTTAATAATAATATTATTTCGTTTTTTCTTTCTTTCTTTCTTTATTTTGTTTGGAAATTTTTTTTTAAATTTTTTTCTTGCTCATCACATGAATGTTTACAGTAAGACCCCGCTTAACGCGGCGAATACGTTCAAGGCTCAAGTTCAGGCGCTAAACGAAACACTGTTAAATGAGGTAACTTAAGACGTACATATGAAAATACATTGAGACTTTGGAAAATATAGTTGGAATCTTTATTCTGGACAGAAAAACTGAAGAAAGTTGAAAAAGATCGTCGCTATATAGTGGACCGCTTTTGGAAAGTGCACCGCAATACAGTATACGATTTAGAGGAATCCCAATACATACATAATTGCTCATGAGCACCCTTCAGTCAGGATTATGACTTAGCTTCTCACATCACTTATGTTGTGTGCGTTAATTCTATAACTGAATGTCGGGACCTACAGTTTATAGTCCACACCGAACGACAGATTTTTAAGAAGCTTTTCATGGCAATTTTTACTCTCAGGGTCTTTGCCAGATCTCTGCTGAGAGGAAGCCACCGAAGAAATATTTTCGTTTTGATGCTTGTCCTGGGGTTTGAACTCGGGCCTTTCGTCTAATAAAGCCAACACACTACCTACTAGACCACGGCGACTACCGCTTTTGAATAGTTCACTGCAATACAGTGTGTGATTTATCCCAATACATACATAATTGGTCATGAACACCCTTCAGTCAGTATAACGATTTAGCTCCTCACATCACTTATGTTGTGTGCATTAATTTTATACGTGAGTATCGGGACCTACAGTTTAAAGTCGACTCCGAACGATAGATTTTTGAGAAGCTTTTCATGGCAATTTTTGTTTTACTCTCAGAGTTTTTGTCAGTCTGTTGAGAGGAAGTCGACGAAGAAATATTTTCGTTTTGATGTCTGTCCTGGGGTTTGAACTCGGGCCTTCAGTCTAGAGGAATCCCAATACCACCTCGTAATACTGAAACTACGTTAAGCGGGGTCTTACTGTATATGTGTGAAAGTGAACGGGTGATTTCTTAAACAATTTAAGATTTGAAAATTTAAAAAGATAAGCCAAATGGAATATTTATACATGCACCTCCTTTGAACGTAAGCCATTAGAAGCTGCAATTTCGGCATATTTTTACAAGCATTACGGCCAGTATCTTACCAATGGCAGCTCTAATCGTATCTTTCTTTCTTTTCTGAAATTGTGGCTGGGTTGTGCCTAATGTATCACCAGAAAAAGTCTTCTTATTTACATAATTGATCATTATAACCCTTCAGTCAGGATAACGACCTAGTTTCTCACAACATTTATGTTGTGTGGGTTAAATTTAGACATGATTGGCGGGACCTATAGTTTAAAGGCGATGCTGAACCATATATTTTTGAGAAACTTTTTATAGCAATTTTTATTTAACTGTCAAAGCTTTTGCCAGAAGACTGCTGTGAGGATGTAGCCGAATGAAATATCTTTCTTCCATTATATTTTCGTTTCGAAGTCGCCGTAGCCTAGTAAATAGTGACGTAAAGCCAGGATCCGAGCCCCAGGCCAGATATCAAAACAAAATGCAAAAAGTATTTCTTCGGCGATTTCCTCCCAGCAGATTTCTCTGAAAGTAAATAAAAATTGCCATGAAAAGTTGCCATAGTGGTTATAGATGCCGTAATCTAGTAGGTAGTGTCTTGAATTATTGGACGTGAGGCCAAACCCCAGGTCAGACAGCAAAACAAAAATATGAGAAAATATTTCTTCGGCGACTTCTTCTCTACAGATTTCTGGCTAAAACTCTGAGTGTAAATAAAATTAGAACGAAAAGTTTCCCAAAAATAGCTGTCGTTTGGAGTCGACTTTAAACTGTAGGTCCCGCCGCTTATGTATAAAATAAACACACACTATATAAGCGGTGTGAGAAACTAGTTTAATAATCCTGACTGAAGGCTTGTAATGACCAATTATGTATGTATATATATATTTTCGTTTTGATGTCTGAACTGGGGTTTGAACGGTGGCCTTACGTCTAATAAGCCAACACACTATCTACTAGACTACTGCGTCTATAACCACTATAGCAACGAAATGAAATTAAGTTGAAATGCTTCAAATTATTTCTCTTTTTAAAATTTAAAGAAATTGTTCAGCCAACTTTGATGAGATTATGGATTGCGTTCTCCAAAGCTTCAACAATTTTACAAACGACGTTTTCAGTAGTTTTGTTTTCATCATGGCATGTTAAGATGTGATAAACCTAATCAGAAATTGTATTAATTTCGACTTATTCTAACTACACCACAAGAATCGTTTCCCACATACATAGCATGCCTAAGGATATCGAGTTTTCTCTTTTACAATTTTGATAAATTTGTTGAGAGCATTTCTTTAAAATCGCTTTCTTTTTCGATAAATGTCTTCTACAGCTCCCTAGCAAATTTGAATATAAAACGTGTAAGTAAACAAGAAATCCTCTTACCTTATTAGAATGTAAATTAATGTGAGCACTTTAGATTGTTTACTTGTAAGTATTTAACCCTTTGACGGACACTGACGTCTATAGACGTCATAACAAAGGTTTCTGGGGGGGACATGACGTGTATATACATCATAAATTGTTGCCTTTCCAAATAACGCAAATACAGCAAGTGTCCCATGGATAGGTCTTCTAAAATTTTGGTGTCCATCTAGGGGTTAAACACATATTTCCATATCTTATGCGTGTATTAAAGTCATAGAACGTATACATTTGAATTATACTTCTTCTGTAAATAGGAATTTTGTTTTCAACTCCAGTTAGTTTATAGCTTCCCAGTATTGCAATATATTGGGCTATGAATAAGCTGCATCAGGGCTTAACTGTATTTAGACTTAACGCCCTCACTTCAGCTTTCTGGTTTAATCGAAGGTAGGCCAAATACAGTCGAACTTCTATAATTTGAATTTCTATTACTTGAATTTTCTATAAAATGAAGCACAGCAAATAGAATCTTGGAGGGAAATTCTATCAGATTTTGCTTCTTTAACTTGAAGTTTCTATAAGTTGAAGTTTTTTTTCTGGATATTTGATGATTCTATTTATAAAAGTTCGACTGTATGTAGAACAAAATAATGCCTTAGTTGGAGTGAAAATACAGTGGAAAAGAGATAAGAATATGTGCCTACTCTATTAGTTTCCATTGATATGGTCAAACTACCAGTTCAACTGAAAGTAACCTGCTCCTTTGAAGAATATTTTTCAAGCCAAACATATTTCTTACGTTTTATGCTCGACGTGAATCCATTTTTGCCGGTGTACGATCAAACACATCACCCGTTATACATACAACTGAAGTGCATACATACACTAAGCGCCAAAAGTAAGCAATCACCACTGAAAAATTTATTTTCTTAGGATAACGAGAAAAGTAAATGAGAATAATTGAATAAATTTCTAAAAATAAAAACGTTGATTTATTTTTATAAAATGTTAAAACAAAAATAAAATTATTGTTGTATTACAAGTAAAGGGCTTATCCATTTTGTGGTTTCAAACGAATGGGACTGGAATTTGACATCTGTCAAACTAAGTTGTGAAAGCAATTTTTTTCTTTTCAGTTCAGAAAGTCAGACATTGACGAAAAGAATTGCTTAACTATCACACAACGGATAAAAATTACCAAAATCTACTACAAAAATAGTGATTCTGCCACAGCCACATATCGTGCTTTAAAAGGAGATTATGGTTGATATAATCGTCCAACTACGAAAGCAAAATTGGCAAAAGTGTAAAGAAATTTTTAGAGACTGGAGTGGTTGCAAATACTGAAAGGCTTGTGCATCATCTTATCGCTCTTTCTGCTGAAAATATCGCTATTGTAAGTGAAAGTCGATTCCTCGTCGTTCTCAGGAATTAGGACTATCTTACGGCACATTACGGCATATTTTGCATTTACATCTACACCTACGTCCACATAAAGTCCAGCTCACGCAACAACGGAAGCCAGCTGACACATTCACAACATCATAGATACGTGGAATGGGTGCTTCAACAACAGTCGGTGGACTGGAATTTTTCGAAAAAAAATTTCTTCAGCAATGAAGCACATTTCACACTCGGTGGGTATGTTAATAAACAAAATTCTCGTATTTGGGATTCTGGAAACTCTCAAGTAATTGAAGAGAGGCCATTACATCCAGAAAAAGTCACTGTTTGGTGCGCTATTTGGTTCGAAGGTGTGCTTGGACCTTACTTCATCGAAAACGACAATGGAACGACTGTCACCGTCAATTCAGAGCGTTATGATCATATGTTAACCGACTTTTTTTACCTGCTAATAAAGAATACGACTTGGAGAATATGTGATTTCAACAAGACGGTACTACATGCCACACAACTCGTGCAAATATGGCTTTATTACAAGAGACATTTCCTGGCCGCATAATTTCTCGTCGTGGCGATATCAATTGGCCACCAAGATCATGCAATTTGACACCGTTAGACTTTTTTGCGGGGGGCCATTCGAAAGACCGTGTTTATGCAAATAAACCTTCAACTTTTGAGTTATGGCTGAAATACCGCCCAGTATGTGTCAAAAAGTGGTCGAAAATTACCTCAAAAGAATAAATGCTTAAATGAATAGAGTCGCCATGGTCTAGTAGGTAGTATGTTGGCTTATTAGACAAAAAGCCCGGGTTCGAATACCAGGTCAGACATCAAAACAAAAAAAAAATATTTCTTCGGCGACTTCCTCTCAGCAGGTTTCTCGAAAAAACTCTGAGAGTAAATAAAATTGCCATGAAAAGCTTCTCAAAAATCTATTGTTCGGAGTCGACTTTAAACTGTAGGTCCCGCCACTTATGTAAAAAAATTAACGCACACAACATAAGTAGTGTGAGAAGCTAGGTCGTAATCCTGACTTCAGGGTTGTAATGGCCAATTATGTATGTATGTGAATAAATGCTTGCAACACTTCGCGTGGAGTATGAGAAAAAAATATTTTATTTGAGTTTTATTTACGTTTACTTTTGAAACCACGAAATGGATAACACTGTATAATTTAAAATTATTTGTGGATGTTGACTTACTTATAGCAGTCAGTGTATATACTTATATATCTGTATTGTTTGTACGCATTTTATTTATTTTTGTTATGATAATTTAATACAAATTAAATTAAAAACCATATGCTTGCTTGCTTGCCTGCTTGCTTGCTCATTAACATATTCATATATTTGCACATGACTTACGAAAATGCTTAACATTTCATTTTATTTATAATTTCTCTCTCTCTCTCTCACTCACTTACTCTTACTATCTCTCTCTCTCTGTTAATAAGTTAACATCCGTACTTATTTCATATTACAGACTACAGTGTAAGACCTGCGTGTGTATGCATTTGCTAGAGAATGCGTATACAATTACTATGTATGGATGTACGTATGTATGTGCGTATGTATGTATGTATGTGTGTAACATACATTAAGTGGGTCATGTTTATTAACTGACAAATGTTGTTGAAATTATTGTAAATTTTTTAAAACAATAAATTCGTAACTTTAAACCCATGAAAACTGCAATTTTGTTTCTAGTTTTTGTTCTATTTTTGTAGGAGGATATGAAAATATTTCATCATAAATAAATTGTAAATGCATATGAACCCATGTAATATTCATTTTAAAGAAAACAAAATCTAGAAAATATATAAAAATATTATGTTTAAATCGTATATATTGTTACGTTTTTACTATTTAAAAACGTTAAAAATATGAGTTCGTAGATTGCAAATAAAGTAAAAATAAATTCGTGTTTATTTTTGATGAATTCTTTATTATCTGCACAACTTTTGTGCCACTGTTCCAGCTTATTCTACGTATACAACGATAATTTTCGCAATATGTGTTTGTGCGTGATAATCCTCCGCTTTCAACCTTTTTGTAAGCACTACACTAACAAATGCTTCCTTCAGACGCAACTTGTCTGCACACAACCGATTGATTTATCACTTCAACCAACGTAATGTTGTTATACACGTCTAGCGTAATTCACACTTCGAATGCAACGTGCCGTCTGCACACACGACTGATTCAATTCAAACTCCGAACTCTGAATCCACAATAGATTTTAATTCTCAACCAACTTGACGTCGTCTTACACGATTCAATTCAAACTCTGCACTCTGAATCATCTCTTGCTCGCTTTGGCTTGCCTTTTATATCACTGGATCATCAGGGTGATGAATGCCCTGGAAAGACGATGACGTCCTTCGGGAATAATCTAAAAATGTAAACAACTTATGTTCATTTTTGTTCTTTCTTGTTTACATTCGAGCAGGTAGATTAGTTGTTGTTGCGTTGTTTCTCTGTTTGCTATTTTATACTGCACATTGTTGTTTCTTGTTTACTTCTTGGTTCCCTTCATTTTGTTGTTGGTTATTTACGTCTTTTTATCCTTTATTCTTGTTTATTCATCGATCTTGTAAACAAGCGCTTTATTTTTGTTGCTATATTTTTTTACTCATTCATTGATCACGTGAACAGTGCGCTTTTGTTTATCATTTTATGCATGATCCAGTATATTGTGTTGTTTTTGGAGCTAAAATTTATTTTTATTAGAGAAAGGTTTGCGAATTTGAATTTCGTTCTCAAAATTATGAAATTATTAGCCCATTATTATGTATTGAAAAGAAAACACCCACACCCATTACGAATTATGCATGAAAAACCAGGATTACAGGATTACAGCCTGCATTATTTACACTAACCGCCATAAGTAAATCAACATCCATTATTAACTTTAAATTTTCTATTATAAAAAATATACTTGCAGCACAACAATATGCCAAAAACGGCTTTTTGCGAAAAAAAAAACTTTTTTATTATTGAAAATGATTCTTTAGGTTTTCAGTAACAACTTTTGTTCCGAAACTTTTTCGTAATTCTGTTATTTACAAAATTACCGTTATTTTTATGTTATTGAAGAAAATCAAAAGTTTTGACCCATAAATTTCCAAAATTCGACCAAAAGATATTTGGCAACTTTGTACAAAAATATTTGAAGAATATACAGTAGCGAGCACAAAAAATGCAGCACTGTGCCATATGATCTTTAATAAGATCTGTTTCAAAATAAATTTATCTATTTTCTTTTGCTGTTAAATCTTTCAATTCAATAAGTTTTCAAAGTAACCACAGTTTATTCCAAATTCTGCTTTAAAAATTTAAATATTTTTGAATTAGTGAAAAAAGTGCAAATTTTTAGCGAGCAAAAAACAAAGCAACATAATAAAAAAATAGTTCAAGTAAGTTATTTATTCAATTATAATTGAAAATTTCTTAAATAAGTTATACAACAGCTCTCAGCTGCAGCAAAACTGCAATCATTAAAGCCTTAGAAGAAGGAAAATCCATGCGTGAAGTTGGACACCTCTTTGGTGTAAATCAATCAACCGTATGTCGGATTAAATCTCGATTTTCCTTGAGAAATAGTGTGGAAAGGAAACCAAGTAGTGGTAATCCTCGAAAAACTACCTCTCGCCAAGACCGCGAGATGATTGCACTGGTTAAAAAAGATCCACGAAAGACCGCAAATGAGCAAATGGGAGTCTCTATAGGCGTTCACACTGTTCGCCGTAGGTTGAAAGAGGCTAATTTGCATGCGAGACGACCCGCAAAGAAACCTCTCATCAGTGCAATCAATAAAAAGAAGCGCCTGGAATTTGCAAAACGTTACAAGGATTGGTCAAATGAACAATGGGCTAAAGTCTTATGGAGCGATGAAAGCAAATTTAATTTGTTTGGCTCCGATGGGATAAATTTTGTTCGAAGACCGCCTGGACAGAGATATTCTCCAAGATATCAACTTTCAACCGTAAAACATGGCGGTGGATCAATAATGGTGTGGGCTAAGGAACGATATGTTTAAAAAAATTTATTGATTTTACGTCACGTATTTACAGGTGCGTTTTCCCGTGATGGGGTAGGTCCCTTAACTCAAATCGAAGGAAAAATGGACGCCAAGAAGTACTGTGAAATCCTTTGAGAACACATGCTTCCTCATCTGCGGGAAAAAATGCTTCCTGGTAGCATATTCCAACAGGATAACGATCCAAAGCACTCAAGTCGTTTAGCTCGAAACTTTTTAAGCGACAATGATGTCAACGTTTTGGATTGGCCATCACAGTCTCCCGATCTAAACCCCATAGAAAATCGATGGGAGCTATTAGATCGGGAAGTTAAGAGGAAACATCCGTCAAATAAGAGGCAATTAGAAGAAATTTTGAAAAGTGAATGGGAGAAAATATCCATTAACACATTAATAGCTGTAGTCGACTCTATGCCTTCTAGGTTGCAAGAAGTCATAAAAAATAAGGGCTACGCCACTAAATATTAATTTTAAGATTTTTTTTTTGTAAGAATTACTATTTAATTTAAATAAACACATTAAAATTTATGCTGTTGCATTTTTATTGCTCCCATGAAAGAAATTCGCACTCTTTTTAATAAATGACATTATAATCTATCATTAATTAAAAATATTTACATAATGTTATTGATAATAGGTATCGATAACTGTAGGGATTAATAAGCCAAAGAAATATTTTGAACTGGTCACCATTTTTTTTATTAAATTATCGCACTTAAAGATAATTTTATCCAACGTTGCATTTTTTGTGCTCGCTACCGTATGAAATCATAACATTTGCAAATACAGGGTGCTTCGATACATTTTTCATTAAAAATGAATTTTTCGCCATCTAGCGGCTATAATTTGTAATACCTATGTTCAGCAATTAGACAGATAATTTCAATACCTTTCGATCAAAAAACAAATTTTGAAAATTGCTAGAAAAATGGCCAATTGAGAAAGAAAAGAGCTATAAAATAATAAAATACATAGGAGTGTAAATTCTTTAGTTTTTCTTTGAGTTGGGACGGACTCTAAAACCCAAAATTTGTTGTTCGCCAAACTGTTTCACTGCCATATTTATAATTTCAGCGTTTTAAAATGTTTATTTGCTTTTTAAGAATTTTAATTGAGTATTTAGAAAGACCTCTTTAGACTTATTGGTGCACTGCAATTTAAAGTAATCAAATTTCCGCAGCACTGTTCTTCTTTCGAGAGGACCTTCTACTTCGTTTCAAAATTCAAAAATTTTATCTTTATCGTACGTAAGTACATCGCGCACTAGTGGACTTTCAGTTAATGATAACTTTGGAAAATTATATATTTTTTGTTGATTAATTGAAAGTCATCTATCGGTACTATAATGGGAGGTGTTCTCGAGAGATAAGGGGCTTGGTTCCCGATAACCACATATTTTTACGTGGTACCCGAGCTTCTCACAGAGCACATCCTTTTGTGGTTGATTGTTCAGTGAACCGCACAATGCATTACAGGGAAAATTCATTTTTTGCCCGCACTGCTCGCTTGTGGAATGATCTTTCTGCGAGAGTTTTTCCCGTCAATTACGATATTGGTAAATTTAAATCGAATGTCCATAAACACTACTCCCTCTTTCCTCCTTCCTATAACCTATTTTCCTGAACCTGCACAATGCATTGCATGAATAGGGGCCATCCCCTGAGTGTTGGTTTTATGAAAAAAAAAAGCATTGGGTGCCTGCCGACTAGAATATTAACAGCCGTACAGTGCGTTGGCCCAAAGAAAGGACAATTTTTAAAGGTTTTGCAAGAACTTTTTGTAAAAGGATATATGGCAGGACCAATAGTCCTTTCTTTGATTTTATTAAAAATTTACACACATATTGGTATTATATGTAACTTAATTGCAACTTTTCATAACTTTACAAACATTTTTGTGGAAAATATGAAGATTTTAATTTAAAGGACATATTTGAGGTGGGCGTGTCCCTCAGTCGATTCTTTTGAAAATTCAAATTTTTCTTAATTAAAAGCTTTCACGACAATATACCAAATTTCAAAACCCTATTTTTCATTCCTTCTATATCTGTCCCTTCGTTTTAAGGGATCAATGCACTATGTGCCTAATTATCAATTATCAAAGGTAGCTGACTCTACCCCCGAAGCATTTAAAATAATTCGACATTCATAGCTTTAAAATGAAAAAGTACATTTTTTGGCATATTGCTATTTGTAGCTTAACAATAATATTATTTTTTATTATTTTTGTTTTAACATTTTATATAAAAAAAAAATAAAAAAACGTTTTTATTTTTGAAAATTTATTCAACTATTCCCATTTACTTTGTTCGCTACCCTAAGAAAATTCATTATTTCAGTGGTGTTTCTTTACTTTTGGCGCTTAGGGTATATGCAATACCACTTAAACTTTTAAACAAACTAAACTTTCATGGCATTGCTTATACCGAATGTAATTAAAAATTTCATTTTTCAAGTTAAACGGAATTTTTTTTTTCTTTAAAGCATGGATTGCCTTATTAACAGAAACTGTTTTATTGGATGATGATGATGTTGCCATTATTCATTAAGTATTTCCACATGTCGAAAATTTTGAAAAAGTTTCAAAATTATTTAATAACAATTATAAATTTGTTGTTGTTGTTGTTAGGTTTTGTTTTAGTTCAACCCCCCCCCCTTTAGTTAATTAATAAATTTCAACGCAAACTTTGTTAATCGAGTTACAGAAAAACTGTGAAGGGTAAAATAATATGAAACCTTAAAAAATTACATTTGAAAACATGGAGGGGAGAATAAAGATTAAATTACAAACAACTGAAGCATATGAAACGCTAAAACAAATGTATGCTTACATATGTACACTGAGCGCCATAAGTGAGTCAACACCCACTATAATTTGAAATTTTTTTTTAACATTTTATAAGTAATAAATAAACGTTCTTATTTATGGAAGAAGAAAATTAATTATATCAGTGGTGTTTACTCACTTTTGGCGCTCAGTGTATGTGCATACGTATGTTTACAATGGAATATTCTACAGAATTGGATACACATTTTTTTTATTGTTTTTTTGGTAGTTTTTAGAAGTCAAAATGAATATAAATTACATACATACATTGAGCGCTATAAATGAGTCAACACCCACTATAATTTTAAATTTTGCTATTTAAAAAATATGCTTGTAGCACAACAATAATTTTGTTTTTGTTTTAACATTTCATAAGTAATAAATAAACGCTTTTATTTTTGGAAATTTATTCGCCTATTTTCATTTACTTTTCTCGCTATCCTAAAAAAATGAATTATTTCAGTGGTGTTTACTCACTTTTGGCGCTCAGTGTACATGCAAAATTCCTCATTACAACCCAACCTTACGACCTAGCTTCTTATATCTCCATAGAAGACAACATTTATACAGTAATTGTTGTATCGATTCTGTTACTTTCTCATTCACAAACATCTCCAAGAACACCGACAGTCATGTTGATTCTCAAATATACTTCCGAACATTACATTATTTTAGTCAAGTTTACAACCTAGTTACTCACACCACCCTTCTTCTATGTTTTAAATTTATTCATGAGCGGCAGGACCTATTGTTTATAGTCAATTTCAAAAAGGTTGTAATGACCACATTACAGATTATAACATACATCTGCTGAGAGGAGCAGATAGATAGTGTATTGGAAAGGCCCGAGTTCAAAGTCCAGGTTAGACTTAAAAACGAAAATATGAAAAAATATTTCTGGCAAAAACTCTAAGAGTAAATAAAATTGCTATAGAAGAGCTTGACAAAAATCTGTCGTTTGGAGTCGATTTTAAGCTGTAGATGGCGCCACTTATGTATAAATGGTGTGAGAAGCTTGGTCGTAATCCTGACTAAAGGATTGTAATTGACCCGTTATGTGTATATGAATCTGCTGAGAGAAAGTTTTTTAATATTTCATTTTGATGTATGACCTGGGGCATACATACATACATACATAATTGGCCATTACAGCCCTTCAGTCAGGATTACGACCTAGCTTCTCACACCACTTATGTTGTGTATGTTAATTTTATACGTGAGTGGCGGTACCTACAGTTTAACATCGACTTCGAACGACAGATTTGTGAGAAGCTTTTCATGGCAATTTTTACTCTCAGAGTCTTTGCCAGAAATCTGCTGAGGCCTGGGGCTTGAACCGTAACCTCACATCTAATAAGTCAACAAACTTAGACTACGGCGACTTCAGGAATGAATACAAATTAAACAATTTAAATTAAATTCCTACTCATACTGTAAATTCTTATTAAATTTTCAAATAAAAAAAAAACGGACAATTTCATTACTTTGTTAACAAATAGAAGCCAATTTTGGTTAATTTTTTTATAGCTTAAATAAGAATTTCTAGCAAAAATCACTTTAATTTGCATGATTCCTTGGAAAAAAAAAAACAACAAACAATCCATTTAACAAGTCAAGCAAATTTCCTTTACACCAGTTATTGTAGAATTTTCTTCTGCTGCTCGATTTTAACAATGAAAACACACTTAACCCTAGCCAACTAGAGTAAATGCAACATCGATGTGGCAGTTAAAGCAGCAAAAATAATGAAAAGCAAAAAATTGGATAAAAATTTTTGCTCGTATTTACAAAAGAAGGATACTTCAAATACATATCGCTCCTTTATTGCAACATAGTCATATCTCAAAAAAACTTGAACTTGGCAAAATGCGATTTAAGTTTTCAAGACATAAGTCCTATGATCTAATTGCCGCAAATACTTGGGATATAAAGCTGATTTTACAGAAGGTCTAAAAGAGCAGTTTTGCTTAAGTAACTACAAATTTTTAATCTTTTGAGATATGACTATATCGCAATAAAGGAGCGATATGTATGCGTTCTATGACTTCAATACACGGTTACGATATGGAAAAATGTGCTTAAAAACTTACAAGTAAACAATCTAAAATGCGCACATTCATTTACATCCCTATGGGGTAAGAGGGTTTCTTGTTTATTTACACGCTGTAGATTCACAATTTGCTAGCAAGCTGTAGAACATATTTATTGGAAAAGAAAGCGATTTTAAAGAAACACTCTCAACAAATTTACCAAAAGTGTAGAAGAGAAAACTCGATATCCTCAGACATACTAAGCACACTCAGGCATAAAAATATATCTGGGAAATCGTTCTTGTGGTGTAGTTGGAAATATAAAAAAATTTCAGGAGAAAAATAGATGAGTAAGTCGAAATTAATACAATTTCTGATTACCTTTATCACTTCGGATCAAACATTTTAACATGCCATGATGAAAACAAAACTACTGAACGCATCGTGTGTAAAAATGTTGAAGCTTTGGAGAACGCAATCCGTGATCTCTTCAAAGTTAGCTGAACAATTTCTTTAAATTTTAAAAAAGAAAATCATTAAAATTTTTTAAAATTTTAAAAAAAGAATCATCTGGGTACGTAATGAAGCAATTCAACCTGAGTGCCCTGGTAGTCTAGTGGGTAGTGTGCTAGACTATTAGCGTGAGGGTCGTGGCTTCGATTCCCACCAGAGGCTCTGGTCTGTGACACTACACCGGGCATATGGTCGAAGTTACTCAGCTCGTATATGATTATAATATAATTTGTAATTGTATTGTAATTATTAAATAAATAAATAAATAATAATAAAATGAAGCAATTCAACCTAATTTTTTTTTTTTTTTTTTGTTTAAACCAGCACTCAGGGGATGATCCCTACTCATGCAGTGCATTGTGCAGGTTTAGGAAAGGTAGAAAGAGGGAAGATGCGAACGGTAAGGAAACGAGTTGCTGCTGGTGACTGTAAAATGGTCAGTGCTATACCTTCACCATTAGACAGTCTACAGCAAACGTCACAAAGAAGACCGCAGTTTCTCACAACCACTTATGTTGTGTGTGTTAATTTTATACAGAAGTGGCGGGACCTACAGTTTAAAGTCGACTCAGAACGACAGATTTTTGAGAAACAAGAAGAGAAAGAGAAGAAATCGCCGAAAAAATACTTTTGCATTTTTTTATTTTGGATGTCTGGCCTGAGATTCGAACCCGGGCCTTTTGTCTAATAAGCCAACACACTACCCACTAGACCACGGCGACCTCATGATTTCGCTCGTTGCCATAGTGGTTATAGATGCCGTAATCTAGTCGGTAGTGTCTTGAATTATTAGACGTGAGGCCAAGCCCCAGGTCAGACAGCAAAACAAAAATATGAGAAAATATTTCTTCGCCGACTTCCTCTCTACAGATATCTGGCTTAAACTCTGAGTGTAAATAAAATTACAATGAAAAGTTTCCCAAAAATAGCTGTCGTTTGGAGTCGACTTTAAACTGTAGCTCCCAGCACTCATGTTTAAATATTAACACAGACACAACATACGTGATGTGAGAAACTAGATCGTAATCCTGACTAAAAGGTTGTAATGACCTCTTCTGTATGGATGTATTTATGTTCCTTGCATTAAGGCTTGCTCTAGAGATGAAACCACATTTTTTTCCAATTTGATTACTAGAACTTGAATTTTTTTTCAAAAGATGTTCAATAACACTAATCCACTGTATAGTTCTGAAAAACAAAGTTCTTGGCCTTGCCTGCAATCGGAAATGTCTTCATGTTATATGGACACAAGTCCTTAAATCTAATTTTCTTTGTGTGTGTTTACAAATCATTACAAAAACTTGCGTTTAATCAACTACAAACCGTCGGCCCCATGTAGAAAGGTCCTAACTCACAATTTTTTCAAAGTTGATTTTTTTTTGTGATTCCAATATATTTATCGCAAATACATACACCTCCTTACAAAAATTTAAAATAAAAAAATATGCGAGTTAGGGTTTTTTTACATGAGACCAACGAAATACATTATGGAAGCCTAACAGGTTTTCAAATACCAGTCATTACAAAAATATCTGGTATGGTTAACCGAGTAATTGAGATACAAATCCTTTAGAAGACTAAACTGTAGACGCTGTAGTCTAGTATGAAACGTATTGGCTTATTAGACATGAGGCCCCAGGTCCGACAAGCCCAGGTCAGACAACTACAACAAAACGAAATACGTAAAATTAATTCTTCGGTATATTCCTCTACACAGATTTTCTGTTTAATTGTCTGAGTTTCTCAAAAATCTGTCGTAAGCAGTTGATTTTAAACTGTGGGTTCCACTCCTCATGTATAAAATTAACACATACAATAGTAGTAGAGCGAGAAACTAAGTCGTAATCCTGTCTAACATACATAACATACATAATTGGCCATTACAACCCTTCAGTCAGGATTACGACCTAGCTTCTCACACCACTTATGTTGTGTGCGTTAATTTTATACATGAGTGTGGCAGGACCTACAAGTTTAAAGTCGACTCCGAACGACAGATTTTTGAGAAGCTTTTCATGGCAATTTTTACTCTCAGAGTCTTTGCCAGAAATCTGCTGAGAGGAAGTCGCCGAAGAAATATTTTTCGTTTTGATGTCTGACCTGGGACTAAAGGGTTTTAATATGTTTAATATGAAAACATTAGGAGTTCCAAACTCTCCTGCAAATATTCATTCCAGGAAGGCATATCGACGCCTGCGTTCTATAACATTCTCAGTAGAAAAAGTGAGTTCTGAGTTATGAGCTCTTAAAGTCTTACAGTCAACCCTCCTATAACGCGGTACTTACAGAACGTGGTTTTCATATAAAGCAGAGCAGAAATTGCGACAGCCCTCCTATAACGGGGTACTCTTATAGCGCGGTTTGCGTTCAACTTCATCCCATAAGTTCCTTCCGCACAGCCTATGAGTGAATAGTAACTAGATATTGTAAGAGGGTTTAATAAAAGTTTTATTTTCGATGTAAACGCTCAGCCGAGATACAACACCATGCAAAACAATAGCAATTGGATTTTCAATTTAAAAAAGCAATGAATGAAGATGAATCAAGTGAGGATGAATATTAAAAAATTACATTATTTTACAAGCCTTTCTCAAATTTGTTGGAAACCAGTCTTTTAGTTTAGTTTTTATTTAATTTTTTTATCAGTCCTTATATGAACTCTTGAATTCAATAAAAATAATTTATAATTCAACCTGGCTTTTGTATTTCTTGGTTTCCATATAACCCAGTACGAATGATGTGATTTGTACTAATCCTGTGTTTCTCCATATAACGCGGTAGACGGTTTTCATAGAACGCGCTACGAATTAGCCTGGTTTGTACCTGAAATATGAGTTTTTAATAGCGCGGTTTCCTTATAACGCGGTACGCACTCACCGCGTTATAAGAGGGTTGACTGTATATGTATTTAAGTAGATTCTTGCCTTTTACACTCGGAACAGATCGGCGCATCTTAACCAAATTTTGACCGCATTTAAGTTGGAGAACGTAGAATTTAAAAATGCAAGAACATTAAAAACATTCTAAGTACACTTCGAACGTTATTGAATGGAGGCACACAATACGAATCATGGGCTCTGGAAGAATACCAGACAGCTTTCGTATGCCATCTCACTTACATAAGAACCATAGTGTCTTGATGAAACTTTAGGCCATTTTAGCAAGAAAGACAAAGTATTCCAATAGAGGGAATGTAATGAATTTAAGAAAAGACGACTTGCCTGGCTATCTAGGCATACAGTAGCGCGCACAAAAAATGCAACACTATGCCATATGATCTTTAATAAGATCTGTTTCAAAATAACGGTAACTAATTTATCTATTTTCTTTTGCTGTTAATTCTTTCAATTCAATAAGTTTTCAAAGTAACCACAGTTTATTCCAAATTCTGCTTTAAAAAGTTAAATATTTTTGAATTAGTAAAAAAAGTGCAAATTTTTAGCGAGCAAAAAAAATGCAAATTTTTAGCGAGCAAAAAAAAAATGCAACATAATAAAAAAATTAGTTAAAATATGTTATTTATTTAAATATAATTGAAAATTTCTTAAATAAGTTATACAATATGTGTTTTGTAATAGAAGCAGCTCTCAGCTGACAGCAAAACTGCAATCATTAAAGCCTTAGAAAAAGGAAAATCCATGCGTGAAGTTGGACACGTCTTTGGTGTAAATCAATCAACCGTATGTCGGATTAAATCTTGATTTTCCTTGAGAAATAGTGTGGAAAGGAAACCAGGTAATGGTAATCCTCGAAAAACTACCTCTCGCCAAGACCGCCAGATAATTGCACTGGTTAAAAAAGATCCACGAAAGACCGCAAATGAACAAATGGGAGTCTTTATAGGCGTTCACACTGTTCGCCGTAGATTGAAAGAGGCTAATTTGCATGCGAGACGACCCGTAAAGAAACCTCTCATCAGTGCAATCAATAAAAAGAAGCGCCTGGAATTTGCAAAACGTTACAAGGATTGGTCAAATGAACAATGGGCTAAAGTCTTGTGGAGCGATGAAAGCAAATTTAATTTGTTTGGCTTCGATGGGATAAATTTTGTTCGAAGACCGCCTGGACAGAGATATTCTCCAAGACATCAACTTCCAACCGTAAAACATGGCGGTGGATCAATAATGGTGTGGGGTAAGGAACGATATGTTTAAAAAAAAATTATTGATTTTACGTCACGTATTTACAGGTGCGTTTTCCCGTGATGGGGTAGGTTCCTTAACTCAAATCGAAGGAAAAATGGACGCCAAGAAGTACTGTGAAATCCTTGGAGAACACATGCTTCCTCATCTGCGGGACAAAATGCCTCCTGGTAGCATATTCCAACAGGATAACGATCCAAAGCACTCAAGTCGCTTAGCCCGAAACTTTTTAAGCGACAATGATGTCAATGTTTTGGATTAGCCATCACAGTCTCCCGATCTAAACCCCATAGAAAATCTATGGGAGCTATTAGATCGGGAAGTTAAGAGGAAACATCCGCCAAAAAAGAGGCAATTAGAAGAAATTTTGAAAAGTGAATGGGAGAAAATATCCATTCACATACACATTAACAGCTTTAGTCGACTCTATGCCTTCTAGGTTGCAAGAAGTCATAAAAAATAAGGGCTACGCCATTAAATATTAATTTTAAGATTTTTTTTTTTTGTAAGAATTACTATTTAATTTAAATAAACACATTAAAATTTATGCTGTTCGCAGTCTTTTTAATAAATGACAAAATAATCTATCATTAATTAAAAATATTTTCATAATGTTATTGATAATAGGTATCATCTATAACTGTAGGGATTAATAATCCAAAGAAATATTTTGAACTGGTCACCAATTTTTTTTTTTAAATTATCGCACTTAAAGATAATTTTACCCAATGTTGCATTTTTTGTGCTCGCTACTGTATAACCTTTCAGTCTTGCATTCTAGCAAGGTTAGCCTAGAAAGTCCTTTAAAGGAATGTCAAATTATTTCAAATTTCATTTGATTTTTAAATTTTCCAACAAAGTTATTCCAAAGTTACTTCATTTACTTACAAGAAAAAATTGGTGAAGAGCTGTTGCAAATATCCTTAAATTTAGTCATGTAAAGTGTGGTAAAGAGATTTAAAATTTCATTACATTTTCAAGACTCGGTATGCTGTTTATGTGTGCCTTTTTTTTATTTCGATTCTGAACATTAAACTGATTAAACAAAAATCTCATTTTGTTAATAGATGTGTGCCACATTCCATGCAACTTGTGGCAGTCAGCGTGAAAAGTACTTGGGTGTGTGTAACTGAACAGGAATTTATTTTTATTCAGAATTTGTATATTCATTTTAATGATTTTGTACATTAAGTTTGAATATTTTTAAAATATTACTTTTAATCAGTGAACAAAAAACCATTTGCATGCATACCCATACACAGTTTTTCTACTCTAGAAATTTTTACTAAAAGCAAGCAGCAGCAGCACATGCTCATGTAAAACATTTAAAATATAAAATTTCACCAGAGCCAAAGCCAAAAACAGTTGATGTATGTACATACAGGATCTCTGTTTTCAATTCTATTTTTTTTTGTTTTGCTTTTCAGAATTTTTATTTTGTTTCGTTTCACTCGAAATGACAAAGTGAAAGTTTTTTTTTCACAATTTTTTGTGCTGCCAAAACAACAACAGCAACCTAGTCAAAGGGCATTTTAATGTAATGAATAAATGAATGAACGTATGAATGAATGAATGAATGCACGAATAACTGGCTGCCTGGCTGCATAGAGATTTATTGTTGTCTGTAGTTTGTAACCCCTTATGCCACATACACTTACGGTTGCCCAGAATATTTTTTCACTTTTAATATTCGAACATATAAATTCAGTGGCAAATGTTTGAAATGTTTGTGGGGTTTTGTTAACAAAAAAATTGGAAAAATTATCTTAACCAACAGCATCATCATCATCATCGTTTAGTTTACAGTTGCAACATCTGTAAACCTTTAAACTATTGAGTTGCAAAACAATATGTTGTTTCCCGGTGCCTGTGTCATATTTCCACTTTTATTCCCCTGCATAAGTTATACTACCTAGTTATCCTTTCTCCCTTCCTCCAATAAAATATATCAGGTTTTCAAAAAAAAACTCTTTCATTTTATAAAAGTTTTGAATAATTGTCCTGCAACAACAAAAATAAACTCAAAATACCTGCTCATTAGGCTTTACAAAGGGAAATGAGAAGAAAACAAGTTTAAAAATACAAGAGACAGACTGCTTACTCAGTTCATTTGCAAACTTAAAATTAAAGAGAAGAACTTATTGGTCAGGTCAAGCCCAAAAGAAAATTATACAAATTATACCCTCTGCCGTTTAGTTCAACAAAAGGGAACAGAAATTGAACAAATTGTGTTGGAAATTACATGAAACAAAATCACCAGCTGTTATGATGTCATTAACAAGAACAAAAGCAAGCAGTAGGCGGCATAAAAGCTTCTAAAAATTCGAATAAAAAAATTCAGCACAAAGAGAGCCACTGTGTGGAATTAAATTACGTTTGGACAAGCAGTGCTTTGATTATCGTAATCGTAATTCGTTAGAGTTGACAAAGTTGTGCTTTAGCCAAGCCATGGAGAGGGGCAAGGATAATGGAATTATGTTCCACGGAAGAAGAAGAGGTCACTGTAGTCTAGAAGGTGTGTGTTGGCTTATTACATGTAAGGCCAAGGTTCAAACTTAAGGTTTGAAACCTCAAACATAATGAAATAAAAAAAAAAAATATTTCTTCCGAGACTTTCTCTCAGCAGATTACTAACAAAAGCTATGGGACGTACCTAAAAGTTGCCATGAAAAAGTTTCTCAAAAATCTGTCATTCGGAATCCACTTTGAACTGTAGGTCCCACCTCTTAGGGATAAAATTAACAGACAAGACAGAAGGAGGAAACTCGCTCTAGTCTAATAGGTAGTGTGTTGGCTTATTACACGTAAAGCCAGGGTTCGAGCCGCAGGCCAGACATCAAAACAAAATGCAAAATGCATTTCTTCGATGACTTCCTCTCAGCATATTTCTTGTAAAAACTTAGAGAGTAAATAATAACTGCCATGAAAAGTTTCTCAAAAAAAATCTGTCGTTCAGAAGCGACAATAAACTGAAGGTCGAGGCAACTCCTGTATAAAAATAACACACACGCAACATAATTGTTAAGAGAATATAGGTTTTAATCTTGACTGAAGGGTTGTAATAACCAATTACGTTATATGTTCCATGGAAAACATTCAAGCACTGACGTTACACAGATGCAAATGGCTCTAGATTCATACGTATGTACATACATACATAATTGGCCAATTACAACCCTTCAGTCCGGATTTCGACCTAGTTTCTCACACCACTTATGTTGTGTGCGTTAATTTTATACATAAGTTGCGTCGACCTACAGTTTAAAGTCGACTCCGATTTTTATTTACTCTCAGACTTTTTGCCAGAAATCTGCTGAGAGGCAGTCGCCGAAGAAATATTTTTTTTTTTTTTTTGAGTTTTCGTTTTGATGTCTGACCTGGGATACGAACCCGGGCTTTTTGTTTAATAAGCCAACACAATCCCAACTAGGCTACGGTGACTCTAGATTCCTAGTGTTCGTTAAAGCAGATCGTCAAGGTCTTTTGGCTAACAGAGCGTATTTCACAGCTGGGTTCTCAACAATGTTTAATTATAAGTGATCATGTGGATTAACTTTAGAATATTAAGCAGGATATAAAAGATCATGCTTAGTAATCTATTCACCTGCAGACACTTTAACCTAATAGATCTCTTGTATGCCTCTTTAGTTAAGAAAATTACTTTCGAAAATGTTTAAATAAGCAACCCACAACTATTTTAATACCGCAGACATACAAAAAATTCCTCAATGAAATGGCAAACCGCCGCCGACAAAATTCCACATTTTAGCTGCCATATCTGGGTCATAGTCTTAGTTCTAGAATACAGAAAAATTAAAATTCCATTAGACTTAAAATATTTTCTTAAGAGCTTTTAAAGTATTTCATTTAGTTTGCCCCTAATTACGGTAGAACACAACAAAAACAACAACAACAACAACACCAACAACAAGGTTTATGTCTTAAAACGGTTTAAAGCATTTCAAAATTCATTTCGTTTTTCTTCTTCGTCATTTACATGTTACAAGTTGCGGTTTTCATTTGTAATACAATACGTCCCTCCGTCCATCTGTTTTGCTTTATGACCCACTAAACCACAAAAAGAAAAAATACTTTAAAAATATACACACACACCCAGACACATAGATACAACATGATGAGCATGATGTTAGGCCCACTGTAGTTTGCTGCTGCTGCTGCTGCTGCTGCTATTGTCGCTAAGGTTCTTCACATAGAAAATTCTCATCTAAAATGTAATCAAATAAATATGATGGGCTACGGATATGGTTATGGAGGAGAAGAGATGGTTAGAATATAAAGAAAAATTATTTTAAATTCGTAAATAGAACTAAACCAAAACAACAACAACAACATCATCTTCATCATCAGCTTTAAGGGGAAATAGCAACCATCAACAATAATACACTCTCAATAATAATTTTGTTATGCTATTGTGGTGCTGTCGTGTTTTGTATTCTGTCGTGTAATTTCTTGTCTATTCTACAACAGTTTCTAAATTTCCGCCTCCCCTGCAATCAACATTATCTGCCTCTCTCTATCTCTGTCTCTCTTGTTGGCTTGCCTATTTTGCTTAGTGACTTTACAAGGTCTATAGTTGTCATAAGGCTGACTGGTTTTACGATTAGCGTAACGCCTAAATTGTTGTTCACACTAATCTTCCTCCACCATATCTAGTACACACACACACACACTCTCTCTCTCTCTCTCCCTTTACCTCTCTATGCTATTGAGAAGAAATGTTCTACTATTACTGTGGGCCAATGCCATTCACTAATATTACAAGAATTACACAATCATACAACCCAATAGTTACAAACAATGGGAAGGATAGCTATTTACCAACAATTGTTACTTTTTATCCCAGGTCAGACATCAAAACGAAAAATATTTCTTCGGCAGCTTCCTCTCAGCAGATTTCTGGCAAAAACTCTGAGAGTAAAAATTGCCATGAAAAGCTTCTCAAAAATTCTGTCGTTCGGACCCGACTTTAAACTGTGTCACGCCACTTATGTATAAAAACTAATGCACACAACATAAGTGGTGTGAGAAGCTAGGTTGTAATCCTGACTGAAGGGTTGTAATGACCAATTATGTATGTACTAACCATTCAGGGATAGGTGATATCCCCATAGATCGCCTAAGCTTGGCTTTGTAAGTAAGATTAGACTGGAACAGAAGTTGTTTTTTACGACTTACGGCTGCAGCAGAAGCTGGTATTGATAGAAAGCATTAGTAAAGCTTTGAACCTGCCTAACAACATCCCGAAAATTTACAGAATCAGTGAAGATTAATAGGCCGATGTGCTAGCCTATTAGACGAGAGACATTTAAATAGATTTCGAGAAAGGCGGCTAACTCTACCATTACCTCAAAAGCTAGCTCATTCAAATGCATACATGGATACACAATTGGTCATTACTACCTTTCAGTCAGGATTACAACCTAGCTTCTCACACTGCTTATGCTGTGTGTGTTCATTTTATACGTGACTGTCAAGACCTACAGTTGAAAGTCGATTCCAAGCGACAGATTTTTGAGAAGCTTTTCATGGTAATCTTATTTACTCGCAGTTTCGTTAGAGATGTCTGTTTGAACCTTGGCCTCACGTCTAATTAGCCAACTCACTGCCTACAAGACTACGGCGTCTAAAACCTCATGCAAATGGTCTTTCGAATTCCCAAAGAAGATCCTCAATTTAAAGCACAAGTTAACTTAAATCAAACATGATTACGCCAAGAACTACTCTCTATTGGGTTCAACAGCATAGAATATGATTTATGGTGTCTGAGGGATATACGCACCTCTGTAAAACTCTCTGATTATTCGGTGATAGTGCAGACGCGGCCTTTAGGTAAATTAAGCTCTGGAAGAAGCCAATGAACCTAAATATAGCAGAGCGCATCCAATACAACAACCTAAGAGAAGACAATGCTATTTTAGACAGGATAATTGGCAACCCTAACACCCTGGAAATAATTACCAGCTTAGCTAGAAAAGAAATCGGGTAACGAAACTGAATTAATGCATAGAAAGTAAAGGAAACCGAATATAAAGATAAAAATGCTTCTCCTCACAGGAATACTTAAAAGCAAGGAATGGAAATTTGCTAGAACGGTATCTGTCCCATGAATATTTTGTGTAATATGGAAAATTAATATCGTTGCTGTGTGTGTGTGTGTGTGTGTGCTTATAATTCTTTATTAAACACATATTTTACCATGGGCTGTAATAGTAGTCGTGGAGATGATGGTCGTAAGGCTGGTATTTTTGTTGTGTGACCATGTATAGTAATGTAACCATTAAAATTTTCCCCGTTATAAAATGTATTTCAAAATAATGAAACATACTTTTGGGCGCCCAAACAATTACTAATGCTGTGCTATTTTAGATTGCAAATGTTTAATTTCTAATGGCAAAATTCATTCTTCTGTGGTATACTTTATGGATTTTAAATTGTTGTTGCATAATTTTAGGCGGCTTTTTTATTAAATGCTTCATAAAGTTCGCATTTTAAAAGCCTGATAATAAATTGTTGTTAACAAATTTTATTTAATGTTGTTTAACTAAATGTTGTAGTAATTTAGAAAATTTGTTTGTTGTAATCAATCGATATTTAGCAGAATTGTAAAAATAATTTAATTCCAGTAATTAGATTATATGTTAAACAGTAATTGTTAATTATAAATAATTAAATTTAAACAATATTTGCATTAGAATTAAATGGGCTTTGCATAGGAAAATATTTATTTTGAAAATTTAAATTTTAAATTCAAAATTTTTTTTTTTTTTAGAAATATTTTGAAAAACTTCTCTTATCACTTATCATAAACAACAAAAATAAATTGAGATTTTGAAAAAAAAACAAATACAAAAAACAATGCATTGCTATCAAAGCCATTTGAAATGGTTTTTTCCAGAAAAAAATAGAATGAAAATAAATTTTTGTTCTCTCATATCTGTAAGCACTTGGGAAAATGTTTTAAATATTTCAACAATTAACACACAAAAAAATAACGAATATTTTGCCCTAAAAAAAACTAGCAAGGGAGACGAGAAACGCGTGTAAAAAAACTACATCAAAAATATCCCAAAAAAAGTCTTCATGGAGTTGTTAACTGTTACAGCAAAAATAACAATAAAAATATTTGAACAAAAACAACAACAACAACATCAGAAAACAAATTTAATAAATTGGTCCTGCAAACACATGTGTTTTGTTTCTATTGCAATACTTTATCTATTTCTAATAGCAACTGCAACAACAACAACAACAACGACAACGACAATCAAAAATCTATGAAAAATATCACTGACCCCACCACCAAAAAAAAGATGAAGCAGAGACGTGCCAGTGATTCATTTTGCCTTTAGGCACGTTTATTTGAGGTTGGCTTTAAGGAAAACCAATAAAAGAATAGCAACAACAACATCAAATAACAAGAAAAATAAATAGAAACAGCTTGTCTGTATGTCCCCTCAATTATTATTATTTGCAGGCCGTTAAGAGTCAAACAAATGCCCAAAACATACCATAAATGTCCGCAAAAGTAAAAGTTTTTTAGTGTGATCACCACTAAAATTTGTTAAACCAGTCTATTATTTAAGTATTTACTGCTTTATATACGAGGGTTGCACTGAAATTAGTCCATAAGTCATTGCAGAGGTTGATATCACCGTAGTCTGGAAGGTAGTGTGTGGTCCAGGGTTCAAACCCCAGGTCAGACATCAAAATGAAATAGTTCTTCAGCGACTTGCTCTCAGCAGAATTCTGGCAAAAACTCTGTGCGCAAATAAAATTTCTCAAAAGAAATTTATCATTCGGAGTCGACTTTAGACTGTAGCTGCCGCCCAGTCATGTATAAAATTAGCATACACATAAATAGTGTGAGAAGTTAGGTTGTAATCCTGGCTAAAGGGTTGTAATAAGCAATTATGTATGTATGCATGCATATTATAGAGATGTATCAGCAAAAAGTCCCATAATATCACAAAGATAGCAGAAGAGTGGATCCCTCTTGTCCCCCAAATTAATAATTTAAGAATGGATATCAGACACCACCACCAAATAAGAAAGAGTACATTAAGCAAATCTCTTTACCACCATATCCAATACAAAAACCTTATTTCAGACAAGTAGAATTGGCAATCCTATTATTATAAAACTTACTACAGTACAACAGCAGTGGTACCACTTGGAAAGATAATGGCAAGATGCCTTATGCTGTCTTAATTTATTTACATACATAACATAATTGGCCATTACAACCCTTCAGTCAGGATTACGACCTAGCTTCTCACACCACTTACGTTGTGTGCGTTAATTTTATCCATATAAGTGGCGGGACCTACAGTTTAAAGTCGACTCCGAACGACAGATTTTTGAGAAGCTTTTCATGGCAATTTTTACTCTAAGAGTCTTTGCCAGAAATCTGCTGAGAGGAAGTCGCCGAAGAAATATATTTTCGTTTTGATGTCTGACCTGGGATTCGAACCCGGGCCTTTTGTCTAATAAGCCAACACACTGCTCACTAGACCACGGCGACTTCAATAATTTATTTAATGCAACGAAAAAAGAAAAAAGCAAAGGATTGACTTGAAAATATTGTTCAAAAGAAGTCCTGCGGTCTGCCGCTGGCAATTTCATGCCATCTGTTGCAATACACCAACATGATTGTGTTCGATAGAAACCAAACTGTATTGAGTAGAAGGTAGTAGAAAGGACCTACAGTTTAAAGTCGATTCCGAACAACAACTTTTTTGAGAAACTTTTCCATGGCAATTTTATTTATTCTCAGAGTTTTTGCCAGAAATCTGCTGAGAGGAAGACCTGAATATTTCTCTCCCTCTGCCGGTCTACTGTAGTGTGTTTCAGGCAGAGGTAATGGCAATTTATCGGGCCGCTCAATGGATCCTCGTCAATGATGCTGCTTTCACTCGCATCTCGATCTTCTCTGATAGTCAGGCCGCGATAAGATCTCTATCGGGTTTCGTGATTAACTCTAGGATCGTTAGGGAATGTTACCGCTGTGTCGACCTTCTCTCGGGGTGCTTCGCCAGTGTCTCTCTGGTGTAGAATCCCCGGGCCCAGTGAAATTCCGGGAAATTGTAGGGCCGACGAGCTCGGAATCCTCTTCTATTGAATTGGGTATGCCACTTGTCTCAGTCAGGTTGACCATTGCGCGGAGGTTATTTCGGGACGCCAACCTTTCCTAGGTCAATAAGGAGTCCTGCTCCACTGCTAGACTCACCTGGCCCAAGATGGATAGAAGGCGTACAAACCGATTACTTGGTCTTGGTCGTGATATCATCTCGACTACAGTGGCCGTGCTTACAGGTCATTGCATCATTGTTTAACGACTTCTGCCATGGATGCAGGTCCGCTGAGGAAGAGGAGACTGTTGTTAACTTTTGTTTTCTTTGTCAGTGCCCACCTCTTGCTAGGTGTAGATATAGGTTATTTGGCTCCCCATTCCTTGTTAGCTTAACGAAGCTATCATCTATTGATATCAAGGATATAGCTTCGTTCATCAAACTTTCTGGCTAGTTTTCCAGCGCAGGGTAATCATGGTTTTGTTGTGCAGCCCTTGAGCTAACCAACTTCTTCCTTTTCTCTGATTTTAGAGGGACTTGGTTAGTACAAGGACTGCGTTTATATCACAACGGGACGCTATGCCTGGTCAAGTGAGCTTTGTGATATCAGAGCTACCACTCCGACCTAACCTAACCTAAGTCGCCTAAGATATATTTTTCTTATAATTTCGTTTTGATGTCTGAACTGGGGTTTGAACCGGGGCCTTATATCTAATAAGCCAACACACAACCTAATTGACTACGGCGACTTCAGGACACTGAACTATCTGAGGAAATAAAAGAAAAATTTTCCAAAATTTGTTGCATTTAGTTTATACATACATAATTGGCCATTACAACCCTTCAGTCAGGATTACGACCTAGCTTCTCACACCATTTATGTTGTGTGCGTTAATTTTATTTATGAGTGGCGGGACCTACAGTTTAAAGTCGACTCCGAACGACAGATTTTTGAGAAGCTTTTCATGGCAATTTTTTACTCTCAGAGTCTTTGCCAGAAATCTGCTGAGAGGAAGTCGGTGAAGAAATATTTTTTCGTTTCGATGTCTGACCTGGGATTCGAACCCGGGCCTTTTGTCTAATAAGCCAACACACTACCCACTAGACCACGGCGACTTCTTAGTTTATAAGGCCTTTTAATTTATGAAACAACCTCGTATCCTGATATTTGTTGTTTATTTTTATTTTTTTAATGTTTCTTTTGTTTTTTCTTCTAGTATTTTTTATTTCATTTTAATTTCGTATTTTATTTCACACAATTGTTACCAAGTCTTTATGGAACATTAGGCCACATCAGATGATATTTGTGGCCACAGTTGTTTCATGCGTTTCCTTTTGGCTATTTCTAACTGTCTGGCTATCACTCTATTGCTGGCTGTTGCTTTCGCACTTTGGTGACAAAATCTATGGCGTTTGGGAATACATGCTTTCTAAATTTATAAAAATTTACAGACATTTGTGTAACAATAATTACACACATGCACACATATGTATAAATACATATGCATACATACATAAATGAAGTTTTATGTGTACATACATATGCCCAAAGACATTACTTTACATTTTCAAAAATAAATAGAGAAACACAAATACTAAAAAACAAATACAAATACAAACGCATATAAATGAATATCTCTATGGTCATATTTATATTTACAACATCCGGTCCGGTCCGGTCCGGCTATATAGTGCTGCACAGCTACACTTACAGTGCCACTAGCAGCCTGCCTGCCTGTCTCTCTATTTCCGTATCTCTTTGGGGAGAGTTTTGTTATATTTTAATTTCATTTTTTATTTATTTTTGTTTTTGGTCGTCTCTTCTTTCATTTTCAAATTCCTATTTTAATTCAGTTTGTTTGATTGTGTTATTTAGTTGTGTGTGTGTGTGTGTGTATGTGTGTGTGTGTTTAGTAAAAAACATTCTCTCATTCAAGTTGAAAATGTCAATAAATTTCATTTCTAGTAGTTGAAAAAGGCAGCAAATTGCATTCGCCTGCAGGCATTAAAAACTATTAAATTCGTAATTTTCAATTTGTTGCAATGCCAGGCTCCTCTACTCCTTCCCTTTCCCCTTATTTACTTACTGGGTCGCTAGTTTTACAAGAAGACAAGAAAAACAGGGTCGAATATTTTCCAAAAAAAAGGGTTAAATCGACTGGCTTAAAAGGCAGTCAAATTACTTTGAATGCCACACACAAAACAGAAAATAAAAATAAAAATAAAAATAAAACGAAATGAAATAAAAATAATACGAATATGAAAATATTAGGAAGATGAAAATATTTTATGCAGCCCAATTTGAAGGAAATTATGCTCATTATGATTTTGGGTGTTTCATTTTTGGCTGCTGCAGCTCATAAATATAAACCCAAGACCAGTGTAGTTAAAAAAGCCCATTCAGGCAATGATTTCCAATTAGGTTTTAGAATAACAAATTGAAAATGCAAAAAAAATTGTATATTTATCGTTGGAAAATGGTCATAATAAAAGGCAATCAAACAATCGTTTATCAAGTAATCTAGTTCTAGTAGAGTTTATGCTTCAAAAAGAAGAAATCTTTGAAATATTTTCCTTTTAAAAGAGGAATGGAAATATTTTAACAGAAGAAATATCGCGCATTCTGGGAAAATTTAGTCTTCAAGGTGTTGGTTTAATAGACGGGAGGCTGTGCTTAGGCATTTCAAAATATGAAAAAAAATTCTTCTGTCGGTACTAGGGATGCCAAACGGGGTCGATTTTTAAAAATCCCGGGATTCGGGATTTTGTAAATCCCGATCCAGAAATCCCGGTATATTTCGGGATAATTCGGGATTCAAAAATCCCGAAAAATCACGATTTTCTCTTAATAATAAAAATATTTTGTTAACAAAATCGTTTGTATTCCAATTATATATATCAGAATTATATATCATTAAAAATGAAATTTAGAAACAGAAATACAACTTGCAACAAAAAAGCGTAAATTAATAAAAATAAAAATTATTCATACATATGCTGCAAACGCATTAGTTTTAAGAAAATTATTTAGATTTCAACAACATTAAAGCATCTAACATGTGATCTGATAGGCTTGAACAAATTTTGTTGTCAACCTACCCTACCGTTGAAAAACACTTCTCGCTATCAACATTTGTTGGTAGAATAGTTCCAAGATTGCTGTATGCAGCTTGTAAATATTCACCTCCACCATCTCCTGATGTAAATAAATCTATTTCTTTGGACAGTTGAGTATCTAAATCAGTTACCCTTTTAATTCGTTTTATAGGGCTTTTGCATTCTTCGATGCCATCAAATAATTTTTTATCGATGGAAGTAGGGTTTTCCTCATCTGAGATGCTATTATCAAAGTCAAGTGATAAAGAATTTTTTTTTCAGGACGTTTTGTATGGTCAAAATACATATGAATTCAAAATCTCGAAAAATCCCGGGACAAGTTTTTAAAAATCCCGGGATTCGGGATTTTGTGAATCACGAAAATCCCGGGATTTAGTGTTCCGGGATTTCCCGATTGGCATCCCTAGTCGGTACCTTCTCACTGAAGCTCTCAAGTAAAAACACTGCCATGAAAAGCTTCCGAAGTATATCGATCAGAGTCAAGCTGTCAAGCTTCTGCTGGATGAGGCGGCTGCGAGTGGTCTTTAGTATTTGGAGTAAGCAATGTAAGCAATGCAGCCAGCATATATTCTCATAGATGAAGGGGTAGTCTGTTCTTCGAATAAGAAAATCGCTATGTAAATATTCCATTCTGACGACTTAGATAGAAGCCCCATGATCAGTACGACACGCAGTAGTTTAAACTTGTGCCCATGATATTCAAACTTGGTAACGACTAATTAAACTGGGACTTACTCTTATACACTTGGGCAATAGAAAGCAGTTAACTAGTTAGAAAATTAAGTTTAAACAAGTCGCCGTGGTCTAGTATATAGTGTGCTGGCTTATTAGACTTAAAGCCAAGGTTCGAGTCCCCGGCCAGACATCAAAATAAAAATACAAAAATTATTTTTTCGGCAATTTCTTCTCACCAGATTTCTGGCAAAAACTCTGAGAGTAAAAATAAAATTGCCATGAAAAGTTTCTCAAAAATCTGTCATTCGGAGTCGACTTTTAACAGTAGGTCCTGCCACTTATGTATAAAAATAACACACACAACATAAGTAGTGTGAGAAACTAGGTTAATAATCCTGCCTAAGGGGTTGTAATGACCAATTATGTATGTATGTATGTATGTTTAAATAGGATGAACACCGTAAATACTTGCCAATTATTTTTTCCTAATGCCTTTGTGTCAAAAATTATCCTAATTAAGCCATGATTTCAGCCAACTACAATTAGATGAGGTGGAGAACGTCCCACCTAAATCAGTATTGCAAAAAAGTTGTTGGTATATCAATAACACTCACAGCTTTCAGGTAGTCCCTGATCTAAGCTCTAACAGTGTTCGTGAGAATCTAAGTATTGAATTTGCTATACTCATAGGTTCATAGTTCGACATACTGTGTGAAGGATTGAAGAGACTTGAAGTATTTGTTATATAAGGATCAATGAATTCCCTAGCCCATCTTTTCACAAAACCAAGAACAGCTCGAGCCTTGCCAATCATCAAACTAATATGATCAATAAAAGACAATTTAATATCCAATAATACTCCTAAATCAAGAAATGAAGGCACAATTTCCAAAGGGCAAGAATAAATCACATAAGTGGACGAGATTACACCACCGCGAGAGAAAACCATGCATTTTCATTTTCTCAAATTAAGATCCATTAAGTTTATCCTGCACCAAATAACAAACAAATCAATATTTCGCTGAAGAACAGCCTGGCCATGATCATCATCAAAAGTATAAAATAATTTAACGTCGTCAGCATACATCAGAATATTAATGTTCGTTTTGCTCCGAAATAAATAATTCCGATTGCATACTCTGATTGAGTCGCCGTGGTCTAGAGGGTAGTGTGTTGGCTTATTAGACGAAAGGCCCGGGTTCGAATCCCAGGTCAGACATTAAAACGAAAAATATTTCTTCGGCGACTTCCTCTCAACAGATTTCTGGCAAAGACTCTGAGAGTAAAAAATTGCCATGAAAAGCTTCTCAAAAATCTGTCGTTCGGAGTCGACTTTAAACTGTAGGTCCCGCCACTCATGTATAAAATTAACGCACACAACCTAAGTGGTGTGAGAAGCTAGGTCGTAATCCTGACTGAAGGGTTGTAATGACCAATTATGTATGTATGTATGATTGCATACTCACAACTCCAATTTTTTACTCGGTGGTTACGTCAACAAGTTAAATCGTTTGTTATGGAATTTAAAGAACGTAGAAGTGATAATGGTAAAGCGTTTCCATTTGAAATATAGTAACTGTTTGATTTGCACTTTAGTCTAAAGATATCATTGATATTGATTAGAAGTATCATTGCCATTAATTCGGTGCTTTATAGCCTTATGTTAACCCACATTTTTGGTTTGCAATTGAATATTATGCTCTGGATTGTATGTGATTTCAACAACATGGTGGCACAAGCCAACTAATTTTTAATAAAAAGTTTTCAGAAGCATCAATTTCTCATTTTGCCGATGTCAGTTGACCACTAAAATCATGAGAGTTACCGCAGTTTTTTTTTTATTATATGCGTATATTAAACTTTGGCCTCTTTGGATACGGAAATATTGGCTGCATTGTTATTCATTGACTCGCACATATACATACATAACATACACACATAATAGGTCATTACAAACACTTATGTCGTATGCGTTAATTTTCTACATACATTGCGGAACTTACAGTTTAAAGTCTACTAAACTTCTCATAGCAATTTTATTTCCTCTTAGACTCAAGCATACATGACTGGCAACCAGAGTTGCCGCGAACAAAAAAATTTTGTAACCAAATTTAAAATAAAAATAACCAAATAAGGAAAAAAATTACCAATTTTTTTTTATGTGAATGTATTTGTCTTAACAAATTTAAGGTTTAACTAGATGACCCGTGCGAATATTTCGCACCGTTAGTTGTCATTTTTGTAACATAAAATGAAAATAATTAATAGAAATTTTATTAAAAGTATAAAAAGTATTGCCTGAATGGATTTTAATACATATTATATTGTTTAGAACAGCATTACTATTAAGCGACCCTGCATTACCACACTTGAACAAAAACATATAATCATAATAACAACAGTATTATTATGCAGTTCTATATAAAATATAATTTTTATCAATGAAAATATTAATTTTTCAATTTCTAATTATTTTTTGCCATTAGTGTTAGATATAAGCTTTAAAATGAGATATCATTCATTAAATTTGATGCAGTGGTATGGGAGATATTTGCAACCGACCAAAAAAGTGCTTTAGAAATAATATATATGATACATAAAATTTATTTTTTGTTCTGTAGTTAATCTTTCATGCCCGAATTAAAACGGGAGTGTAGTTTGAGTAGACATATAAGATAGAGTTAACCTCAATATCAACTGACAAAAATTTCAATGTTCTAGGTGTCATGGTTCAAGAGGTACAGGGTGTTGCGTATAGGCGACATTGGACAATGGTGTTATAAATTTAAATACAAGTTGGTTTTTTTCAAATGTCGTTTATTTCAATTTATGTATGCAAGGATTCAAAACAATGATTTTGAGGATTGGGGCCCAAGTGCACATTGCATCTGTTGCATTTACAACTTGGAAACCCATAGCCTACATCTGCCTTAGCCTCGTAGGGATTTTACAGGCTGTGCAACATATACTCTTTTAAAGGAAATTGATTCAGAACCCGCAGAAGGAGCTGGTGTCGATGGAGAAGGTGATGAAGTTCCTGAATTCATTGGCAAATTGTAAAAGGAGTGATGATGGACGACCTCTCTTTTGTGCGACAACTATAGTCTGACTTGTACAATTCAAGCATCATGTCCGAAAGATCAACACCTCCTATGTGCTTCCACTATACCAGGACGATTTAAATTAGCTGTACTTAGACGCTCATAAAGACAATGTTGCATATACGCAACATCGGGCATGAGAGGGTTAAACTACAAATAATAAATTAAGGTTTTTATTTATTTGTATTCAAATAATAATAAAAAATCTTAAAGAAATAAAACGCTTTGCTAACGATTGCAGAGCTTGTAATGCAAATTTTCAAATAAAATTAAAGAAATGATTGCTGCAGTAACCATAATGAAATATAACCAAAATGAAGAAAAAATACACATTTACACATTCCAAAAAAATATAACCAAAACGGCAACGCTGATTACAACCCATCAGTCAGGATTATGGCCTAGCTTTTAACATAATTTTTGCCAGAAATCTCTTGAGAGGATGTATGACCTAGGGTTTGAACCGCGTCCTTATGTCTAATAAGCCGTCACACTACCAACTAGACTACGGCTATTTTATATACGGCGACTACGGCAATATACTTGAACATTTCCAACGAAATATTTTGGATTTCTTTTGTACAACCAGTTTCCAATTGCATTTCAAATTTAAATTTGAAAATATCTTCTTTTAAATTTTTAAACTAATCATCCACTCTGTTTACATCTATTTTAATAGCAATTTTTAACAATTTTCTGGTTTTTTTTTCTTTGGAATAAAAATTACATTTAAAGACCCTTTTCTTATGAAATGAATTCAGTTTTTTGCGCACATTTTTTAAGTCATTGAGTTCAATTTATAACAATTGTTTTATGTAACACACACACACACACACACACGAATACACTTGAAAAAATTTTTTTGTACGAAAAAAAAGCAGCTGCAATGACATCGAACGAAACAAAATACGCACACAAAACGCAACATTGAACAATAAAATTGCAAAATAATCGTCAATTGGTTGTTACACTTTAAAAACGAGAAAAAAACGAGAAAAACAAATACAAAAACAACAACAAAATTGTAGAAAAGAATTGAAAATAAAAATCGAAAAAACAAAAACGAAAAAACGAAACGAAAATATTTCATGCATTTGAAGCTCAATTTACTAGAATAAATGTTAAGAGTTAAATAATGTCCTTGGGTTGCACGGATGATGGACACACACATACACACACATACATCCATACATACATAATGTTAGTTACAGTGTATGGCAACAAAAACATATACAAACACTCACTCATACAATACCCTGTAGTAAATAAATAAGTCGATTGATAAAAACGCAAATTATAAATTAACTATTTTGGAATTGACTACAAATTGGTTTAAATCTCATGCAGATATTAAACAAACATATTGAATAGAAACAAAAGTTCACTTATATTGAGAAAATCACAATAAACGGCATTATTGTTCTCAATATTTCATATAAAATTTTAATTAATTATTGGTCAATAAATTCATAAATTGTTATAATATTGATTAAAACTTCAAATACAACACTGTCAAAAGTACGTTCAGTGAGCATATTACATTTTTCCGAACACTTTCTATTGATATTTGACAACTCAAATGTAAACAACGACAGTACCATAAGCAAAAGCTTTCTTTTCTGCTAGCTATCCAATATTATCAAATTTTTGTTTCTCATTCTTTTGAGGAAAGCCAGTTTGAAGTCACATGTAGTCCTTATTAACCGCAACTGCTCGGCGTTTCGGTTAATCATTAGCAATACCTTCTCCAATGTTAAATTGTTTTCTATTTTTTCTAAAATATATTTTTGGCACTATATTTCGCGATTAATTTAAAAGCAATTTTGTGGAAGCAGTCAGCTGTTTTGTTTAATAGCTGTCAAATAAATGTTCGTATATTATATATCTGAACACTAAAAATATTGTTCTCAATAAATCGAATATTGACTTAATAAAAGTGCATGTCTGAACATAGTATAAGAATGAAAAATGCAAAATAAGAAAATGTAAGAAAACAATAATAAAACAAAGGAAGCATGTCTCGGTAAATCAAATGTCAATCACAGCAAATAGGGTTTTTAGGTGGTGTTCAATTTTATTAAAAAAGGGAAAAACCCAAGTATATATTGTAAATTTATAATAAAATCTATAAAAGTGATATTGAAGTGATAGTGAAATAAAATAGTTCATTAAAAATCTAAATGAAAAAATGTATACGCATTTATCTGAGCTCTGCTGGTAAGTATCTTGTACAATCGTAAAAATATGCCTTATTATTTATATTGTATTTTAACAGATAAAGGTAGAGAAAATGATGATACCAATGTTCCCCAATTTGATGTCAAATTTTCTGAAATGAATGCCAAATTATCAGAAATAACAGGTAAAACGAAAATATGTTTTGTCTAACAAAATATCACGATTTTCTGATAAATATTTATATTTCAAGGCGAAATTAATGAGATTAAATTGTCTACCCAAAAAGTAGTGACCGAAAGCCTTGTTCGACAGGAAAAACGCAATGTGGCAATTAAGACTACTTTTGCAATAAACATCCTCGAGGAGCTGAAAGCGCTCAATGATAACATAATCGATGAAAATCTGCAAATTTACGTGAGTTTTTATTCTTCTCTACTTTTATCATTTTCCAAATTTTGGTGCATTTTTGCAGGCCAATGCCATGAAATTATCACTGAAAGGGAAATGCCAAAAACTTTTAACGACAATTTTAACTCTGCGATTGAATCCTGCTATAAATATTGATGGCACTCATGGCAAATAGAGCTTGAAGGGTGACAAAAAAGTTTTTGATGCATTGATGGATGCATTACAACTTTTTATTACAACTTTTATTTTAAGTCCTAAAATGTACATGAATTTTCTTTTAATTTAATTAATTAATTTTATTTTTGTATTATAATAATTATTTCTATATATAAATAACTGTATATAATATAATATAATATAAATAAATAAATTGAATTTAAAAAAAAGTGGTTTTTAATTAATTTAGTGTAAACTAATATTTAAATTAACTATATTTCATTTAACTACAAATTGGTTGAAAAATAAGTAATTTGTAGTCAATTTAAAAGTCATGCAGAGATGACCAATTGACTACCGCCTAGGACATGCCCATGTTAAAATAATGAGTCGGCGACAAGGAAAAAAGTCACTTAATCAACTAGTTGTGCTTATTAAAAAACCACTTTCAAGTTACTTTAAAATTAGATTGATTTCCTACAGGGACACGATCGCATACAATACACATACAAGCATTAAAGCTAAAAATATGGAACACGAAGTAAGACAGAGAGAGAGAATAGAAATTTCAACAATTGTGGATATTTGCTGCAATGGAAAGAGTTGTTGTAACTGCAACATGAGTTGTAAATGCCAACTGCTTTGGTTTTGTTTTATATTTCTTATTGCTGTTGTTGTTGTTGTTGTTATTGCCGTATTTTATTTCAATTCTTGTTGATGCTGCTGTTGTTGAAGTTGTTCTCCTTTTCATTTGTTTTTTTTTTTATTGTGTTTTTTATTGTGTTTTTTGTTATTGTTGTTCCCTTTTATTTTAGCTACCGAATGATGTAATAGTGGACATCAATAAAAATGTTGTCATTTTATATGAGCCACATATGGCACAAATGTGATAAGGATGTTCCTCGATGTCCTTTCATTACATAGCCAAGTGCTGCATATGCTGTTGCTACGTATAACAATTTTACGTTTTATTCTGCGTTTTTTTCCCCCTTTATTTCTTTGTTGTTTTTTTCTGTTATTTCTGTTGTCTTTAAACGTACAGTTTTTCTCTTTAAAAAATGCAAAAATTAAATGGAAAATGATTTGCAACAAATTTGATTACCCGTAAAAAATGCTTCTTGTAAAACATTTGTTTTCTACTTTCAAAGAAAGCATTTAAAAACTATTAAATTAGAAAGGGTACTCCAAATGTTTTTTTTGAAAATGCTTTAAAAAAAAACCTACCGAAAATTTTCTCAAATTTCTTTTTTTATTTGAATCCCGAATCCTTCCGATTAATAATGGAAAATAATTTCATTCAAATAGCTGCCTCGGCTGACCATGCAGTAGCTTAAACGATCGGTTCAATTTTTAAGCACATTATCGATAGTGTGAAGCTGTATTTCACCAATGGCTTCACGAATATTGTCCTTTAAAGCGTCAATTGTCTCTGGCTTGGCGGCCTAACACTAATTTTTGACGGCATCCCAAAAATAATAGTCCAACGGTGTCAAATCGCAGCTGCGAGGTGGGCAAACGACATCAGCTCTACGGCTGATAATGCGATCTTCAAAAACACGGGCCCAAAACATCGAGTGTAACTTCACCTGTGTGGCACCTAGCGCCATCCTGTCGAAAAATGTTGCCAAAATCCTTCTCTTCAATTTTTGTGAACAAAAATTCATGCAACATGCCCCAATAACGATCGCCATTGACTATAACGGCCACTCCTTGCTCATTTGCGAAGAAAAATGGCACAAAATCCGCACCAAACAGTGACTCGTTTTGGGTGCGTCGGCTTTTCAATATATGCATGCGGCATCGGCATATTCTGTAAGCGAGTCGCAGGCTCACTTAGCGAAGCGAAAATGCGTATACACAATCATTTTCGAAGAAAAATGCCCCAATTATGCCTCTGGGCCAAAATCCGCACCAAACAGTGACTCGTTTTGGGTGTGTCCGCTTTTCAATGTATGCGTACGAGTTTTCTGCGCCCCAAGTGCAAGAATTTTGCTTGTTTACGTAAACGCACACAATCAGCTGCACACAATCGATAATGAGCTTAAAAATTGGACCGATCGTTTAGGCTAAATTTGAGCAAATATTGAGCAGTTTTTTTAAGCTTTTTCAAGAAAAAAAAAATTGTTTGGCGGACCCTTTACCTCACAACAATCTGTCAAATTATTCATCTTTATTCCTCTTAGGATCAAACAACATACATAATTGGCCATTACAACCCTTCAGTCAGGATTACGACCTAGCTTCTCACACTACTTATATTGTGTGCGTTAATTTTTTACATGAGTGGCGGGACCTACAGTTCAAAGTCGACTCCGAACGACAGATTTTTGAGAAGCTTTTCATGGCAATTTTTACTCTCAGAGTCTTTGCCAGAAATCTGCTGAGAGGCAGTCGCCGAAGAAATATTTTTTCGTTTTGATGTCTGACCTGGGATACGAACCCGGGCCTTTTGTCTAATAAGCCAGCACACTACCTACTAGACCACGGCGACCTAAGGATCAAACAACAGTCTGTCTATATTTTCTTTTTTATCTCTCTTTTCTACTTCAATTTCATTAATCCAGCTCTACAAGCAGTTTTTTTTGCTAAAGCAGGTTCTGGAATAATAGGATTGCCACCTTTAGACATACTGTCCCCAAAATGCATTAAACACAGTTATTGTAATGGTTGTGTTGAACAATACCACATAATTGCCACATGGTTTCATAACATATTATCTGTAAAGCATAATTCTGCAATGGGAGCTCAAATTTTACATCAGTTTGCCTCATGCAGTGGTCAGATAACGAAAACCGTAACGCTGTTATAGCGCTATTTGTATATGATGCCAGAAAAATAAATACTCTGGATACGTTACGCCAGTGCCGGTGGTCAAAACAGATAACGGGTCGTCCACGTATAGTTTAAACACCTCGAATCTTTACAGCTGACAAGTCTGGTTCGGAAGATGAATGTCTGGAAAAAGTCCATGAAAAGAACTATTTCAAGCCCCATACCAGACATTTATGGACTGCAACTTTAATAAGAAAAAATAACGTGGAAGAAGACAAACATCTTTTGGTGAAGCTTGCTCGTAACTAGCAAAGAAAAAGGGCAAATGAAGGTGAAACAAATTGGGGGATGATCTGTTTTTAAAAGAGATCTATAGGAGATGTTAATTATAATTACTCGTGAGTGAGATTGCTTTTGTCCGCCAATACCGACAATTACAGGATGAGATGTGTGACAGGGTAGTTGAAGTCGGCTTCTAATTCCTTCTGTCAAGGATGTTGGTTAAGATCCTTGGTTAATCCAGTTGTATATAAGAAAAGGCGGAGACATTCTCTTAATGGATGGAAACTGTTGTTATAATTGTTATAATTGGAATGCCTATAGGGTTTTATGTGTTCAAACATCGTTTGAACAGAAGGAAAGCCTGTATGAACGATCATGCATTTGATTAGATTTTTCGACTGAAAAACCTTACCAACATATTATTTGGTGCCTTTTTTCTTAAGATGATGTTACTTTTCTACGTAAAAAAGCAACCATGGCTTTTTTCGACACGAATTTGCCGTTTCCGACGAATACGGAGTGTAAATCACTATCAGCACTATTCAACTTTTTGCACGTAACGGGCAGATCCTAATTGAAATCAAGAATCACAAGTGAAAATGGAGAAGATTTGGTCATGTTCTCTGAAGACAGTTAACTTGCAGCAATTGAATGGAGTACCCAGTGCCTAGAATACCCTAAAGCCGACAACAGAAAACATAAGCAGCTTAGAAGATTAAGTCATGGAATAAGTTAAATTCCCTTTTTTTCGAACGTCCCCGGCCACACACTAACCTACCCTCACGCCGACCGCGGAGGGCTCGTCCCCATTACGTAGGGACACGTACACACCACAGTCCGGACTGTAGCGGGAAAGGGAAAACCTATGGCAACGAGAACAGAACTTAATCACAAGCTGAACAAGGTAACAAAAAAAAATCGGAACTATCTAAGACAAGAACAAGAATACGTTTTTATACGATAATTTATAAATTAATGCCAGAATACAAGCTACGTTTTATATTACAAACACTACAATTAAAATCTATAAAATCATAATGCAAATTAAAATCATTATATAATCTACGAAAAGGAAAATTACGTGCATAATTCGTTCTATAGAAATCTAAAGAAAGAGGACGATAGTGCCGTGTAAATCTTGCAGGAATGCTGAAATTCAGGTTAGAAAGCAAAAACTCAGAATCGATATTACCTTTAACCAGATTACAAATAAAACAAATACCTAAAACAGACCTTCTACGTTCCAAAGTTGGAAGTTTTACCAAAGCTAATCTATCCTCATACGGCGGAAGCCCATTGGCATAATCCCATCCTAAGCCACGTAAACAGAATAATAAAAACTGTCTCTGCACAGACTCGATTGAATCACTATGACAACGATAGTATGGATTCCAAATAACAGACGCGTACTCCAAAATAGGCCTAACAGCGAATAGAATGAACTGGAGCTGAATTATTCCGGATATATGTTCCTCCGAGCAGCAAAAGGAATTTTTATAGATAGATATTCACAATAATTCAAACATAAAGCCTTTATGTTATGCTTTAAATTGCAATAAAATTGTATGCCTTAAAGTAGGCAATAAATTATTTTGAAAAAAAATTTAAATTTATTCAACATTTTTAATCAACAGCGCACTCAAAATGCAATAAAACAATGTCCACAAAAATTATAAAAGAATAAAAGACGTGCAAATAGAAACAGACGTTTAATGGCAGTTAAATGGACAGACAAACGGACAAACGGCCAGTAGATAGTAGGTATGTTGGAGTGGAAATTTTGAACGTAAGCCAACAAAGAACATTTATTACCCTTGTCGAAGAGTAGTTTTATTGCTTGTCATACAATTATTTGCATTTGTTTAAGGAGGATCAGCTTAACAACGACAACAACAGCAAAAACACGAAAAAGAAAAATGTTCCAAAAAAAAAACACAATATTTTTGCAAAAACTGCATATTTTCACAGGATACAGACATACACATACACACACACATTCACCTTTGCACTCAAATAGCGAGCATTGCATAGACCAGCATAGTTTTAAGAGCGACTATTGACCTTTTTGAACACGACAGCTGAAAGGCTAACAAGGCAGGCAAACAGCGAACAACGAACAAGACGGCAATGGCTAAAGAACAAGAAGGACGCTTGAAGAGGTGTTACAGTCTCTAAAAGTCATAAAAACAATACTGGTAGGCAGGATGTTATGGCAACACCAGCAAATACATGGAAAAAAAAATCCGCCAAAAACAAGAACAAAAACAAACAACGTCCAACAACAGTTGAATTTATGCAGAAAAATAAAAACGAAAGAGAGAGAGAGAGAGAGAAACTAAAATAAAAACAGCAACAACAGCTGCAGGCATAACTTTTGGCACAAAGCCAAATTCGTGTAATTAAACATTGTCATAAAACAGCCAACACTAACAACAACATCATCATTATCATCATCATTAACATCATTATTCTCATCATGATGATGATGATGCTGTTTTAAATCCTTATCATAATCACAAAGAAAAATACATGAACATCGGCATTAAAACTGTTACCAACAATAGCCAACAAATAATCATGCCCGGCTTCATCGTCATTGCTACCATGACAGCCTATAGGATTTTTGACAAATCCTCTGCAAAACAAACCAAAAATGGCGAAAACAAATTTTTTATTTTTTTTATTTTAATTGAATAAACAAATGCCACACTGAACATCATTATTATTATTATTATCATAATCATTATTGTTGTTGTTGTCATCAATTTGAACAACTTATTTCCTGTTAAAAGTCACCAACACCAACACCACTACCGCCACCATCACTTTATCTCTACTTAAATTCTGTCACGGGCTTTGTTTGTACAATCGCGGCCACTCGTGGGGCTTATTAAAATAACGCGGAAAATTTTGAAAAAATTAATGAGAAAAGTTGAAATAAAACAAAAACAAAAAAACAAAACAACTCATGTTGAAAAATATCGTAAAAAATTTGTAAAATCAAACACTTTTAGCAGCGGCTCTTGAAGTCGCCGCAGTCTAAGAGGTAGTGTGTTGGGTTATTAGGCTGAAGGCCATAGTTCAAATCGACAACAAAACGAAAATATGAAAATACTTCTTCGGCGACTTCCTCTCAGCGGATGTATGGCAAAAACTCTGAAAGTAAATAAAATTGCCAGGAAAATATGAATTTACTACACATGTTTCCAGGGGCTTTCTTGTCGGTGCTCGGACTGATGTAATTTATACTGATTTCAGTAAAGCTTTTGATAGGGTTGATCATAGAATTTTGTTTCTTAAACTTTCACTAATCGGTATTCCTGATATTATTCATCGTTGGCTAGACTCTTACCTCTCCCTTAGGACTCAGAGGGTATTGTTTAGGAATGTATTGTCTAAGACTGTATATGTTACTTCCGGTGTTCCGCAGGAGAGCCATTTGGGTCCTTTACTGTTTTTATTGTTTCTGAATGATCTTCCTTCTGCTGTTTCTGATTGTAATATTCTGATGTATGCTGACGATGTTAAATTATTTTATACTTTTGACGATGATCATGGCCAGGCTGTACTTCAGCGAAATATTGATTTGTTTGTTACTTGGTGCAGGATCTGGTGTAATGGATCTTAATTTGAGAAAATGTAAATGCATGGTTTTCTCTCGTGGTGGTGTAATCTCATCCACTTATGTGATTAATTCTTTCCCTTTGAAAACTTTGCCTTCATTTCTTGATTTGGGAGTATTATTGGCTATTAAATTGTCTTTTATTGATCATATTAGTTTGATGATTGGCAAGGCTCGGGCTGTTCTTGGTTTTGTGAAAAGATGGGCTAAGGAATTCATTGATCCTTATATAACAAAACTACTGTACATTTCACTTGTTAGGCCTATTTTGGAGTATGCATCTATTATTTGGAATCCATACTATCGTTATCATAGTGATTCAATCGAGTCTGTGCAGAGACAGTTTTTATTATTCTGTTTACGTGGCTTAGGATGGGATTATACCAATGGGCTTCCGCCGTATGAAGATAGATTAGCTTTGGTAAAACTTCCAACTTTGGAACGTAGAAAGTCTGTTTTAGGGTTTTGTTTTATTTTTAATCTGGTTAAAGGTGATATCAATTCTGAGTTTTTGCTTTCTAACCTGAATTTCAGCATTCCTGCAAGATTTACTCGGAAATATTCTCCTCTTTCTTTAGATTTCTATAGATCGAATTATGCATGTAATTATCCTTTTCGTAGATTATGTAATGATTTTAATTTGCATTATGATTTTATAGATTTTAATTGTAGTGTTTGTAATATAAAACGTAGCTTGTATTCTGGCATTAATTTATAAATTATCGTATAAAAACGTATTTTTGTTCTTGTCTTAGATAGTTCCGTTTTTTTTTTTTTTTTTGTTACCTTATTCAGCTTGTGATTAAGTTCTGTAGCTGTTTTATGTTCTCGTTGCCATAACTTCTCCCTTTTCCGCTACAGTCCGGACTGTAGTGTGTACGTGTCCCTACGTAATGGGGACGAGCCCTCCGCGGTCGGGTGAGGGTGGGTTAGTGTGAGGCCGGGACGTTCGTATAAATAAAATTGCTATGAAAAGCTTCACAAATCTGTCGTTCAAAGTCCTCCACTCATATAATATAAAATTAACGTACACACAACATAAGTGGTGTAAGAAGCTAGGTCGGAATACTGACTGAAGGTTAGTATCGATGCCAACGATAATGTCGGATTGATGGGTTTCATTGATCCTAACGCCTATTACAAGATGCCATAAAGTTTATTAAATATTTTTCAATTATTTTTAAAATTTTATTTATTTTTTAACAAAAAATAAATAAATTTTAATAAAAAAGAATTTTTCTATATAAAAAGTAACAAAAATTAATTTGTAGTTCTTTTATGCCAAGGAATTCATTGATTTAAAAAAAAGAAAAAGAAACAAGAAAAATTTTAATTAAATTTGTTTCAATAAAATAAATTTTACTAGAAGGTAAACAATTTAAAAGTAAATTTTTTAATTTAACAAATATTTTCAAACTAAATTGATGAAAAGATTTCTTCTTCTTCATTTTTGTCATGTTGCCAAAAACATTTACCTTTAAGGGGGAATTTCTTTTACTTTGAAATTTATTGAATTAAATTTTATTACAATTTCGGTTTTATTTAAATGAAATACTAGGCTTTTGTTTTATTATTTGCATATAAAAAAAAAAACAAAAACAAATTGAAGGTAAAAATAATACAAAAAAAAAATTCCTGTTGAAAAGTTATGGCCATGAGTGTATTTATGCAATGTAAAGGTATTTTTCAATGTTTTTTTGTTTTTGTTTTTGTTCTAGGTTTTCGTCATTGTCCGCCTGTGTTATTGCTAAGGCTGTTATCGCCAATATTTTGTTTTTCTTTATTATTAATGTTGCTCTTGTCAATGTGTATGTGGAGTACAATAAATAAAAGCCAAAAGCATCTTCAATATGCATACATACACATACACACATTATTCCTCTGCAGGTAAATAGTGTATTGTTTGGATTTTTCATTTCATTTCAGTTTTTCCCCTTTTCTGGTATTTTGTTTTGTTTGTTTCTTTTTCTTTTTTTAAATTTTCTTTATTAATGGTTCAATAGTTAATATCTATAAACAATGAAAACAACACAAACAACAACAACACCGTAAAAAATAAACAATAGCAACAGTAACGGTAACGGTAACAGTAAATACGACCACGGCAATGACAGCAAAAATGGCAAGAGAAAAATTTTTAACCTCCAATAAGTCAATGTTTATAAAACATATGCAATGTAATGAAATGCAGCCAGAACAAGACCAACAAAACAACACTAACAATATGAAACGTACCAGTAAACAAGATATAACAACTACAACTACAACTATAAATAAAAACATAAAGCGGAAATCTCTATAAAAACTCTCGCTTTTTTTTCCACTAGTAGAGGTTACACAGTGGAGTAATTAAAAGTGCTCAATTGGTTGATAAAAATTGTGAAATATTCTCACCATGTTGTTGAGGATGAACTAAAAACAAAAAATTTGTCGCTCTCTCACTTTCGCTCTCTCTCTCGCTCTTCCAAACCAGCTTTAGAACACGAACATTAAATTGGGGTTTTTTTTTGGTAAACAAAAAACCCTTCTCTTAAGGCATAGTTAAGTTCGTTTTTTTTTCTTCATTGCAAGTTGTTTACATACTTGTTCAAAATAACAAAAACAACCCCAATAAGTAATACATACGTATGTATAGTCACACATTCAACTCCCTCTCTCACTCTCGTTTTATTTTATTAACAGCAACAAGCAGCAATAATAAATTGTGGGCTCTCAGCAACAAAATAAAAAAACAAAAACAAAGGCCATAACAATTTAAAATCTATTGAAATAATTCCCATAAATGGCACTTATACACGTACACTCTTTATTTATTCAAATGCATGTACAAGTGTCTGGTTTTTTTTCCTCTCTCTCTCTCTCTCTTTCAATTCTCTTGTTTTTTCTGTATGCTTGCATGCTTGCTGTACACATATACATATGTACACATGCAAGAGAGAGAGAGATATTTTTGTCAGTAATTTCACAAACACAAAAGTTAATTATTTTTCAACTTTTCAGCAATGAATGTCGAAAACGAATGACAACACAACGTATGAAGTTTGAAAAAAATGAAAGAAATTTTTAAATAAAATCCCATCATCTGCTGCTGTAATTGAAAAGCTTTTAAAATTTCACTCAATTTTGTTGATAAAATTCAAACCGAAAAAAAAACTTTAATTCATGCTTAATTTCCATTTCCTGCAAAAGTTTTTTTTTTTATTATTTTAAGCAGCAAAAATAAAATGAAATGAAATAATTTGAATACGGTCAAGTAGTTGTGTTTAAATAATTAAAAAAAAATTGTTTATTGCACTTAGCAGTAAGATGCGTATTTCCCAGGCCCATCAAATACTTAATAATGCTAACAGTGTTGTGATAAAAAATAGCAATACAAAAAAAAAAATTCAATGTTTTTCACCTCAATTACATTGTTAGGTAGGCAGCTTGCAAATACAAAATCGTCCTTACACTGAGCGCCAAAAGTGAGTAAACACCACTGAAATAATTCATTTTTTTAGGATAGCGATGGAAGTAAATGAGAATGGTCGAATAAATTTCCAAAACTAAAAACGTTTATTAATTACTTATAAAATGTTAAAACAAAAACAAACAACAAAATTATTGTCATGCTAAAAGTATATTTTTTATAATAAAAAATTTTAAATTATAGTGGGTGTTGACTCACTTATGGCATTCACTGTATATCATGGAACCCATGCAAGTAATAAAAAAGAGAGAAAAAAAGACGATATCTGGACAGAGATTGAAAAACAAGAAAAAAATAAATGAACAGAGGGATCAGCAAAGCGATTATTAACATTCTGCGTAGGTTAGTTTAGTTTAGGTTAGGTTAGTGGACGTGAACTTGCCTACTGTGACAAGTATAGTAACCGGGTGGTCGGGTCTGCCATCTACCGTTTTTTTCAACTAGTGCTTATTTCGTGAATGGTAACACTTAGTTCATGTCTGATTTGACAGATAATTAGTTTTATCCTTCCGCCGAACGAACCATCCAATGCGTTTTCGCTTCGCTAAGTGGCCCGGCGATCGATTTACAGAAGATGCCGATTTTGGCAAAAAAAAATCATTTTTTAGGATGAAGCTCATTTTGATCTTGGCGGTTATGTAAACAAGCAAAATTGTCGCTTTTGGAGCACAGAAACCCCGCACGCATACATTAAAAACCCGATGCAACTAAAACGAGTCACTGTTTGGTGCGGATTTTGGTCCAGAGGCATAATTGGGCCAGTTTTCTTTGAAAATGAGCAAGGAGTGGCCGTTAAAATCATGTTTTCAGATGAAGCTCATTTTGATTTGGGGCACAGAAAACCGACACGCATACATTGAAAAGCCACAACCCAAAACGAGCCACTGTTTGGTGCGGATTTTGGTCTAGAGGCATAATTGGGCCATTTTCCTTCGAAAACGAGCAAGAAGTGGCCGTTACAGTCAATGGCGATCGTTATCGGGCCATGTTGAACGAATTTTTGTTCACAAAAATTAAAGAGGCGGATATTAGCAGCATTTGATTTCAACAGGACGCCGCTACGTACTACACAGCCGAAGCTACACTCGATGTTTAGCGCCTGTGTTTTTGAAGATCGCATTATCAGCTGTAGAGCAGATGTCATTTGGCCACCTCGGAGCTGCGACTTGACCCCGTTGGACAATTATTTTTTGGGGTGCCGTCAAAGATAAGTGTTACGCCGGCAAACCAGAGGCAATTGACACTTTAAAGAACAATGTTCGTGAAGCCATTGGTGCAATACTGCTGCACACAATCGATAATGTACTTAAACATTGGATCGAGCGTGTAGGCTACTGCATGGCTAGCCGAAGCAGCCATTGTAATGGAATTATTTTCCATTATTAACCAAAAGGATTGTACTTTCAAATAAAAAAAAGCAATTTGAGAAAATATTCAGTAGTTTTTTTCTAAAAGTTATTTGGCGGACCCTTTAAAAGGAAATAAAGGTTAATTTAAGGTAAGAGAGAGAGAGAGTTTGCTAGCAAAGTTTCTATGGTCATTCCAGTATATTCCACAGTGATATAATTATTGTCCTTAGGCCAGTTGCCATACCGTAATTGTTAGTTCGATTGTGTTTCTTTCTTATTCTAAAACAATTCCAAGAACACCCCCAGCCTTGTGGATGTTCAGTTTAGATGTTGGATGTTTAGTTGAGTTTACAACCTAGTTTCTTACACCATCCTGATTGCAAGTTTTAAATTTATTCATGAGTAGCGTGCTGTATAGTTTAAATTCAACTCCGAACGGTAGATTTTTGAGAAATTTTTCCTTGGCTATATTTTTTACTTACTGTAAGAGATTTTGCCAGAAATGTTATCTCATTTCTCTCTCATTTTATTAGAGATGACTGACCAAGGGTTTGAACTGTGGCCTTACCTACCTATCATGCTACTTACAGGAGTACTTAGTAGTTACAGACATTGGAAGCTTGCAAAAACACACAAAAAAGGTAGGGATTTTTTCTTCCTTCGTTCGCTTTCTCTTTCTAAGAAAAAATTAAACTGGAAAATGTAATCAGGAGAGCTGCTTATGCCAATGAATTAAACCAAATAGAGTTTGCCGTGGTCTAGTGGGTAGTGTGTTGGCTTATTAGACAAAAGGCCCGGGTTCGAATCCCAGGTTAGACATTAAAACAAAAAATATTTCTTCGGCGACTTCCTCTTAACAGATTTCTGGCAAAGACTCTGAGAGTAAAAATTGCCATGAAAAGCTTCTCAAAAAATCTGTCGTTCGGAATCGACTTTAAACTGTAGCTTTCGCCACTTATGTTTAAAAATTAACGCACACAACATAAGTGGTGTGAGAAGCTAGGTCGTAATCCTGACTGAAGGATTGTAATGGCCAATTATGTATGTATGTATGTAGAGTTTGCCGTACCTTTTCTTACAAAAGGGCCAACAATAAATGAAAAAGCTTAACAGTTTGGAACTATCGCTCTCCTTTGGGGGTATCTAACATTGGCTAGGTTAAGGGACTAATATTTCTAGCTTAACCAAACGTTTATACACAAAAAGCAAAACAAAAACCAAACCAAATGAAATTATTGGTTTTGTAAAAAAGTAAAGTTTACTGGGTTCGTAAGCCAGAAGTAAAATATAAACGCAGACATCTAGAGTGGCCATGGGCTATGTGGCAGACAAACTGCACTAATTTAGTGCCACATAAATTAACCAACCAAACAATATGAATACAATCAAATGTTCTATACCATTTTACAGTGCAAGCCATTAATAAAGGCACAGTTAACAAATATTTTTTTTTTTGTGGTTAAACAAATACTGATTGTCCTTAAAAAGAGCATTTAATACCAGGTTTACTGTTAATTAAAATTAAAATTAAAAATGAAATTGAAACCAAATGCCCGGGCAGGCATTTGGGTCCTTTAATCAAATATTTTCATTTGCATTCAATGCCATACCTGATGGCGCTGGTTGGTTGTGGTTAAACGTTTCATAAAATAAAATGAAATGAAATTTATTTATTTATTTATAATATTTTAACTCTTTTTCTACGTTGTTTTTTTTCTATTTATTTTTTAATTTAAACCACAATTATTTACAATTTATGATATTTAATAAACAAATGGCCGGCAATTAATATTTATATTCCAACACTAAAATGTTTTCAAATCAAATACAAAAATGAACAGAACAGAATAGAAAAAATGAATAACAGGAGGAGAGAAAGAAGAGAGAGGAGACAGAGGAGAGGAGAGGGAAAATATATTGTTTTATTAAATAATAAAAATAATTCAATAATTAAATAACACTTGATTTATAGCATCGGCTTGGATACAGGGAAAGGGGGATAATAAAATTCATTTAAAAGCCTTAAAAAGCCTTAACAAACATTGTCATTAATTAACAAAAATTATTATAAACAAACAGAGCAGGGATGGAAAAGTTGGTACAATTGTACTTTTTTAGCACTATTTGGAAGTCAAAAACACCATAGCACCTCAATGACTTATTTAGCACTATTGAAAAATGTTCTCTACTCTATTACATCACTCAAATATTCTGTCTCATCAGAGTATAAGTTTTTTTTCCATTTCATTTGCAAATGGCAACTCGTTACTAACTTGACATATCAAGAGTTATAAAAGGAATATTATCCGTTCCACATTCATCTGCAAATGTAAAAGGAATATTTTCATACCAAAATTTTATAAAAATCAAAAGGACAAATGAACTATTTGCTTTGACTGTCTCTAATTTATTTCAAACAAGAGATTTATTGAAGTCATTTAATTAGTTGGGTGCTACAATTTTGAAATAACAAATAGTTTACTGGTACAAAATTTATTCTAAATAGTGATTTAAAATTTAGATCCTCATAAACTTTTTTATTCCTTTATAGTTACGTATTAAAGTAAGTTGTTAAGTTTACCTATTATAAAAGCTTTTCATAATTATAGCATCACAAGCATTTCAATAATAACAAACAATGAATTGTCTTCAGGTCATATTCTCTGATGAAAAAAAGTGGAACTTAGATAGACCAGATGGCTATCGATACTACTGTCGTGACCTTAGAAATTCAAATTTTGGGGATATAGTCTATTGCTGGGGGGTTATTTCTTTAAGTGGTTGCCTCGAATTCCAGTTTCTATCTACGTGAATGTATAGTACAGAGTACATTACTGTTCTTATCTGTAGGTTGCTCCTTTTCTTAAGAAAATAATGAAAAAATATATTTTACAACAGAACAATGCTAGAATTCATGTCAGCAGACAGAGGATGGAATGGTTCCGTAAACAATCTATTGAGGTTTTATCGTGGCCAGGTTGCTCTCCTGATATGAATATTATTGAAAACATTTTCCCAAACGAATTCCCCATTCTTGTCCGAAGATTATATTCAAAATACCAGACAGTTTACCAGTGCTGGAAATTTGAAATTAAAAATGATCGAAGAGTGGGTGAAAATAGAGGGAGAAATATTAAATAATCTTGATAAGAAAATCAAAGACCGAATATTTACTTCAATAAGGGAGGTTTGCTAAGTTTTAAGTATAAATATTTTTGGTAAATAAAGCTTCTTATTGAATAAAAATGATCAGACTGGTGCTATAATTTTGCAAGACAAAAACCTTAATTTTTATACTGAAGTCAAAACTGCGCTAACAATTTGAAAAATTTGCAGTTATTTCTGTTCTTTTACGTTAATACTACACACAATGAAATGAATTGTCATTTATATTTTTGTTCAATTTATAATAAAAAAAAATTGAAAAAAGAAAAAAGTGAATTTAGTACAATTGGTCTGAAAAAATTACAATTTTTTGTGAACGTTAGTACAATTTGTTAAGACCAATTTCCCATCCCTGAAACAGAAAGAGAGAGAGAAAGAACCGAGACAGAGAGAAAAAAACTAGAGATTATTATTATTTGCAATTAATAAATATCAAACAAATGTATAAATGTTATTGCAAATATTTAATAAAAATATTTATTCATTCATAAATTAATAAAAAACAAAAAAAAATTAATAAAAATTAATAAAAAACATGTGACAATAAATTCTTTCTTGCTCTACCCAACTTAACAGCAGAGCAATGCAACTAAGAATGCATGAACAGCGGCTAACAAATTCAATTCAATTAACACCACTCAAGGCAGGATATCATAGACCAAGATACAAAAGGGGAATACAGGATATAAAGCAACTACAAGGCATATATTGGTGACACTTTTAAAGAAAGAAGCTCTAGCTGCAATTGAAAACAACATATTTATTACACACACCACACACACCAACAACAATACCTGTTGAGAGAAGAAACCTACTGGTAGCCTTGACATCAAAAGCACCCTTGAGCACTCATAGAGGCCCGTTGTGTCGCCACAATCTCTGAGTTCCATTAAACTGGAAAAGAAGTTCGTTTGTGCCAGGGTTTGACATTAAAAGCTTGACTACCCTATGCTAGAAAACCAATCCGAAAATTTTATAAATAAAGTCAAGACATCAATGAATGATAGCTCCCTCCTAAAGCTAACAAGAATTGAAGAGGGCCAAATACCTTTAAATCGCCGTAATCTAGTAGAATGTGTTGGTTTTATTAGACAGCAAGATAGGGTTCGTATCCCAGACCAGATATACATACATAATTGGCCATTACAACCCTTCAGCCAGGATTACGACCTAGCTTCTCACACCACTTATGTTGTGTGCGTTAATTTTTAAACATAAGTGGCGGGACCTACAGTTTAAAGTCGACTCTGAATGACAGATCTTAGAGAAGCTTTTCATGGCAATTTTTACTCTCAGAGTCTGCTCAGAAATCTGCTGAGAGGAAGTCGCCGAAGAAATATTTTTCGTTTTGATGTCTGACCTGGGATACGAACCCGGGCCTTTTGTCTAATAAGCCAACACACTGCTCACTAGACCACGGCGACTTCTATCTCAGGCCAGACATTAAAATGAAAATCTGAAAATATTTCTTCGGCGACTACCTCTCAGCAGACTTCTGGTAAAACCTTTGAGAGTAAATTCAATTGCCATGAAAAGTTTCTCAAAAATCTGTAGTTCGGAGTCGACTTTAAACTGTAGGTCTCGCAACTTATGTCTAAAATTAACGCACACAACATAAGTGGTGTGAGAAACCAGATTAATAATCCTGACACAGGGTTGTAATGATCAATTATGTAAGTATCTAGCTCGCAAGAGATGGACATTCACAAAGAAATTTGACAACAGACCCGTATCCATGGCAGAAGTCGATAGATGGAAGCTGCATTCTTTCCGTGCGTCTTCCCATAACACAATGATCGGTAAGCCTGGCCATTGTAAACACGATGACATTGCGATTAAGTCCGAGCAATTGAAATGGTACTCTACTAAGAAACAATGATGCACAGGCACAAAGATGGAAAGAATATAGCCAAGGAATTAGTATCTGATGTATCTCAAAAGCCCTTCCCTTGCAAAACAAAAAAACTTAAAATTGACAGGAGAGTCATTGGATTAACAGTCCTTGGCCGATGGCGAATCTGCACTCCTACTGTAGTGTATAGCAGGCCGAGGTAATGGCAAAGCAGCAGTGAGGTCTTAACTGCCATTGCGGCTAACTGTATAGTTGGTGAACTTGTTAGGGCATACATAACTGGTCACTACAATTCTTCAGACAGGATTACAAACTAGCATTTCACACCACTTATGTTAATTAATTTTATACATGAGTAGCAGTAGCTACAGTTTAAAATCGACTCCGAACGTTTGATGCTTGAGAAACTTTTCATGGCAGTTTCATTTACTCTCAGAGTTTTTCCCAGCAAATCTGCTGAGAAGAAGTCGCCGAAGGAATATTTCCTTTCATATTTTGATTTGGTAATGAACCGTGATCTCACGTCTAATAAGCCAAAGATATATTCTTAACATACAGTAGCGAGCACAAAAAATGCAACATAATAAAAAAAAATAGTTAAAGTAGGTTATTTATTTAATTATAATTGAAAATTTCTTAAATAAGTTATACAACATGTGTTTTGTAATAGAAGCAGCTCTTAGCTGACAGCAAAACTGCAATCATTAAAGCCTTAGAAGAAGGAAAATCCATGCGTGAAGTTGGACACCTCTTTGGTGTAAACCAATCAACCGTATCTCGATTTTTCTTGAGAAATAGTGTGGAAAGGAAACCAGGTAGTGGTAATCCTCGAAAAATGATTGCACTGGTTAAAAAAGATCCACGAAAGACCGCAGTGGACGTTGCTAATTTCGCAAATGGGAGTCTCTATAGGCGTTCACACTGTTCGCCGTAGGTTGAAAGAGGCTAATTTGCATGTGAGACGACCCGCAAAGAAACCTCTCATCAGTGCAATCAATAAAAAGAAGCGCCTGGAATTTGCAAAACGTTACAAGGATTGGTCAAATGAACAATGGGCTAAAGTCTTGTGGAGCGATGGAAGCAAATTTAATTTGTTTGGCTCCGATGGGATAAATTTTGTTCGAAGACCGCCTGGACAGAGATATTCTCCAAGATATCAATTTCCAACCGTAAAACATGGCGGTGGATCAATAATGGTGTGGGGTAAGGAACGATATGTTTAGAAAAAATTATTGATTTTACGTCACGTATTTACAGGTGCGTTTTCCCGTGATGGGGTAGATCCCTTAACTCAAATCGATGGAAAAATGAACGCCAAGAAGTACTGTGAAATCCTTGGAGAGTCGTCGCTTAGCTCGAAACTTTTTAAGCGACAATGTTTGTCAATGTTTTGGATTGGCCATCACAGTCTCCCGATCTAAACCCCATAGAAAATCTATGGGAGCTATTAGATCGGGAAGTTAAGAGGAAACATCCGTCAAATAAGAGGCAATTAGAAGAAATTTTGAAAAGTGAATGGGAGAAAATATCCATTCACATACACATTAATAGCTTTAGTCGACTCTATGCCTTCTAGGTTGCAAGAAGTCATAAAAAATAAGGGCTACGCCATTAAATATTAATTTTAAGATTTTTTTTTTTTGTAAGAATTTCTATTTCATTTAAATAAACACATTAAAATTTATGTTGTTGCATTTTTATTGCTCCAAATTGCAAAATAATCTATCATTAATTAAAAATATTCACATAATGTTATCGATAATAGGTATCGATAACTGTAGGGATTAATAACCCAAAGAAATATTTTGAACTGGTCACCATTTTTTTAAAATTATCGCACTTAAAGATAATTTTACCCAACGTTGCATTTTTTGTGCTCGCTACTGTATATTAATTCACTTCCTTTAGGCTCATTACTCACTCATTACTTCATATTTTCTCGATAGTCTAATGGAGTCATCATTTCTTGATAGCAGTTCGTTAACCAAAGTATCCTTATTGTTAGTAAGGTGACCATGAATGCAAAGCCCAATTGTCTTGATCGGTATAATCAAGATTTGTCAGTTTGTGGGCAATGCTTCATATGATATCATAAATAACAGGTAAGGGTGGTCAAGGGAACTTAGATTTTTCCCACTTTCAACTTCATTTTGGATATGTAAAAGCACCATCATTAACTTCTATGAAGGATGGCAAGTCCTTGACATATTTAAAAAAAAAAAGTATTTATTTATGTTTGTCACTGTAATCGTATAAAAAACTAATCTTTTAACATGAAATTGTTTAATTTCTGGAAAAATTTCCTCTAACAGTCTGCAATTAAAAACTGTTTTAGAACGTAAACTCTATTACCTTTTGGAAATTTTCTAATTTCTTACAAATTATGACACACACAGAGAGGGAGATACTTTTGACATAAATTTTGTGGATGGAAGAGGAGAAGGAGGAGGAGATTGTACACTTCGTTTGTAAGGTTATGTTTAGTAAGGTTATGTTTGTATCATTTTTTGGCCTGGTTTTTATTTCTAAAAATAAAGTTTCTTAAAAAAATTTAGTTGCCACTTAAGTGGCAATTTTATCCACCCATTTTTGTTAGCCATAAAACTATGAAAATATTTTTCTTAGCTTCACACCCCTACACACACTCTTGCTTGCCATCATATTCCTTCATAGCTTTTAAGATTCCCTTACAACAACGCCATCACTGGATGTGTTCTTTAAAATTTTTTTTTCCTTTTTTTTTTGTGGATGCTCAAGACATTGTTGCCATCAATGGCAGGGAAAGGGAATGCTACAAGGGTAAGCAACATTTACTTTACAACGAACAAACAACATTAATTATGGCTGTCAGTGACAACAGTTACTGTGGTAATGTTGTTGTCATAACAGAACAAGTGCTTTAAGATTTAAACACCAAACACGGAAACAACACAAGCAACTGTAGCTTGTGCCGAGAGAAGACAATGGAACAGAAATGGTTTGCAAGAACTAGGGATACAAAAATTTTTTTCTTTGCTGTTGCTGTTGTTGTTGTTGTTTGGTAACCAAAAACCAAAAAAGAAAAGGATTTTCGTTTCATTTTTGTTTTTTTTTTTGTCCATGAAACTGATAGTGTAACAGATTTTTTGAAAACTAATTGAATTGGGTTTCATTTTAATTATGTGACAATGTTGCGACAAGCAATGACACAAGCATACCCCGTTTTCACCAAACTTTAGCTTGTCAGACTAATAATCCACACCCCACCCACAATGTCACTGCAAACTATGGAAACTATTCTACTTAACACAAGCAATGATATTTAAAGGAAAATTTTTAAAAGTTCCCAGCAAATATATCCACATAATACATAAATAATGCTTGTTTCATCACAAGGGGGCAGTATGGCTGCTTAAGTGCTTTGGTATTACAGCTACTCCACTCCAACCTAGCTACCAATCTACTTTACTTAGTTAATTGCTCATTACAAGCCTTTGCACGGGATTATTTGTATACAGAAAATCTTTGGAAATCTTTGCTGAAAATGACTTCATTAATCCGAGGCTATTTGAAAGCAACACAGTTTTTTTTTGCCAAAAATCGTTCTATACTCTAATGAACTAACGCCGTGGTCTAGGAGGTAGTGTGTTGGCTTATTAGACGAAAGACCCGAGTTCGAATCCCAGGTCAGACATCAAAACAAAAATTTGAAAATAAGTTTTTGGTGACTTCCTCTCAGCAGATTTCTTGAAAAAACTCTGAGAGTAAAAAATTTCCATGGAAGGCTTCTCAAAAAATCTGTCGTTCGGAGTCGACTTTAAACTGTAGGTCCCGCCACCCATGTATAAAATTAACGCACACAACATAAGTGGTGGGTAAATAGTCCTAGAACAGCTTCGAGCATCTGATGAAGTGAATCAACTGCCAAAGTTAATCATATATGATGTCCATATCATCTATATAGTAAGCGCCAAGGTGACCTTTATATTCAATGAGCTTCTGAGGGTTGGTCATTTGCCATCTATTTGGAAGAATTCGTTTATAATTCCTTTGCATAAGTCGGGTAATAGATCTAATATTTCCAATTACAGGGCTATTGCCAAGCTCAGTTCTATTCCCAAGTTGATGGAGAAACTAGTGACCTTTTCAATACGAGATCTTTAATATCTCCCTTCCAGCATGGTTTTTTGAAAGGCAGTTCGACTGTTACTAATTTTCTTGAATTTACTACACATGTTTCCAGAGGCTTTCTTGTCGGTGCTCGGACTGATGTAATTTATACTGATTTCAGTAAAGCTTTTGATAGGATTGATCATAGAACTTTGCTTCTTAAACATTCACTAATCGGTATTGCTGATATTATTCATCGTTGGCTAGACTCTTACCTCTCCCTTAGGACTCAGAGGGTATTGTTTAGGAATGTATAGTCTAAGACTGTATATGTTACTTCTGGTGTTCCGCAGGGTAGCCATTTGGGTCCTTTACTGTTTTTAATGTTTCTGAATGATCTTCCGTCTGCTCTTTCTGATTGTAATATTCTGATGTATGCTGACGACGTTAAATTATTTTATACTTTTGATGATGATCATGGCCAGGCTGTTCTTCAGCGAAATATTGATTTTGTTTGTTACTTGGTGCAGGATCTGGTGTAATGGATCTTAATTTGAGAAAATGTAAATGCATGGTTTTCTCTCGTGGTGGTGTAATCTCATTCACTTATGTGATTAATTCTTGCCCTTTGGAAATTGAGCCTTCATATCTTGATTTAGGAGTATTATTGGATATTAAATTGTCTTTTATTGATCATATTAGTTTGATGATTGGCAAGGCTCGAGCTGTTCTTGGTTTTGTGAAAAGATGGGCTAGGGAATTCATTGATCCTTATATAACAAAACTACTGTACATTTCACTTGTTAGGCCTATTTTGGAGTATGCGTCTGTTATTTGGAATCCATACTATCGTTGTCATAGTGATTCAATCGAGTCTGTGCAGAGACAGTTTTTATTATTCTGTTTATCCATATGAGGATAGATTAGCTTCGGTAAAACTTCCAACTTTGGGACGCAGAAGGTCTGTTTTAGGTGTTTGTTTTGTTTTCAATGTGGTTAAAGGTGATATCGATTCTGAGTTTTTGCTTTCTAACCTGAATTTCAGCATTCCTGCAAGATTTTCACGGCACTATCGTCCTCTTTCTTTAGATTTCTATAGATCGAATTATGCATGTAATTTTCCTTTTCGTAGATTATGTAATGATTTTAATTTGCATTATGATTTTATAGATTTTAATTGTAGTGTTTGTAAGGTAAAGCGTGGCTTGTATACTGGCATTAGTTTATAAGTTATTATATAAAAATGTATTTTTCCTTCTTGTCTCAAATTGTTCCGTTTCATTGTTACCTTATTCAGCTTGTGATTAAGTTCTGTAGCTGTTTTATGTTCTCGCTGCCATAACTTTTCCCTTAGCCGCTGCAGTCCGGACTGTAGTGTGTACGTGTAACTACGTAATGGGGACGAGCCCTCCGCGGTCGGGTGAGGGTGGGTGAGTGTGAGGCCCGGACAAAAAAAAAAAATAATAATAATGGAAAATAATTTCATTCAAACGGCTGCCTCGGCTGGCCATGCAGTAGCCTACGCGATCGGTCCAATTTTTAAGCACATTATCGACAGAGGCTTGGATATGTGTTCAAGACTTTATCTTAAGTGTTATAAGAATACAAAAAAGTCTCTTGATAGTTGGCAGTTGATAGTTGCTTAAGTACATTTTAAATCATATTTATAAAAATAAAAAAATTTAATAAAAATAAGAATTAAAAGGTCCTGCAAAAAATCCGTTCTAGTTCATGTTGACTAACATCGTATTGACAGTATACTTTATATTGAATTCTATTTAAATATATTACTCATACACACCCATACTAATATTACTCATACGTTAGGGTACGTTACGTTGCATTCCTGTCAGCATTAAATCGTAAAATATTATAAAAACACAACGTCAAAATTTTTCAAATTTTCATCATGATTTTAAAATTTTTCAAAATATTTCATCGAATATATGAAAATAAGAATTTCGACTGCCTGAAGGTGTGTATATGTTGTTAGGATTTACGTAAAATTTTTTCGTTTTTAAATTAATTAAACGCGCTATCAAGATTGTGGTTTTTAACACACTTACATAATCATAAATCACCTACATCCATACGTATGGGTATGTAAGTATGTCAAGGCAACTTTTCACAATAAATTTTAGAATTTTCAATTTCTTCTTCTTGTATTTTCTATCTGTGTAATAAAATACTATTCCATTAATTAATTTCGATAATTTTTATTATTTTCTCTACATGCCAGAAAGAGTATTAGTTTTCCAAAGTATTTTTTCTTTTTTTCTTTTTCTTGTAATATTTGTGGTAGTGTGTGTGTGTGAATGTGTGTGTGTAAAACCAAAAAATCATTCAGCCATAGACACAATTTTCTATTATTTTCACTACATTTTTCTTCGATTTTCTATAACAACTATGCCAAGCATATGTACAGTGAACGTCAGAAGAAACTGTACGAAAAAAATTCACAATATTTTCGAATTTAAATAAAATAAAAATAACGGTAATTTATTAATGCATTCATGTATGTTTTTTTTTTATGGACAGTTTCTTTTGGTGCCTACTGTACGTATGTAGATGGTATTCAAATTTTGTAAACATATTCGCGTAGACAATATTTCATATTTTTATAGAAAAGAAAAGTTTTTCCCATATTTTTTTTTCTTTTTTGTCGGGATTGGAGGAACAGGGAGCGTAGGGGATAGAAAGTTTCCCTTTCTCTCAAAGGAAAAGGACTAAGAAATACTTTTTAATAGAAATGCTGCTGAGCTGAGTACAAGAAACCGATATACTTTCACTAATAAAATGTCCCTATAAAATAATAAAGTTTGCTATCCTTTTTTCTGTGTTAAGCTATATTGTTACCAATACTATGAGAAAAAAAATTTTAACATACATACGTACATACGCATACATACTAGACGAGATATCTTCATGTTAAAGATTTTAAAATACTGACACAGAAAAGCCTTTTCACAACACACTTATACACACATGAATACATTTATAAATACAAACACGAACACAATTAGAACACAAGTTTCATATTGTATGGCAAAAAGTTTCGGGGTTGTTTATTTTTTTTTAAAGCAGCCCTTTAGGCGCCAAAACATCTATAACGAATAATAAATGCGACAATATTTTACATAAAAACTCAATATTGAGCATGTTTAAGAATAGCAAACAGCATAAAGCAACAAAAACAAAAACAAAATGTTGACAACAATCGAAGTAACAGTAACAGCGAAAATGACAAAAAAAACCAGAAGCACAGATCAAATATTACACACTCATACACACCCAACTCCACACATTTACACATACACTTACATGGAAGTCCGCTTAAAATTAAGAGTTTGTTGTGTGTTACAAACGAAAAAAACCAAAAAAAGAAAACAAAAACTGTTGGGCGCGTGTGGAGCTTAAATACATCAGGCTGAAATCAAAAATAAAAACAAAAAAAATCTCAAAGAACCCAGTAAACGAATGACAAACATATACAGAGTCCTCCCCTCCCCTCCCCTCCTCTCCACCTCCTTAGCAGGCAGTTGTATAGCAAAGCGTTTTGAGGCTGATTACTTGGGTGTAGTTGGTAACAAAAAAAAAGGCAGGCTCTGACATACAGAGCAGCCAAAAAAAAAAAAGAGAAATAAAATTACAAAAATAAAGCTGTAACAACAACAACAACAACGACAATAGTGCCGCCAAAAGTAACAGCAACAAACGAAAAAAAGCAAATAAAAAAAGGAAAATAAAGAACAACTGAAATGGAAATGAAAAGGATTTTCCTTTAACACCGGAAATTTTTTTGTTATAGGCGCTGATGTGTCTGCTCAAGGCTTAACAATCGTACGATGACAACAAACATTTATTTCAGAGAACAACAACAACAATGCTAACAAGAAAATAATGAAAAAGTTGTGAATTATTCTTCTTCGTTTCTTCGTTTCTTTTTTCCTTTTTTTTTGTGTTTATTTGTGGAGGTGGAGGGCTTTCAAGGGATTTTTTTTTTTCGTTCAAAAAATGTTTAACAAACTGAAATTTCCGCTACAGGTACCTTAATGTTACAAAAAAAAGAATTTAAGTTATGAAATATGAATTTATGGTTAAACCACAACCATTATTGTTAGAAGTTTTAAATTCAAAATGTGGCACTACGGCCTTAATTTCTTGAGGTTAAAGAATTCATTTCAAAAAACGTTACACTACTCCCACTAAATCTTACCATTTGACAGTTGACGCCTGTCAAAGTTGGAACATCCTACATATGTGTGCGTATGTGCATGTGTTATGGTAATGATCGCTAAAACCCACTGGACCGAAGTTTATTCTTCAAAATGCTGTCACTTGCAAGCCCTGTTGTAAACTTTACAATATCTTAAGCCAACCACATGGCCTCCGGTCTTATAACAATAATTTACAAAATAAATATGAAATCAATTTAAGCAAACAAAACTTTCTGTTTCTTATCCAGTCATTAATTTGAAATGAAAAATTCTTTCAATAAATTTCGTAATTATACTCTTAACTTAAGGCAGATTTAATTGCAATACAATGACATGCCATGCCATCTCAACATGCTACATAAAAGACGTCAATATTATGTCTATATACAGTAGCGAGCACAAAAAATGCAACCCATGTGCCGTATGATCTTTAATAAGATCTCTTTCAAAATAACGGTAACAAATTTTTCAATTTTCTTTTGCTGCTAATTCTTTCAATTCAATAAGTTTTCAAAGTAACCACAGTTTATTCCAAATTCTGCTTTAAAAAGTTAAATATTTTTGAATTAGTGAAAAAAGTGCAAATTTTTAGCGAGCAAAAAAAATGCAACATAATAAAAAAATAGTTAAATTAAGTTATTTATTTAATTATAATTGAAAATTTCTTAAATAAGTTATACAACATGTGTTTTGTAATAGAAGCAGCTCTCAGCTGACAGCAAAACTGCAATCATTAAAGCCTTAGAAGAAGAAAAAATCCATGCGTGAAGTTGGTCACCTCTTTGGTGTAAATCAATCAACCGTATGTCGGATTAAATCTCGATTTTCCTTAAGAAATAGTGTGGAAAGGAAACCAGGTAGTGGTAATCCTCGAAAAACTACCTCCCGCCAAGACCGCCAGATGATTGCACTGGTTAAAAAAGATCCACGAAAGACCGCAGTGGACGTTGCTAATTTCGCAAATGAGCAAATGGGAGTCTCTATAGGCGTTCACACTCCACTTCGCCGTAGGTTGAAAGAGGCTAATTTGCATGCGAGGCGAACCGCAAAGAACCTCTCATCAGTGCAATCAATAAAAATAAGCGCCTGGAATTTGCAAAACATTACAAGGATTGGTCAAATGAACAATAGGCTAAAGTCTTGTGGAGCGATGAAAGCAAACAGTCTCCCGATCTAAACCCCATAGAAAATCTATGGGAGCTATCAGATCGGGAAGTTAAGAGGAAACATCCGTCAAATAAGAGCCAATTAGAAGAAATTTTGAAAAGTGAATGGGAGAAAATATCCGTTAACACATTAATAGCTTTAGTCGACTCTATGCCTTCTAGGTTGCAAGAAGTCATAAAAAATAAGGGCTACGCCACTAAATATTAATTTTAAGATTTTTTTTGTAAGAATTACTATTTAATTTAAATAAACACATTAAAATTTATGCTGTTGCATTTTTATTGCTCCCATGAAATTCGCACTCTTTTTAATAAATGACAAAATAATCTGTCATTAATTAAAAATATTTACATAATGTTATTGATAATAGGTATCGATAACTGTAGGGATTAATAACCCAAAGAAATATTTTGATGTGGTCACCATTTTTTTAAAATTATCGCACTTAAAGATAATTTTACCCAACGTTGCATTTTTTGTGCTCGGTACTGTATATAGTGCGTTGTCAAAAGAAACAAAACACTATGGATAAAATTAAGGAGAGTGCACGAAAAAATTTGATAATATTTTGAAATTGTTTATAATTTTTGTTTTTAATTTTTTCAATTTTAAAAGCTTGAAATGAAACAATTTTAAAATAAAAATAACGGTAATTTATTAACGTATACATTTTCTTTTGACGCTCACTGTACTATATTGAATTAAAAACCTTATGAAACACAAAAGGGATAATTTTAATTGACCAACAAGTCAATAATGTGTTGCAACAATAAGGAAAAACATGGCAAGCCTTAAAGCCAACAAGAATTTCATGCAACTTATTTATTCCATTCACTGGCTCCACTCTGCCCTTATAAGCAGCTTACAAATGTCCTTGAAAACACAGATTCCTCACAATGAAATCGATTTAAAGCTTTCAGATGATGGTTTCATTCATGAAGTGTTCATAGGTAAATGTAGCAGCACGACTTTAATTAGGGTGGGAGGATGCATTCCAGAAACTTCAACTCCCTTTTAATAAAAATTTCCTTTTCACGTTCTAAGAAAATCCCACAGATCGTTTGTTATTTGTAATGTTTTTTTTTACTAAATTTTGTTCATGAAATTACCAGGATTTTAAAACAAAATTTGCAAAAATCAAAATCTTCAAGAAGATTTTCCATTTAAAAAATCAAATTTACTTTGAATAAAAGTCTTGCATTTCAAATGTTCAAAAAAAAAGTGAATGTAAATATGTATACCCAATACACCAAATAGTCTAAAACAAAGTGGATTCTAAAAATTGAATCAAAAAGAAAAATGTTTTTGTCAAATTCAAGAATCAAAACCTAAAAAATTGAAGAAGATTTGATTAATGGAATCGCTAGAAAAGCATTGTTGACGTGTGGTATATACCCTGCCCTCCTATCTTGTTTTTCTATGCCGCTTTCATAAACCATCCCAAATAATGTGGTTTCCTAAATGCAACGAATTCTGGTCATTGCCAAGGGGGAACTTTGTTTCATTAGGATAGAATGCTAAGATTACTAGGGACACTCCTAAATACATTATCAACATTATCATCAACCTTATAATTCTGTTCAAGGATAGAGACGAATTGTACAATTCAACCGACGCTTAAGACTCTCAGTTGTTAAATATCCTTTGGCTTAAGTAGTATTTATTTTGTGAAAGGTTTGCTTAAGCGACCATTGCTTTTGCATCACCCAAATGCGCGTAAATACATAATACATATCGACACCTCAATTCTATAACGTTCTACAACTGCTTAGAACGTTTTTAATGTTCTTCTTTTTAAATGCTACGTTCTCTAACTTAAATTCTGTCAAAATTAAGTTAAGATGCGCCGATCCATTCCGACGTCATAACTCAAACACACACTTTTTCGACTTGGAATGTTATCGAACAGAGGCGTCGATATGTACATACGTAATTGATCATTACAACCCTTCAGTCAGGATTACGACCTAGTTTCTTGCACCACTTATGTTGTGAGCGTTAATTTTATAGATGAGTGAAGGGACCTACAGTTTAAAGTCGTCTCCGAACGACAGACTTTTTGAGAAGCTTTTCATGTCAATTTCATTTGCTTTCACAGAGTTTTTGCCAGAAAACTGCTGAGAGGAATTCACCGAAGAAATATTTTCATATTTTCGTTTAATGTCTGGCCTGGGGTTTGAACTCGGGCCTTACGTCTAATATGCCAACTCACTACCTACTAGGCTACGTCGACTTCTATACGCGTAAATAACTTTTCACAAATTTCCCACAAAAGTGAAGATTCAAATGTGGCCACCTTTCAAGCTCATTATAGGCTAATTTTAATTGCCACAATCAACTTGCTGGACATGGGATTAAGACAAGTTTCTAAATCAAAGTCAGGAGTCAAGAGAAAACATTACAACCACACACTTTCGAAAATATTTCTTTTGTTTGAGAAATTGTGGCAAATAAACCGAATTTAATTTGAAGTCGCCGTGGTCTAGTGGGTAGTGTATTGGCTTATTAGACAAAAGGCCCGGCTTCGAATCCCAGGTCAGACATCAAAACGAAAAAAAAATATTTCTTCGGCGACTTTCTCTCAGCAGATTTCTGGCAAAGGCTCTGAGAGTAAAAATTGCCATGAAAAGCTTCTCAAAAATCTGTCGTTCGGAGTCGACTTTAAACTGTAGGTCCCGCCACTCATGTATAAAATTAACGCACACAACATAAGTGGTGTGAGAAGCTAGGTCGTAATCCTGACTTAAGGGTTGTAATGGCCAATTATGTATGTATGTATGTAATGGATTTTACAGTGTTTTAAACAATTGGGGCTTCGTTTGACTACACTAGTACGCATTTTGCATTTGAACTTGCATCGTCATTCATATAAAATCCAACTCAGAAGGCAATTAAAACCGGCTGACAGCACCGTAGATATGCTAACTGGGTGCTAAAGCAACAGCTTTTCAAGGCTAAGTTTTCTTGCAAAAAGAAAACCTTTCTCAGCAAGGTTAGGTTAGGTTAGAGGACGTGTCGGTTAAGACAAGTACAGTACCCGGAGGTCGAAATTGACCCATTGGACAATGTCCTTAGAGAAGGAAGGAAATAGAGGATATATGATGAAAGGAGGGAATGTAGGCAAGAATGTAGCTTCATTCTAACTAAGGGGTTATGTCCACAAATAAAATTGTCTCATGTACATACAAAAGTTTGGGAGAACCTAGTACTGATTCCTTGAAAAGCCAATGCATTAGAAAAAAGTGGCTTATTTCGTTCGCATTATTAACTGTCGCCGTAGTCTAGTAGCTATTGTGTTGGTTTATTGGTCATAAGGCTTCAGTTCAAGCCTCAGATCAGACATCTCCAACGAAACATAATACGAAAAAATATTCTTTCAGCTATTCCCTCTCAGCGGATTCCCTGCAAAAACTCTGAGTTGAAGTTAAATTGTAGATGCCGCTATTGATGTATAAAATTATTACACACAACATCAGTGGTGTAAGAAGCTAAGTCGTTATTATTGTCTGAACGAAATATTAGATCACAATTTTTTACCTTTAATTAATGACAGGACTTTCTGTGACTTTAACAAGCTGATTTCACAAACCATCTAACCCTACTGATTTTGGCTTTATTCATGAAAAGTTTGCAGAAATTGTAATTCAAAGTACTGATGACTTGATCTTTTCATATCACACGCTAATAATTTCCTAACTTTGAAGCTCCTGAAAAACTGCATTTGTCAAGTTATCACCAAGATATCCTTCCTAGTATGAGAAAACAAAAATTATCTCAAAAGGAGTGACTTTTGCGTTCAATATTTTGGACCAACTGGGATGTTTCCTCATATATCAGTGCATTGCCTTAATCAAAAGTTTGGCTATCTTTGTCATCCATGTCTTTCTCTCGCTTTATTACTCTATCTCTCTCTCTCTCTTTAACGGTATATAAAATGTCACATAAATGTCTTAAACGGCTGTTCTATTTCAACATCCTTTTCTTCCAATTTGCATTTTACTCACAGGATTAGAAAAAAAATCAAAAAAAAAAGTAAAGCATGAGTGCCGTATTACAATATTAAAAATGAAATACAGACTGTGAATGGCAAATTCAAAAAAAGAAAAGAAAAGAGTTCCTAAAATAAATGTGATTTTGTACATCACAAAGTGCCATAGACAGACAGAGAGAATAAGAAAATATTTAAGGATTATCCCTTTGATGTCTTCATAGAACACAAATGAAATTATTGGATTTGAATGCAAAAGAAAATATTTTGAACCCCCTTCTTTCAAGAGAGAGAGAGAGTGAGAGAGAGATTATTCAACAGATGAGTACGATGAGGCCTATAAAAAATTTATTCTTAAAACTGAAAATCTAATAAAATCTACAATAAGTTATTACCTTAAGGGAGCCGTATTTCATTTTGTAAACACAAATTTGCTGTTCACAATTGATGGTGGACAGAGTTGGTAGGCAAAGCATAAACAAATAAACGAAATAAAAAACGGAAAACTCTTTGGCAACAACCTACCACTCTCCTCTGTCTCTCTCTCTCTCTCTCTCAAGGCTTTGTTTTAGGCCCATCTACCCTAGCTCAGCATTAATACTTAATGTCTGCTTCTGTCAAATTTTATTCACTTGAAATTGAAATGTTTTTTTTTACCTGTTACCTGTAAATGTAAGTGTGTGTGTAGCTGTTTTTAATTTAATTTTTTACTTCAAGTAACTGGATTTTTCTCAACATTTTCAAAACGAAATTCTTGCTTTTTATAAAGTTTACTAAAGAATTTAAAGCATTTACACTGTACAGCAAAAGTAAGTATCTAAACGTTTGAAATGAAAAAAAAAATCGAATAGAATTTCTTAATTTTATTCGGGGCTCAAAAGAGAAACTTATAGGAGAACCTTATTAAGAAATTCAGATCTATAGGGCACAGGAATATAGGGTAGAGACTTTGAAGTGCATAGCAGGCGGATCATACTAGTAACCGTACAAAGAAGTTCGGCCTTAATTCCAATAAAACTTTTAATCCAGGAGAGATTTAAAATACAACAAAGAAGTTCGGCCTTAATAGTGGTATCGTCTTATAGAACGCTCGCAGATGACAATTTTTAATGTTCAGCGGACCAATTCCAATAAAACGTTTAATCCAGGAGAGATTGCAAATACAAGCAGAACGACGATAAGGACGGAATTAGACTGAACCCAAAGGCAGATAAAGGGTACAATGCAAGAGAGAAAAACGTTTATAATGCTGTAATCTAAATGCCTGGCATAGTTACATGCATACATAATTGGTCCTAATAATCCTTTAGTCAGGATTACAACCTAGTTTCTCACACCACTTATGTTGTGTGCGTTAATTTTTATACATGAGTGGAGAGAGCTACAGTTTAAAGTCGGCTTCGAACGGCAAGTATTTTGAGAAACTTTTCACGAAACTTTTTATTTAATACTCAGAGTTTTCTGGCAGAAATCTGCTGAGAGGTTGACGTTGAAGAAATATTTCTTTTCCTATTTCGTTTAAACCGAGGCATCACGTCTAATAAGCCAACACACAACCTACTAGACTACGGCGACTTCTGGCACAGTTACATACTTCCGGAAATACCTAACGACACAGGATACACATTCTTCGAAAGGCCTTATAATTGCTGAAACCATTCTGAATGAAAAGCTAGACGTAACAGAGAAAGGACGAGAGAGAGAGAAAGAGAGAGAGAGAGAGAGTTCTAAGAATGAAGAAGATCCCTAACCCTCTATATGCAATAATGAATACTTCCGGGGAGGAAACAACGACACAGGATACACATTCTTCGAAAAGTCCTATAACTGCTTAAACCATCCTGAATGAAAAGAGAGAGAAAAAGAGAGAGAGAGAGAGAGAGTTCTAAGAATGAAGAAGATCTTCATCCTCTATACGAAATAATGGATACGCGGCCCCTGATAAAAAAATTTCAGGGGAGGAAATAGGCTTTTAGTTGAATCACCACAAACCAGTTAGGAAATTTTATAATGCTTCGAAATTTCCAACAATCGAAAGACTTTATTCCCCTCCCAATAATTCCTCTCAGAGTTGCCTGATTCCAAACAGAGAGTAACATGAACAACTCACATCATAAGTAGGATAAGCAGAGTCTAGCTCTAGGAAGCAAAAAAACTAATTTAACAGGCAACAGGCAACTGCGTTACAGCATCCCAATGCATTTTCCATACAAAGCAGATAAGCCTATTACCCTAGAACTGTTACAGTAGGCCAGCTACAATTTAGCTTCCCGCGCCCTTGATGGGGCCAGAAACTTTCTGTAGGGAGGGGGTAACAGTTTGAAAAAGTATGCTTGGCAGGTAAGCCAGAGAAAGAGAGGCAAAATCACATCTTGAACCAAATGCATTTGAGGCAATCAAAACTTTTGTTGAAAAATTGAAATAAGAGAGGTTATGAGTCCATCATTAGACTATCCAGGAATAAATTGAGCTTGATAACCATTCTATAGACATAGAACTGTAGTCTCAAAGCGTACTTATTCAGAGCTTACATTGATGGCGCTTTAGTTAGAGCAAGATTTGGCTGGTTGGTTGGCTTATAAGCCTTAAGAATTAAGAATGCAGAAAACTATATGAAAGTCATAACCATGGTTGGCATATGAATCCAACACCCATCAAAACCAGCTCTTATTAGCTGCTGCAACAGTTCATCAAAGGGAATGTTAGCATAAACTATTTCGAGAAAGTCACAGCAGTTTAGTAGGCGTGATACTTCGGTAATGTTCGGAAATATTTCTTCGGCGTCTGCCTCTCTACAGATTTCAGGCTAAAACTCTAAGAGTAAATAAAATTGCCAAGAACAGTTGAGGTTGGTAACCATGCTATAGTCATAGAACTGTAGACTCAGAGCACATTTATTCAAAGCGGCGATTGTTTCAAGCCCATCATATAGATTCTGAGGATAATTCTTGCAATTTATTCAATTTAAAAACCCTTAAATATACTGTGAGAGATAAAATTTAATTTAAAATTGATTTCTGCTTTTTTTAAAGTAACTCTAGCAACTGTATTCATATAAATTCTTTGAAGAAAATAAATAAAAATAAAAGAGTTTTTTTTTTATTTCTTTATGATTTCATCTTTGAGTGATAGTAGTTGCGAAATACTTGGCATTCAATCGCTCTCTCACTCACTCTCTTGCCTGGTTTTTTTCTGAGTTGTCATGCATGCTACTGGCAAACATTATTATCCTGTAGGGTTTTCAATTACAATCTTTTTTACATCAACCAAACATATTTTCGTTTTTCTTTTTCTTTCTCTCTTTCTTTTTCTTTTACTTTTTACTGTTGTTTTTTACTGTTCTTTTCAGTTTTTTTGTTTTATTACCCGTAATCGTTAGATATTCTTCATTCACTTGTAAGTCTAGAGGATATGGCCCCCCCTGTTAACGAAAGTCTAATTTGTTTAAAACTTGTTTGGCTGTATGTGTGTGTGTATGGGTAGTATGGTGGGTGTACGTGTACGTGTACATACGATTAAGTTTTTTGAAGCAAATTTGCAAAGACGTTTGAACAAAAAGTCAATAAACGTGACTTTATTGGTTAGCCTTTGAATACAGTAACTAACAAAAGTGGCACATTACAGTTAGAATTAAAATCTTATTTAATAAGTATTGCTATTGCTTTTGTTAAGCACTGTGTTTGTAGGAAGCATGTTACGAAGAAAAATCAGAAGAAATAATTTATAAACGTGTGTAGGAGTTTGAATAAATGCAAGGGTTTTTCCTTTCTTCTTGTTGTGTTTTTTTGTGTTTTTTTCCCCTTTTTTATTTTGTTTCTTATGCCTACAGTTAATATACGAGTAGATTTCTAAATAATTGTCTGTTATCTGTCCGTATATGCATAACCAATATTTTAACAACTGCTCGACTCCATAACGCCTCCATGCAAATATCTCCCTACCTTTGACTCTAAGGGAAGATACAGAATGTTAGGGAGAGAGAAAAGGAAAAAGTAAAGTGACTGGTTGCTTGTCTGGTTGATTATTTGTCAGTCAACTGAGAAATAAACGAAGCAACTAGCCTGCCTGCCAGCCAGCCTGCCTACCATAATACGAGTATCTGTCAGTTTCCATTTACGTGTAACATGCATCTCCTTATTGAAATGAGTATAAAAAAAAATAAACGTAAGGATACGTACGTATTTGATTTAATATATTGAAAGGACAATTTGCTTAAGGCAACATATAACCGGGCGTTGTATGAGTATTTCTGTGAGTGAATGAAAAATGAAACTTTTTGCAATTTTTTTACCTAGAAATTGTGCCTTATACTCCTAACACTCCATACAGCAATCAAACAAACACTCAAACTGATATCATTTACTAGAATCCTTAAATGGCTACAAATTCTTTTACTTTTCCTTTATTTTCTCCTGTCAATGTATCCACACTCGTATTTAAAGTTTGTCTAACAATAGTGACTGATGGCAAACAATTTATATCAATAGAGAATGTTTTTTCCCTCTCTCTCTCTCTTTGTAATGCTTGAACCATTTAGGGACTAGGATATACGTACGTATCCTATATTGAATTGAAAAATAATATCCTTTTTCTCTTCGGCATGAAGGTAAATCATTTAAAAATGAAACTAAAAAATGAACATTTTTTTTTCAAGTATCCTTGAACATCAAATGAGAATATAAGATGATATGGCGATAATAACAATTGAATGAAAATATTTGCTTTTAAAGCTTAATAAGCTTTAAAGCAATCGTTTAAAGATACATACAGGGTAGCTAATATGTATTGCAACCAACTTCAGGTTGTTATCATTTTTAAACCGCTCGTCTAACAGCTGATAGATTTATTTACAAGCTTACAAAAGCATTTTGATCTACTGCATTCAGAAAAAAAGTTACGCGTAATGGAATTCAGGCGTGAATGCTTTATATTTGGCTAGAAAACCACAGGTGGATATCGTTGGAGCCCTCCAGCATTTAAATGTGAATAAATCTTTTGTTTCTTGTACCCTTGCTCGTTACCGTGACACTGGCTGTGTTGCATAGCGTCCAAAAAGTGGACGAAAAAAATGCTAACAATTCCAGAAATGATCGAAATCCATGCCGCAGTGGTAGAAAACTTGCTTGTGAGCTGAACATATCGTGAGAACGGATGCAACATATATTGAAAGAAGAGCTTGGACTAAAGCTATTGAAGTTCCGAAAAGTGCAAGAGCTCACCGATGAACAAAAACAAGTTAGACTGGAAAGAGCCAAGGAGTTACTTCGCTGTTCGCACGGAAGTGCCCAGTTACCGAATTTGGTTTTCTCCGAAGAGAAGTCATTCCAAAGTGAGCAGTGTGTGAGCAAACAAAATGATTGGGTTTACTTGCCAAAGAGGTTAGCTGAAAATTCACACCTGCGATTGGCCACCAGGTCGCCGTAACGGCCGATGGTGACCCCATTCATATTCATCGACCGTGGGGTTAAAATAAATGCCGAATATTATCGGGAAAATGTCTTAAAGATAGTATTAAAGCCCTGGGTAGACAGATATTTCGCCCGCAGACCATGGACATTCCAACAGAACTCAACACCACCGCACTCAGCACGCGTCAACCAAGAATGGCTTAAAAAGGAGATTCCTCGCTTCATTTCAACCGTACAATGGCCACCAAAATCTCCGGATCTCAATCCATAGGACTTTTGCGCCTATGGCATATTGGAGAGTAATGTTCTCACTAAAAAATACACAAAAGGTCGATCATCTCAAAACGGCGCTTCGGCAAGAATGGGCCAAAATACCGCACAGCCACTTTCGTGCAGCCTGTGATGACTTTGTCGGCCGTTTAAAGGCCATAATTCGTACCAAAGGTGGCCAATTCGAACGAATCTAAACGGATTATAAAATTTGATGTTATTTCCAACATTTTTTGCTTTTGAACAATAAAATTAAAAAAATTTTGCACTTTACTTTGTTGCATTATATATCAGCCACCCTGTAGTTAATTTAATTTCATATGTGTTCACGCTGGCCACCCTACTTTTAAGCCTTAGACATAAGTTTAGTTTAAGTATATAAACCACCCCTGTAATTGCCTTTATAATATTGTGAATTATAAACAATTGAATTGAAAAGAGATCTTTATACGATCCACCCCCCAACCCGAAGGTACGTTTTTGTACGAATAAATAATATTTGAATATTTAACACTAATAATTTTGTATTTTTATTCCCCGATTTCTCGCCATAATATTTTATTTTATTTTGTTTTCCCCGCTACCCCCACAATATGAAAAGCATGACTTCTTTTGATTTTGACCAAAAGCAGACAAAAACAAAAAAAAAAAAAAACAAGTGAATGAGTATAAAGGCAGAATAATTTTCGTTTGAGTTTTTGTGACAAGACTTTTGTGGTTGTTTGCCTTACGTTAAGTGGTTAAATGCGTATTACAAAATGCCTTTAACAATATGCAACATAGCATCGCACTTAAGGAATTTCAACAGAGAGAAAAAAACTCTCTAAATGCCCATCATATGTTAGAAAATTACAAGCCATCTATCTGCATACATATGCCGGCAACCAGAGAGCTGTGTAATGTATTTGCCACTTACCACATATGGTTGTACTACGTGCAACACACTCACTCTTTCAAAGTAACAAAAAAAAAATCTAAAACGATTGCCATCAAAGGCATCAAATAAACACCGTTTAGACTACACCAAAAAAAATAAAAAACGCACCAAAAAAAAAACAGAAAAAATGTAAAATGAAACAAGCACAGCCTCATTTCTTGATTTTATTTATGCCATCGCATCAAAATGAGCTCATGGGCAACACCAATGCATGCCCTCAATGGAAAACTTTTTTTCCCCGCTTCGTTTTTTATGTTCTTTTTTCTTTACAATTTTTTAACACAAGTTGTAACGCGTATATGCAATAATAGTTGCATAGTGTTGGTTATTTTTTTTCGCTCACTGGCAAAACTTTGTTTGCCACAAAACGTTGTTATTTTTTCTTCTTTTTTTTTTGCATTTCTGTTGTTGAGCATAAGAAGCGCAATATTTTCGCTGTTTTTTCTCGACGGTGTTGCAAGAAATTGTTACGCTTGCATATGTAAGTTGTTCAGTGGGCCACTGATGTTGATGCCACTGATAATAATCGCTTTTGCTTGGTAATATTGGAGTGCAACAGGCTTGCCATATGTTTAGGAAAAATTTTTTTTATTAGGAAGCCAATAAAAGCTTTACAACCGCAAATGATTAATCAAATGAAATAAAAGTTAACAAAAGCAAAATGCCGGCAATGTTTTTAGCTATTTTAGCTAAGAGTTAGATGAGCTAAGGCAAACAAAATTCAAATATCTTTGACATTTTTGCTAATACAAAAGCTAACATTGATGGTGTTTTAGTTAGATTAAAATTTTTTTAATTGGCCATTAACAACCCATAACCTTCCAGACGCCTACGCCAATTGGTCACACCAATCGATGACAGGACTTCCTCAATTTGTTGCTTTCAACACAAACAAGATCGTCTTCTTCGCCGACTTTCACAGATGCCCGCATTAAATACCCGTTTCGCCGGAGCATCCTCCTCCATTCGAACCAGAGATCAGCAATAAGTATTCAAAACGATGAGTAGGTTCGAGTCATACTTATAATTTCAGATACTTATACGCATTCATACTTATTTTGATATCATACTCATACTACTCATACTCAAAGTTGGAAGTACTCATCGTATTCATACTTAACAATACGCATGATGTTATTGACTTTAACTCGTCTCTACTTAACATTTACACGAAGCACAAAATAAGTATGATTCGCGTACGAACACTGCAATACTCACAAGAAGATTTTTTGTATGCTTTGCTTGTTATCTTTGTCTTTCCTTTCTTCTTTGTTTCTATATGCAACAACAACAAAGGCTGTAAATTTTGATGAATGATTCGAGCCACTCGAATCACTTATAAGTATTATAAGTATTTTTCTAAATTTATGAATCAGAATGAGTAGGCGTATGAATCAAACATATTTGTGAGTTGATGTCAACGTTGTACTCATACTCATTGCTACTTATACTTATAAATCAATTTTGTAGTGAGTACGAATGAATCAGAGTAGATGAATTTCAATTCTGTTGATTCATTCATACTCAAAATTGCAAGAGTGCTTATGAGTAGAGGAAAAACGATTCATAGCTGATCTCTGATTCGAACGACATGGCCAAGGCAACGCCGCTGCTAGATATTAATACTTTGCATAACGTCTATGTCGTTGAGGAGCTCATGCAGCTCACTATTGTATCGGATGCGGATTCCTTATAAGCCTTTAGAATTAAGAACGCAGAAAACTATATGAAGGTTAGAGGACGTGCACCACCTGTCGGTCAAGACAAGCACAGTACCCGGAGGTCGAAATTGATCCGTTGTACCTACCATTGTAACTATATGAAATTCTAATCCAATTTTTATAACCTTGGTTGGTATATGAATCCAAGACCCATCACAATCAGCCCTTATTAGTTGCAATAGCTGATCAAACCGAATGTTATCATAAACTATTTGGTGAAAGTCACAGCAGTCCAGTAGGCGTGAGACTTCGGTCAGAGATCTCCAACTAAACGAAATATGAAAAGATATATTTCTCAGCAGATTTCTGGCCAAAACTCTAGAGTAAATAAAATTGCCATGAAAAGTTTCTCCAAAAAAATTTTTTGTACGGAATCGAGTTTAAAACAGCAGATCCCGCCACTCATGTATGAAAATTAACACACACAATACAAGTGGTGTGAGAAACTATGGTTGTAATCCTAACTAAAGAGTTGTAATGGCCAGTTACATATGTGTTTACGTATAATTGGAGCAAAACAGAAGGCAAAATGCAGATGACAGATGATTGCAGGTGACACTTATGTACTCTTGCTAAAGATCATCAACTTGTGAGCAAAACCTGAATCCTGAGAGTTTAGCATGTACACTTAGTCTTGAGATAAATATCAAGAAAATCAAAAGCAGGATAGCAAACAAGGCTAGCACAGTTGAATACAAAGCTCAATTATGTTAATAAACGAATAAAAATAGGCGCCATAGTCTAGTAGGTAGTGTGTCGGCTTATTAGACGTGAAGCCCAGGTTCGTATCTCAGGTCAGGCATCAAAACGAAAATATGAAAAAAATATTTCTTCGGCGACTGTCTCACAACAGATTTCTGGCAAAAACTCTGTGAATAAAAATAAAATTGCCATAAAGAGCATCTCAAAAAATCTGTCATTCGAAGCCGACTTTAAACTGTAGCTGCCGCTCCTCATGTATAAAATTAACGCACACAACATGAGTGAAATTGAGAAGCTAGGCCGTTATCCTGACTGAAGGATTGTAATGGCCAATTAGGTATATATGTAAACGAATAAAAGCAGACAGAAATAGGCATTTGGACGATTACAATCAATATAAAGAAAAAGAACAAAAATACAGTAGGACCTTGATAATCCGTGATTCGTTAATCCGGCAATATCAATTCTCCGGGATGGAAAAAGAAAATTTTTTGCATCGACTTAATTTTATTTTAGATTTTACATTTTTCTGCATCGTTTAACCGTCATTACATCTATTATCTGTGATTATAAGCAAAAATTTTTTCTATTATTTTGGACTGTTTACTGTTTTCTAACAAAATTATTTCTTTTTTTTATATTTTTGAAACATGTATGTATGTGTATAAAATCCTTGAATTATGTAGTTTTTATATAAATATCTACATATTCATATATTAACTAATAAAAATATCTATTAAAAAACTAGCTGAAATTGGTACTCAATTAACCGGGAAAATCGATTATCCGGAATGCTTCCGATACCGACCATCAAGGATAATCAAGGTCCTACTGTATGTTAATTTCTAAATTCAATAAAAAGAAAAGAAGTGAAAGAGTTTTTTGAGGTCGCCGTGGTCTAGTGGGTAGTGTGTTGGCTTATTAGACGAAAGACCCGAGTTCGAATCCCAGGTCAGACATCAAAACGAAAATTTGAAAATAATTTTTCGGTGACTTCCTCTCAGCAGATTTCTGGCAAAAAAACTCTGAGAGTAAAAAAATTGCCATGGAATGCTTCTCAAAAAATGTGTCGTTCGGAGTCGACTTTAAACTGTACTCATGCATAAAATTAACGCACACAACATAAGTGGTGTGAGAAGCTAGGACGTAGTACAATGGGTCAATTCGACCACCGAGTACTGTACTTGTCAGAATTGACAAGTACACGTCCTCTAACCTAACCTAACCTAAAGAAGTGAAACTTGTCTAGATTTGAATACCAGGAATCTCAGAGAATTAGGGAAAACTCAAGGAGCATACGCAAGCCGCTTGCATAACAAATTAAAGCGGAGTGCCAAACAAGTCTCTAAGCAAACTAAGCTTAAAACATTCAAAGTACTACCTATTTGTACGGTCTAATCTGTTTTAAGGGCAGCAAATACCGACTAATTTTGAATACAATTACGAAAGTTATTTTAGTCCAAAGCCATCAAGAAAAACAGTCTCTCAAAACCTTAAACAACAAAGAATTTTCAAGCCCTCATGCTTGTATTTCTTCCAACAAACCATGCTTCAAGATGCCATATTGTTGAGTTTCAAAAGCAAATTAAAACATTTGAAAAAATTTTTTTTCGAATGGCAGCTCTTGCAGAAGCCAACGACAAGCCAGTTTAATCACACTAAAAACTTTATTTCAAGCGCTTTAATGATATTGCTTTGGCATCCCTATATTACCTCTTGGGGCCGGATAGGCTGACACTTCAATGAAATAAAATGGAGACAAAACTATACAGAAAGCAACAATAACAACAAAAAACAGCAACAATAACAACAACAACAACAAGACAAACAATCCTATACAAATGCATTTTTGTAAATGACATGAAACACTCTGACAAAAAAAAAAGGACGTAAAAAATGAATTTTTTTCTTCTTTTTTTACTTTCACTTGTGCTATATTTTGTTTTTCACTGTATTTTTTTGTGTTTTTGTCTCCCAATATAAAACATTTTTTTCAAGATTTTTTTTTGTGTGTGTATGTGTGTTGTCTTCACAAATATAAACGAGGCGACCATGACCATAATTCCATATACTGACTGAACTACGTTTAACTCTACACCCACACCCATAAACACACAATGTGCCCATGTGCGTTTGTATGCACATGTAACTGTAAAAGAAAGAGAGAGCGAGTGAGGGCGAAAATCCATGTGTGTGTGTGTAGGTGGCTGCTTTAAAATAAATTCTATGGCACACCAACACCGTTAGTACATTGTTGCCAGCATAACACATATGCCTGTGAAACATTCATTTCAAGAATGGATAAGTGAGCCTGTGTGTTGCTCGAAGAGAAGAGAAGAGGAAAGTAGTTAGTTTTTCTATGTTGATTATTACATTTTTACGGTTTAACGACTTTATATTGTACATACACACACACATACATATATACATTCATGTGTGAGTGTACCCTCACACATGTGTATACGGCTTTGTAAAGCTATAGGTAAGGCTAGAGAGATGCTATTTTTTTTTATTTTTTTGTTTGGTTTTTATTTACTATGGTCTATGGGGTGGCTGTATGGGACACAGGACAAAGGCCAGTTTTGTGGGTTACATTTATGATTCTCTAAAGTATTCTCGATATGATCAATAAGTTTTCTTTTTTTTTACTATAATCGTTCAACCAGCAAACAAAAAAATATGAAATACAATATCAATATTGAAATGCAACGAACGACACAAATAAAATCCAAAAAATGCCAAGTTAAAGCTGCCATCAATTCCGACGTTTCTCTGTTTTCTGCTGTCGGTTTACACTGAGAGAAGAGTCGCATGATATTTGGAGCATAAAACCTGATAAAAAGGTTTCTCTCTCTCCCTCCATAAGCAACACAGGCATTCCTTGTATGTATGAATCAGGGATGGAAAAGTTGGTACAATTGTACTTTTTTTAGCACTATTTGAAAGTTAAAAACACCATAGCTTCTTAATGAATTATTTAGCACTATTTAAAAATTTTCCTACATTATTACATTTTACTCAAATTTTCTCTCTCATCACAGTGTATAATTTTTTGTTTCCGTTTCATTTTCATATGGCAACTTTTATTGTGAATGTTTTACTAATAATGGCTAGTTTTCTGTTGTGTATCATAAATAGTGATTTAAAATTTAGATCTCGTAAACTTTTGTATCCCTTTATAGTTAAGTATTCAAGTAAGTTGTTAGGTTTACCTATTATATATACAAGCATAGCTGCCAGATTTACCGATTTAACGTGATTTTGACGATTTTCTGCTCCAAAAATATTATCTTGACGACATGACGATTTATGCCCTTGCATTTTAAAGATTTTTAGAAATTAAAAAGTTACATCATATTCCTCATTTTAGTACATTAAAAGCCTTTTTAAGCTTTGTAGTTGTTACAATTTCTGCTATTATATTTTTAAGTTATTTCTGTAAAAGTAAAGTGTTTCTGTAAAAAATTACAACTTCTGAAAATTACAACTTCTGAATAACATGACCATAAATATTTTTTTGCGGTTGCTGACAATTTAAAAAAATTCCAATATACAGTAGCGAGCACAAAAAATGCAACACTGTGCCATATGATCTTTAATAAGATGTGTTTCAAAATAACGGTAACGAATTTATCTATTTTCTTTTGCTGTTAATTCTTTCAATTATAAGTTTTCAAAGTAACCACAGTTTATTCCAAATTCTGCTTTATAAAGTTAAATATTTTTGAATTAGTGAAAAAAGTGCAAATTTTTAGCGAGCAAAAAAAAATGCAACATAATAAAAAAATTGGTTAAAGTAAGTTATTTATTAAATTATAATTGAAAATTTCTTAAATAAGCTATACAACATGTGTTTTGTAATAGAAGCAGCTCTCAGGTCTCAGCTGACAGCAAAACTGCAATCATTAAAGCCTTAGAAGAAGGAAAATCCATGCGTGATGTTGGACACCTCTTTGGTGTAAATCAATCAACCGTATGTCGGATTAAATCTCGATTTTCCTCGTAATCCTCGGAAAACTACCTCACGCCAAGACCGCCAGATGATTGCACTGGTTAAACTTTATCCACGAAAAACTGCAGTGGACGTTGCTAATTTCGCAAATGAGCAAATGGGAGTCTCTATAGGCGTTCACACTGTTCGCCGTAGGTTGAAAGAGGCTAATTTGCATGCGAGACGACCCGCAAAGAAACCTCTCATCAGTGCAATCAATAAAAAGAAGCGCCTGAAATTTGCAAAACGTTACAAGGATTGGTCAAATGAACAATGGGCTAAAGTCTTGTGGAGCGATGAAAGCAAATTTAATATGTTTGGCTCCGATGGGATAAATTTTGCTCGAAGACCGCCTGGACAGAGATATTCTCCAAGATATCAACTTCCAACCGTAAAACATGGCGGTGGATCAATAATGGTGTGGGGTAAGCAACGATATGTTTAAAAAAAATTATTGATTTTACGTCACGTATTTACAGGTGCGTTTTCCTGTGATGGGGTAGGTCCCTTAACTCAAATCGAAGGAAAAATGGACGCCAAGAAGTACTGTGAAATCCTTGGAGAACACATGCTTCCTCATCTGCGAGAAAAAAATGCCTCCTGGTAGCATATTCCAACAGGATAACGATCCAAAGCACTCAAGTCGCTTAGCTCGAAACTTTTTAAGCGACAATGATTTCAATGTTTTGGATTGGCCATTACAGTCTCCCGATCTAAACTCCATAGAAAATCTATGGGAGCTATTAGATCGGGAAGTTAAGAGGAAACATCCGTCAAATAAGAGGCAATTAGAAGAAATTTTAAAAAGTGAATGGGGGAAAATATCCATTAACACATTAATAGCTTTAGTCGAATCTATGCCTTCTAGGTTGCAAGAAGTCATAAAAAATAGGGGCTACGCCACTAAATATTAATTTTACGATTTTTTTTTTTTTTGGTAAGAATTACTATTTAATTTAAATAAACACATTAAAATTTATGCTGTTGCATTTTTATTGCTCCCATGAAAGAAATTCGCACTCTTTATAATAAATGACAAAATAATTTATCATTAATTAAAAATATTTACAGAATGATGTTATTGATAATAGGTATCGATAACTGTAGGGATTAATAACTTAAAGAAATATTTTGAACTGGTTACCATTTTTTTAAAATTATCGCACTTAAAGATAATTTTACCCAACGTTGCATTTTTTTTGCTCGCTACTGTAGCTTCTAATATTGCCATCGGAAGAATAAAGGCAAGGGCCATTATTTTTTTTTCATACAACCAACACTCAGGGTATGGTATGGTACTGTGTTTAGAACTATGAAAATATATTATAGGAAGGAGGACAGAGGACCCTAGGTTTGAATATTATTATTTTTATTTGCATACGAATAGTCCTCCTAACAAAGTGTACTCTCTAAGTTAGTGTGCAAGGCGCAAGCCTTATGGTCGACCGCATATGGATGTGCTGGCCGAGAAAGGCGAGTGTTACATGGGAATGGTTTTGATAAACAAGTCTCCTTATTTCGCTCGAGCAATATTCGAGCTTGTAAACGGTTCAGAAACCACAAAATAGAAGAGATTTGTCTTCCATACTCGCCGAGTTATAAAGTAGATCAGATGAAGTGTAGTATTTATTGTATAGTCTTAATAAATCAAGGCACTGAAAAATGTTTTAGTTCACACTGAATTTACATTCCCATGACCCCCTATATTTGATGAAATATTATTGATGCTTAACATTATATGCTTTTGTTTTTAAAAACCCTTCAACTTATTTATTTATTCTTTCTGGCGATTTTTTTTGATTTCAGTGAATGTCTTTGAGAATTTTCACGATTTTTCTCAAATATTTGATGCTTCATTTATCTGGCAGCTGTATATACTTAGCACAAAGAAACTGTAATGTAACTTCTTGATACAAAATGTACATAAAATATGTAAATGTACATAAATATATGTAAAATGAATTGATAGTTTTATTTTTATTTAATTTTTAATAAAAAAAATGATAAAAATTGAATTTAGTACAATCGGGCTAAAAAAAGTACAAGTTTTTGTAAAAGTTAGTACAATTTGTTAAGATCGATTTCCCATCCCTGGTATGAATGCATGCATGCATGTGAGTGTGTTAATTTATCATATTTTCAAATGGTTTTTCTCTCTCTGTGCGTGTTCCCTTCTCTTTTTTTATTTTATTTTTTTGTGTGCTGAATTGCTAACCTTGCAACATAGAATTTATGCTGGAGATTATTTTTAACAAAAAAAACAAAAAAACGTTGAAAATATGTTTGTAATGAAAAGAAGAATTTTTTTTTAAATTTTCTTTTTTTTATTTTCCATTTTTATTTCGTTTACATAACAACAGTGTCAATATGAAAGCATTCAAAGAATTTATTGGCGTTATGCCGTATCATAAATGGATTTAAATCAACATACTATGGCCGTATTTACTGTCACAGATTTTTAAAGAAAAATTTCCCCAAAAAAAAGATGGAAATTGGAAAATATTTTTATTTACCAATCAAATGAATTTTATTTTTATTATAAATAAAAAGAGTTTTTTAATAAAAAAAAAGTAAAAAAAGACAAAACGATTATAAAAACCATTTTTCTAATTGCAAATGTAAATAAAATCTTATTGCAATACAATTCTGCGAAAGTAATACGCCACCAGTAGTAAAAGGTAAAGTCATTATCAATTTCAGTTAATTTCAGAAAAAAAATTTCCACACAAATACCCACAAATATTGACATTTTTTTGTAGTTTTTAAATTTTAATCATCAAAGTAATCATGCATTACTTGAAATTGACAAAAAAATGTCAATGATTGTGTGTGAAAAACTTTTTGTCGAAATTAATAAAATTTTGTTTTAATAAGTTTGAAGGGAATAAAAATAAAATTAAGCTGCTAGGATTAAATGTAATAACTAAACTATGTTAGCTACGATAGGTAGCAAAAAAACTATTCAAACCAGGTTCCCTGGAATGCAATACTAACTATCCAATTAAAGCATGCTTATGGAATGAGGCGTTAAAACTAACAATCAGAAAAAATATTAATGCAATAGAATGAGAATTGCATTACCGGGCTTAATATTTATGACCTATGACATACAGGAAATTATTACCTTAGGCATTATTATCAGAAACAAGCTGATAAGATATTAGATTGACACAATCATGATCAAATCATTAAGCGGCAAGAACGCCCAGGGCCTACGGATAGAAACTTTATGTGATTAGCAAATAGCACGTGAATGAGTCGACCGAGCTGAGTTGAACCTTACTGAGACCTAAGTAAGTTCAGATGAACTCATACAGCTCATAAGACAGTGAGAAGACCAGTAACCAACACAATCACTACATGCAAGTTGCGTGTTTCAATTCTTAAGAAAACGAAAGATCTCCTCTAATCGTAGAGCGGCTAGATTTGCTCAATTCTAGTGCATCTAGTTCGTATGCTGCCTGCATTGTTGTCCGTAGCTTGCAAACTATCTCACTTTTAAGACCAGAAGTAAGGAACACCAATCATGTTCGTAAATTACAATATTGTTACGAAAAAGGAAATCGTATTTTGCCTTCACATCGTTTAAATTATAAACAAAAGCAACAAAAACAAAAATTATGAACTTGTTTACATGATAAACAAGTAAACAAAAATATACCGACAAAAACCAGTATAAAAAAGGGCATAAACCAGTAAACAGAATTATACCAACGAAAACCAGTATAAAAAAGGGTATAAACAAGTAAACAAAAAAGCAACAACAAGAACTGAAAGAACAAATGTAAAAGTACACAAACAGCAATAATGAAACAGAGATGTTTACATTTATAAAGATCTTGAGAAGAAGAAGCCATGAACATTCGACTACAAGATCATTCATCAGACTCTTTACGTTGGCATATAAAAGGCAAGACAAAGCAGGCAACGGAATCAGTAAAAATTCAGTCAGTCTGGTGTGAAGACGCGTGGTGTTTCAAGAGAATAATCGTAGTTTTGAGATCTGTCGAACATTTGTTATTGTTTACGCAAAAGATTGTAAAGAAAAGTAACAAACAAAGCAATTGTTGTTGTTTATATCAAGTTGTGAACAGTGGCACATAGAGTTGTGTGAACAGTAAGGAATTTCATTAAAACTAAACACAAATTTATTTTTATTTAATTTACAATCTACGATCTCATATATTTAAAAGCTAAAAACGTAATCATAGCTTATTTGTGTTAGCTATCCCTTCAGTGACTATGTTTACTTTATCATTAAATCAGGCAAGGCTAATATAAGAATGTTTCACTATCTCTTTAAGAGAGATTTCACAACCATATACTCAGTATTTGCAGCCTTCTGGTTTGCAGAATTCTCCTATTTTGAAGTAAGGATAATGGCTGCCACCTTCACAATTATTATATTGTGGTTCAGTGCGAAGGAGAACCTTGCTTCACTGCTACTGGCCTGATCCGATTTAAATTAAAAAGAAAGCCTATCAGCCTATCAACATTTAAAACTTGGTAATACATCTGTTCTTAAAGGTAGGTAAAGAAACTGTGCTTAACTCCTTCCGGTCCGTCGGAGAATGGAGTATACTCTAGTCCATAAGCTAAAGTTTGCCTTTGGCTTTTTGATGGTACAAAAATTGTTCTGCTAAGTGTTTGAAAAGAAAGGGTCAACGCAAAAAATACAAAATGGGAAGTAAGAGCTCTTCTCAAATCAATTCGATTTGAAATCCCAATAATAGGAGACCTAAGTAATACATCGGACTACCAAGAACTGTACTAAGGGCGTTAAATGGTCTTTGTCATGGCAATGTAGAATCAAGTACAGTTATTGAGTACAGGGATTGTCTCGGGCCTAATATATGGATTCTGTGACAATGAGAAGAATCATCGAAAGGCATTCTTGGAAACAGTGAGGCATTAATGCATTTAAGGAGGAAACACTTTAAAGAAAATTGATATTGCAGACTGGGAGTAATATCCTTAGATTTTTCAGAACAATACCTTATTAAATATAAGGGGAAAGCAATGTTAAAATAGCAAAAAAAAAACTCTCAGAAATTAGAGTTTTAAATTCGAATTTTAGAGCGCATAATGTATTGTAATGTATTGAAGTCGCCGTGGTCTAGTGGGTAGTGTGTTGGCTTATTAGATAAAAGGGTTTGAATCCCAGGTCAGACATCAAAACGAAAAAAATATTTCTTCGGCGACTTCCTCTCAGCAGAATTCTGGCAAAGACTCTCAAAAATCTGTCGTTCGGAGTCGACTGTAAACTGTAGGTCCCGCCACTCATGTATAAAATTAACGCACACAACATAAGTGGTGTGAGAAGCTAGGTCGTATTCCTGACTGAAGGGTTGTAATGGCCAATTATGTATGTATGTATGTGAAAAGCAATAGATCGTATGTTGAAATATAAAAAAAACAAAAAAAAACGCTCACAAATTAGAATTTTAAATGTATTGCTAGCACTGATTGTAATTTCTAAAATTTCTAATACTAGAGGTTCTAATTTGTGAGCACCTCTTCATCACAGTAGTAACACTAATAGGCCAGATTTGATTTTATTTGATTCATAAGTTCATTTTAAGCACTAGACTCAATAAATTAGACTTACAAATAACTTTTGAAAGATAAAGACTATGTAGTAAGTGACAGATGGTCTCTTCCTCACCCTTCAAGTTGCTAATTCTAAAGAAAATGTTCAGTAGGGGCGGCTAACTGACCGCAATGTTTCTGAGGAGTGAAGACCTCCCTAGATTATGATGTGGCCAGCTCTACTTTAAGGTCGAACAAACCGCTCTTTTAAACTGGAAGCGTTATTCGATGGATTTTGATTATTTTTTTAATGTTTTTTTTTTTGTTTAGAAACTTTAGTGAAAAAAATTAAAATTTTTGGCGAACCATACTCCAAAAAAATATTAATTTAAAAAATTCAGATTGTTTTCTTGTTTTCCTTTCTTGTTTTATTGCCCTGATAATTAGCAAATATTTATGTTTTCTTAATAAAGATACGTACGTACGTACGTACGTATTTATTTATTATTTTTAAAAAACTGTCATGTCATGACATGATATTGATTTATAGAACGATTGGTTGGCTGGCTGGTTGTTGATCACAAAATCAAAGCGTGATAAATTTTAAAACTGGAAACGTAGATATCTTATCAAAAGAATTTATTTATTTGGCTTAATATTACACAGACAGACAGGCAACCATTCATTTTGGCTTAATCATAAATTTTCCAATTCATTTAACAATTCCTGCTGCGTGCAGAGAAGAAGAGAGAATTATTTTTATTTGAAAAATATGAAAAATTATTTTTGATAATTCATCTACTCTTAAAAGTTACGTATTTTCTTCTTATTTTTTTAATGTTTTTTTTTTTTGTATTTTTTTCTCCTGCTTAGTTATGCTTTCAATAAAAATAAAGGAGATCTGTTTTGAAAAGAAGAGCATTTTTTCTTTTTTTTTTTTGTTTACCAGTAGAAATCTAAAAAGAACTAATAATTCATTTTCATTTTGAGTAGATTTGAGTATATTTTTTTTTTATTTTTTATGTTTATTTTTTGATTTCTGGTAACGTTTTTCTATGGCTTGTTAACTACAAAAGAAGCGTACATACACAGACACCCAGAGAGAGAGAGAGAGAGAGAGAGAGAGCGAGAGAAATATAACAAATAATTCATTTTCATCCAGAGTTGTTTTCTGTTCTGTTGAATTTTATTTTATCCGGCCATTCCATCCAACCAACCAACCATTCATTCAGTCACTCATTCATTCCTTCATTCATTCATTCATCTGTTCAGTCAGTCAGTCTTACAAGCATTTAAGAGCTGAGCTACTAATGTTTTATAATAATCATGAAAATTTATCACAGGAAAATGTGTGTAGCTTAATAACCTCTCTCACGCTCTTTCCATATTTTTCCGTCGTACTTCCTTTCTGTCTTTGCTTTCCTGTCTTCCTCTCTCTTTACTATACACTTTAAACAAAACAATACTGAATTTTACTTCAAAACAAAATTGATTTCTATATTACGTACAATACAACAACAACAACAACATCAAGAGTTATAAGAACATTTCAAAGGACCTTTAAAAAACCTAGAAAAACTTTTAAGAACAAACGAATTGTAATTAATTCTTAAATGTCCAATGATAAATGATAAATTATTATTTGTCTATAATATAGGATACACAGAAGAAAATCTTGAAAGCAAACTTAACACTGAAGGTTGAGTGGTATTTCGGGGCCTAGGGTATGGAGTTTTGAATGAAGATAACACAACAAGTAGACAAAAGTCAAAACCATGGCCAGCCTAGCAAAGCACTTTGAATGGCAAATAAAGATTTCATTTTATATCTTATTTTTGTAATTTTTTTTCTTGATTTTTCTATTTTTATCAGATGATTTTCTTATTTTAATGTTAATTCATGCATTTAATATGCACTTCATAAAAGTTTTCTTCTATTTTCCATTGAATTTCTTTATTTTTTTCTTGTTCTTGTTCTTTTGCTTCTCCTTTTGCAATTTCAATATAAAATGTGTATTTAAAGCCTCATATAAAATGTATTTAAGGAGTGTGCACAAATAAATTTGCTACACAATTTTCATATTTTATTTTAATTAAATACGGTTTTGTATCTGAAGCATGAGACTTTTAACTGGTTGCAATAAATTTTTTTAATGTTTCAGAAAGGTCCAGATTTTTTCCTCAACATTCCTCTTTGAATTGTTAACAATAAACTATTGACAGTCCATACTAGCAAAGCAATATCGTTCATAAAAATATTGACGTTTCTTAACTTTAAAAAATATTTTTAAACCTCCATGTATTGTTAGCATACCTAGTCCACACACATGTCTTAGCATTTTAAAGAGACTCTTTATAAACCTTTCATCCTTTTTCTATTTTTTGAACTTTAAATGTTTTAAAGATCAACTTGCCTTCTAGTCTAGGTTAGATTAGAAGCCTTACAATACCTAAAAGCTTATTAAATTCCCACTTAGGCTAATATTTTAGAACCATTGCTCAACCATAGGAAAGATAAAGATAGATAAAGTGTCCATTCCAAGGTTTGTGAGGGCAATACACTTGGAGAAGACATTTATAGGGAACCGTATAAGCACATAGAAGTCGCCGTGGTCTAGTAGGTAGTGTGTTGGCTTATTAAGACAAAATCCCAGGTCAGACATCAAACCGAAAATATAGTTTCTTCGGCGACTTCCTCTCAGCAGATTTCTGGCGAAGACTCTGAGAGTAAAAATTGCCATGAAAAACTTCTCAAAAATTGCCATGAAAAACTTCGCAAAAATCTGTCGTTCGGTGTCGACTTTAAACTGTAGGTCCCGCCACTCATGTATAAAATTAACGCACACAACATAAGTGGTATGAGAAGCTAGGTCGTAATCCTGACTGAAGGGTTGTAAAGGCCAATTAAGTATGTATGTATAGGCACATAGAGCTATAAAGAATGAATGTTCTAGTATTCACGACTGCGTTTGCATGTTTGCTAAGCAGTAACCTATTAAGTGACAGGCGGCCTCTTTCTCTGCCTTCAAGTTGCAAAGTTCTACAGAAAATGTGCTGTAGGGGCGGCTAATTGATCGAAATGCTTTTTATTAGGCAATGCCACCAATCTGTAGACAAAAGATCTTGTAACAAATTTCAAGTTGAAAGGAAAAATGCATTATTTTGGACTCCCTGGATTATGATGTGGCATGCCACTCTTATTAGACGAAGCGTCCGGGTTCGAATTCCAGGTCAGACATCAAAACGAAAAATATTTCTTCGACGACTTCCTCTCAGCAGTTTTCTGGCAAAAACTCTAAGAGTAAAAATTGCCATGAAAAGCTTCTCAAAAAATCTGTTGTTCGGAGTCGACTTAAAACTGTAGGTCCCGCTACTTATATATAAAATTACGCACACAACATAAGTGGTGTGGAGAGCTAGGCGTCGAGGCCCGGGTTCGAATTCCAGGTCAGACATCAAAACGAAAAATATTTCTTCGACGACTTCCTCTCAGCAGTTTTCTGGCAAAAACTCTAAGAGTAAAAATTGCCATGAAAAGCTTCTCAAAAATCTGTTGTTCGGAGTCGACTTAAAACTGTAGGTCCCGCTACTTATATATAAAATTAACGCACACAACATAAGTGGTGTGAGAAGCTAGGTCGTAATACTGACTGAAGGATTGTAATGGTCAATTATGTATGTATGTATGCCAGTCTTTTAAACAGAAAGCTTTAGTCAAGGTATGCAAGTTTTTCTTAATTTCCATTGAAGGTTTTACTGTGCTGGTCAGTTTAAGCGTATATGTAGTAGAAAGCTAAATAATCAAGGTGTTGGAATAATCCTTCATATTCCAGAAAAAGAGAGGGCTTTCATGGACAAACTTTATCTTTAATACGACATTAGAAAGGCATTTTATGGCAGCCAAGCTATACGAGTAAGTCCGTATGTATGCAGCCATTTAATTGTCATAAGTAAAGCCTTAAATTATGCCTGGAACACATTTTAATGCTCATACTCATACATACATACATACTCATACATACAACAGGATAGGAGTGGATGCCGCCTGCAGGTGATCTGCCCTCAGAGTAATTTGTGCCTTCCGCACAGTATCTATAGAAGCAGCCTTGGTGATTGCGGGAATGATGCCGTTTCGAATATTAGTAGATGTAGAAATGAAAAATCATTTGACAAGTAGGAGAACGGGACTAGTGCACCCTGATCGGGTGGAAGTTGATGCGATGTATAGATGGCAGCGCGATTGGACTTCTTCCATAAATGGAAGATGGTCTTACCGATTAATACCAAACATGGAAGAATGGACTAGAAGGAAACATGGCCAGGTCAATGTTTACCTCAGTCAATTCTTGATGGGCCACAGATGCTCTAGGGCATACCTCTACATGTATGGGCACGATGTGGGTGAGCATCGGAGCATGTATTCTTCACGTGCCCACGCTACGAATTTCGACGAAATTTCTTGGAGAGGACGATTAAATCCAAGGTGATCCCGATAACGTGGTTAACCTGATGTTAACATCATGCGAAAACTCGAATGCGATATGTTTCTTCGCGAAGGAAGTTCTGATACAACAGAGAATAATAGAGAGAGCAAGAACAGCACGAATGGATAGCAGCACCCGCTGAATCTTTACCTCCCCCAATGTAATACTTGATTGTGATCCCGGGGAGGCATTTAGCAAGCCGAAAGTAAGTCTTGCGGCGAATCGTGCACCTTGGTAGGCCGGGCTACCAATATCTGTCGAAGATTCCCAAACTTTAGCTCGTAAAGCTATAAAAAAATAATATACAATCGCATGAGTTCCTGATATCTCAATCGTCCATATACCTAACACATCTCGTTCCCATCTTACGTTTACTGAGACAGATGATTAACAAAAACAAAGTAATTTTCTTCAAACACAGTAAAAATTTTATCCTTGAAATATAAACAAATTTTTTCCTGGACACTCCTATTAATCGTATACATAAACACAAAGAGATAGAGAGAGAGAGCAAGACAAAAGGTAAGCAAATAAAATATTGCAAAGAATTATTGTGTAGAAATGATAGACGCAATGCCTTTTGGCCACACAACAGAGGTCAACATATTTTAAGTTTTCTTTTCTTCGAAGATCAAAAGCAGTAACAGACAGAGAGAGAGAGAGAGGATAAACAAATAATTTTGTATACTCTGTTGCATGAGGCTATTTTTGTGGTTAAATATTAATTATAAATAAGCTCTCACACATACAGCGACACATACAAATGCAAACCAAACCCACGCATTTATTTTTCATTGGGTTTATTACGTACTGTACAGACAAAATACTCGTACATGGAATTTTATAAAATCAAATAATGTTACGAGGATAAGAGGAATGGTCGTAGAAATTTTTGTGTGAAATTTCAAGTGCAAAATAAACGAGGCAAATAATAACAACAAAAATGCCAATATTTAAACCGAACACACACATACATAAATACATCT